>UELW01000111.1:13159471-14359471 GCA_900490495.1 Danionella dracula
AAGGAATAATGTATGAGCTTTTGCCACAATGTAGCAAGGTCAGTTTGATTTAAGCCAGGGGTTAGGAACAAGGCGCAACTCCCCATGCTAGACAAGCATGAATAAAGTACATGTTACTATTATTGTGATTTTTAGTTCTGCATGATTTTTGGATAACTTTGTAGTTAGGTTGATGCTTGGGCATTGGGACATTGGGACTTCCATTCGTTAAACGAGAAGGTTTAACTGTAATAAAGACTGATCACATGCCTATGTAGAGCCAAGCATTGTCAGTGCAGAATACTCACATGCTTCCTGAAGTGCGATCAGGAATCAAGTTTTTTTTTTCATTGCCCCCACTTATGTTTGCTTGGCAACTCTGCTTTCTGTCTTGCTTACAAATTTTCATTCAAATGTAGTATGACGTGTCTCGAGGTGTCACTTTATATTTAAACGTTTGATCAATACAATTTTATCATAGAATATTAATCACACTGCAGAACTTGCTTGCTCCACAAAGATGACTTTTAGGTTTATTTGATGACAAAGGTTTATTTATTTGGGTTTTAAGGGATGGTCTACTAATTTGGGTATTAGGAGAATGTTGAAGTAGGGGAAAACGACTAACTAATTTGGACACTGGAGTTCACAAAAAAAAAACACGATGTCACTCTGATGTCTGCTTTTCGAACACCAATGTCCAAATGACTCATTTTTTCCCCCTAATTCAACATTTCCCTAATACCCAAATCGGTAGACCATCCCTTAAAACCCAACTAAATAAACCTTCCCCTAAAACCCAAGCCAACCTCCAATACAGGTCACAGTGCCCTTTACTTTACCACTCACGCTCCCACTGCCTCTACCCCAATCGCTCTGCTGCTGGTGGCCTGAAACTGGCAAGTCTATAGCTGATCACTTTTGGGTTTAAGAGAGAGTTGATTGTCTACTTTATGATTACAGAACACACAAAGCTGTGGTGTTGTTGTTGTTGTTGTTGTAAAAGCTTTAGTTTCACTAACTCTCTGTTCTAGGGTTTAAAACACCTACTGTTGTCACTTCCAAGTAAACAATGAGTATTTTATTGACCACATATATCTGAAAATGAAAATTGATGTGAAAACAAAGTAGTTATCTTCCTTATCCTCTAATTAAAGCTTTCAGAAAGATGGCTTGATCACTCCTAAATTGTAAACTCAAAGCTTGTGATTAGTGAATCAATTCTGTTTGGATTTGAAAAGCTGGCACTGCTCAAACTAAACACAGAAAAGCCAATGCACACGAGTCACCTTTTTTTGGCTTGATGTGCAGTGCTGTCTAGTTAACTACTGTTTACTTGTTTGTGTTCCACCCATGTTTGGCAGTAAATTGTTTGGAATTAGACTGGAAAGCAAATTACCTTCTTTCTATGCACAATCAGTCTAAATGTGGCAACTGTTTATTTGGCTGGTAAATGAAAAAAAGAAACATACATTTTCTCTCTGCATTTTTGCCACAATTGGTCATTATTAGCTTCTGGTAGACAAAAATTTAACATTCTATGTAACTTAATAATTCACTGTTGAAAGTCAAATAATATGTGATTCATAGTTATATAGCAGTCATTATTCTTATTTTGAAAAGGACCAGACTACAAAACAAATACACTGATCTCATATGTTATAGGCTCTAGCACAATAAGAGGGTTATCTTTTGTGCTTTTATACTCTATGTTGCAAAGGCTGTGGCGTCACTTGTCTAAGAAGCAAAAAAAAATAAATAAATAAAATAAATTGGCTTTGATTCTCTATCAGCACCTACCACGTCAGTGACTAACTTTACAAATTAACTGCTTTGATTTAACAAGTATTCAATGATAGCAATTATATATCCTAAATTATATCAAAATACATCCATGAACAACAGCTAATTTTTTGTTCCAACTTCTCGGCCTCTCTCTTTGCTGTGCTCCTCAGACATTCACAGCTCAAGATATTTAGCACAAGGTTTGGCACGTGCATCAATCCACTGTTTGTTGTTTTAAGTTGTGTGTTATTTAGAGAAACTGTGGCTCCAAGCAGCTGAATGTTTGTGTTTGTGAGGAGGAAGGAAAGCGGGCTTCTTCTGGCTAAATCTTTTCATCTCTCATCGCTGCCTTTCCTTTTATGTGCTTTTGATACTTTGTCAAACAAAGCTCACAGTGAAAAACATCTGGCTGACCTCCTTATGTGAAAATATATACACATTTATACACAATGTTTTTTTCACAAGGTTGAAGTCTTGCCTGCAAATTATTTTCACTGAAAAGTCTACTGTTAGATGTCAAATTTTTTTTTATATTTAATAAAAAAAAAAATTCACAGAGGAAGTGTACCAGCATGCATTTACAGACACTTGTTTCTTTAAAAAAATTAAAGGTATTTAATTGAAAGAATAACATTATGTGCAAAAAAGATATTTCTCATATTTTAAAGTGAAATTCACTTCATTATTATTTGTTGTAACTTTACTAGTTTATTATCTGAAAACGTTGTGATGTGGGAGTTGTTTTATGAAAGGATATTTGGTTGCTTTCTTTGAAGGTGAAATTAATTTGTTAATGCTATCTTTTACATCAAAATCACTGCTTCTGCTTCTGTATTAAATAGTTGATAAATTAGTGTTTTGTTACCTAGGGTTCAGACCTTCTTTTCTCTTTATTGGATGAGTGTGTGTTGTTTAACTTCCTTTTAAAACCAAACTTCTTTTTTTAAATACTTTTTAAAATGTATAAACCATTTTTTTGGGGAGACAATTAAAGTTGTAACATGTGTGCAGCATACTTCTAACATTGAGAATGGTTTGGTATCGTCTAATGTGAAGTTTAATGGCTGTCTAAGTAGATGATGGAAAATTTACAAGAAAAGAGCTTATGAAGACCATAAAAACGTTAATTTCATAAATTTTGCAAGTGTACTATTGGTTATTTCTCTCCGTAGGAGTATTGTCTATTTTAACATCTGTGGATTCAAAAACATAATGCAGGCAAACAAAAAAAAATGACTGTCAAAAACTGTCACGCTCAAAGTTATTTGTATCTTTAAAAGAAAAATGTCTCTGACTGCTTCAGTTAGCAAGCATATGATGCATTATTGGTATAGTTCAAGCTCATTTTAATCCAAAAGCAAGTGTCTTTGCCGTTTTCTAAAGGTAGAATTGGTGTTTGTGTTGCAGGTGATGCAGGTGGTGAAGGAACAGATCAGTCGTGCGCTCACCATAAAGCCTAACTCTTTAGATCAGTTTAAAAGTCGTCTACAAAACCTGAGCTACGCCGAGATCCTTAAACTGCGCCAGTCTGAGAGGATGAATCAGGAGGATTTCCAGTCCCGGCCCATTCTGTGAGTCACATTTCACACAGTCAAACTCTGCGTTTCTACTTCTGTACATTATGTGTCCCACTTTTAATGGAACATCAGCATTTAAATGCTCTTTCCACTTAAATTGCAGCATGCGACATGACTTTAAGACATATTCAACTAAGAACAGACTCATTAAAAGAATGATCCATTGCTTTTCATAAGGAAGAACATTCTGTAACGCTTGGGTGTAATTACAGTGAAATTGAAATGTTCTTTTTGAACTTTCAAAGCTGCTTTTAAAAGATGTGCTTAAATGGAAATTATTGGAAATGTTGAATCTGATCTCCTTATTAGATTGGAATATTAACCATACTGTATTTCTCTTTATGATATAAGACAAACAGTGTTTTATTGTTTCAGTTGTACAAAGTACTTTGATCGAGGCTTATTAACTTATGAATATCTGTCTGACTTTAATGTGTTTTAGGAAGATAAAGACAGAATTTTTGTGCAAAAGAAAGATTTATTAATGTTTTATAGAACTCAAATCTGTAAACAAAGATTACATCAAAGGTCCTCTAGATGTCTGCTTACACAAACAAGCCTCTGTTTCCACATTGATTTATTCCTATAAAATGTATGCAAAGCATTCCTGATCATGCCTGAGAGCTGTTCTGTTTCAAAGTATAGGTGTGTCTCATAACACAGAAGGAAATTTTATTTATTAAAAATAATTTGAGGGAGGAACTTGTATGTTTTGTTCGTTTTATCTGCAAAAATTTAAACCAATAAATGCTTGAAGTAGTAAAGGCCCTTGCACATTAGGTACAATTTATTCACAAAACAATATTATTCTAAACAATAATATATCAGTGATACCTTTCACATCAATGTTATTTTCGTGCTTGTTTATTTTATTCACTCCTTGAGGCATGTTTGCAGCACTTCTGACCAATCACAATGGAGCTTGTCAGCATTTTCTACATGATGTAGGCTAGCATTTACACAATTAAAACAATGGTCAGACTAGAATAACTTTGTTGTTAACATCATTTCTATCACTGAGGAGCTGCTGGGGTAGCTGAGCCTGCCGTTCAGTTGTTTCGAACTATCCCACGCTTGTTCTGAAGTCTGATGGGTCTGGAAGTGATTATCGTAGAGAGTCAACTACTGCACCGACACCCACCTGATTTCTCTCTTTTTTAAATAAAAAATGCACTGAATTATGCTGTTGTGTGATCTGTTCAAGAACACCTAGGTATTTACATTAAACACATGAACCAACAAGGACTGCCACCTTTTCACATGCAATTCGGGCAAAATGAGCAGATCAGAATGACAAAGCATAGAGCCAAAACCGGTTCTGGGTGTCAAGTATTAATCGCCCCACTGTGTTTACTGAATATGCATATGAGTGTATTAGAGTATAAATAGCCCATGGGACAAGCCCAGAAGCCTTCTTTTACACCTAATATCACCAGCTTTGTCTCTCTATGAGCCACACCTTTTCTCTGAGAGAGCCAATCATGTACACTTTAAATCTCTAAAACTACCAACAGCTTTGACTGAGACGCTCTCATTCGTATTCATGTTAGGGCAGTCCTCTCTGATATGAGATTGGTCTGAAGAAATGTTCAAAGGCTGAGACTAGCTAGAGCTCATGGCCTTTTGTTTCTGAAATGACCGATGATGAAGAGAGCCCTAGAGCTCTCTCTATCATGTAAGTTAAACTTTAATGCCTTTCTTTTAGAATGATCAAGTCCAAATTAAGTGTAGACAATAACTAATTACTCTTGGTTCATATGTAATAAGTTGTATGTTAGTTGAGTGTAATGTATTTCCTATCTACTACACATCAATGATAATAACTGTTTGAACCTTTTTCAGTCATTCTTTTTTTACTGAAACAGTTTTAAAGGTTAATAATAATTAACATCAAGTGTGAGTAAAATTAAAGGTCATTGAGTGGGTTAAAACTTAATGTTATCATTAATAATTAACATTCTAATTTCTTTGGTTATAACCAAGAATAATGGTAAGGATTAAACCTTTATAAATCGATAACACAAATAAATCCAAATATTTTGGTTCCTGGAGGGACTTCTCACATTTTATTGGATAATAAATCTATGATGCAGGTGAAGATCATATTTATGAGTTCACTAAGTTGACCTTGATGTATTGGGATACATCTGATGGTGGGCTTTTAGTGAGCCTCATCTTCCACTGATCTCAAATTAACTTGGTTACCCTCTAGTGGCTTTTAGTGCACATTCTTGGGATATTTTTAAATTGAATATTCACATTGTTTGTGTCTGCTTTTTTAATCTAAATAACATATTTGGATGGATTATATTCTAGCAGTTTAGTGTCTGACATGTTCTAAACGCATTCTTTCACAAGTAGGAATATAACAATACACTAAAGCAGGGGTCGGCAACCCGTGGCTCTGGAGCCGCATGTGGCTCTTTAGCGCTGCCCTAGTGGCTCCCTGGAGCTTTTTCAAAAATGTTTGAAAAAGGAAAAAATTAAAGGAAAAAGGTAAATATATATATTTTTTAATATGCTTTCTATGAGAGGACAAACATTCTTAACGTTTTCCAATGCTGTAAAAGAGTGTAAAATAAATATTGAATTTCAACATTTCTGTCAGCGACGATTTGCGTCATCGCCCGCGACACACGTTTCTAGCGGGGCGGGATGCCAGGTAGGGGGCTGCTGTAAACAAACCAGCGGCTGTGTGAAGGGCCTGGATCCCAAAGAGAAAAAGAGAAAAATAACTGAGGAGAACTGAGGATTCTTGGACCGAATCGTTTGCATTCATTGCCGATACAGAAGGATTGCTCTGTATTGGGAAGTTGTCTAATAACAAGAGTAACGTGGAAAGACATTTCCAGGGAAGGCATGCACGTGTTTAGTAACAAAGTGGCTGTGATTTTATATACTTCTTTTCAAAAGGCTACTGTTTTTTTTTTGTTTGTTTGTTTTATAAATGTATGCTGCGTTTTTTCGCATTGTTGCCCAGTTAAGGGGCACGTTGTGCACGTTCCATTTTGATGTTGTTTTTAGGAATCCTCAAAATAAAAATGACATCAAAAATCCGATTTCTTTATTGCATTTCTCTAATTTCATCAAAGCAATGAAATAATTCGTTAATATTGTAATCGTACAACAGAGTAGTCACGTGGTGCGTCGTTCTCTACAGGATTCACTGCAGGGAAAATAAACATTTAATCATGAAGGCTCATTATGTATTCTTAGCCATTTTTATAGTAGGCTAATATAGATACATAAAGCATGTGTTGCCTTCATTATAAGGCTTATACAAGGCTTTTAATTTTTTGCGGCTCCAGACCTATTTGTTTTTTGTTTTTTTGGTCCAATATGGCTCTTTCAACATTTTGGGTTGCCGACCCCTGCACTAAAGAGTCACTGAATAACATGTATGGCCCTAATGTTTCTTACTTAATGTCATTATAAATCCATAATGTTTGAATGAAATAGGTGTACACATTTTTGTGCATACGCATATTTTTAAATTTGATCCCCTGTCTTTAATCATGGATTAAATCATTGCTCTTTCTTCAGGGAGCTACGGGAGAAAATCCAGCCTGAGATCATGGAATTGATCAAACAGCAGCGCCTCAATCGCCTGTGTGAGGGCACCTGCTTCAGGAAGATCAGCAGCCGAAGGAGACAGGGTAAGACTTTCTCAAAAAAGAGCTTTTCCCACACCCACCGCAGGCGAAGCGGGACAACGTTATCCATATAGCACATTTTATAAATAAAAAAGTTGAATTGCAAAACAGGTCAGAGATAAAAACAGAAGATGAAACAGGTCAGAGATTAAAAGAAGCAGAGGATAAAATATTCAAAATAATTCAACAATATTATTTCATAAACAAACAACCAAAAGCAAAAACCTTGAGTCAAAACAATAGGTGCTGATGCAAGTGCACACATCTGGCCGAGCGATGTGTGCGAAGGATAAAAGTTTGGCTCTGTCATGGCGCCTTGGTTTTTCACAAGGCTCTGAAGGTCACTCACTACAGGAAACAGTGAAGAAGTAGCGAAAATGGACATTCAGAGGCTTGTTTTGTTGGCGTCCATTCATCAATGTTTAAAAAAAAAAAAGCCAAGACAAAAAACATCCAAGCATCAACATTGTAAAGCTTTGAAGAGGTTTAAAAGTGAAAAAGGCCCCCTGCAGAGAAGCCGTTCAAGCGAGCGAGCAAATTTTAATTCTTCTAGTTGTGCAGAGACACTGACCCATGGGTACCCCTTTATCTTATGTAAAACTATGAAAAAAAGACTCCTGTTCCATTCATGTTTGACTAAAACTAATTTAGGGGTATCTTTAACTTCATGGTATCCAAAGCAATGATTTTTCGAAGCATTAATCTTTGATTATTATGGTTTTGTATATTCAGCAATTTTGCTCACACACTCAGAAATTGAATAATTTTATGACTGTCATCATTAAGCCCTCAGGGCAAGTGTGAAAAATAACCTTGTCCATTGCTGAGAGGGTAGAAGTATGGGGCCAATTTGAAACAAGCGCTGGGTGGTAGAAGAGCTAAAGCTCACGCCACAGATTGGAAAGTTGAAGGATTGTCAAATTTAATAGTGCTTTTTCATGGGAAGAGCTCAGTGGGAGCCTTTATCTATTAGCCTAGATAATTGAACACTCTTCACACTTCCACTGGATTAGATCAATCTGAGAATAGACACTCTGTCCCATACTATGCCTCCATCTGCCTGCTTCATTCGAACCACTACGTTTATTTTATTTTACAAAAGAGTCCCACTTTGTTTTTAGTAAAGTAAACATAATGTATTAGACATGTGATTGGGAACTATGTAGAGCATGCTACTTGTTAGTTTTACCATAAACGTTTTGGGAGTCATGGGTGATCTTACTTTAGTTGATCGTAGAGAGCAGGAAGGGCCAAGTAGTAAAAATATCACAGGGTTTTTGCATTTAGTCCAACATTCTTGTTTTTATGTATTACTGTAACAAAAAGGTCTGTAGTTTTGCTCTGAATGCACTCCAAAAAGTGAAATTATGATTAAATTATTGGAGAAAATACAACGTATAAGTGCAGCAATCTAAATCTTAAAACTACAGCGCAGTATAGTTAGCTATTTTTCCATCTGATTTGAGAGCCAAATGTGGAAGTACCTAGGCTGACTTGGCTGGGGCAAACCCCTCACACTTTAACTTTTTGGGCACATTATTTATTTTTATTATTTCTTTTTTATGTACTATTTAATACAAAGTACAGCAGCACTGCTGTGTGAGCTGATGTTAAATGTGAAATTGTAAGGTGATTATGTTGTATCCTGAATAGAAAATGTATATAAATCAACTGAAATATTTGGCTACTTCCTGCAAGAAGTAATCCAGGATCCTCTCGGTTGTTAAATGTTCATGAAACGGTAAAGAAAGCTCTCATACTGTAAATAGAACTGAATTTTTGACAGATGAAATCTTATTGTGATTCAGGTAGAGAACTGCTCTTGTAATTTAGAGTACTTCTACAATAGGAGAGTTACGATGATCACTTCCAAAAGCTTGTCAAAGAGCTGTCAAAATCTAATATCATATTCGTCTATGAAACTCGTTACAATTCCTGTATTTTGCTTTCAAACACTTTTATAATGTTATGTTATTGATTAAAATGTGGACCCCTTGAATGTATAGTTACCGCAGATTGGTTTTCATTTTGGACCTTATTCAAGATAACAACTTGAAATTAAAAATGATAAAGTAACAAAAAAAATTTAAAAGCTAGGTATATTTAATATTTTATTCATTTGCCAAAACAAACATGTCTAATAAAAACAGATTTTTGCATTTTACATTCATTTTAAAATGAAAGCTGAATTCTGGCCCAATTTTATTATAAATTGGGGTGGAAAAAAGCAAACTAAGCGCAGGTTGAAACTCTTGATTTATTGATTTATTAATTTATTTTTTAATGAAAGGCTTGGAAATGCCTGATAGTAATTCAATGTCCTCTTCAAATGATGATCTAGAGCAATAAAATCCAGTATTTTTATATTTATTGCCCAGCCATGTTTTCACTTTTTCAGTAACATGTTCTCACAGGTTTTCCTCCATATACAATCTGAAGGCAGCAGCTATAGAAATCAATTCAAACTCAGATATTGTTAATATGGGGCTTTTGTCCACACTAACCTTCTCAGCAAGCTTTTAAAGATTGTTCTTAGGTGACAGAATTAAGTGAACCTTGACTTCACTGTGACAGCTGCTACATTGAGGTTTATATTCTCTATTGTTCCCCTAAAGCAGAGCTCTTTCTTCTCTGGATATTGAAGAAATCGGTCAGCACCTAACTTAAATCTTAAACATCACATCGTCCTGAGCAATCCTTCTGTTTTTAATCCCTACATCAATTCAATATGTTGTCCCTGATCAAACCTGATCAATTATGCCTTTTAATTATGCAATTTAATGTGGATTAAATTGCTAGGTAACTCTACAGACTTCAATAAGCTGAAAACACAATATAATTAAGCTGAAATATGTATGTGTAGCAAATGAACATCTACCCCGGAGGATGCTAGTACATCCCATTTTGCTTTTCATTCTGCCAGATTGTGATTTCAACCTAATAAAATTTGGATTCGGGCAGCAGATTTGAGTTCCAGCCACAACCTTAAAGGCTATAAGAGAACTGCTCTGGCATTGATAGCTTGGGCGGATTTGAGAGGTGTTTGCAAATTTCAGCCACACAAAAGAAAAATTCAAAGATTTTGAAAAAATGTACAACCTTCTAAATCACTCATCTGCTGCGGCTGTTGTTTTTTACAGACAAGTTCTGGTTCTGTCGATTGTCTCCCAACCATAAAGTTCTCCACTACGGGGATCTGGAGGAGAGCCCTCAAGGAGAAGTACCACACGATTCTCTACAGGACAAACGTGAATATAATCTACTCATTATATGGATGATATTCAATATGGATCTTTGTTGTATCATGCATTGTTGTTTGGACCTCATTCTAGTTCCTGTGGCTGATATCAAAGCTGTAGTCACTGGTAAAGACTGTCCACACATGAAGGAAAAGGGAGCTCTGAAGCAGAACAAGGTGAGTTTGTTTGTCTGTGCTTGAGGGTGGAATTTTTTTCTTTGACGCACCAGTGTTTGGCTAGGTGACAAACTGTGTTTTATTATGCATTATAGCCCATTGAGTAATGCCATTTCAGCTCAAACTTCCTTTGTTTTGTTCAAAGAACAAAGCAGAGGTAGTATTACATTTCACTTTTGAAAATGTATGTTTTGAAATGATAAACTTCACAGAATATCATGAAAATAGTAGGTGCTTCTATACAGATCATCTAAGGCTAGGTTCAAACTGCAGCCCAAAGTGACCCAAATCCGACCCCAAATAGTTTTACCCATATGTGACCTGTATCAAAAATTTTCATGACCGTCTGAACAGCTCAATTCGAAATTTATATGTGGTCCTGAATCCGATGTGTACAGACAGCCAGGTTGCATTTATCCGACTTTGTCATTTTATGGTGACGGATGTAGCATTTCTGGTCTTGTGCAGGAAGTTTAACAATAATGGCTCATGACGAAGCTGAAAGCGGTCAGTGGAAGAAAAGTGAAGTAATGGAACTAATAATAATAAAAATCAGATCGGAAATTAACTTAAAGCCACACCATCACCTCACATCGCATTCCATTCCATGTTTACTTCCGTTTTGATCAAAGCCATTTTCTGTACATGCATGCCTCACAGCAAGCAGTATTGCGTCAACAAACACACACAAAAAAAAATTGGATTCTATCAGATTTTGCAATCCAGTGCGATTGAAATGAGACAAAATGTGGTGCTTAGTTTGTATTTTTATGTTAAACATTAGTACTACTATACTGTTGTACTCTACGTAAAGCAAGGGTAGCCAAATTCCACAACATAGCAAAATCGTTAGAACACCAGAATGCTGACAATGAATAAAATAGGGAAGTGCAAAGCTTTGCATTTATCATTTTATATTTAATTTGCATTTACATTATATTACATTCAGCTTTACAACAAATTACAAACAGTGAACTAAAAAGTCTCTAACTTCTTTACAAAGTAAATAATTCAACTCACATTTTTTTCTTTGTTACTCTTGACAGAAGGATAAAAGTAGAGAAGGCCAAAGCGAATTATCCAAAAACTTAAAACAATTCCTCACATAAAACAATCTGAATAAACGTCCTGAGCTGTGTTCATTTCAGTGAGGCTCTCATTAGGCCAAGGTCACTCGCTGTCCAACTTGAAATAAAGCACTGCTCTTACTGTGCCCTTCTTTTGAGGCTCCAAAAGACTCGTATCTGAGGAGGCAAAAAAACACAAATTTAAAGCTATATTTAAGACTTTTTGAATTACAAAAAATTGGATTTCAAAATGAAGTTTGATTGTAGCCTAATTCGCATTTGTCAATCTCCTTTGCACAGTGTAGCTTGCAAACTTAATGAAACACACCTGACGTAACTAATGAAGTCCTTCAGGTTGTTTCAATGTTACATGTCGGTGTGTCATTTCATGCATTTCTGGAACTAAATCCAATCACTGAGTTTGATACCCCTGCTGCCATACCAAATACCAAAGTGCATCTGCTGGCTCCATTAATCCTGGAGTTTCAGCATACCAAAGACAAATATTATTGACCATAAAAGTGTGGCCTGCCTTCTCCATTTTGAAAAAAAAAGATGTTTTCCCGGTTTGAGAGCTGGAAGTCTTCTAAAAACAAGTTTCTTACAAAGTTCTGTCTCAGACAGGCACAAAATCCCTCACCAGAACTTTCTCATTCACTGTCACAGGCTGGTGGAATAATCTCTCCAAACTAGTTCCAAAAGCACCTACACTAAAAGCTTTCCAAAAGAAACTACTGTATTCTATTCTGTAGCATAGACCTCTCTTCCAGAGCACTTGTAATCATGAACAAATAATAATATAGATTCCATCCTTTTCTTCCAATCAGAGCACTTTTTTGTTCAGGTGATCAGCTGGGATGACCTCTATGTGAACTACTTGAGTTGGCCTATGCTTAATACATAAGTGTAATATTTAATTGAAAATATGACATTAGATATTTTCAAATATTACATAATAATATACAAAAAAAATTTAAAATACAATTTCAAAGGATTTGTCAGATTAAATGTAATAAATGTTTCTGGATAATGAAAGAGAATTGGGTTCAGACAGAGTTGAATTTTGAGTGAAGCTGGAGACACAATGCGCTAGATGACTGATTACGGGATGATTCTTAAAAAAAAAGAAAATAATTTAACATTTCAGATGATGACAAATGCATCATCTGAAAACATGCATTTATACTTTTACATTTAATTTAAATGTTAAATGTGCAAAGTTGAGGCTTTGAAATGCATGTACTCAGCATACTACTGCGGTACCTGGCACAAGAGGTTGTCGCCAGATTGTCCATCTGTTGTCTTAATATGTTGGTAGATGACCTGAGAAGGACTTCTACGGGAGTCCCGTTAACGCAGCAGTACCATTAGCATTTGACAGACTGCCTGGGTTCTCTTCTATTTTTTAGGAGGTGTTAGAGCTGGCTTTCTCTGTCCTCTACGAGTCTGATGAGTATCTAAACTTCATCGCTCCTGACAAGCATGAGGTGAGCAGGGATCAACTATTGCTGAAGCAGCTTGTGGGGATGTTTCAGCATGCTTGATACCCTTTATATCTTGCTGTGTTTCAGTACTGTGTGTGGACAGATGGCTTGAATGCACTGCTGGGGAAGGAGATGACCAGTGAGTTCACTCGCTCAGACATGGACACTCTTCTCAACATGGAGATGAAGCTCCGCCTCCTAGACCTGGAGAACATCCAGATTCCTGACGTTCCTCCCCCAATCCCCAAAGAGCCTAGCAATTATGACTTTGTATATGATTGCAATTAATTGCCCTTCACTGGACTTGGTGAAAAGTCTGAAATTCATACTGGAAGACCTTTGCTAAAATGTTTGTCCGGCAGAATCTTGGCTGTGTATGTGAGTCAACACATTGGAATGAACTTTCAAGGCCTATAATTCATCTATGTTGGTTGAAGAGCTGCCAAACACTGTTCCTCAGGTCCTGAACTACTCCAGTCTTGTTGGTTATTTATCTTGCATACATTACATTCCACAAACCTGGCTTCTTGTCCCAATATGATTTCTGATCTTTTTGGGAATAACACTCAATGAGGTCTTGGGATTGCGGCATGTAGCACTCACCGTAGTGTAGCTCTCCCTCCAGAAACTGGCAGCTATAATGCTAGCAATTCCATGTTTGTTTTCACTGATTTTCCCAAGTATTCCATTTCAAACCTCTTCTACTGTAGACTGTTAAATTAAAATGGCATGAGGCTGCCTCTTTTGTCTTAAACAATATCTGATTGTTGTGTACATTTTCATCACGCGTAGAGATAAGCTCTTATAAACCCTAGCAACAGTCTCATTGCAGACTGCTGAAATATTCCAGAGCAATGGAGAGCTTCTGTTTTTGGAAGCAGGTAAAGGAAAAGTTTTAAGATATGAATTTTATTGTTGTGATTTATTCCATGTTTTGTCTGTTGTTTATCATATATTTAACAATCCATTAATCAAGTTTTTTTTTACATTAAACTGATAGATTTCATAAGGTATGAAATAACCTTGTAATCAATTAATGAAGCAACAAATCATTATGTAACATTTAAATTAGTGTTTTTGTGAAATAATAACAACTTGGGAGTAAATAAAGGAACACACATTAAAAACTATTACTTCTAGTAGATTAAAATTGCATCTGGCCAGTACGGGGATCGAACCCGCGACCTTGGCGTTATTAGCACCACGCTCTAACCAACTGAGCTAACCGGCCTTCTGTAATCGAGGCGTAAATAATTTTAATACCCAATAACACGATCCACATTTGGGCTAAAATTCAAACTACATTTTTGATGCAAAAACAAGACCAATAACCTAATGTACAAGGATAAAACACCACTGAACCGTGAATAGATTAGTGGATTTCATGCTAGATTTTTTGATAAAGAAATTGGTCAGTGTTTGAACGTGTTCATTAGTAGAAACAAGACACTTAAACTGTTTTTAAATAAACAATTCTTAACATATTATTTTTGACAAAATATCAATTGTACGACATATTTATGTATTAAAATGACTCAAACGTCTGCGTTGGATTTCTGATCGCTCTGCATAGCCGTTTCTGAAAAAAAACAATACTGCCATCTACAGTTCATGAAGAGAATAGCCACAGAAGCTCAGCAATAATGCGGTCGTGTGTGACGCATATGTAAAGGATACAGTTTTTAGAATAGGCGGCGTTCTATCAGATTTTGCAATTCAGTGCGATTGAAATGAGACTAAATGTGGTGCTTAGTATGTATTTTTATGTTAAACATTAGTACTACTATACTGTTGTACTCTACGTAAAGGGTAGCCAAATTTCACAACATAGCACAATCGTTAGAACACTGGAATGCTGACAATGAATAAAATAGGGAGGCGCAAAGCTTTGCATTTATCATTTTATATTTAATTTGCATTTACATTATATTACATTCAGCTTTACAACAAATTACAAACAGTGAACTAAAAAGTCTCTAACTTCTTTACAAAGTAATAAATTCAACTCACATTTTTTTCTTTGTTACTCTTGACAGAAGGATAAAAGTAGAGAAGGCCAAAGCGAATTATCCAAAAACTTAAAACAATTCCTCACATAAAACAATCTGAATAAACGTCCTGAGCTGTGTTCATTTCAGTGAGGCTCTCATTAGGCCAAGGTCACTCGCTGTCCAACTTGAAATAAAGCACTGCTCTTACTGTGCCCTTCTTTTGAGACTCCAAAAGACTCGTATCTGAGGAGGCAAAAAAACCACAAATTTAAAGCTATATTTAAGACTTTTCTAATCAAATATATTAAGAAGGATGACTGGTTAATGCGACTAAGCTACTGACAGTTGAGTGTATCTCTTCCAGTCCTCTCTGTTGATTGATGCTCTGGTGTTGGTCAGAGCTGTGGTCAGGTGACTCTGGCGGATGAGGGAACCAGGCTTACCAGAGCTGGTGGGACCCAGAGAAGAAGATGACATTTCTTCCTGTGAATAAAGAGCAGTACTTCAGTGAACACCACCAGAAATGAAAAAAATATTTCATGGTTTTATGATAGCCGTATTCATTGATTGAAAACAGTGTAAACTGAAACTGAAAACTGGACCCTGTGAAGCACCTGAGGTGTCCAGAACAAAGTTGGTTTTATATTATTTTAAACTAGACTAACTGTTGATTAGGGTTGAACAATGAATTACATTTTCACATTTTTTTTTAGCAAATTACAGTCATGTGACTGAAAACAGTGTTATCCTAAGGTTTACATGTTTATTATACCAACTTTGAACTATTAAACTAATAATCAAGCCACTTATTCATTTTTATACTTTTACTCTAATCTATATTTATGCTTAAACCATGTGTACAAGCCTACAAGATCAACAAACCAATCCTATCATTTAATTATTGTTCTACAAAGATCAATTAAATGATCACAATTATCAAATTGCAATTGGCTATTGCAACATTTGCTAAAAATACTCCGAATTAAACTATTTTCCAACATTGTTCAGCCTTACTGTTTATTCAAGCACAATTGACAACGAGATATGATGAATGAGCGACAGACATTTGAGAACAAACTAGTTACAAGGAACAATATTTCAATACAATATTCCACCTAAAAAATGGATGTTAGATGAGGAAAGACTGACCATGTATCCACAGTAACTCCTCTTAACAGTGTTGACCTCTACTCGAAGCCTTTCGGTCTGTTCTTGGCTCAACTCTTCAAAGCCCCGCTGCACACAGGACATGAACGCAGGTGCTTGACAGAGCCCAGGGTCCCTCAGGGAAGCTCCTATACCCTCTGGACAAGAGACGGGGGTCTTAAGAGACACTCCCATAAGTTCAAGGGCTGTTGAATTTGGTCCAGACAGACTCTGGGAATACTGTTAATGTGCAAAAAAACAAACAAAAAAACATTAAAAGTACGCAATGTAGATCCCCACAGTTACATTACAAACTATTGTTAATGGACCGCAAGAACCAGACAATGTGTGTCATCAGCCAATGACATCCAATACCACAGGACCATAAATGTGACAAGAAAGTAGCTTGATGCTAAATGGAATTTAGTGAGTAGTATATGTTTACATAACACCTATAATTGGCTGATGACACACATACATTATCCACACCCTGCTTGTCGAACTATATTTATCAGTTTATTTTGTAAATACAAACTCTAGCCACACAGTGATCCTTTACATAAGGAAAAATTTAATTGATTCAACCATCACAAACAATCTGTTATGAATCTGTTTATTAATGTAGAGTCTAACCAGTGATTGGCTGTCAGGTTCAGACTCAAAGGAGCTTCCAAAATAAAATCGCCAGATGTTGGACTGTGGGTCCTCAGTTGGAAGATCACTGTGCTCCAGCAGCACCATGGAGCGTTCTGGTCCAGGGTCACCTTCCCCAGATGAGTCATCTGATCCGCTGCTGTGGTTGAGGAAGATCAGGGAGGAGAGGCTCACATCACTATCAGAACCAGGATCCTAAAGAACACCACAAATATTTAGACCACTGACAAGTCATCTCGCTACTACTTGTAAAAACGTATTTCTTTCATTCTTAACCAGTTTCAGGCCAATTCTGAAATATATCCAAACGTTCAGTTTTAAATGGTAACCTCTTGATTGAATTTAAAACAATGCTTTGTCTTGTTCATTATTTATGCATAGCTCTTGAACTCATTTGTTTTGTCTTTGCCATGAGGACATGCATTAGTTTAGTAACTGTTAACTCAACTTAAATCACGAATTAAAAGGTTTACTAGGTTAATTAAATTAAATCAACAAGTCATTGGACAACAATGATTTGATGTGAAGTCCAAAAGGTTGTATTTATTTACTTTATATTTTTTTCATTTAAGCAACTTTTTAAGATTTAAGAAATATGACTTCTATGAAGAAAAAAAACTAAGAAAATAATTACAAAATATTCCATTTTCTGTGAAAACTCACTTGGGAAATGAGTTTTTAAGTGCATTGAGGGTTGGTATCAGGTTTAAACATATTTAAATACAATATTGTGAAACACTAAATATAATTTTCAATATGTTAGTTTTAGATATAGTTTGATTTGAACACACGTGAACGAGGTTGACCAAACTGCCATGGATGGCTTCTAGCTGAGCGTTATAGAGAAGGGCCTTCAGGTCAGCTCCAGTGAACATTTCTGTTGTTCCTGCAATCTGCTGAAGGTTCACATCTTCTGCCAGGGGCACACCAGCAGTCAACGCGTTCAGAATCTCTAGACGCTCCTCCTGCGGAACGGAGCGGTCAGCACATTCACTGACATCAGAGGCTATAAAGAGCGCAAGAAGCAGATGTGAATGGTCAATTATGCTGACCTTATCTGGAGGGCGACAGTAGAGAACCTTGTCCAGTCGGCCGGGTCGTAGAAGAGCAGGATCAATCAGGTCAGGTCGACTGGTGGCCGCCAAAACATATACTCCTTAAAAAAAACAATTATATGAAGGTCCTTTGGTTAAACTCCAAAGACATTTTCTTTTAGAAAGAACTCAAGGAAGACTAGACAAAATGGAATGGAACAGTGTCTATGTATATCAACGTTTGAAATTAATAGTTTGTTAAGCAAGACATGTAGACTTTTCAGGATGATGCTTGGAACTTTAAGAGAAACCACATCAGGGAGCAGCTCCAGACCATTCTGTTCACACCCTTGGTAATAAAAAGGTGGGATATTTAAACTATTGTTATTTATATAACACGCAATGGGTGTAAATTCATCATGCGATGTCCAAAGATATTTAGTTTAACACCACGAATGCCCAATATGTCACTTTTCTGCACGTCATGTTGATGTGCACAGATCTCAAATAACGTTTAAAATAGGAAGGCTCTCAAGTCATGTTGAAATATTTCATATTCGATACTTAATTAAAGTGAATTAAGTAGAACATTTTAAATCCTGTAAATGCCCAGATATCCCTCAGAACAAAGATTGTTGAATTAACCAACACAGCTTGTCCAAAATCGTTAACTCTGCATGTATTTACAACTACATCACATGACTATGAAGTTATCAAGAGCGTAGTGGCAAAATGCAATGTCGATTTCAAATTTGTAGCATGTAAACACTATCCTCATGATGCAATGGGTGTGACTACCCTAAGTGTGGCGAGTGAGGTTTCAGTTCAATAACAAATAAAATATATAATAATTTAATTGTTTACAATCATTTTGGGAGTTTGAGTCTCTGGCGATATCTATTCATTTGTACTTCATTTGAATTGAGCTGCGGAGAACATCAGGACTCGGAGTCTCTTCAGATAATAAAACTCTTTAATTCTCTCCACTCTGAGCATGTACATGAATGGGAAGTGATTTCCCATAACCTCATTTTCTTTTGGGCTTTAAATGACTTGATAATTAATAACTCTAACATGAGTCCCTTCACATTTGTTATGCACAGATTTATGTCCACACACCTTTTGCAACTATTAATGGATGAAAATATCTCTACTTTTATATTTGCTATAGAATACTGGTTGATAACACAAACTTCACTAGTCCTGTAAAGCGATAAATCAGAGAAAAAAATAGCATCTCTGTAAAAGGAGTGCAGGCCCTGATGTACCTGTCAGTCCTTCCACCCCATCCAGCTGTGTCAGCAGCTGGTTAACCACTCGGTCTGTGACCCCAGTGTTGTCATGACCCCTTCGAGGGGCCAGAGAGTCAAACTCATCAAAGAACAGTATACAAGGCTTAGCTTGCTGAGCCCTGCAGCAACACAAACACACAAACACTGACAATTCTAATCCTTCAAAATAACTCCCATTGAAGCGGAGACAGACCTCTCAAACACATCTCGAACAGCCTGCTCACTGGCTCCAATATATTTGCTGAGGAGTTCAGGACCCTAGAGAATGGATAATAAATTATACCTAGCTCATTTTTATTTATGCAAATCAATTCTCAATGTCATACCTTGATGCTAATGAAGTTCATACCACTTTCTTTAGCAACTGCTCCAGCTAATAAAGTCTTGCCGGTGCCAGGAGCGCCATAGAGGAGCACACCGGAGCACTGGCGCATGGGCAGGTTGGAGAAGAGCAGAGGAAACTGGGAAGACATACTAACACTTAACACAAAGGTACTACTTATCCACACATACATTTACATATTGACCATTTTATTTAGCCTAATCTCTTATATAATTTTCTATCTTAAACATAATTTTAAGTGTGAAAAATGCCAAACAGACTCATATTTCAGATTAATCAAAATGGCCTCCCCTTTGCTTTTCAAACTGCGCTGCGGCATTCCTTCTGAGAGCTCAGTGATGTTGTCATCTAAAAGGGTTTTCACTTCACTTGGGATTCATTTAAGGAATTTCCTGCCTTCTTAACGGAACTACTAATCTCTTAGGTAACATAACCTAATGTAATCTAACATAATTTAACCTAACGTAACCTAACCTATACTAACAAAACACAAAATTGTATCTTAAATGTTACCTTGTTTGAAACAGTACAACATTTTAAGTAGCTTGTAGCATTAACATGCATTATTATAGAAATGGTCAAACGCATATTTCAAATAAACTTTTATAAACAGACTCATATTTCAGATTCCTTAAAGAAGCCATTACTATGTTTGGCATTTTGCCCTTGGCATTAAGCTTGGTACCTACTTGACACTTATTTGAGAGTCATATTATTTAAAAAAAAAAAAAACAGCTACGTCCAAACAATTAGTTTTCAATAATATATATGTATTACAACATTTGTATGCAATGATATTCTAAAAAGTAAACAAAAAAGGAAATATCTAAATTGAAACTACACTATATTGCCAAAAGTATTTCCTTACCTGAATTGACACAAATATAAACTTAAGTTAATATCCTTAAGATGCTATTCCTAATACATAAAAGGGAAGATTGCCTATCTGAGAGTAAAGTAACCTGTAACAAAGGAAAATGTGAAACAATAACTTGTATTGCTACTTTAAAATCTATATATCAAAGAAATGTTTAAACAAGCTTTGGTACTTCCATTATTTCAAAGCTATTAGAATATTATATGTATATGTTATATGTATATGTTATATGTGTAGATATATGTTATATAAGAGATTTAACTATTTTAATCTATCGATCATGTAATCCATAACAGAAGCAAGAGAAACAACACTTGTTTTTGTTTTGAAATCTAAAGAGATCTCCACATTTAGTAAAAGCTGCTCTACCTTAGCCGGCAGCATTATGATATCCATCAGGAGCTGCCGTGCCTGGTGAAGCCCCCCAATCTTCTCCATCCCAGGCCCACTGGGAACCTGCAGCTGAGCCCCCCACAGCGATGGTGGGATAAAGCCCTGAAGTGCATGCTTGAAGTCTTCAGTGCTTAAAACTGTACAAGAAGAAATACCACATAAACATAGTGACCGAGTGAGCATCAGATGGACTCCTGGTCTCTTACCTTTATTGCTTCTGCTGTGCGCAATGCTAGCATGGATTGCCCTCTCCAGCAGCAGATTCAGGTCTCGCGGCATAAACCCTTCAGTTTCTTTGGCAACAAAGTCCAGGTCAAGAGCAGTTTGACAAGCCTCAAAGTTGTTTCTGGCTATTAATGACCTGAGAATTTCAATTCTCTGAGCCTTTAAAAAAATCCATGATATTCTAGCCATAAGTAAAAGACAGGAAGTACAACCAAACATCTTAACTGTTTAACAACCTGGTCTGGTGTTGGTATCCCACAGAAGCTTTGGAAGATATGCGAGCCCTGTACAGTGGTAAGAGTTCGATGAAGAGAATGTTCATCCCGAGCTGTCACAATCAGAGCAATGAGACTGGAGCGAAGCACCATCTCGTCCACCAGATCTTTTAGACCTGTGCAGAAGAAGTTGAGAGATGAATTAGAAGATGCATCTACAGGTGGTCATGTTTTACAAGATAATTACTTTGAGCGATAAGCTGCCGCTGTGTGGCTTCTGGCCCATGCTCATGCTCAGGTGAAGTAGCGGCACCAGCCACATGATCCAGATCCTCCAGCAGGACCACCGAGGGCTGTCTCCAAACTGCTTGCTCGAAAACATCTTCCAGCTTCTGTTTGACGGTATCTGTTCTCTTACCTGAACAAATCATTCATTAAAATACCAACCGATTGGATTAAGTAGTTTGGTTCACCAACCTCTCAGAGTCCGGCAATCTAAAACTTGAACATGAGCATCTAACATTTCACTTGCTTTTTGACACAGCGCCCTCGAGAGAGACGATTTACCACTCCCCTGCAAAGAAATGAAGAAATATATTATCAAATAACTACTACCCAAAAAAACATGGTTTACAAGAAAAAGTTCCATCCAAGTCAGTAGGCTATGAAAAGAATGACAATCTTTTTATACTGTAATAATCTTCTTTTTATAGCTTTTTATTACTTATAAAGAAAAATAAGATAATGCGAAACAAGAATGCATTTGTGGGACTTTATTTGAAAACAAAAATTCTAACTAGTGTCTTGTTTCATGTAGTGGCACAAACAAAAAGCGTTACAGAATTTGAAAGATTTTTTATTGCAATTTTCACATTTTGTATTCATCACTATTGGCAAAAGTATTTGCTCACCCATCCAAAAAGCCAAAATCAGGTGTTCAAAACACTTCCATGGCTCAACACACTCAACAGTCATGTAGTCAGAATGACAGCAGCCATGTACTCTGACCTAGCGGAGTATACCCGCACATAATATGAGGAGGTCAACAATTTTCTACAAAGTCACTCGATAAGGACCTCCAAATTTCAGACTAGCTTAGGAACAGTGCACAGAGAGCCTAGCGGAATGGAGCAGCTGCATAGTTGGTCTCCAATACGTTAAACTGTCAGCCAAGTAAAGAACAGAGCTCTCTCAACATATCAAATGAAGTCAGATTTTGTTTAGCTCAAAATATAGAAATTATGTTTTCAGATGTAAAAATATATTTTGTGTATTTTGAGCTAAATTAAAATTGATCCATTTAACTTGACATCCAAAAATAACAACCAAAGAAAGAAAGAAAAGCAAATGCAGTTCAGGGTCCCTTTAACAAATGGAATATGCAATGCAATGTGTTTAATGCAATATCAGCAGCTGACGTGATGAAAGTTTGTATTTACTCAAAGAAAAACAATTGAGTAATTAATATGAAGAGTACTTAAACTTCAGAGCTTCCTTAAATCGACAGAAAGATCTTATCTCTTCTTTTTTGCAGAGTTCTCGAATTTCATAGTTGTCCTTTTCTTTAAATCACCCTGTATGACTGATTAATCATGACACAAAAATCTATAATTTACAACAAATTCCAAACATTGACACTTCTTAGAGTTACTAGGTTCATCAAATGAAAGGTAGATTTTAAGAGTTAATCAAGCCTTAAAAGAGAAAGATCAAAGGTATACAATTTTATGACAAGAAAAAACTCAAATTCTATTTAAGGAATGTTTATCTGTGTTAAAAGGTTTTTTGAGGTTTTTATTAATCAATGCAAAACTAAAGTTTAAAAAAGTAAAGAAGTAAATAATTTATTATTGAATTATGACTAAGATCTATATCTTTTAGCCTATTTAGATATTTTATCAAGATTGTAGCTAAACTGTGCATCTTTGTATAATGTATTTACTTTCCAGGTAGGTACTTTCTACTCAATATGATATCTAATAATTTGTAGCCAATATGCCCTAAGCAATAAAAGAAATGTTATTTGTTTGCAAAACTTTTCTTTCTTTCTTAAAATTACAGCAGTGTTTAACTGTGTAACATCCACGTCAACATTTCAATAAAATTATACTTACATTTTAATGTGTTGTGATTTTTGGCTAAAACGGGTCCTCCAATAACTCAAAAAACCTTGGGAGCATGAGCATGAGTTCACTCAACTCTATAACATAATTAAGGTTTCCAGCGTAACAAACTAAACTAACTATGAGTAAAGGCTCTTTACTACAAGAACTTTTTTGACTACAAGGCGAGATCCTCTTGACGTATCAAAACTATTTTATCATTACTTGTGGTAATTCTCCTACACACTGCACCTTTACTGTTTTAGTTACACACAATGTCATCAATTCATACAGTGCTTGTAGTAATTAGCCATTGGATCCAACTTTAAATATGTAATAACAGCTATAAAGAATGTTAGTGAAAGCAATACGGCTGAATGTTACCTTTGCACCTGTGATGAGCAGAGCTCCCCCTCTCAGTCCACGTCCTGCTGAGACCAGTTCACGTGAGAGAGAGCACCCCATCAGAGCATGAGAGATGTGCTGGAAACCAGAGCTGCTGATGTCTTCTACTCCACTGAGCCACAAACGTCCAACATGACTCATCAGAAGCTCACCCATAAAAAGCAGAACATTTTTCTTTAAACGGGGCATCACCATACCCGAGAGAGTTGATGGTGGGAAACTCAAGAAATGGATCTTCATGGTCAATTCCAGAGCCTCTATCATCAGAATCAAGTGGTTCTCTGATAATCTAAACAAGGAAATAGTTGAATCAATTAATCAACTTCGTGGTGAGGAAGTGTTTTGAGTACAGCAGACCACTTGCAATAAAATAATACAAACTCAATGAAAAGAAACAAGTGTGCATGAGTACAGACAGAGGCGAACGGTATTAAACCAGTTCAACGGAAGGATAGGATCATACCCTCGTGCTTCGGGTACCTTCACAGTGACACCAGGGAGTTTATATTTAGTTACTTGTTCCTGATCACATGTTAGTGTACCGTTATTTATGATTCGCTAAATCTATAACTGAGTTAAAGCATTAACAATGTAAACACCCGCTGCTGCTGCAGAAGCACTGTCTCTAAACTGACCAATATCACAGCCTGGCAGCATGGCCATGCTAACTTCTAGCTCGCTAAAACTCAGCACAGATAACAAAGGAAGGTTATTTACTTTATCGTCAAAATTTTACTTCATTATTTAGCGTACAACACAGCATGAAAGCCCAGAAGAGAGGAAGAGCTTGCTCGGCTCCATTTCATTCAATCACGGAGCTCACGCAGAGGTCAATTCGTCGAGTTGACACAGAAGTATAAATCAGGTTTAAGCATCATAGGTACTGTAGAACTTATATTATAAGGTGCAGTGTGTGTTTTATGAGAATAAAGTAATAACATTTATTGTGTAGGGTTGTATTTTCTTGAAATTGATCAAATATTTGTATTGAACATGTTGCCATCCAAAATATTCTATCATATCTTTATCGGCATAATTCCCAAAAATATCATGATTTTTTTAAGAGCCATATTGCCCATTCCTACTTCACACCTCAGTATTGAAAGTCCCAGCAGAAAGGGGCGTGGTCAGCCATGATTTAATAAGATGTCAAGGGTAGGGCTTGCCTAAAAAGATCTCTTACAGTGCATAATCTTTGCGGGATATTGCTTGACCTCGGTGGGGAAAATAGGATGAGGCTGGAAGGTAATTCATGGCCTTCGGCCCTTTTCTGGTTTGTCTTCTACAATTTGGCCATAGGCTAAACATAATTGGGGACCCCTGCTTTAGACATACAAACCTTACATTATCTAACTTATTATGCATGCTTAGATGTTGTACCTGGATGTGTGTTTTCTTTAGCAAGTTGTTTGAAAGAAAGAATATCTCATCCTCTTGCACTTGCTCTGGTTTTAGAACTGTTAAAACAAACTCTTCTTTCCCTGAGAAAAAGGAAATCCTGATTACTCGAATAACTTTAGCATTATTGAAAACTCGGAAGTATCTTCCACGTACCTTCAGCGCAGGGTAACAAAATGATGTTGGAGCGCCCCGTCAGGCAGGTCAAAGGCTGATGGCTCTGAGCATGTAACCAGTTGAGGAGTGCAGTTTGAATAAGCTCTTCTTTTTCACTCTCAGCCTACAAACAACAACTTTATCATGTTGGCTGCAACTCAACACAGTGCATTAGTCAGAGAATAAAACATACAATTGCTTGTAATGGTTGAAGCACAACCGTTTCAGCTACTCTTGGCAAAGCATTCAAAGGTTCAATCCTCACAGCTGAATGTGGCTCTATCTTCAAACGCTTACGAAGCATCTCTGGGATCTGCAAAAATGATGTATAATGCATGAGATTTAACTCAAGCGTCACATGTTTGTTTATTTAGTTATTTTGTATTATATATTGTGTATTTCTTCTTTTTCTTTCTTTTTTTATCTTTTTCTATTCCTAACGAATTGAAAATTGCAAGCCATTTTTGACAAATACGCTTATAAAATGGTAAGCTGATACCCCTTGCTCAATATTAATGATTGACAGACAGGTGCATTACAATTACCATGTTGGTCAATGCAATGCACAATTACTATGAATTACATGTATAAAAAATCTATTCCACAAAGTTAACCTTTATAGTTTTTAAATTATTACAAAATATTAAAATTTTTCAAGCATTCTAGGAAGATTGAAAAAAAAATCAAGAGACTTGGTTCATCTGATGAACATGTAAAGAATTGTAAAGTAAAGTTTCCTCATAATTGATGTTCAAAAGCTTACCCAAATCTTCCCAGAGTAAATGTTTTCACATTTACTACAGTTCTGGTCCTCCTGTAATTTCTTCACATTGTGACAAAGCATCCTGACCACCAGGAAGCTCTCCTCATGCTCCTCTGTGCTCTTCCCTTGCGGAAGGTGATCCCTGATTTTCTTCTTCTCCATTGCATGCTTGAGTTTTCCCCTGAGCTCTTTGGGAGAAAGTATCTTTGAAAGTCTGCCATATGTTAACGCAGACTGGCCCGGATTCCGGGACTCCTGCTCTTGAAAATGCCATGGCAGCACATGCACGTCTCCGTAAGCTAAGCCATGACACCCAGACATAGGTGGCCTTCCACAAGTCCGGAGTATGCAGTGTTTCAGGACAGTGGGAATTGTTGGAATGGCATATTTCTCCTTTGGAACCTCAAGTTCTCCTGTAAACAAATATCTAACAAGGCTTTTCAGTCCACGGATCCCACCCCACCTGACTTCATTTTCACTCCCTGGATAATCTGGACATGAACCATGGTGAATGCTTGTGCTGGACGATGAATTAGCATCTATAGTTGGCTGTTGGAATTGTTGGTAAGATTCTTCAGATTCACTTTTCTGAAAACGCTCAGTTCCTGGATTTATTTTTGGGGACACAAGGAGTTCCGTGAACTGCTCCAGGCGTCCGTACGGTACAGAAGGTGAGAGAGAAGCTAAGAAATCAAACACAACGATAGAAGATCAGCTTATTGCAATAATGTGACAATCAGCTTCAATTTGAGAACAACTTGTGATTGTGATGACTGACTGATCTTGATATAGATGACTGTGTGCTGGTCCACCCACACAGGTAAAACAGCATCACTGTACACCACACGAATCTGATCCAGGAGTCGCTGCTCCAGAGTCATGCTGTGAAGCTCCTGAAAGAAAGTACAGTTAAAACAAAGATACTTCTAGGTTTCTTGTCACCGTTGAGTATTTTATCACAATATAGCAGTCTCACCAGAATCTCCCAGTCATCAGGAGACAGAGGCTCTACAAACACCTGTTGCACTGACTGCACTTGATGGCATGGCCGCAGATATCCCTGAAAACACATATAAACCACACCCGGCGTTCAGATTTTCCACATAGTTCGCCATGCAACATAATCATTGGAAGTTTAATTAATATGGTTTCTAATGTAAAAATCATTTGATATTTTCAACAGAACAAAGAATAAGTCTACTTTCACGTTCATGCTGTTGACTGAAAATTATCACAATAAAAAATAACAATTAACAATTTCAAAATGGTTTTCTCGAGGGTAGCTAAAAGTTCTATGCATTTATAGTACTTTGTGTATTGGAAGGAAGGATTCTCCATTCAGGGTTTCTGGAGGTTTCATATCGTCAAATTTGTAACTTAAGACCATTTAAATCAAATTTGAGACCTACATCATAACATCAAAAACACATCCAAAACTTATTTTGCATAATAAACAGTATGTTTCAAATACTTTGTTTGAAACCCAAACCCTCACTTTAACATTTCTTTAAGCATTTACAGAGGCTTTCTAAACTCTGGCAACCCTAATCATGTCTTTTACAACGTTCGTTGTTTATGAGCATTATCTAATTAACATTACATTGTATTACATTTCTTAACATTTTGTACAATTTTCTTAACCTCTGACGACCACATTTAAGATTTTGAGCATTTATGAGTATTAAAGCGTTTTCGTAAACTCTGGCAACACTAAATCATCTCTTTTACGATTTTGTGTATCTGATCTGAGCCTTTTCTCAAACACTAGCAATCTTAAACATGACTTTTACATTTTTAAGCATTTATGCATATTTTCTCAGACTATGGCAACCCTAACTATAATTTTTACATAACTTAATAGCGTTTAACAGCATATTGTCAATCTCTGGCAACCACAAGCAACAGCAAAAAAAAAAACACATATGAAATTCATAAAATTTATATGAACATCAGAAAAACAAGATCTATGAAAAAATATTTAAGAACAGTGAATTTAAAACATTTTAAGCCCTAAAATTTGGACTTTTAAAAGTCAGACTTTTTTCAGACTCTGCGGAAACCCTACTTATTCACACCTAGTAACCAGCATACAACTTGATGGCTGCCAGAACAAACACGGTATTATAATAATAGTTTGTTACATTTATGTACCACTTTTCTAGACTCTCCATTAAGTGCTTTATATCTTTGAGAGTGAGGGTCTCAAGTTTGATCACCAGTGTGCAGCATCCACCTGCCTAGGTGACAAAAGTGGGGACTACCAGTCTATGACAAAACTCTCTTGATGCACTGTCTTACTTGAGAACAGGGTGAATACACATTTTATGTTTACTGTTTTATGGACTCCTTGACAATGATGGAAACATTTGCAATTATAATTTCTTCTTACTTTTGCCATATACATTTTTTGTTAAAATATACAAATCTTAAAAACAATCAGCCCACATTTTGCACACGCACACACACACAAACATGTTTTACTCATTAACAGAACTGTCCTTTAGATGAGGCAATAATAAATGACCAACCTGTGCACCCTCCCTTAGGCCCAGCTTCTCTCCTAACTTCCTGCTGACCTCAACAGTGTCATCTGGACCTGAAGACCTGGATTTGATCCAGCTGAGGAACACGGGCGGGGAAGCACCCCAGGACAGCTCCAGTATCTGGTTCTGTGGTTAAATTAGTATTAGACTCGAATATTTCAGTATGGTGAAAAAAAGAAATCATATTATTAATGGTGATTTGATAATCAATGGATTTTTTGTTTATCGGTTATTTTAAGACACTGACCTCGTGGAGACAGAGATGGTTGGCGAAGTTAGATGAAAGCTGAAGAAAGCAGTTCTTTGAGTTGTTGAAGACCAACGTGACATGTTGTATTCCCTGGCTTCCCAACATTGCTTACAAGGTAAATGTATGTGTTCTTCAATTGTATCCAACAATTAACGTGAATTACTTTGCTGACACATTGAGCACACGGAGCACCGACTAGTCAGAACCATTGACTTTATTTAACAGTTCAGATCTTGGAGATCTGCGCGTTTTCGATTAGCTATGTCTTACTGAGTTGCCAGATCAAAATTGAAATGAGCATCTTCGTGTTACAGGTTATTTGACATCAAAATAAACAATTGGTTTAAATTCCCCGATGTAAATCGTGTTACATCGTAGTATGTTTTGATAAATTGTACTTAAATTATTAGGAAAGATACTTGCACCATTTTCCTTTTCGTGCCTGAATCAGAAGTGATGGCAACAACCATAAGCTCTGAAGCAAAAACGTTCAAAATAGTTGTTGTTTTCACAAAATGTATAACTATATTTGTGTAATATAACTATATTAATGCAATTTAAAAAGTTTAGCTATAGTCTATGCAAGAGTTAAAGTCAGTTTCAATGAAACGATAGAAACAAATATTATTCGATTGTATATGTACTTTTATTTTGAAATTCAGCACATCCGCCTGGATGTCTTCAGCAGCGTGCGCTTGTATTTAGATGTAGGAGGATGTATTTTAGCTGACAGTCTTTGCGGTGACATTTTGTCGAATAAAACCATTTTTTATGTATTGTGTTCATTTTCATTGTAACATTTTAGATATATTTATATCGGATGTCTGACACGGAGGAAGTTGAAAAAGCAGATGGGCTGTTAGCCAAACAGCATCGCAAGGAAAAGAAGGATCTACAAGGTAAGTTGTAAAATTGGATATATATTTATTAGAGACGTTTTGAATTATCAGTGTTATCAAATTAGACAAAATACACACTACTAAACTTTATTCTTGTGCATCAGCAAAAATACAAAGCATGAAAAATGCTGTTCCCAAGAATGACAAGAAGAGGAGGAAACAGTTGACAGAAGACATTTCCAAATTAGAAGCTGAACTTGTTCAAAAACAAGAGAACGAGCTCAAATTGCTTCAGGACTCGGTTGTTAATTTTTTAAAACTTAAATATTATCCTTCAACTGCAAAAAAAAAAAACAATTATTAACGTTTATATACTGGTTTGCTCCAAGGTGAAAGAGGTTTCAAATGCATTGGATTCTGTGACTCTGTCAAATGATGAGGAATCCTCAGATCCCAGGAAGCCAACTCGAACATCCAAAGCACAAAAGAGACGCGTAAGTTATTTTCATATACTGTAATTCTTTCTTTTTTTTCTAATTTAGGCTTAAATGATTTTGTTGTTAACATTGACTGCAATGTTATTGGAAATTCAAAGCTCAAGAATAAATGTAGACATTCTGATTGAACTTTGATGGAAATTCACTGATCCCCTATAAGCACTTAGGAATACTATAATGACCTGAGCTGAGATGTTTATGTTAAACTTGAGCTACATCCCTTAGCTACATTTTTCTTATGTCTGTTTAGGATAAGAAGGAGGCTCTGGAGAAGGAGCGTGAGATGCGGATCGCTGAGGCTGAGGTGGAGAATCTGACAGGCTCTCGTCATCAGGAGAGCCTGAAGCTGAAAGAGATGCTAAAGGAGAGAGGCCTGCAGATTAGAGAGATTTCATCTGATGGTCACTGCATGTATCGTGCTGTTGAGGACCAGCTGATGCGGAGAGGCATCACATTCAATATAAAAGAGCTCCGAGTTCAGACAGCGCAGTATATGAGGAGTCATGCAGACGACTTCATGCCCTTTCTCACCAATCCTAATTCAGGAGACATGTACACTGCAGGTCAATGCTAAGCACCTCCATACAACACACTGCATTTAGTAAAACCATCAAAGTGGGAACAATGGAAAATAAATTAAATATTATTTAGAAGAGAAAGCACATACAAAGCAATGCTGCAATATTTTGAAAGAACATCGACCCGGACAGCATAATGGCTATTGTGACACTTGTGCAGCCAACCAGAGATCATGATTGTTTAAAATAAACTGATGGTAAGTGGTCAGACACTAATGTACAATGGCCAAAAAATTGTAGGACACTATAGTGCACCAAAATACTAATTTGAAGTGTTTCTTGATCTTTATGTTTTTTTATTATATTAAATGTATGATCATTTCTAAAGCTAATAATTAAAATAATTTGTATCAGCTTTACGCTATACCCTTTGCATTAAAATTCAGCCTATTTTCAACTCAAATTTGAATCTGACCACAATGTAATTAGGTAATGCATAATCAGTTATACACTGTTTGTAATGGAATCAGAAAAATGAAATTAATATAAGATTAATATTGAGCTTGCTTGTTGTTGAAATTGGATTGTGCTCAAAAACATTTATTAAGGCAATCATGAAATGTGAACCTATAATTTTAAGTCCTCTGGGTCACATGATCTATTCTAAATGAACGTATATGTCAGATCTTGAATTTTAACAAGGCACAGTGCAAGATCACACCACCAGAGTTTGCATATCAAATGCAAACAAAAATCTTTTGCATTCTGCACTTATTTTTCATACAGCTCTGTAAAATGCACAAATAACATCATATGTAATTCAAACAAACATATTTCATGTTTCACTTACACATGTATGTAGTTTAAGTTTGTCAGTGGTTTGAGATGAATCAATTATGTAAGTAACTGCTTTACTTTATACTTTAGATGAGTTTGAGAAGTATTGCAGTGATGTTGCAGACACAGCTGCTTGGGGTGGACAGTTAGAGGTGAGGAAACGCATAAAAGCATCTAAAAATGTGTGAACTCTTCCTTCTAACGAGTGCTGTCATGTCTTCTCTTTGACAGCTGAGAGCTCTTTCAATGGTCCTCCAGCTCCCAATAGAAGTCATTCAGGCCGATTCCCCTTCCATTCTTACTGGGGAAGACTATGTGAAGCCATCCATCACTCTCATGTAATTAGCTCAAATTGTGTTTTCTTTTATTTATATAAGTCAGTTTTTTTTCCCTTTGTAAGGTTTTTCATTTTATTTTTCAGATATATGCGTCATGCCTTTGGACTCGGAGAACATTACAACTCTGTGGAGCCGATGAAGGATAAAGCAAATGAAGAGGATGGCTGACCAGTCTCTGGCAGCCATGCATTTGAATCAGTGCTTAATTAGTGTTTAAAAAAAGGGGATTCTGGAAATAGAATTGATTTGCTGAATTGAATTTGTCAGGTGCTTCGGGAAAGAATGGAATAATAAATATTATTGACCTCAGTTGCAACAGGCAAACTTATATTCACTTGCTAGTGTTATTCAGAAAAAAATGTAGCAATGTGTTATTCTTGAAAAATGTAATGTCATTTTCTCACCGATTAAAAAATGTATTATACTCCCAACTACAGCCTTATATTTTACATTAAAACCTATGTCAGAAGCTGTTTTGAGAAGTAAACATAAGATTGTTTGAATAAAAAAGGCAATTATTATTCTTAGCTTTCTTTTAAGTATGTGATCTTACAAGGTTTTTTTTTTACAATTGCGAAGACAGTTTTTTTTTATTAACTCTTAACACACCAAATCAGTTAAAACACACAATTGGCAAAGCAGTTAATTTCATTTTCAACGCCCCCCGTTGTAAACAAAACCCCAAAACTCATTTCAAAATACAATAATACAGAGTTCAAACACTAACACATGTTTTCTTTTGACAGCAACATTTAGTCGATCATAACACACTAAGAAAGAATTTGGCTTTAAAATGACGCCGTTCAAGTATTTGAAATTCGTGTTAACTGTATCGCTTACTTAGACGGATGTTGTGCTAATCGTAATAAGAGTTTAGGAAAAATTGTTAAATGAATTTGAAAAAAAAAACAGCTCTCCAATAGTTTGTGAGCATTGGTTGTACTATGCTTTTTTTGGTAGCTATGCTGTGCTAAGTTACTCTACACAAAGCTTTTTAACTTCTTATTCATTAATTAAATAATTGCAATAAATCATGGAAAAAATGTGTGTGTGTGTATATATATATATATATATATATATATATATAATGTATAAAAGGGTGATGTGATATATATATATACACGACACCCTTTCAAATGGGGATTGCAATAAGTAAATAAAACTACTCATTAGCATGCTGTCTGTTAGGCTACCTGTCTGTTAGGCAGCACCAGAAGATTTGGTGTGTTAAAAAATGTGTTTAATATTTTTATAACTTACTAATAGTTAAGTTTGAAGATGTATTGCAATGTATTAAAGCAGAGAGGTGTCCCTTTCAAACAAGCCTGAAGGACTGTTATAGCTGCATCAACTGTGTTTCATCAAGGTTGCAGCTAAATTGAGTTGGACGTGTGATTTTAAAGCATTGAAAGCTAAAATTGCCCTCCTTTAATCTGACTCCTGCAAACATCTCTTTGTTTAAAGAAGGCCTTTTAAGGTTCATTCTACCAGCAGATGGCAGCCTTTGATAACACTTACAAGAAATGTGTTTACTTCAGAGAACCACTCACATACAGGAATAAAATACATATTTATCAAATGCTTCATTTTCCTTTATCTTGATTAGTTATAGTTTTGTCTCCCACAATACTAACAATAAATATTATATTTTTGATATAGTTATACAATACAAGTGATTTTATAAATGACAAAAGTTGAATTTCTCCTAGTTCTTAATATCATTGTTATGTGTTTTGCCTCTCTCCGCGTTCTGGCCATTATAATTCTAAACAATGAGTGAATTCAACACCTCCCTTCTGTCTGGGCCAATGACATCTGTTCTAACCTGTAAAGAAACTTCATCTCCAAATTAATCTCTCATGCAGGCCTCCTGAGCTCAGAGCAGACTCTTCCGCGTTGAACCTCATGAATAATGCAGCAGGTTTAATTGCAAAGCCAGAAACTAATGACTTTGGACTGGTTAACAGCAGGGGAACCATACATCTCTGCAAACTGCATGAAAAATCAGTTCTGAAAAAAGAAGGGACAGAGCAAACGCTAATTGATGAATAATTAAAGCTTGAGCTACAGGGCATAATTGTGACATTTTGTTTCAATCAAATTAGAAATGTGGCAAAAAGTGCACTTAAGAAACGAATGGGGGCTGTGTAGATGTCCACTGAAATGGTTTCATAAGACCCTGTCACACTCTCTCTCTCAGCACTCAGTCAAGCTCAGATTTTATTTATTATTTTGGACCCATTCCTTCAATTTCCAACTGATCATTCATGTTGCAGGTAGAGTACACCTCATAATGAACATGTGTACTTCAGAAGAGAAGTTGGAGAATATAAAAACAAGAATGTTTCACTCAATTGTGTTCAATACCTTTCTTTGAGAGAAATGCATCGACAAGCCACAATAATACAGAATCAAAAATACTCTAATCCATGGCAGTTGTGGTCCGGTGGATAAGGAGATCGACTTGTGATCGAAAGGTCGTCGGTTCTATCCCCAGATCCACCGAGTTGAAGTTGGTGTGAGTGATGAAACACTTGCTCTCCCATCTTCAACAACCACAGCTGTGGTGCCCTCGAGCAGGACACCAGTTTCCCTGACTCCTCCCCGGGTGCCCCAGCCATGGCTGCCCACTGCTCCGGTGTGTTTGTTCACTGCTGTGTGTGTTCACTGGGATGGGTTAAATGCAGAGCACATATGGGTCACTCCTTATCTGGCCGACTGGTCACTTTCACTTTCATATACAACCGTCATCTCTGAATGCACACAACAATTATTGAACTTTGTGTCAATGATTAAACATTTAATTAAAAAATATTTAGATTTTGATTAATATACTTTTTATGTTATATACGTATTTGTTTGTAATCAAAATATTTAGAAACGAATAAAAATTTTGACCTAAATTTGTTGATTTATGATTTTGATTAAGGAGCATAATGACGTTGATTCTCTTTGGTGAGTTGAGTTGTTTATATACCATGCACTGTCTATAATTATAAGTGTGAAAGATAAGTGTGAGCTTTTAATAATTCACGACTTGTGCTCTCTTTAAAACCGCAACAGAGAGATTTTAACCCAGACCACAAATTAAGTCACAAGTTGTCACATGTAGATACGGGTTAGTGATAAACTAATGGGAAAAAAGTTGTAAATGAAATATTTGAAAAAATATTTTGTTATATGTTATTAGATTGTTAATTTAGTATAAAAAAAGGTTAAATGGTTTTATTTTAGTAATTTTACAGCTATATGTTTTCAAGAAAGGTGCATTTAATAATTTAATAAGAATGCATTATTTTGCAGATTTCCACATAATTTCACAGTTAATTATACTGTGTTAATTATCCCCCCACATGACATAAAATCTTATTAATGTTATTTATGTTTCTCAATATTGTCTCTATTTTTATTTATAACAATTTATTTATAACACTTTTTGGTAATAATTGAAAACTTGGAAGCAATAAGCAAACATTTAGCTTTGAATGCAATAGTCTTTGCTGTAACATTTTGTCTCTTGGCAGTTTATGGAATGTTCAAGAAATGTAATCTAATATCAACTATTTTTCATTTTAATGCCCCTAAACTCCTTTTAAACAAAGTATTTTTAGCAGGAATCCCTTTTTGTGTTTTTGACCCATTTTTTAATCTGCAACAGAACCCAAACAAAGTAAACTGTATTGATTTTTATATTTATACTGTATTTAAAATTTGACAGCAGAGAATGAAAATTTTACTCAGGTGTTTCAAAAATAGAAAAGGGTTTGAACAGTACTTTACATTATACTGTTATTTACAGATAATTTAACATTTTACATTTCTAGACTGTTGTCCTCTATGGGAGTACCTAGACATCGCCATGTTCTTTATATGATAAGAATAGTTTGATCAATAATGCTCACAAAACAGTTTAAATTATAATTCCAGGTGTACATTTTGGGATGCAGTAGTGTTCAGAGTAGTTGGCATTGAATACTGCTTCTTCAAACTGAATATTTTAGCTTAAGGAAATGACAAAACTCGTAAAAGTCAACAGAACAATAAACAAAATTGATATCTTCTTAAAATGCAAACGTACTTTAGGGATTTTCTAAATATGGGTTCATTATTTCAACACCAGCTTGAGCATTTTGTGGTGTGTTTTGATTGAAACCTTCTGTTTTTTATTCCTGGGCCCACTGGCAGCCATTACTCAGTGCACTGGAAGCAAATAGCACAAGCTTCCTCCGTGGTTCTGGCTCGGCAGCAAGTGCCTGAGGACAGCTTTGAGGCGACCAGAGCAGAGTTTACCACATGATCTGCGGCCTCTGTATCACAGGCAACACTTTGGAGAGGCATGAAGCATCTGAAATGAAACATGCATTATTCCACAGAGCAGATGCTGGGGTCCAGGAGCAGCAGGACCGCCTCGGGCACTGTCAGGTGTCAGCAAGATATGTGTGTTAGTGGATGCTCCTATGTGTGTGCAAGCTTCTTCACCCGACCATTTTGTTTTTAAACAGACCCTGATCTTTCTGTTGTTGAGTGAACATGATGTGCAAATACTCTCATTTGTGCCTTTTACGTAGATGAGTGAATCAGAAGTGGCACTCTGTTACGTTTTACAACTGTACAAAGCCAATATCTGCCCAAACTTGAAAAAGAGCTTTAATCAACTTGATGTTTTAAAAGGCAAGCATACCCAAAGCATCGGATTTACTTTATTGGTACAATTTTGTCTGGGATTTTGACACTGCTTTGATAGCTTAGGTTAGGAACAAAATCATTAAGATCACTCAAAATCAAACATTTAGCCAATAAAAAAAAAACCTCGAAAGTGCTAAATCAATTTGTAAATTGACCAACCAACAACCAAACTTTTGTCCAATCATAGATGATGCTAATGCTAACCAGAATGCGAACAGTCAAAATTCAATCTATTTTCAAATTAACAACCAAAAGGTTTTCAAGTTGTAGACTATGCTACTTTTAACTAGAATGCTAGCCAAACAAATATTTTAAAATTATGAAAATATGTGTTGACAAATGAATAATATTTTATGAACGATATATAATGAATAATATAAAATTGTGTCATTTAGTTTGTCTACTGATCAACAACAACAACAATTTATTACTCATCTAATTACACACTTGGCTTAACTAGCCAAACAGCTCCAATGATTTTTATTTATATTAAAAATATTTAAAATGGACAAAAATTAAAAAGTATTTTTGTTTGAAAAGATTTAGCTTACTTCTATTATAAAGTTTAAGTTAAGGCTTAAAATCCAGATTCAAAACATGCCATGTTTGTTGTACCTCATATTATATGATTTTGGATTAAAAAGAGTGTGTTTGATTGACAATAACAGCAAAACAGTATATCAGTCAGCAAAGAAATATCACACAGTGGGAGAGCATTATGCCGCTTCTCTCTGAACATGCATGCTATATGTTAATAACAAAGTCTACTGTGATATAATTATGGAGAGGGGATATTGCCTATGCGGAGAACGTCTCTCCGGGACCTCATGTGGAACTTAAAGGAAGATGAACTAGCTGTGGATACATTTTAATTTACTAGCCTTGAATTGCAAAGAGTAATGTTGGCAAATTCACTCAGGATGATCAATTGATAGACTGGAGCTTTATTATATTCTTCCGTGTCAGACTGTTTAAGCTTCTATCAAAGGCTCAGATACAAACAAGCTCACATTAGGAATGCTTGAGTAGCTACGTTACAGATTACATTTCTCTATAATTGGCTTTTGTTTGACCCATTTCAGCATAATACATGATGACATGAGATTTACCCACTGGATGATGTATCCTTCTCATTCATTTGCTGTGACCATAGGTGTTCCTGAATGAGATTGCTTGGAGGTTTGGGACCCTTGCTTAAATATGACTTAGCAATTTTTTAAGGGTTATGATTCTTCTAAAGCCAAAGAAAACTTTGTCAATAAAACACACCGCTTTTCTTCTGCTGGAGTTTTCACTGAATGAGTAAATTAGATTTGTCCTTATCTTTTTACATCTGTTTCACAAAACCTCAAAATAGGCTAAAGAGAAATTAAACACATTACTGTTATAGCAGGTAAATGGGAATATTACATACAGACATACAGGTTTAGTTCTTGTAAAATGAAGTGTTAAGGCTTGGATTCTTTCACTGTCCAAACGTAGTGATTAATAACTTCCCCGTGTGTTCTTTCAAACTCACAAAGTATTTACACTGAGCACATTTTGAGGTTTCAGAAAAGTATTAAAACTTTCTGCCTCTGCCAAGATTGCTGAGATGACCTTACCATTGCCCCTCCCCCCCAACAGGTTTGTGATGGACTTATGTTGACACTCTACCTGCTCATTAACTATACTGATGAACAGCAGCTCAAATTCAAATCTCTGAACCAAACACAGAACTGAAGCTTTCTTTCTGAAGTCAGAATGAATTTTGAATCTTGCACCCACACATTCTAAAAAGGTGCCTGATCCTCAGAACTCAATTTAAAATGTGTTGAATCTTTATGAAGATGCATGGTACTGTCTCTGTAGACTTTCAAGCTTAAAAACCAATTTAATGTTCTGGCTTAGATTTACATTATCTTCATCTGCTGGAGGTCAGAATGTTCAAACTCAAAATAGTTGCCATACACTACACTAACATTCTTAACGTTATGCGACGCAAACTCTTAAAAACTCCACAATGCATATGACACGTGTCCTTCTTGGATTGTGAGAGGAAGGCTTAATCTAGTGCAAACACAAGTAAATCCCACTTTGAAATGCTCAAAAAAGGTTCAAACTAGGAAGTGCTAGCATGTCACATCACCCCACACACACACACACACACACACACACACACGCAAGCACTCACGAACGCAAGCACGCACACACATACCACTATGAAAAATGAAAATGGTAGATTCCCACAGTATTGATTGTTAGAATTTGTATTATGGAGAGAAAAACACAGCTAAGAAAAGAAAAACAAGTAGAAATCATTACTTTAAGAAATGAAGCTCAGTCAGTTCAAAAAACATTTTGAATGATAAAGTGTGTCAAAACTTTTGGTCTGCACTGTGTATGTATGTATGAATGCATGTATGTATATATTCCACGAGTTCGCTTACACAGAATTAACCCAACAAATGCAAGCGTATATGGCGGATTTCAAATAAGCGTACTGGGCGAGTTGTCCACGGGAGGGAATTTTGCATTTCATCGTTGAATTGGAAGTGGAGTGGATACGTTTTTATATCTTGAGCAGGCAGAAGGATTGAAAACACCTGTAGATTGTTCCCTAATTATCTGATCGCTCCTCCCGAAATTGCGTTCACGGAACTTCACAAAATGGGGTTACAGGGTTTAGTGCAAAACAATCTGGCACAGCAATCCAAACAATGGATACATTGAAGCTGATGATTACCACACCACTCGGGCCATCTCTCTTGCTCTCACAGTTTTTAAGGCTGATTAGTTGTATAAAGCACAGGGCTGACTTTGATTATTCTGTGCATTCCTATGTGTGGACGATTCATGACTGCGGATAGACAGAAAGACTCCTGGAGACACTGTGTTGGTTCAACAATAAGTATCTATATTGAAAAGTACATGGCAAAAGTACATGCCAAAGGAAGGATTGCTATCACTCTTTTGTATTATTATTTCTCTATTGACTAAAGGAGTGGCAGATGATTTGTCCACTTCACAGAAGAAGGTGAACATGGCATCCCTGCGGCCTGTCTTATAGGTTCAAAAGAAGCCTCAGGTTGACGAGGTTGGAGTAAGTAAGAATAAATGTATAGATTTTTATTCTCTGTTGTGTATAGTGTGGGTTGTATCCAAATACATTTGAACTATTTGACCTTTTCACAGCATGGAACCTGTGCTGTTTAACAACTCCACATTGTTTAAAAAAAGGACTTATTTTTCTTTCTTTGTAGTTTCCCCCCAGTCTCCTGAGGTATTTGTCTGACTCTTTCACTCAACTGAACCCTTATTGTTTTTATTTGATCACATATTAAATTTCAATATTTGAATATTTGTTTTCTGTCCTCCTTGTCAAATGCTTTAAAAATAATGTTTAATTTGTATTGTTGCGTCTGACCTAGACCGTGCGTAACAACTGTAAATACCAGAACATTTTACTACTTGTGTAAAGCTATTTAATATTTTTTTTCAGATGTCTCACTCTGAAGGCTTTTCCCAATTTTGTTCTTATTTTGAGGAAACTCCAGTAAAGAGGAAGAAAATGGCACCTTTATGACTGGAATGGACAGTAGTTTTTTGAAGAAATACATTTACAAAAAACAAAAACTCTTAATCAATATGTTACAGCTACTATGTAACATGAATAAAATACAATAGGTTACCAACAATTTAACAGATTTGAATGCTAAAAGCATTAATTGCTAGATAGCAAAAGAAACATTGTGATCTTTGCATTCAAACGTTATCTGTGATGCACTTAATACCTATGTAAACTTTAGTCATTTGTATACCTGAACATCAATCGATAAAAAAATAGGAAGGCGACCACATAATATTAACCAATGAAAGCAAAGAGGAAGTGGGTTTTGTGCTTGCCGTTCAATGACAAATGAAAATGTGGAAGAGGCATGACCTATAATCCCTTGACCAACTGACCAATTGCAACCTCGTTCCGCCTCTGAACGTCCCGCCTACAATTCCACGGCCACAATCGGATAGACTTGGAAAAAGCACTCTCCCATAGTTTCAGTGCGAGTGCTGCGAACAGTTGTCAGTATCTGGCAACCCTAACAATCACCTTTAAGATTTTAAGTGAATGTGAGACTTTCTGAACTGAACTGAGCCTAACACATGCAGCTGTTGTATACAAAAGTAAAAATGTTATATCATAATTGATATAAAATCATTGTTAATATGCTAAATATTTGTGGAATAAATATATATGCAGTAATATTTGAAGGTTAACATCTTTGGCACAGCACCAGAAGATAACTGGAACTGAACTGAGCCTAACAGATGCAGCTGTTAAGTCATTTTTATTTTACTTTCTTTTAATAAACAAAAAATACAACATGATTAGGCTAAATATTGTTCATTAAACAATTATACAAGAAAAATAATTGAAGGTTATCATCTATTTCACAACACTAGAAGATAACAGGAACTGAACTGAGCCTAACAAGCAAGTTTTGAACACAAAAATAGCAATTGTATTATAATAATCAATAAATAAATCATTATTATGGTGAATGTTTGTAAAATAAATAATTACACAATAATATTTGAAGGTTAACATCTGCTTTAAAGCCGTAAATGTAGAGTTGCTGAGGATAATGTACTGTAAGTGCAGGATGGAAATTTGAATTCGCGATTTCAAACTGAAGCTGAAAGTTGACTTTTGAAAGTCGGGTCACCGCGGCGACCGGATATATATCTGCAGCAGGCCAACATTGAGATCATTCAAACCTGGACATCGAGGTGAGTAGCTGCTCTTACTGTGCTCTGAGAAACGCTTTCAAATTGCTACTTTTTAGACAACATACTAGCAGTAAACATAAAAGATTAACAATAACTCTGCATTTTACTCAATTTATCCAGATTCATAGCCTTCTGGTATTAAATCCAAACTAGATGATTACTGCAGCTACTCATCTGCTTCATTACTCAGTTAACATCTAAATAAATGAGTGGTTTATTCTGAGTAATGAAGCTGATGAGAAGCTACAGTGAATCTAGTTTTGGTTTAATAAAACAAGTCAAATCACTGGATATATTATGGGTTTCCCTCTAAGATACTGTGTTAATATAATATTCTAAGCCAGTGTTTTACAGATGTTAATATAGTTAAAGGTAATATTGATTTGACTAAGATTTGTATAATGTATAATTAATGAAAAGTTTATTCTATCTAAATCAATGTTAACTAAATAAAATATATTAATATCTGCACAAAATACTGCGTAAAATAATATATTAACACAGTATGAGTATGAGTAAAGCTAAAGCTGTTATGAAGATTATTTCATAAAAGTGGAGTCCCTGTCAAAACTAAAGTTTTTTTGGTTTAATGCTGTTAAATTGACTCAAATTGTTTTGTGTTTACAGTTCGTTTTTGGAGCGATTTAGATAGCGATAGTGACAGTCAAAATGAGTAGCATGAGTGTTCCTAGTGCCTCTGGCCAGTCACCACGCCGGCGCTACAACTCTGCGGAGATTTCTGAGGAACTTCGCATTGGTCTTGAGGAACATCAATGGTGGGCGATGGCGGAGATCGAGTATCCCATTGATGAAGAGCCCTGTTACTTCCACTTCACCTCTGGCCAGTGGGAGAGCACCATTGAGGAGGATGAAGCACCAAGTTTCCAGTCTGTCTGGCCTTCCAAGAAAGAGGTGGTGACTAAAACTGTGAGTGCATATTTTCTCTCAAATATCCTTTAAAGTCTTAAAAAAACGACAATAAATTATTCTCGGTTCCTTACTTTAAAACTGAAGGCATCTTAAAGCAAAGCCACAAAGTTCGGAGAAATATGTTAAGGTTTTCTCAAACGTGTTCTTCATGATATATTGTCTAATAGATTTGATTTTGCTTCTTCAGGGAAAACCAGGAGATGTTGCTCCAAAAAAGGTTTGGGTGCAGGAGACACGGCCTGAGGCTGATTTCTTCTTGCCTAAATGGGTTCGGCTTGACAATCATCCGTGTGGCCTTCTTCCACCTCCAAAGGTTGATGGCAATCTTTCATTGGCCCCTGAAAAGGTTTCTTCACCTTTGGAGGGAACCCCGAAGCCTTCTCTGGCTGGAGATGAGGGATATCCATCTGGACCCTCTGTGTCCCAAGACCCCCAAACGTCTTTGACTGAAACTGTGAGTGCAAACTTTCTCTCTAACAATGTATAAGTCTTTCAAATAGCAAATTAAATTGTTCTTAGTTCCTTACTTTCAAACTGAAGGCATGTTAAAGCAAAGCCACAAAAATCAGAGAAGTATGTTTAGATTTTCTCAAACGTGTTCGTCATGAAGTGTTGTCAAATAGATTTTATTTTGCTTCTTCAGGGAAAACCAGGAGAGGACACAGCTAAAAAGATCTGGGTGCAGGAGACACGGCCGGAGGCTGATTTTTTCTTGCCTAAATGGGTTCGGCTTGACAATTGTCCGTGTGGCCTTCTTCCACCTCCAAAGGTTGATAGCAATCTTTCATTGGCCCCGGAAAAGGTTTCTTCACCTTTGGAGGGAGCCCTGAAGCCTTATCTGGCTGGAGATGAGGGACATCCATCTGGTCCCTCTGTGTCTCAAGACCACCAAACGTCTTTGACGGAAACTGTGAGTGCAAACTTTCTCTCTAACACTGTTTAAAGTCGTTCAAAAAGCAAATTAAATTGTTCTTAGTTCCTTACTTTCAAACTGAAGGCATGTTAAAGCAAAGCCACAAAGTTCAGAGAAGTGTGTTTAGATTTTCTCAAACGTGTTCGTCATGAAGTGTTGTCTAATAGATTTTATTTGGCTTCTTCAGGGAAAACCAGGAAAGGACACAGCTAAAAAGATCTGGGTGCAGGAGACACGGCCGGAAGCTGATTTTTTTTTACCTAAATGGGTTCGGCTTGACAATCGTCCGTGTGGCCTTCTTCCACCTCCAAAGGTTGATAGCAATCTTTCATTGGCCCCTGAAAAGGTTTCTTCACCTTTGGAGGGAGCCCTGAAGCCTTCTCTGGCTGGAGATGAGGGACATCCATCTGGTCCCTCTGTGTCCCAAGACCACCAAACGTCTTTGACGGAAACTGTGAGTGCAAACTTTCTCTCTAACAATGTTTAAATTCTTTTAAAGAGCAAATGAAATATTTCTTGGTTCCTTACTTTCGAACTGAAAGCATGTTAAAGCACAGCCACAAAGTTCAGAGAAGTGTGTTTAGATTTTCTCAATTGTATTCATCATGAAGTGTTGTCTAATAGATTTTATTTTGTTTCTTCAGGGAAAACCAGGAGAGGACACAGCGAAAAAGATCTGGGTGCAGAAGACACGGCCAGAAGCTGATTTTTTCTTGCCTAAATGGGTTCGGCTTGACAATCGTCCGTGTGGCCTTCTTCCACCTCCAAAGGTTGATAGCAATCCTTCATTGGCCTTTGAAAAGGTTTCTTCACCTTTGGAGGGAACCCCGAAGCCTTCTCTGGCTGGAGATGAGGGACATCCATCTGGTCCCTCTGTGTCCCAAGACCCCCAAATGTCTTTGACTGAAACTGTGAGTGCAAACTTTCTCTCTAACAATGTTTAAATTCTTTCAAAAAGCAAATTAAATTGTTCTCGGTTCCTTACTTTAAAACTGAAGGCATGTTAAAGCAAAGCCACATTAATCAGAGAAGTGTGTTTAAATTTTTTCTCAAACGTGTTCGTCATGAAATGTTGTCTAATAGAGTTTATTTTGCTTTTTCAGGGAAAACTAGGAGATGAAGCTAATAAAAAGATCTGGGTGCATGAGACACGACCGGAGGCAGACTTATTCTTTCCTAAATGGATTCGGCCTTACAATCGTCCTAATGGCCCTCTTCCACTTCCAAAGGGTGATAGCAATCCTTCCTTGGACCCTGAAAAGGTTTCTTCACCTGTGGAGGGAGCCCCGAAGCCTTCTCTTGCTGGAGATGAGGGACATCCATCTGGTCCTTCTTCGTCCCAAGACCCCCAAACATCTTTGACTGAAACCGTGAGTTCAAACGTTCTCTCTATTAATGTTTAAAGTTTTTCAAAAAGCAAATTAAATTTTTCTCTGTTCCTTATATTAAAACTGAAGGCATGTTAAAGCAAAGTCACAAAGTACAGAGAAGTGTTTTTAGATTTTCTCAAATGTGTTCCTCATGAAATGTTGTCTAATATATTTTATTTTGCTTCTTCAGGGACAACCAGGAGATGACGCTGATACAACCATCACTGAGGAACCTGACGCATCTTCCTCAGTGCAGAGAAAAGAAGCGGTGTTTGCTCCAGCAGCGAATGGACACCTGGTGCCTTTTTGTGACACCCGAAATGTGCCCAAAATCCGAGTCAGAGTCCCATCCAAACCAGGGGATGACTCTGCTGAAATTATCTGGGTGCAGAAGACACCACAACACCCCCGAACGTCTTTGACAAAAACTGTAAGTGTAAACTTTTTCCAACAGTCTTTAAAGTTTGTAAAAAAACACTATAAATTGTTCTCGGTTAGTTAAAGCAAAGCTACAAAGTTCAGAGAAGTGTGTTTACATTTTCTCAAATGTGTTCCTCATGAAATGTTGTCTAATATGTTTTATTTTGCTTCTTCAGGGAAAACCAGGAGATGACGCTGATACAACCATCACTGAGGAACCTGATGCATCTCCCTCAGTGCAGAGAAAAGAAGCGGCGTTTGCTCCAGCAGCGAATGGGCACCTGGTGCCTTTTTGTGACACCCGAAATGTGCCCAAAATCCGAGTCAGAGTCCCATCCAAACCAGGGGATGACTCTGCTGAAATTATCTGGGTGCAGAAGACACCACAACACCCCCGAACGTCTTTGACAAAAACTGTAAGTGTAAACTTTTTCCAACAGTCTTTAAAGTTTGTAAAAAAGCACTATAAATTGTTCTCGGTTAGTTAAAGCAAAGCTACAAAGTTCGGAGAAGTGTGTTTAGATTTTCTCAAATGTGTTCCTCATGAAATGTTGTCTAATATATTTTATTTTGCTTCTTCAGGGAAAACCAGGAGATGACGCTGATACAACCATCAATGAGGAACCTGATGCATCTCCCTCAGTGCAGAAAAAAGAAGCGGCGTTTGCTCCAGCAGCGAATGGAAACCTGGTGCCTTTTTGTGACACTCGAAATGTGCCCACAATCCGAGTCAGAGTCCCATCCAAACCAGGGGATGACTCTGCTGAAATTGTTTGGGTGCAGAAGACACCACAACACCCCCGAACGTCTTTGACAAAAACTGTAAGTGTAAACTTTTTCCAACAATCTTTAAAGTTTGTAAAAAAGCACTATAAATTGTTCTCGGTTTGTTAAAGCAAAGCTACAAAGTTCAGAGAAGTGTGTTTAGATTTTATCAAATGTGTTTATCATGAAATATTGTCTAATAGATTTTATTTTGCTTCTTCAGGGAAAACCAGAAAATGAGGCTTATAAAACAATCACTGAGGAACCTGACGCATTTTCCTCAGTGCAGAAGAAAGAAGCGGCGTTTGCTCCAGCAGCGAATGGGCACCTGGTGCCTTTTTGTGACACCCGAAATGTGCCCAAAATCCGAGTCAGAGTCCCATCCAAACCAGGGGATGACTCTGCTGAAATTATCTGGGTGCAGAAGACACCACAACACCCCCGAACGTCTTTGACAAAAACTGTAAGTGCAAATTTTCTCTCTAACAGTCTTTAAAAAAAGCACCATAAATTGTTCTCGGTTCTTTATTTTAAAACTGAAGGCATCTTAAAGCAAAGCTAAAAAGTTCAGAGAAGTGTGTTTAGATTTTCTCAAATGTTGTCATTATAAAATGTTTTCTGAAAGATTTTATTTTGTTTCTTCAGCAGGCCTTGTGGTTCAAGAGCAGCAGGCCAAGCGGGCATTTAAAACCCAAATGGAGGATTAATGCATCAAACTTAATCATTATCTTTGAAACTATTTTTGTCCACCTCTTAAATTATTTTAATAAAGTCATCAATTGAAACTGTTTGATTAATGAAATCCTTTGACAAGCATGTATTTTCAGAGGTTTAAAAGATTACAAGATCACAAATATAGTCAAAAGGTGTACACACACACACACACACTCATGAACGCAAGCACGCACACACACACAACTATGAAAAAGGAAAATGGTAGATTCCCACAGTATTGATTGTTAGAATTTGTATTATTTCAAGAAAAACACAGCTAAGAAAAGAAAAACAAGTAGAAATCATTACTTTAAGAAATGAAGCTCAGTCAGTTCAAAAAACATTTTGAATGATAAAGTGTGTCAAAACGTTTGGTCTGCACTGTGTATGTATGTATGTATGTATATATTCCACGAATTCGCTTACACAGAATTAACCCAACAAATGCAAGCGTATATGGCGAATTTCAAATAACTGGTGTACTGGGCGAGTTGTCCACGGGAGGGAATTTTGCATTTCATCGTTGAATTGGAAGTGGAGTGGATACGTTTTTATATCTTGAGCAGGCAGAAGGATTGAAAACACCTGTAGATTGTTCCCTAATTATCTGATCGCTCCTCCCGAAATTGCGTTCACGGAACTTCACAAAATGGGGTTACAGGGTTTAGTGCAAAACAATCTGGCACAGCAATCCAAACAATGGATACATTGAAGCTGATGATTACCACACCACTCGGGCCATCTCTCTTGCTCTCACAGTTTTTAAGGCTGATTAGTTGTATAAAGCACAGGGCTGACTTTGATTATTCTGTGCATTCCTATGTGTGGACGATTTATGACTGCGGATAGACAGAAAGACTCCTGGAGACACTGTGTTGGTTACTTTTCAAATTGGTTTGAATTACTTATTCAAATTCCATTTATAGTGAGAGTGTGGTTAGGACGTCGTAAGACTCTGTCATTGTAGCGCTAAAAGCTACTGGGGACTGCATCAGGAGCCTGTGTGTCCACATAAATATTCAAACCGTGAGTATGCAATCGCTCTGCCCTTACTGTGTGTTTATTGCCGACCCTTGTAACTATTCTGACTCTGAGAGCAGTCTAATTGTCATAAATGCATGTGTTTTGCAGGTCTCGAAGCCTGCACTGGTTGTTCCACCATTTTAATGTTTCTACACTTTGCTTTCCACAACTGCTTGCTCCTAAACTCACTCGCTTGCTTGCGCTGTTGTTGTGCGGTGGGTGGGGTGCGTCTGGCTGGGCATCTTCCAGGACTGAACCGCCAAGAGTTACTGTTTCACTCCTCCAGCACCGCAGTCCGGGCCTCACGGCACTCTCATCACGCGGTGCCGCTCATCTAACGGCCGCTTTATGGACGTTGTGGGGCAAATGGAACTGATCTAAGTATTCCCTGTCTATAACTAATTATTGCAATTTCTGACGACCACTGGGCTGGACCCGGTGGAACAGGGTTTGTGTGATATTGTGTGACGGGAGAGGTGTAATCTGAGTGTAAACAAAGTCGCGAGTGAATGGGGTGTGTGAGAGGCATTGTTTTAATTAGTTTCATCTTTTCCTGCAGTTCTGGCGGACTTGTGGAGCAGTGGGGACCAGACTCGCTGATGATTGTGGTGTGTTGGAGTGTGGTGTCTACAACGCTTGAAGGGGTTGCGTGAGTGGCGTGCAGTGTGAGCACAGTTTCCCTGACGCGGCGTCTGGTCCGCACTGATCCCGCCCCCATCCGGGGAGAAGAATATTCCGCTGTCTTGGGTTTTTAATATGTGCTGTTAAATAAAGATTGTTACTATTCCACGTCGCCTCCTATCATCTCTATCCCACGGGTGGAGCGGACCCGTGCGGGCCTTCGATTTTGTGGGGTTAATTCCCTGGCTCCCCACCAGGGTGGTGTAATCGTTGCTAATGTGAGGGTGGAAGTTATGCCCCCTCGGTAAGGCCACAGAAGGATTGCTATCACTCTTTGGTATTATTATCTCTCTATTGACTAAAGAAGTGGCAGATGATTTGTCCAGTTCACAGAAGAAGGTGAACATGGCATCCCTGCGGCCTGTCTTATAGGTTCAAAAGAAGCCTCAGGTTGACGAGGTTGGAGTAAGTAAGAATAAATGTATAGATTTTTATTCTCTGTTATGTATAGTGTGGGTTGTATCCAAATACATTTGAACTATTTGACCTTTTGACAGCATGGAACCTGTGCTGTTTAACAACTCCACATTTTCCAGAAAGACGATAATACAGTAACTAGCAGCATAAGCCCTCAATATGAGTTAAAAAAATAATACTTTTAATATTTACATTTGAATAAGTTGAATAAACTCTTTTGCTCTCGACGAAGGCGGTTGCATTTGTCTCTCTCTCTTCTTCCCCGTATCTCTGGCTCCCTCTGTCTAGCGTCTAGTGTCTGAGACTCTCCTCGCCCTGCTCTCTAAACTCTATCAAGTAACTATGGATCTGATCAGCTGGTCTCTGAATGCAATTGACAGCATCTTCTCGATGAGAAGCTCAGGTTCGGTGGAACCCACCTGTACTGAGGGAACGTTTGCAGCGGGCTACACGATGGACGGATGGGAGAACTGGTGCGACGTGTGCCTGGCCGGTCTCTCTCTGGAGGACATTGAGGATAGTTACTTATTTGGAGCTCTGATCACAGGGTTTCTGCTGATGGGATTATGTGGAGCCCTGGGGTATCTGCGATTGTTAAAAGCGGTCAGTGAAGTTCAAAACCCCACTAAACTGACCGGCTGGTTTGAAACGGCGATTGGCAGAGCCGTCAGCAATCAGACAATGGGTATACACCGCAAAGTGGACGACAACCGGAGGACGCTGGCGGCCGTGCATCAGATTTTGACCAAATTGGAGGCCAGTGATGGAAATTAGAGGTCTGTGAAATTGATAGATCTCAACCCAAATTCAATCTTCTTTCGGCTCCCCATTCCTCCAGGACAGCCTTGGCTGGGCTGCTGCAGGAGTCAAAACAGCTTCTCCCAGAGAACGAAATAACGAGAAGCTCTGAACTCCCCAAGGACAATATTGCCTTCTGTGCTTTCTCCCCAGTCTGAGCGGGCGGGGTTCGTTGATGCGCTGTTGATAGCTGCAACGTCTGGACGTCTCCTGCTTGTGACTGAATCTGTCTCCTACGATGCGATGTTATGTCTATGTGAATATGTGTTGAATGTGCTTGTTGCTATGGCTTTTTTCTCCCCTAATCTCACACTGCTGTGACTGAAGTACAGAGTGAGAAGGGCCTGTTTTTCAGCCACCTCTCCTGTTGTATATTTCTTCTTTCATTTGCTACCTCACTGACTTGTCTTACCCCCTGTAATGTGTTGTCTACATCTTGGTCGGAGGGGTCCTATTTCGCTACATGTAACAGTGTAATGACAAATAAAGGCAATCAATCAATCAATCAATCAATCAAGTTGTCATTGGAACAATCATCCACTACAAAAATGCAAGGTATGATGATCAGAAAAAAGGTATTGAAGAAGATGGGATTAAAACATGTATATAGATTTTCTTTTCTTTAATAGCCCCACACAGGCCACAAGATTGACCAAGATATTGGTTTGGGCCATGCAACACATTTTCTACATGCATACTGTGTTACGACCCCTTGTAGTGTGTGTGAGTGTGTGTTTCCCCCATTAGAGGACCTCACTTCCTGTTCCTGTGCTTTCCTCACTTCCTGTTCCTGTGATGCATCACTTCCTGTTCCTGCCACATCATCCTTACATCAGAAGATTTGTCACTCTGCCTCCTCGTCAACCCCTCAGTCTTCTCCATAAAAACTCTGCTACACTGCCATACCGGCAGCTTCTGCTCACTTGCCCTTGTGTTGTTGTGTGTTTGAAACGTTGTACTCTTGCTTACTTGGTTAACGATTTGCTGCCTGTTTTTGACAGTGAGTTCTGGATTGCCCTTGTTTGTTGTGAAGTATTTGTAGGGAGCTGGTTGTGGGTTTTATTTTGGTTATTGAAATTGTATAGGTTTTGTTAAGGAGACAGGATTAGGAATTGTACACTTTGTTTTGGGAAGTAGGTTTATTTAGAGGTGTTTAAAAAAAGGACTTATTTTTCTTACTTTGTAGTTTCCCCCCAGTCTCCTGAGGTATTTGTCTGACTCTTTCACTCAACTGAACCCTTATTGTTTTTATTTGATCACATATTAAATTTCAATATTTGAATATTTGTTTTCTGTCCTCCTTCTCAAATGCTTTAAAAATAATGTTTAATTTGTATTGTTGCGTCTGACCTAGACCGTGCGTAACAACTGTAAATACCAGAACATTTTACTACTTGTGTAAAGCTATTTAATATTTTTTTTCAGATGTCTCACTCTGAAGGCTTTTACCAATTTTGTTCTTATTTTGAGGAAACTCCAGTAAAGAGGAAGAAAATGGCACCTTTATGACTGGAATGGACAGTAGTTTTTTGAAGAAATACATTTACAAAAAACAAAAACTCTTAATCAATATGTTACAGCTACTATGTAACATGAATAAAATACAATAGGTTACCAACAATTTAACAGATTTGAATGCTAAAAGCATTAATTGCTAGATAGCAAAAGAAACTTTGTGATCTTTGCTTTCAAACGTTATCTGTGATGCACTTAATACCTATGTAAACTTTAGTCATTTGTATACCTGAACATCAATCGATAAAAACATAGGGAGGCGGACCACATAATATTAACCAATGAAAGCAAAGAGGAAGTGAGTTTTGTGCTTGCCGTTCAATGACAAATGAAAATGTGGAAGAGGCATGACCTATAATCCCTTGACCAACTGACCAATTGCAACGTCGTTCCGCCTACAATTCCACGGCCGCAATCGGATAGACTTGGAAAAAGCACTCTCCCATAGTTTCAGTGCGAGTGCTGGGAACAGTTGTCAGTACCTGGCAACCCTAACAATCACCTTTAAGATTTTAAGTGAATGTGAGACTTTCTCAAACTATGGCACCGCTCAACTTTCTATGCTTTTGAGGATTAATGAACGTTTTCTCAAACTCTAGCAACCATCCTCATTTTTGCTAATTTTCTCAGACTATGGCAATCCTACTCATCATTTTTACATTATTGTTTTAGAATGTAGGAGAATTTTCTCAGTCTCTGGCAACCCCAAACAACAACTAAAAAAACATTCATTTATCTTGACATGGACGTCAGAAAAATAATGCTTGTGAATTATTCTACAACGGCGATTTTAAGAGTTTTTAAGGCCTAAAACTTAGGTGAAAATGTTAGACTTATTAAGAGCCCGTGTGAACCCTGACTTATAAATACTGTGAATAATTATATAATTAACAAATATTTTTAGAAATTGTGTTTGGATGATGTGAAACCGTGTTCATCAAAAAAAAAAGTGTTTTTTTTGCATAGTGGAAAAAAAAGTGCATACAGGATGCTCTGCTTGTGTTGAGCATGTAATAATGCAAATGTAAACAGAAACATCTGCAAAAGAAGAAGAAAATAACCCAAACGACTGGAAATCTTTGTTTTACAACAGTGTCTGTTATTTATCAACCTAGATACGATAACAGTTAAACTGTGTTGCAAATTAGTAATCGCAATTCTGCAGAGTAATGCTGGTTAATAAGGTTCCCTGAATTATTACATTTCCATATAATTGGCAATGCAAATGATTGCATATTAATATTGTACTGCAAGTTAATGAGGAAAAAACTAGCTTAAATCAGATGTACCAGTAAATAAGACAACAAAATACACAATAATATTATTGTTGCTATTGTGTTACTTTCTATTTCAAAGCAACAGAGATAACAGGAACTGATATGAGCCTAACAAGCAAGTTTTGAACACAAACATAGCAATTGTATTATAATAATCAATAAATAAATCATTATTATGGTGAATGTTTGTAAAATAAATAATTACACAATAATATTTGAAGGTTAACATCTGCTTTAAAGCCGTAAATGAAGAGTTGCTGAGGATAATGTACTGTAAGTGCAGGATGGAAGTTTGAATTCGCGATTTTCAAACTGTTTACATACATTTTTTTTACTAAAATAAATACATATTTACTAAGCCAAGTATTAATAAAATAAATAATTACGCAATAATATTTAAGGATTCACATCTATTTCACAGTACTAGAAGATCAAAGGGACTGAACTAACCGAAGCAGCTAAAACTAAACTAAACGCAAAACTATTATATTATTTTACCACATTAAATCCTATACAAAAAACGTTTATGCTCAAAATACTTAGCAAACCAATCATTCTGCAATGTCATTTCAAGTGTAACATTATTTCCCAGCACTAGAAGATCACAGGAACTGAACTGAGCCTAACACATGCAGCTGTTGTATACAAAAGTAAAAATGTTATATCATAATTGATATAAAATCATTGTTAATATGCTAAATATTTGTGGAATAAATATATATGCAGTAATATTTGAAGGTTAACATCTATTGCACAGCACTAGAAGATAACTGGAACTGAACTGAGCCTAACAGATGCAGCTGTTTAGTCATTTTTATTTTACTTTCTTTTAATAAACAAAAAATACAACATGATTATGCTAAATATTGTGCATTAAACAATTATACAAGAAAAATAATTGAAGGTTATCGTCTATTTCACAACGCTAGAAGATAACAGGAACTGAACTGAGCCTAACAAGCAAGTTTTGAACACAAAAATAGCAATTGTATTATAATAATCAATAAATAAATCATTATTATGGTGAATGTTTGTAAAATAAATAATTACACAATAATATTTGAAGGTTAACATCTGCTTTAAAGCCGTAAATGAAGAGTTGCTGAGGATAATGTACTGTAAGTGCAGGATGGAAATTTGAATTCGCGATTTCAAACTGAAGCTGAAAGTTGACTTTTGAAAGTCGGGTCACCGCGGCGACCGGATATATATCTGCAGCAGGCCAACATTGAGATCATTCAAACCTGGACATCGAGGTGAGTAGCTGCTCTTACTGTGCTCTGAGAAACGCTTTCAAATTGCTACTTTTTAGACAACATACTAGCAGTAAACATAAAAGATTAACAATAACTCTGCATTTTACTCAATTTATCCAGATTCATAGCCTTCTGGTATTAAATCCAAACTAGATGATTACTGCAGCTACTCATCTGCTTCATTACTCAGTTAACATCTAAATAAATGAGTGGTTTATTCTGAGTAATGAAGCTGATGAGAAGCTACAGTGAATCTAGTTTTGGTTTAATAAAACAAGTCAAAATCACTGGATAAATTAGGGGTTTCCCTCTAAGATAATGTGTTAATATGTTATTCTAAGCCAGTGTTTTACAGATGTTAATATAGTTAAAGGTAATATTGATTTGACTAAGATTTGTATAATGTATAATTAATGAAAAGTTTATTCTATCTAAATCAATGTTAACTAAATATAATATATTAATATCTGCACAAAATACTGCGTAAAATAATATATTAACACAGTATGAGTATGAGTAAAGCTCAAGCTGTTATGAAGATTATTTCATAAAAGTGGAGTCCCTGTCAAAACTAAAGTTTTTTTGGTTTAATGCTGTTAAATTGACTCAAATTGTTTTGTGTTTACAGTTCGTTTTTGGAGCGATTTAGAAAGCGATAGTGACAGTCAAAATGAGTAGCATGAGTGTTCCTAGTGCCTCTGGCCAGTCACCACGCCGGCGCTGCAACTCTGCGGAGATTTCTGAGGAACTTCGCATTGGTCTTGAGGAACATCAATGGTGGGCGATGGCGGAGATCGAGTATCCCATTGATGAAGAGCCCTGTTACTTCCACTTCACCTCTGGCCAGTGGGAGAGCACCATTGAGGAGGATGAAGCACCAAGTTTCCAGTCTGTCTGGCCTTCCAAGAAAGAGGTGGTGACTAAAACTGTGAGTGCATATTTTCTCTCAAATATCCTTTAAAGTCTTAAAAAAAACGACAATAAATTATTCTCGGTTCCTTACTTTAAAACTGAAGGCATCTTAAAGCAAAGCCACAAAGTTCGGAGAAATATGTTAAGGTTTTCTCAAACGTGTTCTTCATGATATATTGTCTAATAGATTTGATTTTGCTTCTTCAGGGAAAACCAGGAGATGTTGCTCCAAAAAAGGTTTGGGTGCAGGAGACAAGGCCTGAGGCTGATTTCTTCTTGCCTACATGGGTTCGGCTTGACAATCATCCGTGTGGCCTTCTTCCACCTCCAAAGGTTGATGGCAATCTTTCATTGGCCCCTGAAAAGGTTTCTTCACCTTTGGAGGGAACCCCGAAGCCTTCTCTGGCTGGAGATAAGGGACATCCATCTGGTCCCTCTGTGTCCCAAGACCCCCAAACGTCTTTGACTGAAACTGTGAGTGCAAACTTTCTCTCTAACAATGTACAAGTCTTTCAAAAAGCAAATTAAATTGTTCTTAGTTCCTTACTTTCAAACTGAAGGCATGTTAAAGCAAAGCCACAAAGTTCAGAGAAGTGTGTTTAGATTTTCTCAAACGTGTTCGTCATGAAGTGTTGTCTAATAGATTTTATTTTGCTTCTTCAGGGAAAACCAGGAGAGGACACAGCTAAAAAGATCTGGGTGCAGGAGACACGGCCGGAAGCTGATTTTTTCTTGCCTAAATGGGTTCGGCTTGACAATCGTCCGTGTGGCCTTCTTCCACCTCCAAAGGTTGATGGCAATCTTTCCTTGGCCCCTGAAAAGGTTTCTTCACCTTTGGAGGGAACCCCGAAGCCTTCTCTGGCTGGAGATGAGGGATATCCATCTGGACCCTCTGTGTCCCAAGACCCCCAAACGTCTTTGACTGAAACTGTGAGTGCAAACTTTCTCTCTAACAATGTTTAAAGTCTTTCAAAAAGCAAATTAAATATTTATTGGTTCCTTACTTTCAAACTGAAGGCATGTTAAAGAAAAGCCACAAAGTTCAGAGAAGTGTGTTTAGATTTTCTCAAACGTGTTCGTCATGAAGTGTTGTCTAATAGATTTTATTTGCTTCTTCAGGGAAAACCAGGAGAGGACACAGCTAAAAAGATCTGGGTGCAGGAGACACGGCCGGAAGCTGATTTCTTCTTGCCTAAATGGGTTCGGCTTGACAATCGTCCGTGTGGCCTTCTTCCACCTCCAAAGGTTGATGGCAATCTTTCCTTGGCCCCTGAAAAGGTTTCTTCACTATTGGAGGGAACCCCGAAGCCTTCTCTGGCTGGAGATGAGGGATATCCATCTGGACCCTCTGTGTCCCAAGACCCCCAAACGTCTTTGGCGGAAGCTGTGAGTGCAAACTTTCTCTCTAACATTGTTTAAAGTCTTTCAAAAAGCAAATTAAATATTTCTTGGTTCCTTACTTTCAAACTGAAAGCATGTTAAAGCAAAGCCACAAAGTTCAGAGAAGTGTGTTTAGATTTTCTCAAACATGTTCATCATGAAGTGTTGTCTAATAGATTTTATTTTGCTTCTTCAGGGAAAACCAGGAGAGGACGCTGCTAAAAAGATCTGGGTGCAGGAGACACGGCCGGAAGCTGATTTTTTCTTGCCTAAATGGGTTCGGCTTGACAATCGTCCGTGTGGCCTTCTTCCACCTCCAAAGGTTGATAGCAATCCTTCATTGGCCCCTGAAAAGGTTTCTTCACCTTTGGAGGGAACCCCGAAGCCTTCTCTGGCTGGAGATGAGGGACATCCATCTGGATCCTCTGTGTCCCAAGACCCCCAAACGTCTTTGACTGAAACTGTGAGTGCAAACTTTCTCTCTAACAATGTATAAGTCTTTCAAAAAGCAAATTAAATTGCTCTTAGTTCCTTACTTTCAAACTGAAGGCATGTTAAAGCAAAGCCACAAAGTTCAGAGAAGTGTGTTTAGATTTTCTCAAACGTGTTCGTCATGAAGTGTTGTCTAATAGATTTTATTTTGCTTCTTCAGGGAAAACCAGGAGAGGACACAGCTAAAAAGATCTGGGTGCAGGAGACACGGCCGGAAGCTGATTTTTTCTTGCCTAAATGGGTTTGGCTTGACAATCGTCCGTGTGGCCTTCTTCCACCTCCAAAGGTTGATAGCAATCTTTCATTGGCCCCTGAAAAGGTTTCTTCACCTTTTGAGGGAGCCCCGAAGCCTTCTCTGGCTGGAGATGAGGGATATCCATCTGGTCCCTCTGTGTCCCAAGACCACCAAACGTCTTTGGTGGAAGCTGTGAGTGCAAACTTTCTCTCTAACATTGTTTAAAGTCTTTCAAAAAGCAAATTAAATATTTCTTGGTTCCTTACTTTCAAACTGAAAGCATGTTAAAGCAAAGCCACAAAGTTCAGAGAAGTGTGTTTAGATTTTCTCAAACATGTTCATCATGAAGTGTTGTCTAATAGATTTTATTTTGCTTCTTCAGGGAAAACCAGGAGAGGACTCTGCTAAAAAGATCTGGGTGCAGGAGACACGGCCGGAAGCTGATTTCTTCTTGCCTAAATGGGTTCGGCTTGACAATCGTCCGTGTGGCCTTCTTCCACCTCCAAAGGTTGATAGCAATCCTTCATTGGCCCCTGAAAAGGTTTCTTCACCTTTGGAGGGAACCCCGAAGCCTTCTCTGGCTGGAGATGAGGGACATCCATCTGGTCCCTCTGTGTCCCAAGACCCCCAAACGTCTTTGACTGAAACTGTGAGTGCAAACTTTCTCTCTAACAATGTTTAAATTCTTTCAAAAAGCAAATTATATATTTCTTGGTTCCTTACTTTCGAACTGAAAGCATGTTAAAGCAAAGCCACAAAGTTCAGAGAAGTGTGTTTAAATTTTTTCTCAAATGTGTTCGTCATGAAGTGTTGTCTAATATATTTTATTTTGCTTCTTCAGGGAAAACCAGGAGATGACGCTGATACAACCATCACTGAGGAACCTGACGCATCTCCCTCAGTGCAGAAAAAAGAAGCGGCGTTTGCTCCAGCAGTGAATGGAAACCTGGTGCCTTTTTGTGACACTCGAAATGTGCCCACAATCCAAGTCAGAGTCCCATCCAAACCAGGGGATGACTCTGCTGAAATTATCTGGGTGCAGAAGACACCACAACACCCCCGAACGTCTTTGACAAAAACTGTAAGTGTAAACTTTTTCCAACAATCTTTAAAGTTTGTAAAAAAGCACTATAAATTGTTCTCGGTTTTTTAAAGCAAAGCTACAAATTTCAGAGAAGTGTGCTTAGATTTTATCAAATGTGTTTATCATGAAATATTGTCTAAGAGATTTTATTTTGCTTCTTCAGGGAAAACCAGGAGATGAGGCTTATAAAACAATCACTGAGGAACCTGACGCATCTTCCTCAGTGCAGAAGAAAGAAGCGGCGTTTGCTCCAGCAGCGAATGGGCACCTGGTGCCTTTTTGTGACACCCGAAATGTGCCCAAAATCCGAGTCAGAGTCCCATCCAAACCAGGGGATGACTCTGCTGAAATTATCTGGGTGCAGAAGACACCACAACACCCCCGAACGTCTTTGACAAAAACTGTAAGTGTAAACTTTTTCCAACAGTCTTTAAAGTTTGTAAAAAAGCACTATAAATTGTTCTCGGTTAGTTAAAGCAAAGCTACAAAGTTCAGAGAAGTGTGTTTAGATTTTCTCAAATGTGTTCCTCATGAAATGTTGTCTAATATATTTTACTTTGCTTCTTCAGGGAAAACCAGGAGATGACGCTGATACAACCATCACTGAGGAACCTGATGCATCTCCCTCAGTGCAGAAAAAAGAAGCGGCGTTTGCTCCAGCAGCGAATGGAAACCTGGTGCCTTTTTGTGACACTCGAAATGTGCCCACAATCCGAGTCAGAGTCCCATCCAAACCAGGGGATGACTCTGCTGAAATTGTCTGGGTGCAGAAGACACCACAACACCCCCGAACGTCTTTGACAAAAACTGTAAGTGTAAACTTTTTCCAACAATCTTTAAAGTTTGTAAAAAAGCACTATAAATTGTTCTCGGTTTGTTAAAGCAAAGCTACAAAGTTCAGAGAAGTGTGTTTAGATTTTATCAAATGTGTTTATCATGAAATATTGTCTAATAGATTTTATTTTGCTTCTTCAGGGAAAACCAGAAGATGAGGCTTATAAAACAATCACTGAGGAACCTGACGCATCTTCCTCAGTGCAGAAGAAAGAAGCGGCGTTTGCTCCAGCAGCGAATGGGCACCTGGTGCCTTTTTGTGACACCCGAAATGTGCCCAAAATCCGAGTCAGAGTCCCATCCAAACCAGGGGATGACTCTGCTGAAATTATCTGGGTGCAGAAGACACCACAACACCCCCGAACGTCTTTGACAAAAACTGTAAGTGCAAATTTTCTCTCTAACAGTCTTTAAAAAAAGCACCATAAATTGTTCTCGGTTCTTTATTTTAAAACTGAAGGCATCTTAAAGCAAAGCTAAAAAGTTCAGAGAAGTGTGTTTAGATTTTCTCAAATGTTGTCATTATAAAATGTTTTCTGAAAGATTTTATTTTGTTTCTTCAGCAGGCCTTGTGGTTCAAGAGCAGCAGGCCAAGCGGGCATTTAAAACCCAAATGGAGGATTAATGCATCAAACTTAATCATTATCTTTGAAACTATTTTTGTCCACCTCTTCAATTATTTTAATAAAATCATCAATTGAAACTGTTTGATTAATGAAATCCTTTGACAAGCATGTATTTTCAGAGGTTTAAAAGATTACAAGGTCACAAATATAGTCAGAAGGTGTACACACACACACACACACACACTCACGAACGCAAGCACGCACACACACACAACTATGAAAAAGGAAAATGGTAGATTCCCACAGTATTGATTGTTAGAATTTGTATTATTTCAAGAAAAACACAGCTAAGAAAAGAAAAACAAGTAGAAATCATTACTTTAAGAAATGAAGCTCAGTCAGTTCAAAAAACATTTTGAATGATAAAGTGTGTCAAAACGTTTGGTCTGCACTGTGTATGTATGTATGTATGTATGTATGTATATATTCCATGAGTTCGCTTACACAGAATTAGCCCAACAAATGCAAGCGTATATGGCGAATTTCAAATAACTGGTGTACTGGGCGAGTTGTCCACGGGAGGGAATTTTGCATTTCAATCGTTGAATTGGAAGTGGAGTGGATACGTTTTTATATCTTGAGCAGGCAGAAGGATTGAAAACACCTGTAGATTGTTCCCTAATTATCTGATCGCTCCTCCCGAAATTGCGTTCACGGAACTTCACAAAATGGGGTTACAGGGTTTAGTGCAAAACAATCTGGCACAGCAATCCAAACAATGGATACATTGAAGCTGATGATTACCACACCACTCGGGTACATCTCTCTTGCTCTCACAGTTTTTAAGGCTGATTAGTTGTATAAAGCACAGGGCTGACTTTGATTATTCTGTGCATTCCTATGTGTGGACGATTTATGACTGCGGATAGACAGAAAGACTCCTGGAGACACTGTGTTGGTTACTTTTCAAATTGGTTTGAATTACTTATTCAAATTCCATTTATAGTGAGAGTGTGGTTAGGACGTCGTAAGACTCTGTCATTGTAGCGCTAAAAGCTACTGGGGACTGCATCAGGAGCCTGTGTGTCCACATAAATATTCAAACCGTGAGTATGCAATCGCTCTGCCCTTACTGTGTGTTTATTGCCAACCCTTGTAACTATTCTGACTCTGAGAGCAGTCTAATTGTCATAAATGCATGTGTTTTGCAGGTCTCGAAGCCTGCACTGGTTGTTCCACCATTTTAATGTTTCTACGCTTTGCTTTCCACAACTGCTTGCTCCTAAACTCACTCGCTTGCTTGCGCCGTTGCTGTGCGGTGGGTGGGGTGCGTCTGGCTGGGCATCTTCCAGGACTGAACCGCCAAGAGTTACTGTTTCACTCCTCCAGCACCGCAGTCCGGGCCTCACGGCACTCTCATCACGCGGTGCCGCTCATCTAACGGCCGCTTTATGGACGTTGTGGGGCAAATGGAACTGATCTAAGTATTCCCTGTCTATAACTAATTATTGCAATTTCTGACGACCACTGGGCTGGACCCGGTGGAACAGGGTTTGTGTGATATTGTGTGACGGGAGAGGTGTAATCTGAGTGTAAACAAAGTCGTGAGTGAATGGGGTGTGTGAGAGGCATTGTTTTAATTAGTTTCATCTTTTCCTGCAGTTCTGGCGGACTTGTGGAGCAGTGGGGACCAGACTCGCTGATGCTTGTGGTGTGTTGGAGTGTGGTGTCTACAACGCTTGAAGGGGTTGCGTGAGTGGCGTGCAGTGTGAGCACAGTTTCCCTGACGCGGCGTCTGGTCCGCACTGATCCCGCCCCCATCCGGGGAGAAGAATATTCCGCTGTCTTGGGTTTTTAATATGTGCTGTTAAATAAAGATTGTTACTATTCCACGTCGCCTCCTATCATCTCTATCCCACGGGTGGAGCGGACCCGTGCGGGCCTTCGATTTTGTGGGGTTAATTCCCTGGCTCCCCACCAGGGTGGTGTAATCGTTGCTAATGTGAGGGTGGAAGTTATGCCCCCTCGGTAAGGCCACAGAAGGATTGCTATCACTCTTTGGTATTATTATCTCTCTATTGACTAAAGAAGTGGCAGATGATTTGTCCAGTTCACAGAAGAAGGTGAACATGGCATCCCTGCGGCCTGTCTTATAGGTTCAAAAGAAGCCTCAGGTTGACGAGGTTGGAGTAAGTAAGAATAAATGTATAGATTTTTATTCTCTGTTATGTATAGTGTGGGTTGTATCCAAATACATTTGAACTATTTGACCTTTTGACAGCATGGAACCTGTGCTGTTTAACAACTCCACATTTTCCAGAAAGACGATAATACAGTAACTAGCAGCATAAGCCCTCAATATGAGTTAAAAAAATAATACTTTTAATATTTACATTTGAATAAGTTGAATAAACTCTTTTGCTCTCGACGAAGGCGGTTGCATTTGTCTCTCTCTCTTCTTCCCCGTATCTCTGGCTCCCTCTGTCTAGCGTCTAGTGTCTGAGACTCTCCTCGCCCTGCTCTCTAAACTCTATCAAGTAACTATGGATCTGATCAGCTGGTCTCTGAATGCAATTGACAGCATCTTCTCGATGAGAAGCTCAGGTTCGGTGGAACCCACCTGTACTGAGGGAACGTTTGCAGCGGGCTACACGATGGACGGATGGGAGAACTGGTGCGACGTGTGCCTGGCCGGTCTCTCTCTGGAGGACATTGAGGATAGTTACTTATTTGGAGCTCTGATCACAGGGTTTCTGCTGATGGGATTATGTGGAGCCCTGGGGTATCTGCGATTGTTAAAAGCGGTCAGTGAAGTTCAAAACCCCACTAAACTGACCGGCTGGTTTGAAACGGCGATTGGCAGAGCCGTCAGCAATCAGACAATGGGTATACACCGCAAAGTGGACGACAACCGGAGGACGCTGGCGGCCGTGCATCAGATTTTGACCAAATTGGAGGCCAGTGATGGAAATTAGAGGTCTGTGAAATTGATAGATCTCAACCCAAATTCAATCTTCTTTCGGCTCCCCATTCCTCCAGGACAGCCTTGGCTGGGCTGCTGCAGGAGTCAAAACAACTTCTCCCAGAGAACGAAATAACGAGAAGCTCTGAACTCCCCAAGGACAATATTGCCTTCTGTGCTTTCTCCCCAGTCTGAGCGGGCGGGGTTCGTTGATGCGCTGTTGATAGCTGCAACGTCTGGACGTCTCCTGCTTGTGACTGAATCTATCTCCTACGATGTGATGTTATGTCTATGTGAATATGTGTTGAATGTGCTTGTTGCTATGGCTTTTTTCTCCCTTAATCTCACACTGCTGTGACTGAAGTACAGAGTGAGAAGGGCCTGTTTTTAAGCCACCTCTCCTGTTGTATATTTCTTCTTTCATTTGCTACCTCACTGACTTGTCTTACCCCCTGTAATGTGTTGTCTACATCTTGGTCGGAGGGGTCCTATTTCGCTACATGTAACAGTGTAATGACAAATAAAGGCAATCAATCAATCAATCAATCAATCAATCAAGTTGTCATTGGAACAATCATCCACTACAAAAATGCAAGGTATGATGATCAGAAAAAAGGTATTGAAGAAGATGGGATTAAAACATGTATATAGATTTTCTTTTCTTTAATAGCCCCACACAGGCCACAAGATTGACCAAGATATTGGTTTGGGCCATGCAACACATTTTCTACATGCATACTGTGTTACGACCCCTTGTAGTGTGTGTGAGTGTGTGTTTCCCCCATCAGAGGACCTCACTTCTTGTTCCTGTGCTTTCCTCACTTCCTGTTCCTGTGATGCATCACTTCCTGTTCCTGCCACATCATCCTTACATCAGAAGATTTGTCACTCTGCCATTGGTCCTCGTGTTGTTCTGCCTCCTCGTCAACCCCTCAGTCTTCTCCATAAAAACTCTGCTACACTGCCATACCGGCAGCTTCTGCTCAATTGCCCTTGTTTTTGTGTGTGTTTGAAACGTTGTATTCTTGCTTACTTGGTTAACGATTTGCTGTCTGTTTTTGACACTGAGTTCTGGATTGCCCTTGTTTGTTGTGAAGTATTTGTACATAAATTGGTAAGTAGGGAGCTGGTTGTGGGTTTTATTTTGGTTATTGAAATTGTATAGGTTTTGTTAAGGAGACAGGATTAGGAATTGTACACTTTGTTTTGGGAAGTAGGTTTATTTAGAGGTGTTTAAAAAAAGGACTTATTTTTCTTTCTTTGTAGTTTCCCCCCAGTCTCCTGAGGTATTTGTCTGACTCTTTCACTCAACTGAACCCTTATTGTTTTTATTTGATCACATATTAAATTTCAATATTTGAATATTTGTTTTCTGTCCTCCTTCTCAAATGCTTTATAAATAATGTTTAATTTGTATTGTTGCGTCTGACCTAGACCGGGCGTAACATAATTCGGGGGCTCGTCCTATTTTGATTGCCTAGTTGTTGTTTTCTTTATTAAGGAAGCCTTGTCTTGGTTGTTGTTTTTAGCAAGAGTGTTGGTACAGTGTCTTGGTATTGATAAGTGTTTGTACTGGGATTTTTTGTACTGCTGTGGAAATAGAATCGTGTGATTTATTTTTTACAATGGAGTCTAAATTTAATTTGGAGAAGTTTGTAATTTCACCCACCTTGCAGGAGTTGGATAAATGTCGGAAGGATGACTTAATTCTGATCGCTGAGTTCTTTAATATAAATGTCTCTCAACATGCACTTAAAAGGGAGATTAAGGAGGTGGTGCTTTCAGAGCTATGTAAACTCAATATGTTATTGGAGGTTGAGGAAGGGGCGGGTGTTGCACATAAGGTGGACAATGCTAAAAGTTTGAGTACTGTGGAGGTAGTGCCTGAACCAGAGGCAGTCCCAGGCATAGATCCCGTTCCCCCATCACCCACAGAAGAGAAACTGCTGGCAATCAGACTTAAGGAGCTTGAATTGTATTCATAAGCCAGTATCTGATGGCAAACCTGAAATTGACCCATGTCTTGAACCATTTGTGTGTGATGGGGCAGTCTCTTTCACTAATTCAAATTACAAAAGTATTAGAATCTTTCGGGATACTGGTGCTGCACAGTGTTTCCTTCTAGGTAGTGTGCTTCCCTTTTCAGATCAGTCTAGTTGTTGTACTGATGTATTGGATTAAGTATTTTGAGAACTCCTCTTACTCATGTCTTTCTACGCTCTGATATTGTGACTGGTCTTGTAAAAATTGCAGTTCGCTCAGAGTTACCTGTAAAAGGTATCTCAATGATTTTGGGTAATGATCTTGCTGGTAGCAAGGTCAGCCTGCTACCAGAGGTCATCGAGGAACCTGTTGTGTCTGATATTGATGCCTTAATCCAGGAATTTCCTGATGTGTTTTGTTCATGTGTTGTGCCTCGAGCTCAAGCTCGGAAATTAGAAGATGCCAGTGGATCTGTCAGATTCTTTTATTTGCTCTGAGGTGGACAATGGGAAAGAAGGAGTGAAAAATTATGAGAATACTGATGTGATTTTGCCGAATGTTGACTTTCCCTTTTGTAGAAACCAGCTTGTTGCTGCTCAGCAGGCTGATGAAAATTTGGTGACCTGTCGCTCGTCTGTGGTTGACAGAACCCGATGAGATGAGTATGACCTTGCTTATTTTGTGAATGATGGCGTTCTAATGAGACAATGGAGACCTAAAAATTCAAAAGAGGAGTGGAGAACAATTTTCCAAATTGTTATACCTAAAACGTACCAAAATTTTGTTCTTCAGTTAGCACACGACCATGAACTTTCTGGACATTTGGGTGTTTGTAATCTGCTGAAATATTTCTTCAGTTTCAAATTATTGTCGGTCTTGCAGTTCATGTCAAATTGCTGGGAAGCCTAACCAAACCGTTGCACCAGCCCCTTTGAAGCCAATCCCTGTCATGAATGAACCATTTGAAAAATTAATAATTGACTGCGTTGGACCTTTGCCAAAAACAAAATCGGGACACTGCTACATTCTCACCATGATGTGTTCAGCAACCAGATTTCCAGAAGCTATCCCTATTCGTTCGTTAAGAACTCCACAAATTGTCAAAGTCTTGGTGAAATTCTGCACTACTTTTGGTATGCCAAAATTCATTCAGTCGGACCAAGGTACAAATTTCACCTCACGGTTATTTAGTAAAATGATGACCGAAATGAATGTGATGCACAACATTTCAAGTGCTTATCATCCTCAGTCTCAAGGTGTTTTAGAGAGGTTTCACCAGACACTGAAATCTATGATCCGTACCTTTTGTGTGGAAAAGCAAAAAGATTGGGATGAACAACTACCACTTTTGCTATTTGCAATTCGCAACACTATTCAGGAGTCTCTTGGGTTTAGCCCCACTGAATTGATGTTTGGACATTCATTAAGGGGCCCTCTGAAGCTGCTTCAGGAGCATCTTCTTTCCAAAACCTCTCCAGTCCCTCCATCAGTGGCCATAATTGATCACGTTAGCTCTTTTAGAGATCGTTTACACTCTGCTTGGAAACTTGCGCGCACTTCCCTTGCTTCATCTCAGACTCAAATGAAGGAGCATTATGATAAGTCGTCTGTAAAGCGTTCCTTTGAAGCTGGAGAAGAGGTTCTTGTTTTGCTCCCCTTGCCTGGTTCTTCTCTCCAAGCAAGATTTGCCGGACCATACAAGATCGAAGAGAAACTTAGTGAAACAGACTATGTAGTGAAAACTCCGGATCGTAGACGCAAGTCTCGTTTATGTCATATTAATATGTTAAAGCCATTTATAACTCGCTGTGATGCTGACTTGGCCCATCCTAAGATGGCTCCCCTCACACCTACTGCGGTCCTCCCTGCAGATGTGATTAAGCCATGGGTTCCCTTGTGTACTGATGAGCTCAGTTTAGGCAGTGTGGCTGTTACTGCAGGTCGCTTGCCCAATACAGAAACTCTTGCTGCTCTCTCTTCAAAGGTAATGCACCTTAGTCAGTCCCAACAAGATCAAGTAAAACATTTAGTTAACAAGTTCACTTCCCTGTTTTCTGATGTTCCCTCCCTCACTACAGTACTGGAACATGATATTGATGTTGGAGACCAGCGCCCAATCAAGCAGAATACGTATCGCGTAAACCTTGCCAAACGTGCCTTAATGAAGAAGGAAACTGATTACTTTCTTGAGCATAGTCTTGCAGTCCCTAGTACCAGTCCTTGGTGCTCCCCATGCTTACTTGTTCCAAAGTCAGAGGGTACCCCTCAGTTCTGCACTGACTTTAGGAGGATCAATGCTATTACAAAAGCTGACTCGTATCCCCTACCTCGCATCGAGGATTGTGTAGATCGTATTGGAAATGCTAAGTTTGTGACAAAGTTAGATTTATTGAAAGGATACTGGCAAGTACCTCTTACCCCTCAAGCATCAGAAATATCTGCCTTCGTTACCCCAGATGCCTTCCTACAATATAAAGTACTGGCTTTTGGACTTAGAAATGCCCCCGCAACATTTCAGCGTCTCATGTGTAAACTTCTGGGCAATGTCAATAATTGCGAGGTCTATTTGGATGATGTAATTTGTTATTCGGAGACGTGGAATAGTCACATGGAAACTTTAGAGGAAGTGTTTACTTGTTTGCGTAGGGCAAACCTGACATTGAACCTTGCTAAATGTGACTTTGGTCAGGCTACAGTACGATATCTCGGGAAAGAAGTGGGGCAACGTACTGTACGTACCAGTGATGAGAAAATCTCTGCCATTGCTCTGTTTCCTGCTCCGCAGAACAAACGACAGCTTAGACGCTTTCTTGGAATGGCTGGTTATTATAGGAGTTTTTGTAGGAACTTTTTATCTGTTGCCCAACCCTTAACTGACTTGCTTAAGAAATACAAGGCCTTCAAGTGGTCTTCATTGTGTCAGGTTGCTTTTGAGTCTCTCAAATCTCTGCTCTGTAGTGCTCCTGTACTGGCGTCTCCTAACTTCCTCAAACCCTTCAAACTTGAGGTAGATTCAAGCGGAAATGGTGCTGGTGCTGTTCTGAATCAGGAAGATGAGAGGGGACTAGAACACCCTTTATGTTTCTTCTCAAAGAAGTTTAAAGACTATCAATGCAACTACAGCACCATCGAAAAGGAAGCACTCTCCTTACTTCTAGCCTTACAACATTTTGAAGTTTACGTTGGGTCCACTGTACAGCCTGTTAAGGTCTTCACAGATCATAATCCCCTTGTGTTTCTTCAGAGATTTCATAATAGCAACCAACGACTCATGCGCTGGGCATTATACGTACAAGACTTTAATTTGGAAATTTGTTACAAAAAGGGAAAAGACAATTTGGTCGCTGACTTGATCTCTAGGTCAATTTGATACACATTTTTATGTTTATTTTTGTGTATGGGGTGTTACGACCCCTTGTATTGTTCTTTCTGTTGTAGTGTGTGTGTGAGTGTGTGTTTCCCCCATCAGAGGACCTCACTTCCTGTTCCTGTGCTTTCCTCACGTCCTGTTCCTGTGATGCATCACTTCCTGTTCCTGCCACATCATCCTTACGTCAGAAGATTTGTCACTCTGCCTCCTCGTCAACCCCTCAGTCTTCTCCATTAAAAACTCTGCTACACTGCCATACCGGCAGCTTCTGCTCACTTGCCCTTGTGTTATTGTTGTTTGAAACGTTGTACTCTTGCTTACTTGGTTAACGATTTGCTGCCTGTTTTTGACAGTGAGTTCCGGATTGCCCTTGTTAGTTGTGAAGTATTTGTAGGGAGCTGGTTGTGAGTTTTATTTTGGTTATTGAAATTGTATAGGTTTTGTTAAGGAGACAGGATTAGGAATTGTACACTTTGTTTTGGGAAGTAGGTTTATTTAGAGGTGTTTAAAAAAAAGGACTTATTTTTCTTTCTTTGTAGTTTCCCCCCAGTCTTCTGAGGTATTTGTCTGACTCTTTCACTCAACTGAACCCTTATTGTTTTTATTTGATCACATATTAAATTTCAATATTTGAATATTTGTTTTCTGTCCTCCTTCTCAAATGCTTTAAAAATAATGTTTAATTTGTATTGTTGCGTCTGACCTAGACCGTGCGTAACAACTGTAAATACCAGAACATTTTACTACTTGTGTAAAGCTATTTAATATTTTTTTTCAGATGTCTCACTCTGAAGGCTTTTACCAATTTTGTTCTTATTTTGAGGAAACTCCAGTAAAGAGGAAGAAAATGGCACCTTTATGACTGGAATGGACAGTAGTTTTTTGAAGAAATACATTTACAAAAAACAAAAACTCTTAATCAATATGTTACAGCTACTATGTAACATGAATAAAATACAATAGGTTACCAACAATTTAACAGATTTGAATGCTAAAAGCATTCATTGCTAGATAGCAAAAGAAACATTGTGATCTTTGCATTCAAACGTTATCTGTGATGCACTTAATACCTATGTAAACTTTAGTCATTTGTATACCTGAACATCAATAGATAAAAACATAGGGAGGCGGACCACATAATATTAACCAATGAAAGCAAAGAGGAAGTGAGTTTTGTGCTTGCCGTTCAATGACAAATGAAAATGTGGAAGAGGCATGACCTATAATCCCTTGACCAACTGACCAATTGCAACGTCGTTCCGCCTACAATTCCACGGCCGCAATCGGATAGACTTGGAAAAAGCACTCTCCCATAGTTTCAGTGCGAGTGCTGGGAACAGTTGTCAGTACCTGGCAACCCTAACAATCACCTTTAAGATTTTAAGTGAATGTGAGACTTTCTCAAACTATGGCACCGCTCAACTTTCTATGCTTTTGAGGATTAATGAACGTTTTCTCAAACTCTAGCAACCATCCTCATTTTTGCTAATTTTCTCAGACTATGGCAATCCTACTCATCATTTTTACATTATTGTTTTAGAATGTAGGAGAATTTTCTCAGTCTCTGGCAACCCCAAACAACAACTAAAAAAACATTCAATTATCTTGACATGGACGTCAGAAAAATAATGCTTGTGAATTATTCTACAACGGCGATTTTAAGAGTTTTTAAGGCCTAAAACTTAGGTGAAAATGTTAGACTTATTAAGAGCCCGTGTGAACCCTGACTTATAAATACTGTGAATAATTATATAATTAACAAATATTTTTAGAAATTGTGTTTGGATGATGTGAAACCGTGTTCATCAAAAAAAAAAGTGTTTTTTTTTGCATAGTGGAAAAAAAAGTGCATACAGGATGCTCTGCTTGTGTTGAGCATGTAATAATGCAAATGTAAACAGAAACATCTGCAAAAGAAGAAGAAAATAACCCAAACGACTGGAAATCTTTGTTTTACAACAGTGTCTGTTATTTATCAACCTAGATACGATAACAGTTAAACTGTGTTGCAAATTAGTAATCGCAATTCTGCAGAGTAATGCTGGTTAATAAGGTTCCCTGAATTATTACATTTCCATATAATTGGCAATGCAAATGATTGCATATTACTATTGTACTGCAAGTTAATGAGGAAAAAACTAGCTTAAATCAGATGTACCAGTAAATAAGACAACAAAATACACAATAATATTATTGTTGCTATTGTGTTACTTTCTATTTCAAAGCAACAGAGATAACAGGAACTGATATGAGCCTAACAAGCAAGTTTTGAACACAAAAATAGCAATTGTATTATAATAATCAATAAATAAATCATTATTATGGTGAATGTTTGTAAAATAAATAATTACACAATAATATTTGAAGGTTAACATCTGCTTTAAAGCCGTAAATGAAGAGTTGCTGAGGATAATGTACTGTAAGTGCAGGATGGAAGTTTGAATTCGCGATTTTCAAACTGTTTACATACATTTTTTTTACTAAAATAAATACATATTTACTAAGCCAAGTATTAATAAAATAAATAATTACGCAATAATATTTAAGGATTCACATCTATTTCACAGTACTAGAAGATCAAAGGGACTGAACTAACCGAAGCAGCTAAAACTAAACTAAACGCAAAACTATTATAATATTTTACCACATTAAATCCTATACAAAAAACGTTTATGCTCAAAATACTTAGCAAACCAATCATTCTGCAATGTCATTTCAAGTGTAACATTATTTCCCAGCACTAGAAGATCACAGGAACTGAACTGAGCCTAACACATGCAGCTGTTGTATACAAAAGTAAATGTTATATCATAATTGATATAAAATCATTGTTAATATGCTAAATATTTGTGGAATAAATATATATGCAGTAATATTTGAAGGTTAACATCTATTGCACAGCACTAGAAGATAACTGGAACTGAACTGAGCCTAACAGATGCAGCTGTTTAGTCATTTTTATTTTACTTTCTTTTAATAAACAAAAAATACAACATGATTATGCTAAATATTGTGCATTAAACAATTATACAAGAAAAATAATTGAAGGTTATCGTCTATTTCACAACGCTAGAAGATAACAGGAACTGAACTGAGCCTAACGAGCAAGTTTTGAACACAAAAATAGCAATTGTATTATAATAATCAATAAATAAATCATTATTATGGTGAATGTTTGTAAAATAAATAATTACACAATAATATTTGAAGGTTAACATCTGCTTTAAAGCCGTAAATGAAGAGTTGCTGAGGATAATGTACTGTAAGTGCAGGATGGAAATTTGAATTCGCGATTTCAAACTGAAGCTGAAAGTTGACTTTTGAAAGTCGGGTCACCGCGGCGACCGGATATATATCTGCAGCAGGCCAACATTGAGATCATTCAAACCTGGACATCGAGGTGAGTAGCTGCTCTTACTGTGCTCTGAGAAACGCTTTCAAATTGCTACTTTTTAGACAACATACTAGCAGTAAACATAAAAGATTAACAATAACTCTGCATTTTACTCAATTTATCCAGATTCATAGCCTTCTGGTATTAAATCCAAACTAGATGATTACTGCAGCTACTCATCTGCTTCATTACTCAGTTAACATCTAAATAAATGAGTGGTTTATTCTGAGTAATGAAGCTGATGAGAAGCTACAGTGAATCTAGTTTTGGTTTAATAAAACAAGTCAAAATCACTGGATAAATTAGGGGTTTCCCTCTAAGATACTGTGTTAATATGTTATTCTAAGCCAGTGTTTTACAGATGTTAATATAGTTAAAGGTAATATTGATTTGACTAAGATTTGTATAATGTATAATTAATAAAAAGTTTATTCTATCTAAATCAATGTTAACTAAATATAATATATTAATATCTGCACAAAATACTGCGTAAAATAATATATTAACACAGTATGAGTATGAGTAAAGCTCAAGCTGTTATGAAGATTATTTCATAAAAGTGGAGTCCCTGTCAAAACTAAAGTTTTTTTGGTTTAATGCTGTTAAATTGACTCAAATTGTTTTGTGTTTACAGTTCGTTTTTGGAGCGATTTAGAAAGCGATAGTGACAGTCAAAATGAGTAGCATGAGTGTTCCTAGTGCCTCTGGCCAGTCACCACGCCGGCGCTGCAACTCTGCGGAGATTTCTGAGGAACTTCGCATTGGTCTTGAGGAACATCAATGGTGGGCGATGGCGGAGATCGAGTATCCCATTGATGAAGAGCCCTGTTACTTCCACTTCACCTCTGGCCAGTGGGAGAGCACCATTGAGGAGGATGAAGCACCAAGTTTCCAGTCTGTCTGGCCTTCCAAGAAAGAGGTGGTGACTAAAACTGTGAGTGCATATTTTCTCTCAAATATCCTTTAAAGTCTTAAAAAAAACGACAATAAATTATTCTCGGTTCCTTACTTTAAAACTGAAGGCATCTTAAAGCAAAGCCACAAAGTTCGGAGAAATATGTTAAGGTTTTCTCAAACGTGTTCTTCATGATATATTGTCTAATAGATTTGATTTTGCTTCTTCAGGGAAAACCAGGAGATGTTGCTCCAAAAAAGGTTTGGGTGCAGGAGACAAGGCCTGAGGCTGATTTCTTCTTGCCTAAATGGGTTCGGCTTGACAATCATCCGTGTGGCCTTCTTCCACCTCCAAAGGTTGATGGCAATCTTTCATTGGCCCCTGAAAAGGTTTCTTCACCTTTGGAAGGAACCCCGAAGCCTTCTCTGGCTGGAGATGAGGGACATCCATCTGGTCCCTCTGTGTCCCAAGACCCCCAAACGTCTTTGACTGAAACTGTGAGTGCAAACTTTCTCTCTAACAATGTATAAGTCTTTCAAAAAGCAAATTAAATTGTTCTTAGTTCCTTACTTTCAAACTGAAGGCATGTTAAAGCAAAGCCACAAAGTTCAGAGAAGTGTGTTTAGATTTTCTCAAACGTGTTCGTCATGAAGTGTTGTCTAATAGATTTTATTTTGCTTCTTCAGGGAAAACCAGGAGAGGACACAGCTAAAAAGATCTGGGTGCAGGAGACACGGCCGGAAGCTGATTTTTTCTTGCCTAAATGGGTTCGGCTTGACAATCGTCCGTGTGGCCTTCTTCCACCTCCAAAGGTTGATAGCAATCTTTCATTGGCCCCTGAAAAGGTTTCTTCACCTTTGGAGGGAGCCCCGAAGCCTTCTCTGGCTGGAGATGAGGGACATCCATCTGGTCCCTCTGTGTCCCAAGACCACCAAACGTCTTTGGCGGAAGCTGTGAGTGCAAACTTTCTCTCTAACATTGTTTAAAGTCTTTCAAAAAGCAAATTAAATATTTCTTGGTTCCTTACTTTCATACTGAAAGCATGTTAAAGCAAAGCCACAAAGTTCAGAGAAGTGTGTTTAGATTTTCTCAAACATGTTCATCATGAAGTGTTGTCTAATAGATTTTATTTTGCTTCTTCAGGGAAAACCAGGAGAGGACGCTGCTAAAAAGATCTGGGTGCCGGAGACACGGCCGGAAGCTGATTTTTTCTTGCCTAAATGGGTTCGGCTTGACAATCGTCCCTGTGGCCTTCTTCCACCTCCAAAGGTTGATAGCAATCCTTCATTGGCCCCTGAAAAGGTTTCTTCACCTTTGGAGGGAACCCCGAAGCCTTCTCTGGCTGGAAATGAGGGACATCCATCTGGTCCCCCTGTGTCCCAAGACCCCCAAACGTCTTTGACTGAAACTGTGAGTGCAAACTTTCTCTCTAACAATGTTTAAATTCTTTCAAAAAGCAAATTATATATTTCTTGGTTCCTTACTTTCGAACTGAAAGCATGTTAAAGCAAAGCCACAAAGTTCAGAGAAGTGTGTTTAGATTTTCTCAAACGTGTTCGTCATGAAGTGTTGTCTAATAGATTTTATTTTGTTTCTTCAGGGAAAACCAGGAGAGGACACAGCTAAAAAGATCTGTGTGCAGGAGACACGGCCGGAAGCTGATTTTTTCTTGCCTAAATGGGTTCGGCTTGACAATCGTCCGTGTGGCCTTCTTCCACCTCCAAAGGTTGATAGCAATCTTTCATTGGACCCTGAAAAGGTTTCTTCACCTTTGGAGGGAACCCCGAAGCCTTCTCTGGCTGGAGATGAGGGACATCCATCTGGTCCCTCTGTGTCCCAAGACCCCCAAACGTCTTTGACTGAAACTGTGAGTGCAAACTTTCTCTCTAACAATGTTTAAATTCTTTCAAAAAGCAAATTAAATTGTTCTCGGTTCCTTACTTTAAAACTGAAGGCATGTTAAAGCAAAGCCACAAAGTTCAGAGAAGTGTGTTTAAATTTTTTCTCAAACGTGTTCGTCATGAAGTGTTGTCTAATAGATTTTATTTTGCTTCTTCAGGGAACCCCAGGAGAGGACACAGCTAAAAAGATCTGGGTGCAGGAGACACGGCCGGAAGCTGATTTTTTCTTGCCTAAATGGGTTCGGCTTGACAATCGTCCGTGTGGCCTTCTTCCACCTCCAAAGGTTGATGGCAATCTTTCCTTGGCCCCTGAAAAGGTTTCTTCACCTTTGGAGGGAACCCCGAAGCCTTCTCTGGCTGGAGATGAGGGACATCCATCTGGTCCCCCTGTGTCCCAAGACCCCCAAACGTCTTTGACTGAAACTGTGAGTGCAAACTTTCTCTCTAACAATGTTTAAATTCTTTCAAAAAGCAAATTATATATTTCTTTGTTTCTTTACTTTCGAACTGAAAGCATGTTAAAGCAAAGCCACAAAGTTCAGAGAAGTGTGTTTAAATTTTTTCTCAAACGTGTTCGTCATGAAGTGTTGTCTAATATATTTTATTTTGCTTCTTCAGGGAAAACCAGGAGATGACGCTGATACAACCATCACTGAGGAACCTGACGCATCTCCCTCAGTGCAGAAAAAAGAAGCGGCGTTTGCTCCAGCAGCGAATGGAAACCTGGTGCCTTTTTGTGACACTCGAAATGTGCCCACAATCCAAGTCAGAGTCCCATCCAAACCAGGGGATGACTCTGCTGAAATTATCTGGGTGCAGAAGACACCACAACACCCCCGAACGTCTTTGACAAAAACTGTAAGTGTAAACTTTTTCCAACAATCTTTAAAGTTTGTAAAAAAGCACTATAAATTGTTCTCGGTTTTTTAAAGCAAAGCTACAAAGTTCAGAGAAGTGTGCTTAGATTTTATCAAATGTGTTTATCATGAAATATTGTCTAAGAGATTTTATTTTGCTTCTTCAGGGAAAACCAGGAGATGAGGCTTATAAAACAATCACTGAGGAACCTGACGCATCTTCCTCAGTGCAGAAGAAAGAAGCGGCGTTTGCTCCAGCAGCGAATGGGCACCTGGTGCCTTTTTGTGACACCCGAAATGTGCCCAAAATCCGAGTCAGAGTCCCATCCAAACCAGGGGATGACTCTGCTGAAATTATCTGGGTGCAGAAGACACCACAACACCCCCGAATGTCTTTGACAAAAACTGTAAGTGTAAACTTTTTCCAACAGTCTTTAAAGTTTGTAAAAAAGCACTATAAATTGTTCTCGGTTAGTTAAAGCAAAGCTACAAAGTTCAGAGAAGTGTGTTTAGATTTTCTGAAATGTGTTCCTCATGAAATGTTGTCTAATATATTTTATTTTGCTTTTTCAGGGAAAACCAGGAGATGACGCTGATACAACCATCACTGAGGAACCTGATGCATCTCCCTCAGTGCAGAAAAAAGAAGCGGCGTTTGCTCCAGCAGCGAATGGAAACCTGGTGCCTTTTTGTGACACTCGAAATGTGCCCACAATCCGAGTCAGAGTCCCATCCAAACCAGGGGATGACTCTGCTGAAATTGTCTGGGTGCAGAAGACACCACAACACCCCCGAACGTCTTTGACAAAAACTGTAAGTGCAAATTTTCTCTCTAACAGTCTTTAAAAAAAGCACCATAAATTGTTCTCTGTTCTTTATTTTAAAACTGAAGGCATCTTAAAGCAAAGCTAAAAAGTTCAGAGAAGTGTGTTTAGATTTTCTCAAATGTTGTCATTATAAAATGTTTTCTGAAAGATTTTATTTTGTTTCTTCAGCAGGCCTTGTGGTTCAAGAGCAGCAGGCCAAGCGGGCATTTAAAATCCAAATGGAGGATTAATGCATCAAACTTAATCATTATCTTTGAAACTATTTTTGTCCACCTCTTAAGTTATTTTAATAAAATCATCAATTGAAACTGTTTGATTAATGAAATCCTTTGACAAGCATGTATTTTCAGAGGTTTAAAAGATTACAAGATCACAAATATAGTCAAAAGGTGTACACACACACACACACACACTCACGAACGCAAGCACGCACACACACACAACTATGAAAAAGGAAAATGGTAGATTCCCACAGTATTGATTGTTAGAATTTGTATTATTTCAAGAAAAACACAACTAAGAAAAGAAAAACAAGTAGAAATCATTACTTTAAGAAATGAAGCTCAGTCAGTTCAAAAAACATTTTGAATGATAAAGTGTGTCAAAACGTTTGGTCTGCACTGTGTATGTACGTATGAATGTATGTATGTATATATTCCATGAGTTCGCTTACACAGAATTAGCCCAACAAATGCAAGCGTATATGGCGAATTTCAAATAACTGGTGTACTGGGCGAGTTGTCCACGGGAGGGAATTTTGCATTTCATCGTTGAATTGGAAGTGGAGTGGATACGTTTTTATATCTTGAGCAGGCAGAAGGATTGAAAACACCTGTAGATTGTTCCCTAATTATCTGATCGCTCCTCCCGAAATTGCGTTCACGGAACTTCACAAAATGGGGTTACAGGGTTTAGTGCAAAACAATCTGGCACAGCAATCCAAACAATGGATACATTGAAGCTGATGATTACCACACCACTCGGGTACATCTCTCTTGCTCTCACAGTTTTTAAGGCTGATTAGTTGTATAAAGGACAGGGCTGACTTTGATTATTCTGTGCATTCCTATGTGTGGACGATTTATGACTGCGGATAGACAGAAAGACTCCTGGAGACACTGTGTTGGTTACTTTTCAAATTGGTTTGAATTACTTATTCAAATTCCATTTATAGTGAGAGTGTGGTTAGGACGTCGTAAGACTCTGTCATTGTAGCGCAAAAAGCTACTGGGGACTGCATCAGGAGCCTGTGTGTCCACATAAATATTCAAACCGTGAGTATGCAATCGCTCTGCCCTTACTGTGTGTTTATTGCCAACCCTTGTAACTATTCTGACTCTGAGAGCAGTCTAATTGTCATAAATGCATGTGTTTTGCAGGTCTCGAAGCCTGCACTGGTTGTTCCACCATTTTAATGTTTCTACGCTTTGCTTTCCACAACTGCTTGCTCCTAAACTCACTCGCTTGCTTGCGCCGTTGCTGTGCGGTGGGTGGGGTGCGTCTGGCTGGGCATCTTCCAGGACTGAACCGCCAAGAGTTACTGTTTCACTCCTCCAGCACCGCAGTCCGGGCCTCACGGCACTCTCATCACGCGGTGCCGCTCATCTAACGGCCGCTTTATGGACGTTGTGGGGCAAATGGAACTGATTTAAGTATTCCCTGTCTATAACTAATTATTGCAATTTCTGACGACCACTGGGCTGGACCCGGTGGAACAGGGTTTGTGTGATATTGTGTGACGGGAGAGGTGTAATCTGAGTGTAAACAAAGTCGTGAGTGAATGGGGTGCGTGAGAGGCATTGTTTTAATTAGTTTCATCTTTTCCTGCAGTTCTGGCGGACTTGTGGAGCAGTGGGGACCAGACTCGCTGATGCTTGTGGTGTGTTGGAGTGTGGTGTCTACAACGCTTGAAGGGGTTGCGTGAGTGGCGTGCAGTGTGAGCACAGTTTCCCTGACGCGGCGTCTGGTCCGCACTGATCCCGCCCCCATCCGGGGAGATGAATATTCCGCTGTCTTGGGTTTTTAATATGTGCTGTTAAATAAAGATTGTTACTATTCCACGTCGCCTCCTATCATCTCTATCCCACGGGTGGAGCGGACCCGTGCGGGCCTTCGATTTTGTGGGGTTAATTCCCTGGCTCCCCACCAGGGTGGTGTAATCGTTGCTAATGTGAGGGTGGAAGTTATGCCCCCTCGGTAAGGCCACAGAAGGATTGCTATCACTCTTTGGTATTATTATTTCTCTATTGACTAAAGAAGTGGCAGATGATTTGTCCAGTTCACAGAAGAAGGTGAACATGGCATCCCTGCGGCCTGTCTTATAGGTTCAAAAGAAGCCTCAGGTTGACGAGGTTGGAGTAAGTAAGAATAAATGTATAGATTTTTATTCTCTGTTATGTATAGTGTGGGTTGTATCCAAATACATTTGAACTATTTGACCTTTTGACAGCATGGAACTTGTGCTGTTTAACAACTCCACATTTTCCAGAAAGACGATAATACAGTAACTAGCAGCATAAGCCCTCAATATGAGTTAAAAAAATAATACTTTTAATATTTACATTTGAATAAGTTGAATAAACTCTTTTGCTCTCGACGAAGGCGGTTGCATTTGTCTCTCTCTCTTCTTCCCCGTATCTCTGGCTCCCTCTGTCTAGCGTCTAGTGTCTGAGACTCTCCTCGCCCTGCTCTCTAAACTCTATCAAGTAACTATGGATCTGATCAGCTGGTCTCTGAATGCAATTGACAGCATCTTCTCGATGAGAAGCTCAGGTTCGGTGGAACCCACCTGTACTGAGGGAACGTTTGCAGCGGGCTACACGATGGACGGATGGGAGAACTGGTGCGACGTGTGCCTGGCCGGTCTCTCTCTGGAGGACATTGAGGATAGTTACTTATTTGGAGCTCTGATCACAGGGTTTCTGCTGATGGGATTATGTGGAGCCCTGGGGTATCTGCGATTGTTAAAAGCGGTCAGTGAAGTTCAAAACCCCACTAAACTGACCGGCTGGTTTGAAACGGCGATTGGCAGAGCCGTCAGCAATCAGACAATGGGTATACACCGCAAAGTGGACGACAACAGGAGGACGCTGGCGGCCGTGCATCAGATTTTGACCAAATTGGAGGCCAGTGATGGAAATTAGAGGTCTGTGAAATTGATAGATCTCAACCCAAATTCAATCTTCTTTCGGCTCCCCATTCCTCCAGGACAGCCTTGGCTGGGCTGCTGCAGGAGTCAAAACAACTTCTCCCAGAGAACTAAATAACGAGAAGCTCTGAACTCCCCAAGGACAATATTGCCTTCTGTGCTTTCTCCCCAGTCTGAGCGGGCGGGGTTCGTTGATGCGCTGTTGATAGCTGCAACGTCTGGACGTCTCCTGCTTGTGACTGAATCTATCTCCTACGATGCGATGTTATGTCTATGTGAATATGTGTTGAATGTGCTTGTTGCTATGGCTTTTTTCTCCCTTAATCTCACACTGCTGTGACTGAAGTACAGAGTGAGAAGGGCCTGTTTTTAAGCCACCTCTCCTGTTGTATATTTCTTCTTTCATTTGCTACCTCACTGACTTGTCTTACCCCCTGTAATGTGTTGTCTACATCTTGGTCGGAGGGGTCCTATTTCGCTACATGTAACAGTGTAATGACAAATAAAGGCAATCAATCAATCAATCAATCAATCAATCAATCAATCAAGTTGTCATTGGAACAATCATCCACTACAAAAATGCAAGGTATGATGATCAGAAAAAAGGTATTGAAGAAGATGGGATTAAAACATGTATATAGATTTTCTTTTCTTTAATAGCCCCACACAGGCCACAAGATTGACCAAGATATTGGTTTGGGGCCATGCAACACATTTTCTACATGCATACTGTGTTACGACCCCTTGTAGTGTGTGTGAGTGTGTGTTTCCCCCATCAGAGGACCTCACTTCCTGTTCCTGTGCTTTCCTCACTTCCTGTTCCTGTGATGCATCACTTCCTGTTCCTGCCACATCATCCTTACATCAGAAAATTTGTCACTCTGCCATTGGTCCTCGTGTTGTTCTGCCTCCTCGTCAACCCCTCAGTCTTCTCCATAAAAACTCTGCTACACTGCCATACCGGCAGCTTCTGCTCAATTGCCCTTGTTTTTGTGTGTGTTTGAAACGTTGTACTCTTGCTTACTTGGTTAACGATTTGCTGTCTGTTTTTGACACTGAGTTCTGGATTGCCCTTGTTTGTTGTGAAGTATTTGTACATAAATTGGTAAGTAGGGAGCCGGTTGTGGGTTTTATTTTGGTTATTGAAATTGTATAGGTTTTGTTAAGGAGACAGGATTAGGAATTGTACACTTTGTTTTGGGAAGTAGGTTTATTTAGAGGTGTTTAAAAAAAGGACTTATTTTTCTTTCTTTGTAGTTTCCCCCCAGTCTCCTGAGGTATTTGTCTGACTCTTTCACTCAACTGAACCCTTATTGTTTTTATTTGATCACATATTAAATTTCAATATTTGAATATTTGTTTTCTGTCCTCCTTCTCAAATGCTTTATAAATAATGTTTAATTTGTATTGTTGCGTCTGACCTAGACCGGGCGTAACATAATTCGGGGGCTCGTCCTATTTTGATTGCTTAGTTGTTGTTTTCTTTATTAAGGAAGCCTTGTCTTGGTTGTTGTTTTTAGCAAGAGTGTTGGTACAGTGTCTTGGTATTGATAAGTGTTTGTACTGGGATTTTTTGTACTGCTGTGGAAATAGAATTGTGTGATTTATTTTTTACAATGGAGTCTAAATTTAATTTGAAGAAGTTTGTAATTTCACCCACCTTGGAGGAGTTGGATAAATGTCGGAAGGATGACTTAATTCTGATCGCTGAGTTCTTTAATATAAATGTCTCTCAACATGCACTTAAAAGGGAGATTAAGGAGGTGGTGCTTTCAGAGCTATGTAAACTCAATATGTTATTGGAGGTTGAGGAAGGGGCGGGTGTTGCACATAAGGTGGACAATGCTAAAAGTTTGAGTACTGTGGAGGTAGTGCCTGAACCAGAGGCAGTCCCAGGCATAGATCCCGTTCCCCCATCACCCACAGAAGAGAAACTGCTGGCAATCAGACTTAAGGAGCTTGAATTGGAGCTCAGCCGCCAAAACTATCAAGCACAGCTTCTTCACGTCCGCACTCTAGAACTGGGTAAAGGGCGAGACGTGAGACTGAAAGAGATCGAACTAGAGATCAAGATGGCTGAGGCTCGTTCGGCTGCCTTGCCTGAGTCTGGGAATGCAGCAGCTGCTGTTATGCACCCTCCTACTTCCACAACTCCCCGAATTGATCCGGTAAGTGCATCCGAGTTTGATGTTTGCAAACAGATTTCACTGGTACAATCGTTTAGAGAAAGTAAATTGTTGGGAAAAGCACAAGAGGTGTGCTCAGCACTATCACTCGAGCAAAGCTTGGACTATGATGTAATTAAAGCAACTGTCCTAAGAGCTTATGAACTTGTTCCAGAGGCCTATAGACAGAAATTTAGACACCATGTGAAATCCCCCAGTCAAACTTTTGTTGAGTTTGCAAGGGACAAGACGAGCTTATTTGAGAGGTGGTGTTCGGCCAGTAAGGTCAGCATATTTGAACAATTGAGTGAGTTGGTTTTGCTGGAGGAATTTAAAAACTGTATTTCTAATAGAATTGTTGTTCATCTAAATGAACAAAAGGTTGCCTCCCTGAATGCTGCTGCTGTTTTTGCAGATGAGTTTGTGCTAACCCACAAGGCTGTGTTTTCTTCACCACTTCCATCTCAATACTTTAATCGGCAAGCATTTCCCAAACGCAATTCTAAACCTGTACAGTCACCTGACCGTTCTTTGGAAGATAGGGAATGTTTTTACTGTCACGACAAAGGGCACTTAATTTCTACTTGCCCAACTTTAAAACGTAAAAACCAAAGGAATAACCTTCATGGCTCCAAAGGTGTAGGCTTTATTCATAAGCCAATATCTGATGGCAAACCTGAAATTGACCCATGTTTTGAACCATTTGTGTGTGATGGGGCAGTCTCTTTCACTAATTCAAATTACAAAAGTATTAGAATCTTTCGGGATACTGGTGCTGCACAGTGTTTCCTTCTAGGTAGTGTGCTTCCCTTTTCAGATCAGTCTAGTTGTTGTACTGAAGTTAAGTATTTTAAGTATACTTAAGTATTTTGAGAACTCCTCTTACTCATGTCTTTCTACGCTCTGATATTGTGACTGGTCTTGTAAAAATTGCAGTTCGCTCAGAGTTACCTGTAAAAGGTATCTCAATGATTTTGGGTAATGATCTTGCTGGTAGCAAGGTCAGCCTGCTACCAGAGGTCATCGAGGAACCCGTTGTGTCTGATATTGATGCCTTAATCCAGGAATTTCCTGATGTGTTTTGTTCATGTGTTGTGCCTCGAGCTCAAGCTCGGAAATTAGAAGATGCAGTGGATCTGTCAGATTCTTTTATTTGCTCTGAGGTGGACAATGGGAAAGAAGGAGTGAAAAATTATGAGAATACTGATGTGATTTTGCCGAATGTTGACTTTCCCTTTTGTAGAAACCAGCTTGTTGCTGCTCAGTAGGCTGATGAAAATTTGGTGACCTGTCGCTCATCTGTGGTTGACAGAACCCGATGAGATGAGTATGACCTTGCTTATTTTGTGAATGATGGCGTTCTAATGAGACAATGGAGACCTAAAAATTCAAAAGAGGAGTGGAGAACAATTTTCCAAATTGTTATACCTAAAACGTACCAAAATTTTGTTCTTCAGTTAGCACACGACCATGAACTTTCTGGACATTTGGGTGTTTGTAAGACGTATCACAATCTGCTGAAATATTTCTTCAGTTTCAAATTATTGTCGGTCTTGCAGTTCATGTCAAATTGCTGGGAAGCCTAACCAAACCGTTGCACCAGCCCCTTTGAAGCCAAATCCCTGTCAGGAATGAATCATTTGCAAAATTAATAATTGACTGCGTTGGACCTTTGCCAAAAACAAAATCGGGACACTGCTACATTCTCACCATGATGTGTTCAGCAACCAGATTTCCAGAAGCTATCCCTATTCGTTCGTTAAGAACTCCACAAATTGTCAAAGTCTTGGTGAAATTCTGCACTACTTTTGGTATGCCAAAATTCATTCAGTCGGACCAAGGTACAAATTTCACCTCACGGTTATTTAGTAAAATGATGACCGAAATGAATGTGAAGCACAACATTTCAAGTGCTTATCATCCTCAGTCTCAAGGTGTTTTAGAGATGTTTCACCAGACACTGAAATCTATGATCCGTAACTTGTGTGGAAAAGCAAAAAGATTGGGATGAACAACTACCACTTTTGCTATTTGCAATTCGCAACACTATTCAGGAGTCTCTTGGGTTTAGCCCCACTGAATTGGTGTTTGGACATTCATTAAGGAGCCCTCTGAAGCTGCTTCAGGAGCATCTTCTTTCCAAAACCTCTCCAGTCCCTCCATCAGTGGCCATAATTGATCACGTTAGCTCTTTTAGAGATCGTTTACACTCTGCTTGGAAACTAGCGCGCACTTCCCTTGCTTCATCTCAGACTCAAATGAAGGAGCATTATGATAAGTCGTCTGTAAAGCGTTCCTTTGAAGCTGGAGAAGAGGTTCTTGTTTTGCTCCCCTTGCCTGGTTCTTCTCTCCAAGCAAGATTTGCCGGACCATACAAGATTGAAGAGAAACTTAGTGAAACAGACTATGTAGTGAAAACTCCGGATCGTAGACGCAAGTCTCGTTTATGTCATATTAATATGTTAAAGCCATTTATAACTCGCTGTGATGCTGACTTGGCCCATCCTAAGATGGCTCCCCTCACACCTACTGCGGTCCTCCCTGCAGATGTGATTAAGCCATGGGTTCCCTTGTGTACTGATGAGCTCAGTTTAGGCAGTGTGGCTGTTACTGCAGGTCGCTTGCCCAATACAGAAACTCTTGCTGCTCTCTCTTCAAAGGTAATGCACCTTAGTCAGTCCCAACAAGATCAAGTAAAACATTTAGTTAACAAGTTCACTTCCCTGTTTTCTGATGTTCCCTCCCTCACTACAGTACTGGAACATGATATTGATGTTGGAGACCAGCGCCCAATCAAGCAGAATACGTATCGCGTAAACCTTGCCAAACGTGCCTTAATGAAGAAGGAAACTGATTACTTTCTTGAGCATAGTCTTGCAGTCCCTAGTACCAGTCCTTGGTGCTCCCCATGCTTACTTGTTCCAAAGTCAGAGGGTACCCCTCGGTTCTGCACTGACTTTAGGAGGATCAATGCCATTACAAAAGCTGACTCGTATCCCCTACCTCGCATCGAGGATTGTGTAGATCGTATTGGAAATGCTAAGTTTGTGACAAAGTTAGATTTATTGAAAGGATACTGGCAAGTACCTCTTACCCCTCAAGCATCAGAAATATCTGCCTTCGTTACCCCAGATGCCTTCCTACAATATAAAGTACTGGCTTTTGGACTTAGAAATGCCCCCGCAACATTTCAGCGTCTCATGTGTAAACTTCTGGGCAATGTCAATAATTGCGAGGTCTATTTGGATGATGTAATTTGTTATTCGGAGACGTGGAATAGTCACATGGAAACTTTAGAGGAAGTGTTTACTTGTTTGCGTAGGGCAAACCTGACATTGAACCTTGCTAAATGTGACTTTGGTCAGGCTACAGTATGATATCTCGGGAAAGAAGTGGGGCAAGGTACTGTACGTACCAGTGATGAGAAAATCTCTGCCATTGCTCTGTTTCCTGCTCCGCAGAACAAACGACAGCTTAGACGCTTTCTTGGATCGGCTGGTTATTATAGGAGTTTTTGTAGGAACTTTTTATCTGTTGCCCAACCCTTAACTGACTTGCTTAAGAAATACAAGGCCTTCAAGTGGTCTTCATTGTGTCAGGTTGCTTTTGAGTCTCTCAAATCTCTGCTCTGTAGTGCTCCTGTACTGGCGTCTCCTAACTTCCTCAAACCCTTCAAACTTGAGGTAGATTCAAGCGGAAATGGTGCTGGTGCTGTTCTGAATCAGGAAGATGAGAGGGGACTAGAACACCCTTTATGTTTCTTCTCAAAGAAGTTTAAAGACTATCAATGCAACTACAGCACCATCGAAAAGGAAGCACTCTCCTTACTTCTAGCCTTACAACATTTTGAAGTTTACGTTGGGTCCACTGTACAGCCTGTTAAGGTCTTCACAGATCATAATCCCCTTGTGTTTCTTCAGAGATTTCATAATAGCAACCAACGACTCATGCGCTGGGCATTATACGTACAAGACTTTAATTTGGAAAGGGAAAAGACAATTTGGTCGCTGACTTGATCTCTAGGTCAATTTGATACACATTTTTATGTTTATTTTTGTGTATGGGGTGTTACGACCCCTTGTATTGTTCTTTCTGTTGTAGTGTGTGTGTGAGTGTGTGTTTCCCCCATCAGAGGACCTCACTTCCTGTTCCTGTGCTTTCCTCACGTCCTGTTCCTGTGATGCATCACTTCCTGTTCCTGCCACATCATCCTTACGTCAGAAGATTTGTCACTCTGCCTCCTCGTCAACCCCTCAGTCTTCTCCATTAAAAACTCTGCTACACTGCCATACCGGCAGCTTCTGCTCACTTGCCCTTGTGTTATTGTTGTTTGAAACGTTGTACTCTTGCTTACTTGGTTAACGATTTGCTGCCTGTTTTTGACAGTGAGTTCCGGATTGCCCTTGTTAGTTGTGAAGTATTTGTAGGGAGCTGGTTGTGAGTTTTATTTTGGTTATTGAAATTGTATAGGTTTTGTTAAGGAGACAGGATTAGGAATTGTACACTTTGTTTTGGGAAGTAGGTTTATTTAGAGGTGTTTAAAAAAAGGACTTATTTTTCTTTCTTTGTAGTTACCCCCCAGTCTCCTGAGGTACTTGTCTGACTCTTTCACTCAACTGAACCCTTATTGTTTTTATTTGATCACATATTAAATTTCAATATTTGAATATTTGTTTTCTGTCCTCCTTCTCAAATGCTTTAAAAATAATGTTTAATTTGTATTGTTGCGTCTGACCTAGACTGTGCGTAACAACTGTAAATACCAGAACATTTTACTACTTGTGTAAAGCTATTTAATATTTTTTTTCAGATGTCTCACTCTGAAGGCTTTTACCAATTTTGTTCTTATTTTGAGGAAACTCCAGTAAAGAGGAAGAAAATGGCACCTTTATGACTGGAATGGACAGTTGTTTTTTGAAGAAATACATTTACAAAAAACAAAAACTCTTAATCAATATGTTACAGCTACTATGTAACATGAATAAAATACAATAGGTTACCAACAATTTAACAGATTTGAATGCTAAAAGCATTAATTGCTAGATAGCAAAAGAAACATTGTGATCTTTGCATTCAAACGTTATCTGTGATGCACTTAATACCTATGTAAACTTTAGTCATTTGTATACCTGAACATCAATCGATAAAAACATAGGGAGGCGGACCACATAATATTAACCAATGAAAGCAAAGAGGAAGTGAGTTTTGTGCTTGCCGTTCAATGACAAATGAAAATGTGGAAGAGGCATGACCTATAATCCCTTGACCAACTGACCAATTGCAACGTCGTTCCGCCTACAATTCCACGGCCGCAATCGGATAGACTTGGAACAAGCACTCTCCCATAGTTTCAGTGCGAGTGCTGGGAACAGTTGTCAGTACCTGGCAACCCTAACAATCACCTTTAAGATTTTAAGTGAATGTGAGACTTTCTCAAACTATGGCACCGCTCAACTTTCTATGCTTTTGAGGATTAATGAACGTTTTCTCAAACTCTAGCAACCATCCTCATTTTTGCTAATTTTCTCAGACTATGGCAATCCTACTCATCATTTTTACATTATTGTTTTAGAATGTAGGAGAATTTTCTCAGTCTCTGGCAACCCCAAACAACAACTAAAAAAACATTCATTTATCTTGACATGGACGTCAGAAAAATAATGCTTGTGAATTATTCTACAACGGCGATTTTAAGAGTTTTTAAGGCCTAAAACTTAGGTGAAAATGTTAGACTTATTAAGAGCCCGTGTGAACCCTGACTTATAAATACTGTGAATAATTATATAATTAACAAATATTTTTAGAAATTGTGTTTGGATGATGTGAAACCGTGTTCATCAAAAAAAAAAGTGTTTTTTTTGCATAGTGGAAAAAAAAGTGCATACAGGATGCTCTGCTTGTGTTGAGCATGTAATAATGCAAATGTAAACAGAAACATCTGCAAAAGAAGAAGAAAATAACCCAAACGACTGGAAATCTTTGTTTTACAACAGTGTCTGTTATTTATCAACCTAGATACGATAACAGTTAAACTGTGTTGCAAATTAGTAATCACAATTCTGCAGAGTAATGCTGGTTAATAAGGTTCCCTGAATTATTACATTTCCATATAATTGGCAATGCAAATGATTGCATATTACTATTGTACTGCAAGTTAATGAGGAAAAAACTAGCTTAAATCAGATGTACCAGTAAATAAGACAACAAAATACACAATAATATTATTGTTGCTATTGTGTTACTTTCTATTTCAAAGCAACAGAGATAACAGGAACTGATATGAGCCTAACAAGCAAGTTTTGAACACAAACATAGCAATTGTATTATAATAATCAATAAATAAATCATTATTATGGTGAATGTTTGTAAAATAAATAATTACACAATAATATTTGAAGGTTAACATCTGCTTTAAAGCCATAAATGAAGAGTTGCTGAGGATAATGTACTGTAAGTGCAGGATGGAAGTTTGAATTCGCGATTTTCAAACTGTTTACATACATTTTTTTTACTAAAATAAATACATATTTACTAAGCCAAGTATTAATAAAATAAATAATTACGCAATAATATTTAAGGATTCACATCTATTTCACAGTACTAGAAGATCAAAGGGACTGAACTAACCGAAGCAGCTAAAACTAAACTAAACGCAAAACTATTATAATATTTTACCACATTAAATCCTATACAAAAAACGTTTATGCTCAAAATACTTAGCAAACCAATCATTCTGCAATGTCATTTCAAGTGTAACATTATTTCCCAGCACTAGAAGATCACAGGAACTGAACTGAGCCTAACACATGCAGCTGTTGTATACAAAAGTAAAAATGTTATATCATAATTGATATAAAATCATTGTTAATATGCTAAATATTTGTGGAATAAATATATATGCAGTAATATTTGAAGGTTAACATCTATTGCACAGCACTAGAAGATAACTGGAACTGAACTGAGCCTAACAGATGCAGCTGTTTAGTCATTTTTATTTTACTTTCTTTTAATAAACAAAAAATACAACATGATTATGCTAAATATTGTGCATTAAACAATTATACAAGAAAAATAATTGAAGGTTATCGTCTATTTCACAACGCTAGAAGATAACAGGAACTGAACTGAGCCTAACAAGCAAGTTTTGAACACAAAAATAGCAATTGTATTATAATAATCAATAAATAAATCATTATTATGGTGAATGTTTGTAAAATAAATAATTACACAATAATATTTGAAGGTTAACATCTGCTTTAAAGCCGTAAATGAAGAGTTGCTGAGGATAATGTACTGTAAGTGCAGGATGGAAATTTGAATTCGCGATTTCAAACTGAAGCTGAAAGTTGACTTTTGAAAGTCGGGTCACCGCGGCGACCGGATATATATCTGCTGCAAGCCAACATTGAGATCATTCAAACCTGGACATCGAGGTGAGTAGCTGCTCTTACTGTGCTCTGAGAAACGCTTTCAAATTGCTACTTTTTAGACAACATACTAGCAGTAAACATAAAAGATTAACAATAACTCTGCATTTTACTCAATTTATCCAGATTCATAGCCTTCTGGTATTAAATCCAAACTAGATGATTACTGCAGCTACTCATCTGCTTCATTACTCAGTTAACATCTAAATAAATGAGTGGTTTATTCTGAGTAATGAAGCTGATGAGAAGCTACAGTGAATCTAGTTTTGGTTTAATAAAACAAGTCAAAATCATTGGATAAATTAGGGGTTTCCCTCTAAGATACTGTGTTAATATGTTATTCTAAGCAAGTGTTTTACAGATGTTAATATAGTTAAAGGTAATATTGATTTGACTAAGATTTGTATAATGTATAATTAATGAAAAGTTTATTCTATCTAAATCAATGTTAACTAAATATAATATATTAATATCTGCACAAAATACTGCGTAAAATAATATATTAACACAGTATGAGTATGAGTAAAGCTCAAGCTGTTATGAAGATTATTTCATAAAAGTGGAGTCCCTGTCAAAACTAAAGTTTTTTTGGTTTAATGCTGTTAAATTGACTCAAATTGTTTTGTGTTTACAGTTCGTTTTTGGAGCGATTTAGAAAGCAAAAGTGACAGTCAAAATGAGTAGCATGAGTGTTCCTAGTGCCTCTGGCCAGTCACCACGCCGGCGCTACAACTCTGCGGAGATTTCTGAGGAACTTCGCATTGGTCTTGAGGAACATCAATGGTGGGCGATGGCGGAGATCGAGTATCCCATTGATGAAGAGCCCTGTTACTTCCACTTCACCTCTGGCCAGTGGGAGAGCACCATTGAGGAGGATGAAGCACCAAGTTTCCAGTCTGTCTGGCCTTCCAAGAAAGAGGTGGTGACTAAAACTGTGAGTGCATATTTTCTCTCAAATATCCTTTAAAGTCTTAAAAAAAACGACAATAAATTATTCTCGGTTCCTTACTTTAAAACTGAAGGCATCTTAAAGCAAAGCCACAAAGTTCGGAGAAATATGTTAAGGTTTTTCTCAAACGTGTTTTTCATGATATATTGTCTAATAGATTTGATTTTGCTTCTTCAGGGAAAACCAGGAGATGTTGCTCCAAAAAAGGTTTGGGTGCAGGAGACAAGGCCTGAGGCTGATTTCTTCTTGCCTAAATGGGTTCGGCTTGACAATCATCCGTGTGGCCTTCATCCACCTCCAAAGGTTGATGGCAATCTTTCATTGGCCCCTGAAAAGGTTTCTTCACCTTTGGAGGGAACCCCGAAGCCTTCTCTGGCTGGAGATGAGGGACATCCATCTGGTCCCTCTGTGTCCCAAGACCCCCAAACGTCTTTGACTGAAACTGTGAGTGCCAACTTTCTCTCTAACAATGTATAAGTCTTTCAAAAAGCAAATTAAATTGTTCTTAGTTCCTTACTTTCAAACTGAAGGCATGTTAAAGCAAAGCCACAAAGTTCAGAGAAGTGTGTTTAGATTTTCTAAAACGTGTTCGTCATGAAGTGTTGTCTAATAGATTTTATTTTGCTTCTTCAGGGAAAACCAGGAGAGGACACAGCTAAAAAGATCTGGGTGCAGGAGACACGGCCGGAAGCTGATTTTTTCTTGCCTAAATGGGTTCGGCTTGACAATCGTCCGTGTGGCCTTCTTCCACCTCCAAAGGTTGATAGCAATCTTTCATTGGCCCCTGAAAAGGTTTCTTCACCTTTGGAGGGAGCCCCGAAGCCTTCTCTGGCTGGAGATGAGAGATATCCATCTGGTCCCTCTGTGTCCCAAGACCACCAAACGTCTTTGGCGGAAGCTGTGAGTGCAAACTTTCTCTCTAACATTGTTTAAAGTCTTTCAAAAAGCAAATTAAATATTTCTTGGTTCCTTACTTTCATACTGAAAGCATGTTAAAGCAAAGCCACAAAGTTCGGAGAAATATGTTAAGGTTTTCTCAAACGTGTTCTTCATGATATATTGTCTAATAGATTTGATTTTGCTTCTTCAGGGAAAACCAGGAGATGTTGCTCCAAAAAAGGTTTGGGTGCAGGAGACAAGGCCTGAGGCTGATTTCTTCTTGCCTAAATGGGTTCGGCTTGACAATCATCCGTGTGGCCTTCTTCCACCTCCAAAGGTTGATGGCAATCTTTCATTGGCCCCTGAAAAGGTTTCTTCACCTTTGGAGGGAACCCCGAAGCCTTCTCTGGCTGGAGATGAGGGACATCCATCTGGTCCCCCTGTGTCCCAAGACCCCCAAACGTCTTTGACTGAAACTGTGAGTGCAAACTTTCTCTCTAACAATGTTTAAATTCTTTCAAAAAGCAAATTATATATTTCTTTGTTTCTTTACTTTCGAACTGAAAGCATGTTAAAGCAAAGCCACAAAGTTCAGAGAAGTGTGTTTAAATTTTTTCTCAAACGTGTTCGTCATGAAGTGTTGTCTAATAGATTTTATTTTGTTTCTTCAGGGAAAACCAGGAGAGGACACAGCTAAAAAGATCTGGGTGCAGGAGACACGGCCGGAAGCTGATTTTTTCTTGCCTAAATGGGTTCGGCTTGACAATCATCCGTGTGGCCTTCTTCCACCTCCAAAGGTTGATGGCAATCTTTCATTGGCCCCTGAAAAGGTTTCTTCACCTTTGGAGGGAACCCCGAAGCCTTCTCTGGCTGGAGATGAGGGACATCCATCTGGTCCCTCTGTGTCCCAAGACCCCCAAACGTCTTTGACTGAAACTGTGAGTGCAAACTTTCTCTCTAACAATGTACAAGTCTTTCAAAAAGCAAATTAAATTGTTCTTAGTTCCTTACTTTCAAACTGAAGGCATGTTAAAGCAAAGCCACAAAGTTCAGAGAAGTGTGTTTAGATTTTCTCAAACGTGTTCGTCATGAAGTGTTGTCTAATAGATTTTATTTTGCTTCTTCAGGGAAAACCAGGAGAGGACACAGCTAAAAATGTCTGGGTGCAGGAGACACGGCCGGAAGCTGATTTTTTCTTGCCTAAATGGGTTCGGCTTGACAATCGTCCGTGTGGCCTTCTTCCACCTCCAAAGGTTGATAGCAATCTTTCATTGGCCCCTGAAAAGGTTTCTTCACCTTTGGAGGGAGCCCTGAAGCCTTCTCTGGCTGGAGATGAGGGACATCCATCTGGTCCCTCTGTGTCCCAAGACCACCAAATGTCTTTGACGGAAACTGTGAGTGCAAACTTTCTCTCTAACAATGTTTAAAGTCTTTCAAAAAGCAAATTAAATATTTATTGGTTCCTTACTTTCAAACTGAAGGCATGTTAAAGAAAAGCCACAAAGTTCAGAGAAGTGTGTTTAGATTTTCTCAAACGTGTTCGTCATGAAGTGTTGTCTAATAGATTTTATTTTGCTTCTTCAGGGAAAACCAGGAGAGGACACAGCTAAAAAGATCTGGGTGCAGGAGACACGGCCGGAAGCTGATTTCTTCTTGCCTAAATGGGTTCGGCTTGACAATCGTCCGTGTGGCCTTCTTCCACCTCCAAAGGTTGATGGCAATCTTTCATTGGCCCCTGAAAAGGTTTCTTCACCTTTGGAGGGAGCCCTGAAGCCTTCTCTGGCTGGAGATGAGGGACATCCATCTGGACCCTCTGTGTCCCAAGACCACCAAACGTCTTTGGCGGAAGCTGTGAGTGCAAACTTTCTCTCTAACATTCTTTAAATTCTTTCAAAAAGCAAATTATATATTTCTTGGTTCCTTACTTTCGAACTGAAAGCATGTTAAAGCAAAGCCACAAAGTTCAGAGAAGTGTGTTTAGATTTTCTTAAACATGTTCATCATGAAGTGTTGTCTAATAGATTTTATTTTGCTTCTTCAGGGAAAACCAGGAGAGGACGCTGCTAAAAAGTCCTGGGTGCAGGAGACACGGCCGGAAGCTGATTTTTTCTTGCCTAAATGGGTTCGGCTTGACAATCGTCCGTGTGGCCTTCTTCCACCTCCAAAGGTTGATAGCAATCCTTCATTGGCCCCTGAAAAGGTTTTTTCACCTTTGGAGGTAACCCCGAAGCCTTCTCTGGCTGGAGATGAGGGACATCCATCTGGTCCCCCTGTGTCCCAAGACCCCCAAACGTCTTTGACTGAAACTGTGAGTGCAAACTTTCTCTCTAACAATGTTTAAATTCTTTCAAAAAGCAAATTATATATTTCTTAGTTCCTTACTTTCGAACTGAAAGCATGTTAAAGCAAAGCCACAAAGTTCAGAGAAGTGTGTTTAAATTTTTTCTCAAACGTGTTCGTCATGAAGTGTTGTCTAATAGATTTTATTTTGTTTCTTCAGGGAAAACCAGGAGAGGACACAGCTAAAAAGATCTGGGTGCAGGAGACACGGCCGGAAGCTGATTTTTTTTTGCCTAAATGGGTTCGGCTTGACAATCGTCCGTGTGGCCTTCTTCAACCTCCAAAGGCTGATAGCAATCTTTCATTGGCCCCTGAAAAGGTTTCTTCACCTTTGGAGGGAACCCCGAAGCCTTCTCTGGCTGGAGATGAGGGACATCCATCTGGTCCCTCTGTGTCCCAAGACCCCCAAACGTCTTTGACTGAAACTGTGAGTGCAAACTTTCTCTCTAACAATGTTTAAATTCTTTCAAAAAGCAAATTAAATTGTTCTCGGTTCCTTACTTTAAAACTGAAGGCATGTTAAAGCAAAGCCACATTGTTCAGAGAAGTGTGTTTAAATTTTTTCTCAAACGTGTTCGTCATGAAATGTTGTCTAATAGAGTTTATTTTGCTTTTTCAGGGAAAACCAGGAGATGAAGCTAATAAAAAGATCTGGGCGCAGGAGACACGACCGGAGGCAGACTTATTATTTCCTAAATGGATTCGGCCATACAATCGTCCTAATCGCCCTCTCCCACCTCCAAAGGGTGATAGCAATCCTTCCTTGGACCCTGAAAAGGTTTCTTCACCTTTGGAGAGAGCCCCGAAGCCTTCTCTTGCTGGAGATGAGGGACATCCATCTGGTCCTTCTTCGTCCCAAGACCCCCAAACATGTTTGACTGAAACCGTGAGTTCAAACGTTCTCTCTATTAACGTTTAAAGTTTTTCAAAAAGCAAATTAAATTGTTCTCTGTTCCTTAAATTAAAACTGAAGGCATGTTAAAGCAAAGTCACAAAGTTCAGAGAAGTGTTTTTAGATTTTCTCAAATGTGTTCCTCATGAAATGTTGTCTAATATATTTTATTTTGCTTCTTCAGGGAAAACCAGGAGATGACGCTGATACAATTATCACTGAGGAACCTGAAACATCTTCCTCAGTGCAGAAGAAAGAAGCGGCGTTTGCTCCAGCAGCGAATGGAAACCTGGTGCCTTTTTGTGACACTCGAAATGTGCCCACAATCCGAGTCAGAGTCCCATCCAAACCCGGGGAGGACTCTGCTGAAATTGTCTGGGTGCAGAAGACACCACAACACCCCCGAACATCTTTGACAAAAACTGTAAGTGTAAACTTTTTCCAACAGTCTTTAAAGTTTGTAAAAAAGCACTATAAATTGTTCTCGGTTAGTTAAAGCAAAGCTACAAAGTTCAGAGAAGTGTGTTTAGATTTTCTCAAATGTGTTCCTCATGAAATGTTGTCTAATATATTTTATTTTGCTTCTTCAGGGAAAACCAGGAGATGACGCTGATACAACCATCACTGAGGAACCTGATGCATCTCCCTCAGTGCAGAAAAAAGAAGCGGCGTTTGCTCCAGCAGCGAATGGAAACCTGGTGCCTTTTTGTGACACTCGAAATGTGCCCACAATCCGAGTCAGAGTCCCATCCAAACCAGGGGATGACTCTGCTGAAATTGTCTGGGTGCAGAAGACACCACAACACCCCCGAACGTCTTTGACAAAAACTGTAAGTGTAAACTTTTCCAACAATCTTTAAAAGTTTGTAAAAAAGCACTATAAATTGTTCTCGGTTTGTTAAAGCAAAGCTACAAAGTTCAGAGAAGTGTGTTTAGATTTTATCAAATGTGTTTATCATGAAATATTGTCTAATAGATTTTATTTTGCTTCTTCAGGGAAAACCAGAAGATGAGGCTTATAAAACAATCACTGAGGAACCTGACGCATCTTCCTCAGTGCAGAAGAAAGAAGCGGCGTTTGCTCCAGCAGCGAATGGGCACCTGGTGCCTTTTTGTGACAACCCGAAATGTTCCCAAAATCCGAGTCAGAGTCCCATCCAAACCAGGGGATGACTCTGCTGAAATTATCTGGGTGCAGAAGACACCACAACACCCCCGAACGTCTTTGACAAAAACTGTAAGTGCAAATTTTCTCTCTAACAGTCTTTAAAAAAGCACCATAAATTGTTCTCGGTTCTTTATTTTAAAACTGAAGGCATCTTAAAGCAAAGCTAAAAAGTTCAGAGAAGTGTGTTTAGATTTTCTCAAATGTTGTCATTATAAAATGTTTTCTGAAAGATTTTATTTTGTTTCTTCAGCAGGCCTTGTGGTTCAAGAGCAGCAGGCCAAGCGGGCATTTAAAACCCAAATGGAGGATTAATGCATCAAACTTAATCATTATCTTTGAAACTATTTTTGTCCACCTCTTAAGTTATTTTAATAAAATCATCAATTGAAACTGTTTGATTAATAAAATCCTTTGACAAGCATGTATTTTCAGAGGTTTAAAAGATTACAAGATCACAAACATAGTCAAAAGGTGTACACACACACACACACATGCACACGCGCACGCACACGCACACACACACACAATTTAGATTTGAGCCCTGTCGATTTTAGCCCTTTTGTATTCAGATATCAAGTATTACAATTAGCATAATTGATTAGTTGATTGACCCGCTTCTGAGTACGGGGAAAACAGCTACTCAATAGCTCACAGTGAACCACTGTCAAGCTAAGAAGAGCTCTTTGCAATCAGGGAAATCTATTGTCTGGCATCTTAAGCTGTATGAGGGCTCTCCTATTGAGCTGCTGGCATGGCACCAAGCCGTTGTCAACATGACGGCTTTACAATCGATGCGGCAGTTGGCAGTACTCCAACAGGCCACCAGGAGGTACTGTGTCTCCACTAAATGACTGTATTGAGTAGAAATATTGAGGCAGACCCTGTGAAAGCATCTTAGACAGAGAATGAGATTAACACACTTAATAAAATGGCTAAGAAAGACTGGAGATGTGCCAGAATGTAACCAAAAGTATGATTAATCAAGAACAGTGAATGGATTTCATGCAATTTTGTGGTTGTCCGTAGTTCTCCACAAACACTCATCAGCTTGAGACCCATTCTGTCAATCAGTCAATTCTGTATGGCTAGTTAAAATAGCCCTCTGATGAAAATGCCAAAATGTCACTTGATTGTGAAACATTTTATCGGACCTGTCCAACGCTGTCTCAATATTCGCTGTAGTTAAATTTGATGAAGAGATTAAAGATTAGATCATATTTTATTTTTCCTGCACATCATCAGAAATGCATAGCATTAAAATAATAAATAGGAAACATGGTGGCACAATGGTTTGGACTTTTGGTTGTCAGTTTTAAGAGTTTTTGTGCGAAATCTTGGTCAGATGCTTTTTTCAAAGAAGAATGTTCTCCCAGTGCTCTGGCTTCCTCGACACCTGACATGTTCAGTGAAGCGACTCAGTGTATCATATAGGAGAGAAACCTTTTGACTCACACTTTTCCAAGATGTGTTTTTTTCTAGTTATGAAATGGACTAAAGAAGATCCAAGTGTACTTATTTTGTAGCAAGCAGAAGAATGATTTATATTTTTACATCCCTTTTCTCCAATTCATTCACAATGTCTTAATAGTCAGTTGGTATATTATTTAACAGCAACAGATTTGGATATACAATCCCCTGAAAAAGGGAGACGATGCATCCAGAAGTTCTAGCCACCCAAGTTTCCTTTTTGTGCTGTGAAAATGTAATTTAACAAGTTGGGGACTGGAGTAGCACAGAAAAACCTTTTCATGGAGAATGTCTGAGGTCACTAGTACTTTTCCTATAGAAAATTTAACAACCCAAAATTTTGTTGAGAGCAAGAAAACAAAAAAGTACCTTCAAAGAGCAAATAAGCTTTAATCTTGTTTTGTGCTCTCTGGGAATTTCAGCAGTGACAATAATGGCTGTTGAGTATCCACAGGGAATCTTAAACTTGGGGTTCTTTCACACCTTTGTAAGTCTTTGATTTTTCCTAAAGTTGGATTTTTACCATTTGAGGCAAAAAACAACAAAATCACAGAAACAAACAGTCCTTTGATGCACCTTGCCTGAATATAATAGGAAACGGGAGAAAGACCCTGGAGATGATACAGACTCCAAATACAAGTCCATTTTGTTGTTTAAGACAGTTAGGGAATCCTATCCGATGTATTTTAAATTGTGTTTTGTGCTGTTATATGTTCCTTCTCATGTTTTTGTTTTTCATCTTGCACTGCTACCATTTGTTTCTGTTTAGAAATGTAACGCTTTTTAGTTTTGTTGTGATAAAATACAAAAGCAAAGCAGTTAATAACAATGGATGCACTACTTCAGGGAACATCGTGATGCCCTTGAAAGGTGACTTTGTTTTATGTAGATTCCTTAAGATCCTAATTTCTACTCTCTCCTTGAAATTGCTAAAGTCAAAGCTAACAAATAGCTTCATTTCAGCAAATGGGTCAAAGAGAAGAGTACTTTATTTTTCAGTACAATGCTATTCTGTTGCAATGTTGCATAAATACAGAGGACAGAAAAATATGAACCAAACAACTTTATATTTGAAATTTTATTTCAGGTAAAAACGTTGGTTGGAATGCAGTAAAGTACATTTAAAGTTCACAGCTCTGACTCACAACAAGAAGGCGCTGAAGATTAAATACGTGATGTAACAGTCTGAACATTTGACAGTCTGCACATTTTTTCACCTGAAGTATAGACATTCTTAACAAAGAAAGTGTGGTCTATGTATACACTATCTTTCAGACCATACTTGAGCCAGTATTTCTTTGATATTTGAGTCAACCTTTTCAGCCATGTAACTTTTACACTTATAGTCAAACTTACAGATTTGATGAGTTTAAAAAAGTAGCTCTGAGTCTTTACTTCAATTAATTTGTCTTGAAAATGTACAATTTACCAAGGATCCCTGGACGTATTGGAATGCAGGAAATTATAAAGCTGACCTTGTGGCAAGACAATTAGCACCAGGTCAAGGCTTAAGAAAATATATAAAAAAAGAAAATACATTTACATGCTTAGTAAAAACAGTTTACATTTACATTTCCAAAAATAAGTGTATTTCCAAACATGGCATTGTTTGTTTGATCATCACGTCAAGGAAAAAACGGTGGCAGCATAATTGCTGGCAGCCAATGACTAGAACTTTACAGTCTATGCATATGCCCCGGATGCCACCAACAATGTGTACAGTGATGCTTGATGATATTTAATTAAATTAAAATGGAAAATTGTCTTTAGAAATAATCTTAAACTTTCTTTAAATGTAAGTCCACAGCTGTTTTAAATCTGTCACACAATGCAAATAGACTCCTGATTTCAATTAAAAAAGCAATCAATGGGAGAGACTGTGTGTCAACAGTCTATCTTTTGCCATCTTTCCTGATGTTTCACATGACCTGAGGATCAGATGCAATGTGGGAAGCAGCTGACACCAGCACGACCTGGGTAGAGGCATCTGTACACAGGGTTTTCTGGAACACGGTGCGCCTGTGGCATATACCTCCATCGGCTCAACATCTGTTTCTTATAGAGGGACACCAGCAACGTCCTTGAGGAATATGTCCGCTGTATTCATCTATCTCTCTATTTCAGGACCTTCCCTCGATTGCATCAGTCATTGGCCCCATCATATGTTACAATTAGCCTTTTGCATCACCATATTTGCCTCATATGTGTTTATGGTTGGACTTTTTACATCATAGACTACAGGAATATAATAGATGTTTTTTGTCATTGACTGTAAATAACAGGGATGCAGTAAGCATGACATCATCTGGTTTCAGCAAAAGCAAATGAGGCTCAACAAAGCATCCTCTTCTGGAAATTGCTGAATTACCCATGTTGAAAACAGGTATACTGAATCTTCTTCTGGAGCACTGGCTTATTCAACAAACAAATCAACAGGTATATGCCAAGTGAACTTCTAAAAGGTAGGGCGTCATCTGTTACACAAAAGCAACTCATATCCCTTTACCTTAAATTAATGCTTGAGTTTTGACAGTGTTGTGTGAAGGCACAAGGCTGAGTGAAAGAAGGAAACATTAACACCAGGGAGTAGAAATAAAAGTAGGCCTGTTTTATGCATTCTTTGTTCCATTGTATGACTTGACTTCAAAGCATCAGCTATCAAAAACAAGCATACAGACTTGAAGACGATCCCAGAATGAAAATACATTTTGAAAGGATGTCATGGATGCTTTTGAATGTGATTTGACATATTAACTTGACATGTTAACGTTTGTTGTTTATCTACAGAGCTTTAGAAGGAATTTCTCAATCAGTAATTTGCACGAAAAATTTTTGGATTTCTGGTGCTAGTTAAATGCAGCATATGGAGTCAGTGTTTGGTACAGCAGGTGTGTGTGTGTGTGTGTGTGTGTGTGTGTATGGTGTGTGTGCGTGCGTGTGCTTGGAAGTGAAAGTTCTGGGACCCTCTACTGACTGGCGGCGCAACAGCCGTACTTCCTGGATCTCTGCCAGCCTAATTGGAGCACCTGGATTAAGTCAAACCCCTCAAACCAGTCATTATTGTTAGTTAGTACATTAACATATAGGAACATTTATGAAATGAGATGATGAAGACTCTGACCCAATGAGGAATCTCATTAGAATGCAGTTTTCATTAGTTGAAGGGTTCATCCCAATATGATACAAGCTTTCAAAGTGCATCAGTGAAGTCAGGATATTTGAGATTATCATTATCTATGTCGTGTATATGTCTAGGTTGGTCTTTTAGAGCTTCATTATTTTAGATATTGGAAGTTTTGATACTTCAATGCACAATATATCCTCCTGAGAACCAAGGAAATGTAACTTTCAATGTTTTTGTGCTTTTCTGCCTTTTTAGAGCGGCATAGTCTCAGACAAGCACATGAGATATCAATGTAAAGGCCAGTATGTCCCCTATTGAGCACACCACGACTTAGTCGGGTAGCTTAAATACGTCCAAATAATTAGATAAAAAACAAATGTTTCAATAAATAGATAGGCTAAATCTCAGGAAGATAATCATTGCTATCAAAAGTAATTCCAATTTTAATACAAAAGTCACTTGGAGGTAGTGGAAATGGTGGACATATCTCTTGTGAGACAGTGACAGTGACAGATTAAGGATAGACCATTAAATGAATTATAAATTAATGCTTATGTACTTTTACAAGTATAATAATTACTCTGCTATACTCCAATTATCCTCACAGGATATACTAGATCATGCAATATTTTATTATTTACTTTAATTCTATTTTATTATGAAATAATATAAGTTATTGGGAGTAGTTAGTTTACAAAAAGTACATGCGTGTCAATTTACATAATGATGCTACTAATGTAATATCTGAACTTTTGTGAAAGATCCCTTATGTTTCGTCACCCCCCCCCCCCTTATTTCTTGTTTTCTTTGTTTAATTTGAGTATATTACTGGGCCTGTGTTGATTTGGGAGATATTAAAAGTAGCTAAAGGAAATATATCTAATCAAAGGGGTTGTTGTGCTAAAAGGAAATCTATCTAATCAAGTCACAATTCAATGCCATTGTTGCTGTATGATGAATAAAATTAAAGTTTAGAGTACAACTCAAGTTAGCACAAAAAAGTAACTATTGGATAATATAACCTACTCTCTGGTTTTATTATATTATCATGTATATCATATCTGAATAATGGTAAATAGTAAAATAATACCTAATATATCAAAGAAAACAGTTTGATTTGATTGGGTCTGAAGTGGATTTAGAACAGACTCATGTAAACATGTGTTGACTTTTGTATTAGGAACACAAAATGCCAATTTCAAAAGCTTTGATAGTTAGATGAAAAACAGCATATTTTATAACCACAAAGTGCTGTAGTACCAGTGCACACTGGAGGTAACATGGGGAACTGATCCAATTCTGATTTTTCTAAACCTTGCAAAATTAGGCAGCGACAAACAATTATGAAAGTCAACAGCAACAAGCACAATATATTAAATACTGCAGCAATAACTATGAGCCATCATCCGCATCACATACCACTCATTACAATATATTGTGTGCATTTTTTGTAAAACTCTGAATAAAATCAGACAGCACATTTTAAAACTCTTAAACATTTTCAGAAAATGATGCATTTTTTTTAGAAAATTTCTGACAGAGGTTATCATGAGATGTGCTCGTTATTACACTCTTTTTTTTTGTGTGACACTAATCTTCCAAGTGTCGCAAAAATGATCAGTTGAAATGAAAAAGTGAGCAGATTTAAATTCCAGTACATTCCGTTTTTGATTGAATAAAATCAGTCAAAGAAAAAAAACCTCCTTGACACTTCTGAATGAATCGCTTTCCATGCAGCAGACAAAAGACCATCTGTAAATATTTATCTGGAATCTATATAATTAAACTGTCTAAAAGGATATGTCAGAAGTGTCAGGTTCTTTGAAAATCGGAATAATACGGTAGAACAGCTTGGTCAAACATTTGTTTAAGATCTGAAGGGCATCAGTCTTTGCAGAATGATGTTGAGGACAGAATCTGAGGAAATTTCACTGCTGGAGGGAAGCACAGCTGAAGAAAAACAAAGATGGATAACTCTGGAGACAATATATATTTCTGCATGGACTGAGAGAGTGAGGGTGCCCGAGTGAGTGTGATGATCTGCCCAAGGGATAAGTACCAACATAGTTTTAGTTGGCACACAGTGTCTCATTTACAAGGGCTCCTGTCACACATTTATCTTGTATCCTCAGGATAAACCCAGAAAACAGCTAAAGACCTTTGCTTTCTACAGGTGCTTTACACCAAGTATGCCAGCGTTTTAGTCTACAAGTATTTTAGCATTTGCTTTCCTGTACCAGCAACATTGGGCCATCAATTTCATTTCTATTATTAAAAAATGTAAATAAGCATACATCAATGAAACTTCAGTAGTTTTGAGAAAACTTTTTTCACATTTCTGTATTTGGGAAGTTTTACAAGATTGCAATGCATTGAGGGTAATCCACAAGTCCTGTTAAAATATTATGATCTGTTTATCTCAAATTATCAACGTAAATAGTTATTGCAGTGTAATAAAATGTCAATGATGTTTGACCATTCATTATGGTATTTTTTGGGTATGATTACATTAATCACCATTGTTGAGAGTGACATGTGGGTAAATGGCTCTTGGGGGAAATGTGTATTGGAATGGAAGAGTTGGAAAAGGATTATGATTTTGACGTGAAACGCTTCTGCTTTGAGATTATAAGTTAGTAGGTATAGTCTTTAATGGTAGAATTGGTACCAGATCACTTCTGTTCGGCAGCGCCACACTTGGGGTGGTTCAATGAAACTTTGATTTAACAATTTAAGACCTGAATGACTTAATAATTGAAGAATATATCATAAAATAAACCAATTAAAATATTTTAAAAGAAAAACGCTTGTCTGTATTTACAGTTAGGAGAAATAAATTATTTTAGGTATAATAAACTTTTAAAAAAAAAACTATATTTCTGCAAACATTAAACGAACGGCTTTGGCCCTTTTTGGGGTTGCCACAGCAAAATTAACCGCCAACTTATCCAGCATATGTTTTACGCAGCGGATGCCCTTCCAGCCACAACCCACCATTGAGAAACATTCACACTCATTCACACTCATACACTATGGACAATTATATTTACCCTATTCACCTGTATTGCATGTCTTTTGACTTGTGGGGGAAACCGGAGCACCTGGAGTAAATCCATGCGATCACGTGGAGATTATTATAACTCCACACTGAAATACCAACTGACCCAGCCGAGGGGTCTTGCTGTGAGATGACCGTGCTATCCACTTCGCCACTGTGACCCTCATTACACAAAACATTTTAGTGTGACTAATTATGCCAAATTGTATGAGTATGCTCAACTTATCTGGGTTTACAGTGTACCCTAAACACATTTTTACATGCAGATGAGCCTAGAACCCATAAGATTAAGTTTTAAGAAATTTTAAATAGTACTGAAAAGTCATTAACTTGGCTTTGCAAGACTATGGCTGGTTTTGTGAGTTAAAATAAATGGTAAAGACGGCAATCAGGGCAAATGACAAACACATTAACTTAGTAAACGGGTACTTAATATTCTCTGAATATCTCCTAGAATTTTTTATGAAGGACTCCAGGAACTACTGTAGAATTGTTCGTGACCAGTCACCTCACAACTCGTTTGGAAAAAGTTCAAAAAATTTTTTAGGGAGCCATAGCTTTGAGGTGGATAACTTATTTTCTTGTAATGGCAATCATCCCTGAAAAAAATATATTCCACATTTGCAGGCATTCCACATTTATACATAAATAATCTAAAATATTCAGATCAATACTTTAAAAAACGGACATGGTCTGTTTATTTTTCCTTTTCAAAGTCTCTCTGATGCATGTCAAATATGAAATATTATTAGACCACTTAATGCAGACTGTCACTTTTTCATGTGTCTCTCAACATTTTAGATGTCTTCATTCTCATAAAGGCACACCTGCATACTCTTCTCTTAACAGCTACTCTTCCCTTGAAAAGAAATCTCCAGCAGTCAATTCACGCACCAGTCTCCTCTACCCATCATCTCTCACCTTCCTTTGTTGCATCAGCTTTAAAGTTTGTGTTACTGCTATTCACATGAGCTGACTGATATGTCATGTTCAGTTTTTATGCCATGTTGCAGAAAATATTTGCTTATGCAATAAACCTCTTTTAGTTTTACTTTGTTGTGATTCCCTGATACCAACATAAACAGTATAAATGTAGATATCTATACGTTTATATAAACATACTATATGTATGGAATATATGTATGAGAATAAACTATAAATTACTATTTGTAATTTTTTGTCTCACAGAGATGTGGTTAGGTTTCGTTCTCTATACCATTTCATTCTCTTTCATTATAAAAACTGCTAAAAGCAAAGGGTCTCCATGAAACATCTTTGCCTACTACTTTCTGTATTCATATGTTGGAGACCAAGGACAGCTGCCCTGCAACTGTTCCTGGTCAGAGGTCAAGGCAGGAATGTTTTGTACATATTGTTGCCACGGAAAGGCTCCTCCCTTTGTTTATAAAGAGCCAAGTCCAATGGGTTACATAGTGAGCTAGATTGTGTTATACGAACTATATATGTGTTGTAATAAATATTCATTTGTATAAGCTTTAGCTTATGTTGATTATTAATTTTCCTAACTTAGCATTATGGCATTGACCTTACATATCTGATGTACATTTGACTTGTTTATGAGCTCTGAAGAAAGACTGTGATGGTAAGACCTTCAGACACTATCCTATCTTTTAGCTAAAGAGAACACAATAAATCAGGACTTGTCTGTGTGTGCACTCTCTAGCTCTCACTCTCTTGCATTTTCTCATTTATGTAAGATGCCCTTGAATGTCCTGAAGTTTATAAAACGATACAAATATTATTTATTGTTCTGTGAGCTTTTGCACTCATTGACATCACATCATCAAAGTACCTTTTTATCGTTTTGGTGATCAGCAAAAATTCCATGAGCCTTTCTCGAAATTAACTGCTTTATTTAACTATTGTATTTATTTTCTCACAAAAGCCTGTTTTTTAAATACATACGTTAATGTAAATTTGATGTTAATTTGCTGTACCGTGGACACTTGTGGTCTTGCACTTGAGCATGCACTTTTCCCATCTCTGCTTCCCTTTCCTAGGTCTGTGTCCAGGTGTGGAACAGCTGGGGAAGTCCTTGTTGAGGGATGCCATAGATGGGTGGGGGTAAGGTAGAGGGTAGGAGCTATAAATTGCACAGGCTCTCTGGATACTTAACACCGGCCTGTCTCTCTAGGTCTATTAATCATGTGCAAGAGCTCAGGTGTGTCCTGTCACTCCTCTGGCCATCAGCTGCACTTATTCCCCCTCAGTCCATCCTTTACCTTTTCATTGTTCCACATTCTGCTTTATATTTTTTTCACCATTTGTGCCTCATCTCATTGCTTTGGGCATTAACTAGGGAGGAAGATGAGAGTAGGTGAGACAAGACAGAGTCCAGCTGATTTATAGCCTCTTCTGTTATTCAATGAAATAGAACTCACATAGATTGTCTGCAATGTCTTTAATCAACAATTCAGTCATTGCTTATTGGTAAAACCTAAAAAAGACGCATTGAATATATGTATGTGTCTAAAAATTCCAGTGACTGGTTTGATCTATATTATATTGCTTGAGGCTTAATTCAGCTGAAGTTCTAGGGTGACTTGTAGAGTTACTAGTCATTTCTGTAATGGAGCACAATATCATACCTTAAATACCCTAAAATCATTTGAGACTTGTACTTATATTTTAGTTAAATTGGAAGACCCAGTAACCATGGATAACAAGGAATTATTGGTGTATAGAGAATACATGAATTGTGTTGAAAAATAAGTGTCTTAGACACACGCATTAAATTAAAAACTGGCACCAGACTTAGTTAAATAAAGTTTAAATAAAAATCAGTAGGGGATTTGTTCACCTCTTCTTTGAAGATTCTTTTCAAATTTATACATCTTGGAGAATGAGTTATGGTAATGAAAACCTTTGCCCCTCCAGCGATTTTAAAAGGCATTGATGGGTTTGACCTGGGCCATCAAAGCTTTGCAAGCCTTCCTAACACACTCACTATTGTATCTTTTATTAAACAGCAAGGGCAGATTCTCTCCAGGAACATCTTTGCTGATTTTGTAGATCTGCTGTGTATATTGAACTAAAACATACTGTGGCATCTCCAGGAGACTCGCATCATTTAAAAATGGCTGTCAAGTCCTAAAACTTTCATGATCATTGCCTGCCCGGACTTGAAATGGGCAAAGAAAACACAGAGAGAGCTGTCTCAACTACAGTTCCTTTTTTTACTTTATGCTCATAATGGAGGCAGCTGGACAAGGTTGATAATCTTAAAATCAAAAAATCAAAACCAATCTACAAAATAAATAAAAAATTTCATCAATAAACGTTCATTAAATACAACTTATACAACAAACAATGTTTCAAACAACAAACAAGTTTTCCAAAGGAAACAAATCAATGTTAAATTTACCAATTTTAACTATAGCATAAACATAAACTTAACATACCAATGGCCTCTCTGGTGTGAGCTCTGCAATGATAAGATGCTGGGTTGACAGAAACAAACACACTCCTTCAACAAAGAAAGCCACCATGCTTAAATCTCTCTTCTTCCTGAGTTGCCTCTCAACAGTTCAATACATATATATATATATATATCAAAGATTCCAACCTTTGACTCATTACTGCCAGCTAGTGCCATGGTTCCAACTTCAAATTTGTTTATTTTTATACAAAATAAATGAATAAATTAATTCTTAAAATGAGATAAAAGTTAACCAAAGTTAATCAAACAATGGCATACAAGGCAATTTCATCAACTGTTGTCACCTTCGCACTAAGCTGCTTGGCGATGGCTTGTAGATGATTCCTCTGACAGCTCTTGTTCTTGTTCAATTTACTAGATTATACGGCACTTCCTTTTAGCAGGGTTTATACGTTCAACTTCTTAAACATGCATCAAATGTACAATAATAACGGAACAAAATGATACAAAGGATAAATAAACAAGGCTTGATTTAGCAGTAGAAATTAGAGAATGATAAAAAAAATCTAGTTCTTTGCAAAATTTTAAACTCACAACATAAATATCTTAATTGAAACATCCACTACTTCCCTTTTATTATCTTGGATTTTCTAAATTTGTTATATGATCTGTTTCTTCTGTTATTTATGCACAACATACATAAAACAATTAGGCTGTTAATAAGGAGGAAGCGTTTATGTGTTGCGACCCAGTATCTCACCCAATTGTGTGCAGCCAGAGTCACATTTATTTGCAGTCATCTATCAACATAATAAGTACTTGGTAACTAAGAACAGTGTGTGGCTAGCCTGTTTACAGCAAAAGTGCCCACTGAAAAATATTTAGCTGAATTTTGTTACAGAGACACGAATACATCTGCTGGCTGCTATATTCTGTTAGTGACAGCTCGGTTCCTGTTGGTGCAATAAAACAAGACATTCTCTTATGAGAACTGTATTAGGAGATTGGTGAACATATATTTCTTATGTTTAAATCCTGCTGCTCTTAGGAAACTTCCCAGAACTATGATGTTTCAAGAGGTTCCAGAAAGGAGTGCTACCAAGACCCTGAATAGCAATTCATATCGCATCAAGGTCAAATGATGAGCCTTGTGTCTTCTTGAAATTAGCTTCACATCAAGACAACAGAAAATGTGTGGTGTGCCTCCAGTGAGGTCTGAGAATTGCAGGTTCCATATGCCTCCTAAAGTTTTATTGTGCACAAGGCTGGCTCTCATAAACACAAACTTTGTATTTAAAGTCAGCAAGTGCTGCCCTGTGTGTTTAGAGCAAGCTGTTTCTGTGAAGAGGAGGCTCGGGAGCCATGAAAAACATCAATCATGCTTTAAACACACAGTAGGTAGCAGTCGGCCGGGTCCTCACTCTGCTCTCATTAGCCGCCAGCCATCAGTCATCTCAGTTGGGTGAGACTCTCAGTTCTGGGCTTCTGATGCTGTGTGTGTCGGCACTTTTACTCGCAAAACTAGCTCAGGTTCAATTTCAGGGGACCTTCTGTTTTTTTTGTTGTGTGTTCATCTTTGACATGGCTTCTGAATGGCCTAGATCCAGGTCAGTTTTATTGACCACTATCTTTCATTACAGAATATTAAAGGTGACCCACTAACAAGAGCACAGGTACACAATAATTAGAGCAAAAAATTTTGTAAAGCGAGCCTGAAGAAAATTGTTAATTGTTAAAATCTAAAACGTTATACAGGTCTAATATTTTGTCTAAAGTTCATGCCTGAAAAGAGACAAACCCAACACTCAAACACTAAGCGACTGAATTCTCGTGTTATGTCCATTTGAAAAAATTCTGCTAACAACAAAACAATCATTATTATTAATAATAATTCATTACATTAATATAGTGCCAAACTAACTGGTTCCATCATCTGACTAATACACTGAAAAAAATGCACATAAGAGAGGCAAAAACTCAGAGTAACAAAAATTATCGAGTCCAGCTGAGAAGAGTACACTTCCAGGGAAATGCAACAGTTGGTGGACAAGTGCTGGGTAATGCAGTGCTTGAAACTGACTACATTTGTTCTGTTGCTGCAATTTACTTTTACTTTACGCTTTGGTCAGCACATTACCTCAAAAGCACATCTGTTAAGGACCTTGGACTTCTATAGTTATAGTTCTATTACTTTATATTTTTACTACCTCTGTTTCTAGAGTATTACTAAATTCCATTTACTTTTAACTTTATCAATTTACTTACATAACCTGTGTTACTGTGCAACGTTAATGAGCCATTGTTTTTTTTTACCAACACTGGAGAGTACACCTGTTCTACAACATATTCTTTGTGTGTGTGCTGCCCATTTGGCAATAAACATCTTTCTGATTCTGAAGCCAAAATGGCGTGATTGGATAACTGTTCGATGAGCTTGCTAGAATACAGATGAAGTAAGTCTTTGGTGATGAGTCTCAAGTAAATGTGAATTCGCGATCTCATTGGATGATGCTGGAAGCTCTATGACAAAGCGGAAGTGATGTATCAATGGGGATTCTTGGGATTGGGCAAAACCTCTGTTCATTGGCCTCCAGGAAATATCTCATTGTCAAGGATTCTATTCAGATTTGGATTTTGAAATGGGATTATTTTTAAGTTTAGGTCCAGTAAATTTATCCAATAAATCCTTGACAACAGCACTATAATAATGTGCCTCTGGAGGTTGCAGTTTCATAACAAATAAAAACCATTGTTTACATAAAATCAGGGGCCTGTACCATGAAGCCGGATTAACTGGTTAGCCAGCTAAGTTTAGGAATAGTTTGCAAGCTTAAGTTTGTCCAATCAGTGGTTAAAAATGTAACTTTTAAGCGATGTAATACTAGTGTCTGTAACAATAACTCCACATTTTCTTCCCAATCCTGAACATATTTGTGAGCAAATTGTTCAACGCTCACTTAATTCGAGACAGACAAAATCCCTAAGTATTTCCTGACACGCATTTGCATGAAAGATACAGATTATCTGCTGAATAGATATTTTATAATTGCCAGCTTTGTCGCACATACAAAATGTGATAAGTAGATATCCTGCCCTTACTGTAACGCGGATGATGTTTATACCCAAAATGAATGCATGGATTAATATCAGCTGGGTTTCAGAGCTCATCACAGCACAGAGACTGCACTACTGAAGACAGTCAATGACATCCGGTTAAACACCGATTCAGGAAAAGTGACTGTCTTGGTTCTACTCGATCTGAGCGCTGCCTTCAACACAGTTGACCACAAAATCCTTCTCGATAGACTCAAAAACTATATTGGTCTTTAAGGAACTGTGATAAAATGGTTCAGATCATAGAAGGAAAAGGCTTCTATGTAAACATATGTGATTACATGTCGAAATGGACTGCAGTGTCTTGTGAAGTCCCTCAAGGTTCAATCCTTGCTCCATTACTTTATAACCTGTACATGCTTCCACTGGGCCAAAATATGAGAAGGAACAAGATATCATACCACAGTTATGCTGATGATACACACATTCATCTCCCTGAATGACTACAACCCCATAAACTCTCTCTGACAATGTCTTGATGAGATTAAAAACTGGATGGAAAACAACTTTCTTCAATTAAACAAGGACAAAACTGAAGTCATTGAATTTGGAAGCAAAAGCGAGGTTGTTTAAGTTAACACATATCTCAATGCCAAGGGCCTAACAACTACAAATCAGGTCAGGAATCTTGGGGTGATTCTGGACTCTGATCTTAGTTTCAATAGCCATGTCAAAGCAATGACAAAATCAACTTATTACCATCTTAGAAACATTGCAAGAATCAGATGCTTTGTTTCCAGACAAGATTTAGAGAAACTGATTCATACTTTCATCTCCAGCAGGCTGGACTACTGTAACAGCCTTTTCACCGGTCTTCCCAAAAAGACCATTAAACATCTCCAGCTTGTTCAGAATGCAGCGGCTCGAATTCTAACCAAAACTAGAAAGACATTTCCCCAGTTCTTAAGTCTCTACACTGGCTGCCGGTCTCCTTCAGAATAGATTTTAAAGTTCTGCTGCTCGTATATAAGTCCAAACAAAACTTAGCACCTAAATACCTAACAGACAAGCTCAGTGAATACACACCAAACAGGGAACTGAGATCCCTCAGATCAAATAAATTAGATCTACCCCGGGTGAATTCCAAACAGAGAAAATACTCTTTTATTTACCACGCGGCCCACAGATGGAACCAGCTTCCAGAGGAGATCAAGGGTGCCACTTTAGTCACGTGTAAATCCAGGCTAAAGACTCACCTGTTTAGTTGTGCTTTTGTCGACTGAGCACCTAAGTCCGAATATCTATTTTACCTTTGCACTTCACATCTTAATCTTTGTTTTAATCATAGTTTTTAAATTTTCAGTTTTTAATCATTTTGATTTTATATGACTTTTTATGCTTAATTTTATTAAATGTACTTTCTTTTTACTCTTTATTTCCAATGTAAAGCACTTTGAATTATGTGCTTTACAAATAAACTTGCTTTGCCTTGTCTTACCTTATACGGCTAACCTTCTCCAGACTCTAATTTTTATTTGTTGTTATGATCATTTTGCGTTGAGGTCACATGAATAATTTGTAGAGAAATAAACTTTTTTTTATTGTAATGCAGCCATATACATTAACATGAAATAAAAATTTTAAACTTATTGGAATTAGCACGGCATCCGCTGCGTAAAACATATGCCAGTGAGTTGGCGGTTCATTCCGCTGTGGCGACCCCGAAAGGGAATAAAGCCGACATGAAGATGGATGGATGGATGGAATTAGCACGACAAAAAACATGGTATTGTTATCAAATGCATATCATGTACGATACTCAATTTTACATTAAATAGAACATTAAACCAAAAAAAAAAGAGATTTAGCTCTATCCATGTTTATCATGATTGGTTATTCGGTACCAACGTCAGTCTTTTACGTGCATCTCATTTTAGCTTCAGGATCAAAGTCTGACTTGACAAAGAAAGTTGATGAGTTGCTTCATGGTACCGATTAAGCCTGCTTCAAACACTTCACAAAACCTATCCCATAATTCTGAGCCACATTCATAGTACAGGCCCCTGGGATCCAATCATTTATAAAATAAACAAAATCTGAAAATAAATCGGCAAACTTTGCAAACTCTTTGAAATCTATCAGACCGAGTGTATTTTAATAATTTATCAAACGAACTAACACATTTTGTTTACAAAATATTGGACCCCAGTGTGAGAAAGTGGTGTTGTTTTATTATCACTGGGATAAATATAGGCTTAGGCTCTTCGTTCCCTGGAGATAAATGGCTGGTATCTTTCTGATCTTTTTTCCTCCCCTGTTCATCAGCAGGGTGCTGAGGAACCATTAGCTGACATTTAAGCACTGCTTTTGTCACTGCCAGGCATCCCCCTCTCTCCATTGAGCCCACATCCTCTGCTAGTATGATGGAGGGTCGACTCCATGCATCATTCAGGTCTATGTGGAGATGTAGTACTACACTTCCTCAATAATGTCATTTTGCTTGAATGGTATTAACTGTTTATCCCAGCCCTGGGCAGTAAGGCATGTGCTGGGGAAAGATAACCTTGTGTTCCGTAATTTAATAAAAAATATTTTCTCCACAGAGTCACTTTGCCCCAACCACAACAGTCCTAATATGCTCTTGTACCCCCTAGTTGTATTCCACTGTAATTGCGGAGCAAAAACCTGTCAAAGAAGGTGTTTCAAATCACTCAGCGCCTCATCTTTGGACATGGGACTATAAACAGGCTTAGATGAAATCAGATTTAAACCCTTCAAATTAGCTCGGCTGCATATCAAAGACATCCTCCTGCTCAGCTCTCAAAGGCAGAGGGTTATTTTTCTCCTCTGTCACTGAATGCCTACAGTAATATTCCTCACTGCATATCGGCTTTCCAAAAGCATGGTGAAATTCTGCGACACAGTTTGATTTAGAGGCAAAAATGTAAACCGTTTAGAGGGTAACTCTTTATGGAGTTTAATCCTGCATTCCACCCCTGGAAGCTGAATTTATATCCCGCATTAGCTATCGTCTCGTCGGAGCATTGCTCTTCGAGTTTCAGGGGCAGACGACGGCCCTATCGCTCACACGCACATGCACACATGGGCATTATAGGCTTATCACATCTCACGCAGCCCATGCTAGGCCGCTTCTCCGTCCTCCGGGCTACTTTACTAATAACCTTTTCTTATCAGACTCTTTGCACCTCTGCCTGTGATCAAAGACCCAATTAAAGGAGAAGCAAAAGGTGAAGCATTCAAATAATAGAGACAGGTGTTTTCCTCTGTTTGAGGGAAACCATTTGTATTGTTATCAGAAGAGAACAGTTCTCCAGACCTCACTCAATTGAGGGTCATTCAATTCTAACGTCATTAAAAAAACAAACACAAGTTGAAATCTTAAAGGCAGTCAGTGGCAGGAACAGTTTATCCATCATAGACTGTATAAGTGTTCATTGGTCAACTGTTGTTACACACACATATAATTTTAACTAAAGGGCATGAGCAGCTTATGCAATTTTATCAGAATGCCACTTATAATTAGCTAAAAAAAGTTAAACTTTTTAGAGGGAAGAAACCACTTCCCCAAATGAATGCTCTTATAAGCACTTGGTCTTTGCATTCTTTTAACGGAGCAATGATAAGCAAAATTATCCTCATATATTGTCAGATAAATATAAAATGTTAATAGTAAGGACTAAAAACCATAACATTAGTAGTCAAGCCAGAATTTAAAAAGCTAAGTGGTAGCCAAAAAGTAATATTTATTTTGTTGTTTTAGTTTGACAAACTACCCATTACCCCTCTACCCCTTTACCATCCATGAAGTCAGTACTGTTTTGTCATCCAGCTTGACATATGTATGTAGCTAAGGGCCTTCCTGAGGGGAGTTTTCAAGTTCTCTCCCATTTTCCAGCATTCTATTCAGCATTTTCAGATTTCCAAAAATGTTTCAGGTAATGTAAGACTAAATTTCTCTTGAATGGTGAAAAAGTGAATAGTGAATGAAATGGTGAACCCCAGAATAGATCACCCAGAAATTGAGAAAAATTGCTTTTTTTACACTAGTCCGCCCATTGTTGGAGTGCGGGGCCCATCACTGAACTTTGTAAAATTGACTCCCACTTTTTCATCAAGAGCATTTTTTAACTTCCCTGGGAGGTCAGAGGGTTCAACTTCCATCAGATGGAGGTTAGTCCAGAAACTATCTGGTGACAAAGCTTTTGGGTCATATTTATCTGTGAGCAGGACCTCTTTGGATGAGTCCACATTCTGGCCTACAGGTTGTTGAGGCTGTGCAGGCAGAATCATTTAACCTGATACTATCTTCTGTATAAACTCTACACATTGTCCTCTGTGAAGGCTGCATGCTTACATAACTTCACGATGACCTCTATGCGAAGCTTGATGTCTCTTGGATATTGTAACTACACCTAAATGCAAAACAATGCAAGAACAAGCGCACAAGTACATATGCTGTTGCTGACGCATGGGTACTTGTGTAGCCTATAGTAATTCACAAACCTGACTCACATGACTTTCCCAGCAATGGGTTGCGGCTGGAAGGGCATCTGCCGTGTAAAACATATGCCAGAGAGTTGGCGGTTCATTCCGCTGTGGTGACCCTGAGGGAAGAAAGCCGACATGAAGATGGATGGATGGATGGACTAACATGACACACTTTGACACACAAAATCGAGCTTTATAGCCCACTTTTCTTTGGTTTCCACCATAGAGTCCATGGAGATGACCGGCAAGTAAAGTCTGGGTCCTCTGGTGAATTTCAGGGAAGCATGATGGGCCCAGACCCAGACATGTCGCTATTGCTCAGACGATCATCTGGCATGGCTACATTATACAGTTTATACATTATACTATGTTCATTGGAGTGCCTGTAACTCCTGCTCCAAGACCTGGGGCCCAGGCCCTGTGAAATGACATGGATTTCCTTCTGAGGAAGTGTGCAATCAAGCCTGTTCTGCTGCCCAACTTGGAAAAGGGTTTTTACGCTCTCTTCTATCTAATCCTAAATTGTGCAGGTGAGTTGCAAACTATCCTATACATCTGCAGTGTGCCCTGCATTCCTTTGCAGGTGCTCCTTCAGTATGCTTTCACGGTATTTTTCACGGCAACTGTCATCAGCACTGATTTCTATCATTCTGACAGACATCATCACGGTGATAGAATATCAATATTAAAGGAGTTTGTATATTGTGTATTTGTCCACACTTATTCATCGCTTGCTCCTGTCAAGTCAACAGTGCATAGACTCCACCCCTGACAGCCTGTGTATAACCTCAGGGCGTTAAAAAGTGCTACAATGGGGGAAAACCATCGCCACCATCGTCAACCCTTTCACTTCTCAATAGAATGCTCTGTGCCAACTTTAAGCTTACTCTTGGAATAAACTTCATGTGCTGGAACACTACTACCCCAGGAGGGAAAGTGAGTATGTGTTTCCCCACCTGTGCAAGATTCGGGGAGGATGAGAAAGCACCAAATGAACCTACCATCTTGTTCTGACAGGGTTCTGTCATCTTCTTTTTTTTGTGCCAGAAACCGGATGTGACTTGCACCTTGTGTTTTTTCTTGTTACATGTAAAGCATGGCAGTTGAATCTTCAGCACTTACCTAAATTAGGCTCTTTAGTGCAAGGTCGACATCAATGTTTAGTACCTTGGCTTATTTCTGAGTTCATGATTATAAGCCCTCTCTAACCATGCACTTCTGTTTTGTGTTTCTTATTTATTGGTTCTCCAGTTATGTATCTTTTGTTATTACGTTACTGTTATTTTATTTATATTTTCACATTTTGTGTTTTGAACACTTGCTAAAGCATGCTTGTTCTACACGTATGCTCCTTTTTCCAGCACCTGACAGCTCTCTTCTTGTTATTCCAATCAGTCACTCTGTCAGCCATTAGTTCTGGTGGAGTGTTATCCTTTATGAGCTTCTAGTGTTCTCTCTCTTGGGTTAATTTATTGTATGAGAAAGTCTATGTATTATGAATGTTGTTTAGTTTATCTAGTCAGTTTTTAGTGTAGTCCTGTTAGCAGTATATTTTTGGCATATACATTTTCTGTATTTTCACCCCTGTTTTGGGCTTGTATTCAGTTTTTTCCAGTTATTTATATAAAATGATCTAATCATCCCCTTTAGTTGTCATGCAGTTTGGTTTCTTCACTAACAAAACCTGCCAGCGTGTTAATTTGTCAGCATTCTCATGTTACTGACAACCCTCAAGTTTGCCATCTATATTAACAAAACATCTTGGACCTTTAACTCTTCGAACACTTTAACCTCCTCTATATTGGCTTCACGAGGAAGAGAGGGAGGTTGTCTCTGGTTTAAACCAAACCTTAGATTTACTTTTTCTTAAAATGGTCAAATAATTTCTCAAAATGTAAGAGTAGCCTACGCATTACTCAGTGACTGAGGAATTGTGCAGATAATTTTGGCTTGGTTTGTGGGGGTTGATGGGCTTCAATGGCTTTTTGGTGGAATGAAAGTAATTGCTGGACTAAATGTGCTGCTGTCACATTTCAGGACAAAGTGGGCTGAGTATTGGACTTATTAACATTTCAACATTAGGTAAATGCAAAATAGGGACATTGGAATTAAGTGACACTTTAAATATAGACATTCCATGCTAATAGTTTCCTTTCAGAGAGCATTTACTGTTCGCTGCATAAGGGTACTCAGGCTGGGTTTAGTAGGCCTTTTAAATGACCTATCAAAGCATAAATTCACTAGAGTGGCATACATACATATTGAATAGAAATTTACTCAACCCTTAACAGTACATCTCTTACTTCCAGGAGAAGATACAATTATTGCATTTTATTGCATCCACTTTAGTTTGCAAACATAAGTGAGCTCTTTCACCCTTTTTTCTTTACATTAATAATGTATATTATCATTCCTCCTCATAGCCATTTTGTATGTGTTTAATTAATCAGTTAATATAAGCTCTAGAGCAGAGGTGGGTGGTAACTATTTACATTTACTTAGTTATTTAACTTGAGAAAAATTTAGGGTAACCCATACTTTTAAATGTGTATTTTTACTTTTACTCAAGTAAATCTTTTAAATATTTGTTCTTTTACTTAGTTACATCTTATTTACATCTTAGTTACATTTTAGTGTTCTCCCATTACTCATTTAATGGAAATAAATCGAAACACAGGTTGTTTTTGACATTAGGAAGCTTTGTAAGATGTTGAAGAGGCTGTTGCACGATAGTTTACCAGCTACTTAAGTCAATGGTTGGAGATTGAGAACGCCCTCACTACAGATTGTACGCTGATATCATGCACGCACAGACATCCTACAAGCAAACACAGTGCATATAAAAGTGGATTTAAAGTGCGCATCTTTGTAAAATGTGAAATTTGATTTAGAGATACAAAACGTGTTTTTGTTGTGTGTATCGCTTTTGTAATGTAGGTTTGATTTATATAGTTTGCAATCTACTACACAACATAAAAAAACAAAAGTGATCTATAGGAAATACTATGTAATAGCTAGTGTTTTATTGTGTATTGTTAAGATCAGAACTAACTAGTAACTAAGTACTTGCGTAAATTTCGTTTAAATATATATATTGAGAAGATTTTTTGTACACTCAACCCACCTCTGCTTGGGAGCCACTTGTTTTTTAAAGATACTCATCGTTTGTGCAAGCTATCCCACCTTCCTCTCCATCACACTCTGAGGGGTTGTTTTTTTAAGTCCAGGTCGATTCCTGATCCCAGACTTCTTGTTCAGTCATCGATTGTAATATTATCCAATTATAAGTATAGGTGAACTAGTGGAAGACTGCAATGCTACAAAAATCTTGCAACCAAATATCATTCCAAATATTGATGCATTATGTGAGTCATTCCAGAGGAGTTCACCACTGGCTAGTCCCGCTAGACAATAATGTCTAATGAAAAGAAAACTATGTTGCTATAGCTTTTACATGACAGTTTATAAAAAATTTTTTAAACATGTTTAGTGAAAAGAATCATCTGTGACGTCACCCGTGTGTTTCTACTGTGGGAATTTTGAAGATAAAAGTAGACATTTCTAGCATCACCATCTGTGCCTCACTCCAAGGAAAATTAAAGAAAGTCTAAACAGAAGATATTACATTTATAGTGGAGATGGTTATTCTACAACCTGAGGGTTGGCAATTCTATCCCTGCGGAGTCCATTCTGCCATTGTGGCCACTTCACCTGCATTGCCTGTATGGATGTGCGTGACTGGTGGAGCGTGTTTGACAGGAGGCAGTAGGCGCAAAATGGCAGCCATGTCTGACCAAGGTAGCTTATCACCACCAGAGCGTGATTATGGAGTGAATGAAAAATGCTCTGGAGATTGTAAAGTGTCTTTGAGTATCTGGAAAGTGCTACATAAATTGAAGGTATTATCATAATTATTAAAATGTAAAAAAATATATTTACCCAATTTGGTAGAAGTAAAACACTGTTATTTATGAATTATAACATTTAATTGTTACTCTTTACAACTATGGATATTGCAGAGTTGTCTGTAATTATTAAAACAATGCATAATTAAAATTTTATTCCCTATTAACAATGCGTTAACAAAAAATATTCTAAAATGTTACCCTCATTTCTTATCCTTGTAGACCTATTTCATTGCGAGGCCATTTTAATAACAAAAGTAAGGCTTCAGCATAGAAAAAAATGAAGTAGTAGTAAACAGCATGGACCAAGAGAACAACCAACTTGGACCTGCTGGCAAGACTTTCCATCATTGATGGCCAAAAATCCATTTTGAAACCCAATGCCTGTTTAATTAAATAATATAAAAATGATCACCAATGGCCCAGGTAATATTAAAATATTACATTAATGGTCAGAACAAAATTAAATTACATCAAATATTTCATGTCACGGTTGTTTTTCCTTTTCTTCATACTACTTCCAGGTTTGTTCCCATCAAATACTCTAGACTGTTTCGTTATACTTGTATTACTTCTTTCTAAGCTCCAACTGAGTAAGCATGAACGATACTTTAGAAAATAATGCACTAAATCAGACATTAATTTAGGTTTGAACATATTTATTACACAGTAAAGAGTACAACAATACCAGAATCATACTGCAAAGATTCACAGACTGACAGACCATTTACTACAGCCCCCCAAAATGAGAGAATAAAATAAACAGATTGAACAAGAAACCACAGCTCAGACAAAGTAGACTCAAAAGTATACTGAAGCGGTTTGATGAGACCAGACCGTCTCAGCCCCCTGTAACCTGTGGTTCATGTTTCCGTTAAGTATTGCACAACGACTTCATGAGTTTTTTTTTCTTCACAATAAAGATTTTCAAACAACCCTATGTCTGTTTGTCCTGAACCCACCCCAAAAACTTCACTTTAAACTTCAAATGTAAAAGAAAGACCTTAAATAACAAAAACGTAAGAATATCTGGCAAAGATTCAGATGCACATTGACCAGATATTTCTTTTGATTTATGTTTTCTGTGGATTTTTCATAAATGCACAAAGTAAAAACATCAAGCGGGCAGGTGAAACTCACAAAAGAAAATGGTGACAGGTAAAAGGGGGTGCAGAATGTAGGTGTACTTCAAATTTCTCATTATTGACATGTTATTGAATTAAATGTGTATCAAATAGAGTCAATACTCAACATTTTTTTCTTTGAGAGAGTTTAGTTTTCCTGTATTTATTCTCTCATTCTGTTCATTACAATATTTTTTTTCTGAGGTCTGCATTGTTACCAAGTAGTGATATGGTTTGAAGCTATTTGAGCTTTCAACTTTGGGTTTAGGTTCTGTTCTCAAGTGCCCATTTGGTTTAACTAGACCAGTGTCCGCTTAGCGACTGGTGCTGCTAACGCGCTGTCAGAGGTAGAGCGAGACTTTTTGCCACAGAGGAAGTTTGTAGCAAAACAGACAATTGACTGTAGAAAGTAGAAGGATGGGTTTTAATGTTTTTTTTTATTCAGGTGACCCTGACTGATGTCTACACTAACTGTCTTTATTTTTCAAAAATAGTACACTAGTGCTTTTATTCAGCTCAGTGGTCAGGTTCTGTGGAGATGCGTATAGGTGTTTTACACCTTTTTATTTTTTAATTGACTGTAAAATGCTTGAAGAGGTTCAAAAAGGGTCCAGAGCCGGCCTGTTCTCTTTTAAAGTCACAAGCACAACGTTTAGCACCATGGTTTAAGAGCAGTGAGTCTTAGAGTGCAGCAAAGTGCTTGATGGGACCCCTCATCCACTCAAGCCATTCATGAGGTTGTTAGTTTAGCTTTAGTTTCTCGCTTGGCTTTATATCTTGAGCTGAAACCTTTCAATGTTTGGTTATGCGCCACAAGGAAAAAAACAGTAATTCTAAAGGGCAGTTCATTGTTTGGGGTGTAACAGTTTTAAAAGATTGCAACAAAGCTTTTGAAAATCTTGACTTTGAGGATCTTGATATGAGATGGATATTTCACTTATTGCTCAGTCATGCATGGTGCCTTATTCACATGTGAAACCTTATTTCTTCAGCTTTTGCTACATGCTAGAGTGGCTTCTCTTTCACATGAGTAGAATGGTGCTAGGCTTGGCTCTGGACAGGGAAGAGTTAAAGGTTTTTGTAATGAAAACAGAGCATCCCCTCACTAAGAAAACATGTATTGGAATGAGTCTCTTTTGTCAAGTTTAAATCTTGGATAAAATTAGGTTTTGGTCCTTCATGTCTGTCTTTGGCTGTCTTCCATTAATTATTTTGTAACACTGTGTATCCTGGTGCTCAGTAATGTTAAAGCTGTCTGTGATTCACCTCTGCATTTGGAAAGATCTTTTTTTGTAATTTTTTGTTTTTTTTGTACAAAACAAAAACATATACCATAGCGTTCAGTATGCATGTGCATGCACTGTCCTTACCTATTCAAAGCAAAATGCTTAGAAAAAATGTAACAAAAGCAGATCATGATATTTGTGTCACCTTTTTTTCAATTTTTTTTCTGCTTTTTCATATTTTTTCTCATTTTATCAAGAAAAAAAAATCACAGATATGTAACAAAGCACTCCAAAGAAAACCTATGAAGTGAGGCTCCCTTGTGGAAAAATGCCAAAACAAGCATGCTGAGAGAAACCGTGACAGTGCAAATACATTTATGTACGTCCATGTACAAAAACATTTATGTTAGCATTCCATGTAACATGCTAGTTCTCAGAAAAACATCTGAATGAGACTGAAGTAGCAGCTCTGAGAGATAGCGTTTGCGTTTTGAGGACAATGGGAAAAGATTTTTCTTAGGGAACAATAGGGGACTAGCACAAACACACACGAATAAAAAAGCAGCTTGCGAAAAAGAGAGAGCGAGTAAGATAGAAGAAAAAAAGGAAAATGTGTTCTTCGTTTTGCACCTAAAAAGACTACAATGTTGTGACCAATGTTTGAGCTATTAATGCATTGCCACAAATGTCCAGCACATGTACAATAAATAACCATTGGAGACGGCACAGGACACATTGTTCAACACAATGAGATCTAAAAGGGCAAAAAGAAGTAGAAGAGGACTGAAAGAAGGGTTAGAGAAAAGCAGGACAGGTGAAGACTCCAAAAAGCCAGTGATTTATGGGTCAACTTTCAGCCCTTTGTTTCCCAGAGGCTGTCATTATGAGGTTTTGACAGTCCTGCTCCGGTGGCTGATGACTTCGATGACTTCACTTCCTGTTTGCGTTTGGATGGAGTGCATTTGGAATCAGGGCTCAAAGCGCATCCTTCATTACGTTGTGTGCTACTCAAGATCCAGCGCAGGCCCTCCTTGGCCCTACATTCCTCAGTGAAACAGGCTTTTATTTCTCAGATCATTGACCTGAATTTTATCCTGCAGATGAGGGTGAACATCTGTGTTCCTTCACAATCTGCTGCACATCTGCAGCATTCAGCACGTGAGCCAGAGACACCATCCGCTATCTACTCCACAACATCCTGCACATGCCCTTCATGTTTTTTTCCCCACTGCGATACCGTCCTGTTGATTCCTTTACAAAGCAATGCTTTTTTGATAAATATTCAGAGTCCATGCTTCAATTAATTATAATTCCTTGGTTTTGTTATTTAAAGTGTCTTTAATGAGGTCAAATAGTTTCATATCCCAGCTACTGGATAAAGAGCTTTCATAATGGAACAAAAGAGGGAAAACAAAGGACAACAAAATAGGTCAAATATACTTAAGAAGTCCCGGCTGTCGACTCCATTTCTCTTCTTATTTACAAGTATGTTAGAAAGCCACAACAACAACAAATGAATTTACCAGCCATTAATGATGATAGCTGTGCTAACAACAAACAACATGAGCATTTCAAACAAAGAATATCTTTGCGTTCCCTAGTATAGCGAGTCAATATGACTCGAATTGGACCTCCTGTCGGTGATCGCTCTAGTAGAGTAATGTCCTTTTTTTAGCATGCTAGCTTTAGCATTTGGAGCGAGTGAGGCAGGTGAGTCTGCAGGCTGCTTTGTCTCTAGCGTGCTGTTGTCTCAACAGTGGAGGGCGTGCTGGGTGTGGCTGAACGAGGTGTGGCGGCAGCAGATGGCGTGTCTGCAGGGCTGCCCGCTCCACTGCTGGGCGTGGCAGATGAGCTGACGGCTGCGGGAGTCTCACCTTGCTGCTGTGCCTGCAAAGTCTGCCCACATACGTGGTGGTGCTTTTCCCAGTCCTTGTGCTGGCAGAAGGAGCCACAGTAGCGTGCCGTGTTGCAACCGCTGCAGGTCTCACTTGCCTTGCGCCCGCAGTTCCAGCAGCTCTGCATGGAAAATAAGGAAAAAAAGAAATATGGTTACCTCTTTTTACTGTCACAAGCTACACATGTTGTGGGGTACACATCTGTCGTAATATAGCAGATTTAACCCTTTTTGTATTAAGTTCACGTGCAAGCAGTAACTTAATTTAGAATAAACAAAACCGTTTAAATGCCCTCTGTAAACCAGTTAAAATGTTGCAGGATCAAAGTGGTTTGTCTGACATTAGGTAAAAGGTGAGGTTTATACAATTTTAAATGTCAAATTAATGCTCTTAGTGTCAAATGTCGGGCGTACATAAACACTGTTAAAAGTGGTAACACCATGAGAGTTCAATTAAGAGCTTATGAGAGTGATGTAAATCAAGACCAATTAATTCATTTAAACTCTAATATTGCTACATGTAACACTTTGGCAGTGTTCGTCCAACATTTGACACTGGAAGCTTTCCCTATCTTATTTTCCCTCTCTTATTAATCATGCTCTTATTGCTATGTAGGAGCGAGTATAGCAACCAATCTGCGCCTCAAAAGATATTATTACACAAGATAAAGTGATTAAGGTAGGTGATTTACAGTTTTATTCATTAGAATGTATGAATAAAAAAGGAATATGTATTTTTTGCCAATAATACTGTTATTTTAAAATATATTTAGTCTTGTTGTACAGTTAAAGAAAGTAAAAATTACATTTTGAAAGTTGTACTGTAGCTGTTTTACAATTTCCCTAAATGTACAATTCAAAGTATCATCGTAGAATTCAAACTATCATCACAATTGTAATATACTGCACGCACTAAGCTTTGCAAATAAAAGCTCTACCTCATTTGCTGCCAACATTTCCCATTTGAGTTTAAGTCTAAGAGGATAGTTTACTTGTATTTATCTTTGAATAGACTTCCCTGAAACAAAAATAATGAGCTGACTGGGCAAAATGCTGCTTTTTACCCATTCCACATGGCACACCATGAGCACACATTTGTAATAGGTTAACTAGAAAATGCTGAAAGATCACAAAGGGACTCAGGTTACCACTGTGGCCTCTTTTGGGTTTGTCTCCAGGCCAAATAAGAGCAATTATCACAAAGTCTCGAATGCGTCCCAGAGATGAGAAGCTGGGGTTATAAATTGCTACCAACGCAATTCTCTGGGGAGACTTGCATAAACATGGCTCATGCAATTAAACTCAGATGCGTGCCGCCTTTCTTTGCTAACTGATTAAACGAGCCATGCCCCTGCTGTGCTCAGACACTCTGCTCTCACTTCCCAATTTCCTTCATCCAAATCACTACCACCTTAACTGTCCACATGTTTCATTTAGAGAAGGAAAGCGGTGCTCTGCTTGAGGTAATAAATGCAATGTTACATTCACAAGCCTGCATTAGGAAATATCTGGGACACACTTCCTTTTCCCCCATAAGCTATTCAATTGATCACCATGTTTTCTGAAAGATTGCCATACTGAGAAGATCAAATATAAGCTGCAGGCATAAAACAATACGACAAAGTATGAATACATCATGTAAATATATCTACTGTGAAACGAAATCTATTATGCACTTTATTACCATCACACTGAATATGTGAGCAGCGTGTGAAAGCTGCAGCTGTTTCCTAACACAAAAAGAGTTTGGGGAAAGGGTCCAAGCTGTTACCTCACTGGAATCCTCCTGCTGGTTGATGACTGACAATGCGTCTTCTGCAGCCTGCCGCCTGGCCTCGGCCACCGTGCGCTCCATCTTGGCTCGTTCAGTGCTGATCATTTCATGTGCCTTGCGCTCTGCCTCGGACACAGCTTTCTGCAGCTCAGACATGGCCTGCCTCTTCACCTCGTTCACAGCCTCTTCTGACAGAAAGAAAACAATGCTTTTAAGGGCCCATGACAGAGAGAGAAGTCAGTGTGAAAAATATAGAACAGTGTTGCAAATTAATTGTAAAGGCATGGTCATGAAAGCCATGGCAAATGAAATAAAACTTTGTTACATTAAAATGTACTTTTAAGATTTGTGTTTGTTGTCCAATTGACCTCCAATTGATTGTTTCTTTGTCTTGTGAGAAAAACATAGCCATATAAAAATAGCCACTGGCAGTTTTTGTAAATTTTGAAAAGGGTCATGAACTGAAAAATTAAAAAGTGCCTGATATTTTTGCCTATAAAAGCTTAATAAACAACATCAGCATTTTTTTTCTGAACTGTGAAATCAGCTTCTTAAGAGTAGAAACTAATAAGTGCGTGCAGCTGCAACCCATATTATGGGATAATATAATTCATTATTCATGGAGCCTATTGAGTGAAGCACAGAATAAACACCATTTAACTGATTATTTTTTAGAAAAGAGATGTTATGGTGCTAAATGTTCTCAAATGTTAATAGGAGCTGCTCAAAATAGCCTGTAAATAACACTAGGTTTTCCTAATGCTGTTTTGTTTTTTGAATAACGTAATAAAGTATCGATACCTTTTTAAACACTATGGAAGTGGGATGGATTGACGTTTTATTTGTGTTGAAATTCTGGTCTTTTCCCGCAATGATTGCACAAATAATGTTTTAATAGTTATTTAATAATCCTGGGGCCATGGTCCTTATTACATATTAGATACAATTAATATATTATGCTTTTAGATGCATTTTCCTATTCACCCATACACACACTGATAATTACATCAACAGGGAAATCACACATGCATCAAATTCTTTTACTTATTGTAGAAACACCAAAATATAATGTGACTATTTAAAACATTACACACCTCATGATTCCTTTAAGGCATTTTAAATGTGACAAAATTCTAACATTACAGTGATGTTTTGTCAAATTTAAACAACTCCATATCTAATGATTAAATAATCTTAGACTTTTCAATTGATCCTATTTGTTTGTTGTGACGAGATTATTCAGAGGATTAATTAGAAACAACATTTTTTTAATAGACTGGGCTGAAATGAATTTCTGTTTGGCGTATGAAAAAAACAACAAGAAAAAATGATTCTGCTTTGCCTGAAACCAAAGACCCCACTGTAGTGCATAAGACAGATTACAGGTAATCCTTGAAATGTTTTCCTCAGAAGTCTAAATGTATTTTCTTTAATGCATACTTTATCTCTGCTTTTATATTGTTATCCTATTAAGCGTAAATACTTCTGGCTGAGAAACTCATCTCGAGAGCAGGCTAGGGCTTTTTTGCATTTGTTTGTTTTCATTGTTCAAGGCTGCAGAGTGACTAATTGCATATGCAAATCGACCAATTTATATTTAAATTATGCATTTCAATAGCACCCCCAAAGGCCCATGCAGATCTGGATATGCCACTGAGAGAGAAAAATGGAATATTCATCACCCACTGTACACTATCCTTCTTAAAAAGGACAATCACCTCTTAGTTCACTGTAGCAACTTGTGAAGAGCGCTTTCAGTAGGAGCTGAGTAATCATCAGCTTAAAATGATAAAAAGCACTGTTCTAAGCAAGCTTATTGGAAAGCTTTTTGTCTATAAAAAAACTGCAGTTGAGCAGACCCTGTTTTTAATATGACATATTACAAGGCCAAGGACACTTTCTTGAAAAAGACATTTTGAAACCATTGTGGTTTAGTGCAAAGTTGTCCTCTTAAAGGGATGAGTTCATGGAAAACGCACCACACTCCCTAATAAGCTTTTTCTTGACTAAACAGATGGAATCGCAATCTGTGGTCAACTGTTTTAGTGTGTTATTACTCTAGTTGTGATGCAAAGGCAATGTATTATTAGAACGTGTAGTCTAACAGTGTCTTTTTAATGTCATTATGATGGCAAGGTTTGCATGCTTTTATGAAGCCTTTCGGTAAGACCACACACTGTCGACAAACGGCTTTAGCAGATGTGTCTGTGGTGTATTAGCAAACTGAGGCCAAGGTAAACAATCTGCTATTACAGAATCCATCATTTGTCATATTTCACATGGATCAACAGCTCTTAAAACAAAGCCTTTTAACATCTTTATCCGTCTTTTAACCAGCTCGTCTGCTGTGAAGAACTGAAAGCCTGTGGCACAGCTAATGGCAAGAGTGCTGAAGTGCTGTAAAGGCAGGGAGCGCTTATGTGTCCTGTTCAGCCAGCGCAGTAAAAGAGCTTTATGATCTGACTTCACTGTTGGAATGTGTAGAGGTGCTTTCAGCGAGAGCCAATCAAACAACTGCCCAACGTCCAGGAAAATGACAGGAATTGAACAAAACGCTACTAAAATAGACAGATGCTTCATTGCTCACTCTAGAGTAACTCAATCTTTAAAAATTGTGATCATTTATTTTATTACTACAATTGTTTTTCGTTATCAGTGCAAAACACAACGCGATGTCTTATATCTGTGTTCATCAAGAGATACACATATTCAAACTATAAAAAGATTGCAAATGTGATTGAGATATTTTTATAATTAATAAATTATTAATAAAATTAATAATAATTAATAAACGTTTTTGAGACATATATAGAGCAGATTTTAAGATGCAGAGTGCAGGGTGCATTATGGGTGATTTAGCATATAGTGTGTTTAGAAGTAATTTTAAATGTTACTACTAGAGTAGGATTCTGAAAGCCAGTTTCTGGAGGGCTGCAGCCTGCAAATTTCCCTTCAACGTACATGCGACACACCTCCATCCATTATGTCAACCTTCTTGCCTTTCGGGGTCGCCACAGCAGAATGAACCGGCAACTCTTCTGGCATTTGTTTTATGCGGCAGATGCCCTTCTAGCCACAACCCATTGCTGGGAAGCATCCACACACACTCATTCACACTCAAACACTATGGACGTTTTTACCCAATTGACTTATACCGCATGTCTTTGAACTTGTTAAGGAAACCGGAGTAAGCACACGCGATCAAGGGGAGAACATGCAAACTTAACACAGAAATGCCAACTGACTGAGCCGAGGTTTGAACCAGCGACCTTCTTGCTATGAGACGATCATGCTATCCACTGCGCCACTGTAACGCCCATGCAACACACCTGATCAACTAATTAAGCTACTGGTGTGTCTCTTGAAACATGATTGGAACAAAAGCCTTCAGTTTGAGATCCATTTGCTTGATTGTTTATGTTGTTGTAGGTGTAGGTTACCATAATGTCACAAAACTTGGGGTCTGTGTCTGTGCTCAGAACACGAGCAACAGCCATTAGCTTTTATTCAGGGTGAAAAATTGGCAGTTGGGACACAAGCGTGTATAAATCAAGTGCATGAGTCTGCATGAAATAATAGATTCGGGACAGGACCTTAAACATCCTCCTTAATGTAGATGTTTAGTTACAGAGAAGAACCTCCTGTTGCCACCTGGACTATTATCAAACTGAAACGATATTTCTATATTTTGGTAAAACAGTATGCTAACTGTTTAACATTTCATGTGCTTAGTTTTCATTATATGAACAGTTTTTTTTTTATTAGTTGATTAGCTGTTTTTTCATTTGAACAAGTTTTTGAAGGATACACAAATGACTACCTTAAGTTTCTGGTTGAACTTACAATCACAAACACGGTTTGAAAAAGCCCTGTCTGAATATTTTAACTTTGATTCCATCTGTGGTTTTGAGGATTGTGGAGAGAGAAGAAAAACAGAATACTAACCGGCTTTTTTCCAAATTTCTTCAGGGACGTATCCAGAACCTGGCCTGTGAAGGAGCTCCCTGTGTCCGTCTGGAAGCATGGAAATAGATACTTTGTGACAAACAATTCAGCTTATACCATAATACATCAAAACTCTAGTACGCTGTATTGAGGACATTTAACAGTAACCAAAATGAAGTTAAGATTGATAAATAATAGTTAAATCTGATGGTTTATAAATAGTCTGAACTGAATAATCGTTACCTAGTGCATTGGTTTCTTGGCTGGCTGGGCTCTGTTGTCGAGACTGACTGCTGCTTGTGCTGCTTGTCTTTTTAAGATCTTCAGCATCACTATATCTTCGGATCCAGTAGTTCAGTTCCTCTCGGTCAGTTTCTTGGCACCTTCTCAACACTGTCAGTGAGCGCCGCGTCTTCTCCACCATATCCATGATGCAGTTCAGGAGCTGTGCAAGAGATATCAGAAGAAAGTTACTAAAACACAATCCCCCAGTCCTTGTAAATAATTGCAAAAGCATTTTCAATTAATATTACAGTAGTAATCCACGGTTGTAATGAGAAAATTTGACTTTAAAATGCACAAAAGTCATGTAATGTGAACATGTAAGTTGCATAATTGTTTATATACATTATTAACGGTTTAGGGAAAAAGTGAGTTCTAACCATGTTCAAAATACTCAAATGAGGTTAAAGTTAAATAATTTCAGCACACAAATGACCTGAAGTGTCTATTTTAGTGATGGGACCCTTGACCCAAAACTCGTTGTGATTTGACGTATTGAGGTTGAGGTTTTCTGTGAAAATAACCAATTATCTTGCAATTTTATCAATTTGTTGTAGTTTTTTGGGTGCTCTAAAAATCCCCTGAAACCAACATCTCACTTCTCCATTATAGATTCAATATAAAGCCAAAATAACTTTAAGTTAATAAAAAAGGATAGCATTACAAAAGCGTTATTCTCTCACTCTCACTCACTCACACTTTAGATAGTAATAAAAAGGTTATTACTTTTCTTACATGGTCAAGGTGCTTCCACTCTTCTGCCCATTCTCTGTCTGTGAGTCTGTGATCTATGACTTCCTCCTGGCGTGCGCTTCCATGCATTCCTACCACAGAATGAAAAAGAGGGAGAGAGAGCGAATGTTAAACAAGTTACTATTTTCCTCGGTTTCCCATTTTTCCTGCTTGCCCTCAGCAGCCTGTCGTGCCCGTCTGTTTCACAGCCATAGCTCACTCGCTTCCTGACATCCTCCATCGCTCACAGTCTCTTCATTCCTCACATGCTCTCATCCCTCACTCCACTTCCCTGTGCTGCCTGCAGGCACACTCTCTCACTCTCTCCATGCCACACCAGAGCTGCCAGGCTCATACATCTCTTGTGCATATATCACCGGCTAACGCGCTTGAGTATTTTTAGCATATTTAAACTGGTTTCATTGAAAACCGCAAATCATTTATCCAGGAAATTTGTGTCCTAAATCCAGTCCTGTCTAGATTTACTACTAAGAGTCTGAGCAACTGAGATTGGAACATTTAGGGTGGAAAGCTTTGTAAAACTAAGCTTTATTTACATTTTTTAAATATTATGTTTACATTTTAAAACACAATTTGTGTGAACATGGTACACTGTAGTAAAAGAGCAACAGAAACTTTATACAAGTAAAAATTGTAATATGAAAAAAGTATTTTATGTACAAAACCTTTCTACCCAAGCATGTGTCATGCCCTATCTGTGCTCCTACTGTTCATTTTTTTCATTTGTTGTTTTTCACACAACTTTATTTTTCATTCATACAGCTAATTTCATTTCTTACCTTCTTCAGTTTGTACTGTTTTGGGTATTTGTTTATTCTTGTCTGTTTCATCAAGTTATTAGGTTTAATATTTGTTTTCTATAATTTATACCTTCTTTAAGTCTTTACACCTTTTATGTTTATTTAATTTCCATAATTTAGTTCACCTATGTGTTTTCATAATTCTCTATTACGTTTCAGGTAAAGTTTCCCCCAGTGTCCTTTGTCTATGAATATAGACAGTGGTTTCCCTAGTCTTCTATATTCTACATTCCTCTAGATATGTCTCTAAACATCCCCAATTTTTGTCAACATATCTTTTATCCTGTGGTCCCTCTGTCTCTATGTCACCTGCTTATATTTCTTTGTAATTTATATAATCATACTAAATATGCACTAATTTCTGATGTTTCCCTTGTCTTACCCAAAGGTCGAGGGCGGTCGCGGAGCTCACGGTGGTTGGGATGTCGGTAAGAGTCTCTGTAGTGGTGTGCAATGGCCATGTCGTCCAGACGGTAGTGCTGTGGAGGGGGTGGTGTAGGGTGAGGCAGGCCATTGGGCTGGTAGGAGAGCCCATTAGACGGGCTGAAACGCTGACCGGGGCTGATGGTGCAGGGCCTCTTGTTGGGGTGCTCTGGGTGAAGTGGCTCCCGCTCAAAGCCGTTCTCTTTGGTTCTGAGAGGAGCGAGAAGGAATTGAGCTTGAGGAGAAGCATTCTACTGTACTTTTATGAAGGTTTATGTTCATAACTTCATGTTTAATGTTTAATGACACTGAGGAGAGTGATATACTATATAGACAGATATATACAGATTTATAACTCATTCAGGCGATGTGATTTGAGGAATGTCGATTAATTACAAATGCTTATGTACATCAGTGGTTGATTAGCAAAAAAGACACAAAGACAGCAAAGTCTACCTTGTTTAGTTAACACTGACCGGTGGTTAATTGAAGCAATTTATTAAAAGAAAACTAACACTGCCTCAGCATTAAATGTAGAAATTAAATTAAAATGAAAAGTTTTGAAAAAGGGCATCCGCCGCGTAAAACATATGCCAGAGAGTTGGCGGTTCATTCCGCTATGGCGACCCCGAAAGGGAAGAAAGCCGACATGAAGATGAATGAATGAATGAGTTTTGAAAAAGCATTAAACGAACATAAAAAACATTGCCGACCCTATTATATTTGCAGCACATTATAATAGATGTTTTAAAACACAATTTATTTTTACATTTAAAATACATCTGTACACAACCCAAACCCACCATCTTACAATATTATTAGGTTATACAATTAATTAAAAATAATTTAACATTTGAGTTATTTCCTTTGACAAAAACATGTAATTTTATGCGAGTTGAAAATGTATTTTAACTTGGATGTCAATTCAGCTAGCATACAACATGCTAGCTTGTTGTATTTTTTAATCTTTATATTTACTGTCCTTCTCTTTTAGTCGAGGGAGAACTAAAAGCACTTTGAATTACCCTGTGTACGAAATGTGCTGTACAAATAAACTATAAGTGTGCTATACAAATAATGTGCTATACAAATAAACTTGCCTTGCCTTGCCTTGCCTAAAACTGATTAGAAGAAAAACTACTTGTAAGACAGTTATAGTATGATCTAATGTGATAAAAAGAAAACTAGCTCCTCCTCTTCTTTGTTATCAGTGAAAGGTCTTGACAGAGGACACGAGGAGCATAAGAGATGTGCACTTGGAGGACTCACTCAGCACAACTAAACCCTGGGGCTTTCACATTGTTCTGCCCTTCGCTTTCATGTGCCACGGGTCCAGGTGTTCGCAGATGCTGCTGCGCGTTTGAGCTGCATGTGTTTTTATGCTGCAAGGCAGTTGCCTCTCGGATAGCTCTGAAAGAACCTGAACTTATAATGAGGTGCTTTTATAAACTGCTAATGTGCATCCATCAGCGTCCATCTGGTCTTCAAAACAACCTCTCTCTCCTCCACCCACACCTCCGAAACACAGCTGCCTTTATTTTGCCCCAGTCTCATACATTTTAATATAGATTCTTATTCTATTCATCCTCAGCGGACCTTGTGCTTCTGATTCAGGTAGAGCTCATGTTTTTTTCTTTCTAATTTATTTTAGTTTCAATTCGAAAAGGTTTTGCAGAAATTACATTATTTTGCAAGTCTCTGTAAAAAAGTTGACAATGTCATTTGAAGCAGCACATCTTGTGAATAATTACAGGGTGACTATTAACTAGTTAGTAATTTTATTTTATAAGCAAACAATCTGACTGAGATTAACTGAGAAATAAATAGTGATGCTGACAAATCAATTTCTTTGAAATGTCTGCATACTGTTTGTCTCCCCAGGAGCTTGACTGTTTGACTTGAGAGACAATAGCCTAATCTGCCAACATCGGAAAAAGGTGTGTGAAATGATAATCTTAGTCATACACAACCAAAAAGCTGGCTTATCATCCAATTAAGAGGTAGTCGTAAAAAAAAGTTAACAATGTAAATATTATCCTCATCCAAACTTCAAAATTGTGAGTTTGATTTTAATGCAAGGACATTTGCACACATCATTTTTTTTGCATGTGGTCATTTTTTAAATGTGTAAATGAGTCGAGATGCCATGAATGTTACTCTTTAACCTGCCATATGAAGTGTCACATTACAATATATTAGCAAATAATATGCTATTTCAATTTGTTTGCATTGACAAAGTGCGGACAGAGCTTTTGCTGTTTGCATGAACTTTATCATATGCTATAATATTGAGTAAAAGTTATTTATGTACTTATCACTTTTATTGTTAAAACAAAAGTTATTTAACAAAATGAGATTTTTTTCACTCAAACCAAAAATGGAACAACATGTGGAAAGTAGTAATAATGATTCTCTTCCTAGTGAACTATTTGGATTTATTTTTTGTTGTCAGGTAAAGACAACGAATTGTCAGGTAAACTCTCGAATCAATTCAGTTGAGACTCTTTTGGGGTACAAACGAACAGACGAGACCTGAATTTGCACCTCATTTTGAACTCACCTCTTTATTCTGCAATTCAAGCAAACAAGGGTCGAGCACCACAAAGGAATATTTTATTCAAATAAGTCTCTGTACACATTACTCTTCTAAATGAGGCGAGCACACAAAGAATATGTCGAGGGGAGTGTTGCTTTCACTAGCTGTAGTTTCCAGATGAAGTGACTGTATATTGTGCTCGATGATTAAGGAGAGCATAGCTCCCTTTCAAATTCCAATATTGCTTTTTTTCTCTCTCTTTCACCTTCTCATTCTGAGCCCAGGGAGTCGAGGTGAGCTGAGCCGAGCTAAGCAGAAACAGAAGCGCTTAGCCAGCCGTATCTGAGCTGAGTCTCATCTGTATGTGTTATCGGCCATGTCCCCAGGCTCACCTCGCCATGCATTAGAGTTCAGGTAAAAATGCAGGTATTACATTAAAAAAAGAAGTTGGAAATAACAAGAAAAAAGAGAGCTGTGTATTTTTCTCAAAAAAAAAAAAAAAAAACCTTTGGGACGTGAGGTGATAAACGCTTATTTGAGGTATACCATATAAACAAATACTTCACTGAAAAAGCTCCAGGGAGGGTATATTAAAATCCCACAGTTCATAGCAGAAATGTACCGTAGCTTTAATTTGACCTCAGTTCTCCATGTTTATCTCAAATAGAATTCTCTTAAGATGCTAACTGCTTTCTCCAGATGTGTCTGGTTCCTCCATGTAGGTTCTGCTACATTACATGATCCAAATTCAAATGGTGTGTAACAATACAGACACTCACAATAATTCTACTCTGCTCCTGCTGTTTCACAAACATCTAGGTCCATATAACTGTATTTAAGTGTTAAAAGACTATTCCCTAATATATAAATATTCTAAGAGCCTTTTAATGGCCAAAAATGCACAAAGCCCCCTATTTTTTTAATGATTTTTAAATTATTTTATAACTTTATGCAACTTGTAATTATTTAATTTTTTTCCAGGTAGAGAAAAAAATTAAAATGAAATAATAATAATAATAATAAAATAATGTTCTTTTTTTAAATTCTTTTTAACACATTAAAGGCCTTTTCAGGGTGAGCTTAAGCTTCCTAAATTTATGACTGTGGCTTGGTCAAAATAGCATACCTAACATTAAAAATTTCAATTGTAAATTTGAAGAAGATAAAAAGGAAAAGGATTGTCTTACATGAACATTCGGTGAATCTTTAGGTTAAATGCAAAAATGTTTTATGTTTCAATGTAAAGTAATTTTGATTATGTGGTGAACATGTGGCAGAATTGCTAAAGGTTCCTTGACTTTATAGAAGAAGATAATTCAGGTAAATAAAAGCAATTTAAGTGTTTCATTAATGTCAAATAAAAATTTTCTACAAATTATAAAATTGATGGCCCAAGGCAGTCATCTTCTTTTGCCTAATGGAAGGATCTTCTTTTGCCCTAGGTGTATCTTAGCAAATGCTTCAAATCAGTTCGAACAACATGTGGATTAAAGTAACTCAAATGAAATCAAAACTCCTAATAGATTTTTTTCATTCAGAGACTAGAATTTCAGCATATAATTCATTTAGTAGTCATTGATTTCCTATTGAAAAAAGAAAATCCATTTTTTTTCACACTTGGGTTATTTTAGAGGGGCCATTATATGATTACATTTATTTATAATCATAATCATTACCATGTTTTATAAGGCAATATTCACTTACTTTCATGTTTTTATGTTGTGGGAGGAAAAAGGAGCACACGGAATAAAAAAAACATGCACACAAGAGGAAAAGTTTAACTCCCTCTGCAAGTTTGACTTTATAAAACTAAAAAAGTTTATACTAAGATATTGCTTACAAAATGTAAACATTTTCAACTAAATTTTGGGTTGTATCTGTGCATTGTTCTAGAGGACCAGGAAGAAATATAGTCTAAAAAGCAGAAATCCAACTGGACTGATTGATAGTCAGCCTCACCTGTCAGGCGTTCTTCTCTTTCCGTTCTCGTTGACATCCATCAAGAGTTCAGATGAGTCAACGGGTGATGTGGTGCTCGTGTCCAGCAGGAGTTGCTCATGCTGGGCGAGATACTGCGCAGGGTTCTGCTTGGCCAGCCGTGCACAGTGCACCAGCTCCCTCTGCAGTAGTGGCAGGTTAGCCTGTAGGGGGAGATAGCGATCAGCTTGTGGAAAGCACTTCACTACAAAGGCTCTGAGCACCATTTTTGTTTACTCATTATCATCATTACAGGTACAGTCTTCCAAAATAAATATCCTCTCACAGTGTTTAGAGCACCCTTCTATTGTGACTTAAAACATGCATTAGTGCCCTGAGCTCTTGATATGAGCAATCATGGTCAACACTAAAAGTGACATCTTCAAAGCAGATGGTTTAGAAGAGGGAAATGCTCGCTTTCTTTCTGTCTCATTTGCTCTGCATCTCCGCCATGATCACTGGCTGGCTTGGCTTTCTCCAAAAGCACTCAGAGGGCTTGCCACTTCAAAGACACTCCAATGAGCTTTTTCTACAGCAGATGAAAGGTTTTTGTGGATCCCCATCCTGCAACTGTCGGACCATTGCAGCAAGTAAACAAAAAATGTCTTAGGTGGAGAATTATACCTATTTTCTCTTTTTTCTATTCTCTGGTGTCTTTTTTCCTCTCTGGCCCATGACTCTGATCTAAAGCTATAATCAGATGTTTCTCCTGCTCTGGAATAATCTACTCCCACGTACAAGTGGAATAAAATATTGATTAAATAGTGAAAGCAGGTAGTGGAAAAATCAATGTATTTATGTAAAAAAAATATGTATTTATAGACAAAATGGAAAAGGTTAAGTACAATAACTTTGAATCGTTTACTGACAATAATGATAATGAGTGCTTTTAGTTGGACATTCTGGCCGCCATCTGTAAGAGTAAAAACTCTGTTAGATGATAATTGCCAGAGGCTGGTTCAATTGCTTTGGCCCTCCTTGACCTCAGAATTTCATTAAGTGGAGGTTCTCAAAGTTAGTAACAGTACAATGACTTTCAAGGTGGTAGATAAAGAGTCAAATAACATTGCACAGAAAAACCGTTCTACATATTTTCTAGACTTTTCTGATATAAAATTACATAGAATAACGTCACAAGAATAACGATTTAATATATTGTAAGTTTTGCTATTGCAGTATATTTGCTATTTTATATTTGTATGGAAGCGGATTCATCTTTTTTGACTGTGCACATCTGGTCACTTTGATTCATTCATAAGATTTTGGTTGAAAAGGTCTGATGCTAAACTGCAAGCATCCTCCTTGTTGATGCATTTTTTTGCACTTTGTTATACACTGCAATCCCTGGTTCTGAATGTTGGTAAACATTGACCTAGAATGCTTTTTAAAATAATTTTCTTAAAAACTAAATATTTGGATTTCGGTTATTGTTAAAACATCTTTAACTGCATACTAAATAAGCCAAAAATGCAATATTTAAGAACCATAGTGAAAATCTTATAAAATATTTTGTTGCAAGATGTGATTGATTATAAGCAATGTGCTTGCTGAACTTTTTCATCATTCATCTTCATGTCGGCTTTCTTCCCTTTCGGGGTCGCCACAGCGGAATGAACCGCCAACTCTTCTGGCATATGTTTTATGTGACGGATGCCCTTCCAGCCGCAACCCATCGCTGGGAAACATTCACACACACATTCACTCTTTAACACTATGGGTAATCGTTCTTACTCAATTCACTTATTCCGCATGTCTTTGGACTTGTGGGGAAACCGGAGCACCCGGAGAAAAACCCACGCGATCACGGGGAGAACATGCAAACTCAACACAGAAATGCCACCTGCCCCAGCCGAGCCTAGAACCAGCAACCTTCTTGCTGTGAGACAACCAACAAATGCCAATGTGTAAAAAAAATTCTATCTAGTGAAGCTATTTTCCTAGTGTTATTATGTGATGATTGTTATGATTATTATGTGATATATGTGATGAGTGCTGATTTTGGGTATCAAAATAGTAATAGTTTACAGTAACGTTTTTTTTATTATCCCACATTACTGACCACAATATCGCTCATCTATTTTTCTTGTAGATTTACAAACATGCATTAATGTAATTTTCTTCAATTATTTCTTAGTGTGCTCTCCAGATAGTGTGTGGTCCATTAGCACAGCTACTTGAAAACTGGCAAATCAAAAACAAGTCTAAACACAGTTTGTAACGTACACGCAATCCTTGCTTCCTCTACGCTGTTAGCATGTGGTGAAGAGCCGACAATATCATGCTGAGTACATCTCTGAGCAATGAGCCTCAGAGCCACAGAAAAACACATGTGCTAAAAGTCATTTTCAGAGCCCATTGAATGAATCAGCAGCAAAATTTTACAAATCTATCAGACGCAGAATGCATTTAGGGAAAAACACAATCAAAAGCTATAGAAGAAAGGTCGTCAGCTGCTGTAGTATTTGGATTATATCATTAGGGTGATGCACGCTGCCCTTCCGGTAAACACTTCCCAGCATAACCCAACTCTGACGGGTGAGTCGCTAGACAACATTAGCCTAATGAAAAAATGCTGCTAATGCATATTGTTGCAGCTGCGCTTCTGCACACTTATAAAAGCCCCTGCTCCCATAGCCATATGGTATTTGTCATTAAAGGCTCCTTTGAGGAAAACCACTAAAATTAGATGTGAGGGAGCAAGGAAAAAAAACACAAGTTGCATCTTCGATACCTCCTCCTTCTCATGAATAGATGATACGGTAACCATATGGCAGGAGCGAGTCAGGGAATTGTCCTTGTATACTACTCTGCATCCATCAGTGACCAGTGCAATCTCAAAACCTCCTTAACGGACGCAAACACAATATGCAGTGCACTAAAAAAATAACCTTCAAATGCATGATAGCATCAAACTTGACAACCACTTGTCCAAGTTTGTGACAGTAGTATGGTTTATAAGTGTGTGTGGTGTTTCTCTAGCTCTAAAATGATTAAAAAAAATTCATTGTCTAGTTAAAATTGCAGCATTATGAGATCAACTGTTTTAGAATAGCTGGTTTGAGATGGTTTTGCTGTAATTTCAACATGGTAGTTGATAGCTGGTTGGGCAGCTCAAAACGTCACATCGCACAATGCTCATAAATAACCAAGCTTATTGTTTGACCTACCCTCTACCTCTGGGGATTTTTTTAAATAAATGACATAAAAATGTTATTTAATCATACCAAATTGTGAGAAATACGCATCTGATTGTTCTTTTTATGTTAGACCAGCAGAGGTCTTAAGCAAAGGTCTAGTAAAACAAGTCTGAGGGAGGAGCAAGCAGAGTGGAGCGAATGAATGTAGAAGTATGCCTATTGGCTAAAAGCTAACCCTGTAACAAATATTGTGTCTTTCTTTCAAATGATCACTTCTAGAAAAATCAAATAGACAGGGTTCAAGAACACAACAACAGATGTGGGACTGTCTAGTATATGTTTGAGGAAGATGTTATTGAAGCTGCATTAAATTGATTCTAAATAAAAATCACTTTAGCCATTGCTAATGTTAGCATTCATGAGCCACAGAGCGACGTCACTAATATGAAAGCAAGAAGAAACAAGGTTTTTGATCAGCAGCAGTGCATGACAATGTAATTTTTTTTTTTAAAGTTTTGATAAGGCGGAAATTATGTTTATTATTATAATTATTTATATGAAAATTTTTTGAGAAATATAACTTTTCATAAAAACCCTTGTGTGACCTTCACATCTGATGTCAACTTTAGCATACTTTTCTTTTTGAGCAGATTTGATCATCTCCCTGGACACTTGTTTGACTCTAGCTAAAAGAAAGTAAAACAAAAACAAAAACAAAGAACAGGGCGAAGATGGAAAACAAAAGAAGAGATAAAGGTTAGGCAGAGAGGGAAAGGAATCTGGTAGGTTAGTGTAGCGCATATAATAGCTGTCACTTGCACAGAGATGAAAACGAATGGCTAAAAATTGAAGCTGGATGAATACAGCAGTCTGTGTATGGATCAAAGCTTGTGAGAATTTAATCTCTATGAAGTGCTGGTGTCTATTTGTCACATATGCCATGAATTAACAAATTGCACATTTGCTCTGCAGGCGACAGTCGTTCTAATCCTGATCCATATGGGATTCAAATATGTGCTGTGTGTTACTGAAATAGTTACTCTTGTTTAAAGAATAATATAGTGTTTATTTGAGGGATTCTGGTTAAGTTCCCCAATATAAACATATATAGATTCACTCTCAACAGTAATCAAATAAGGACTCCTTTGACAAATGGACGACCGACAGGGCAAAGGTTGATATTCTCCCAGACAAAAGATCACATTACAGTGGTTTCAGATGTGCCCCTCTCGTAAATTTAACATGTGAGAAAATCAACGGCTGGGGTTCCATCAGCACATGTGAATGAACAGCCTTTGTTCTATAGCAAGGGAATGTACCTATGCATAAAGGAGAATAAACTATGTAGTTTCAATTAAAAAACAAGCCTCAGTGAGTAAAAAACCTGATGCGTCCTGCTCATGAGGATGTTTCCCAGAATTCTTACCTTTAGAAACGGGATGACAAACGGTCGGAGAGGAAAGTTGGTCGCTTCTTGGAGTTTGGAGTGAAATTCTTCTATGGTTAAAGTAGAGTTCTGCAAAGACAGAAAGAAAATGCATGAGTGCGTGTGGAAAGGATTAAGTTAAGACATAAATTATTGAAGCAAAACGATATCCTGCTGAATATCGAATGATTTGAGGACTGTAATGCGAAGCATCAGGATGGTTGTGGTGAAAGAAGGAGTTTGATCTGGTGGCTTTTACATGTGTAAGGATTGACTGAACTGCCGGTGAGTCAGAAACATGTGTAAACAAGCATGAAAACACAACTCGAGATAGAGTTTTACACAGCAATGTCTAGTATCAGAGATGGACATGGTTTCAACGTCATAACGCACACTGGATTAGTGTGCTTTTAAGAAAAATGTTCTTCATTCCTTTTCATCAGACCAATAAGACACCATGTTATATTTGCAGATGCTAGCAAGGTTGTGCTATAAAAGGGAAGATTATAAAGAGAGCAGGGAGTTGTACATTTGAGAAAAATACACAGGCTTTTTTCCTCCCCTCATTTCCCAGACCTGAATTTTGTTACATTAGGCTTACATCTGTTCGGCCAGATTGCAGCGGGCTGTTTTGACAGCCAGAAAGCCTCCTGAGCTTTTCTCCAGCATCGGCGGCGCTAATTAAGTGTGTCACTCTTTTCAATAAGGCAGAATGGGGAGTGAATTAAAAAGAGGCATTGAAGCCAAGGGGACACAAGGAAGCCTCTGCGTGTAGACACAGCAGAAAATAAACAAATGCCCACTGTAAAATAATCCTTTCTTTGGAGTACAAAATTGAAGCTGCCATTCTTTAGTACAATACTAGTTGCAAATTGGCTTTTGTTTATTCCATAAGCACATACTAAACAAAATAACACTGCAACATAGCATGTGCTAAGTATCTTGATTGGTGTTTTTTATTCTTTAGCAAAAGATATATTTTGTTAGATTTGGTCATATATATATTAGTTCTAGTCTAGTATCAAATGTGAATCCAATGTGCGCTTGAAACTTTGCAGCAGCAATACAACATAATGAAACTCTCTGGCACCCAAAAAACCCTTGGGTCACTATGGTAAGTTTTAAATATGCCTTCAGAAAAAGATAAAATATTAATTGCAGGAAACATCCTTAACCATTGGAGACAATATATAAAAACAATAACTGCAGGATGTTTAGTGTTGTAGAGATCTCATGCATTTCTATCATGGCTTATATCTAGAATACTAGAAAAGTTGTTGTCTAGCATAGTTTGCTGCCTTTACCAGCTAGTGTTAGCTTGTTTTAATAGGTATAGGCATAGGCACAAATAAAGAAATAGGCATCTTTATTTGTGCCACGGTGCAAGACCAAAGTTGGAAGGGCGGTGATGTCAGATATAAAAGTAAATATTGGAAATATGTTGATTGTTGAAAATACAATTTAATTTCAACAGAAATGACTCATAGCAATATCATGAGAGGGATGCTTTTTAATACTAATTAAATATAACTACAATAAAAAATGACACATTTTGATAAATCTGACCTGATCTGGTCTATGACTGCAGACTTACCACAAGCCCTAAAACAAGTGTACGAACTCGTTCTCCAATCTCGGGTGAGATATCATTTCCGAACTGTTGAAGAGTCGTTAAGAACCGTTTAAGCTTGCTGAGCTGCCTTGCACCGCAGGCTGGTGGCAGCTGCTGATTGGCCAGGGAGGAAGAAGAAGAGGATGAAGGCCCATTGCTGAAGCCATTGGGAGGAGATGGAGCTCCATTTAGTGCAGTTGGCGAGTGACTGGTGCCATTCGTTACTGCAAAACAGAAATATAGTATTTTCTCAAAGAGAACATTAACATCTATTTTTAGCCCAAGTACACACAATGATTTAAAACACTGGCAGACAGATCCTTATTCAAATATGACAAGGGCGCCTATGACTGATAGAGCTTGACTGTGGATTTTTTGACAGTTCAGCATTTGTTTTCCATTGGTTTTGGCAGCTTTGAGAAGGAAGCTGTGTTTTTGCATCTCTATACTTTCAGAGGAGGGATTTACATGTGGTTGAGTGCCCCCCGTGCCACGATGAGAAACATACGTGAATGAGGATACAGCCTGGAATCAACGTCTAATGAGATTAGGCTGCGTGATAGCCTCGTTTGCCTGGCTTCCCTCCAAGAGAAAAGAAACGAGATACTTGAGCTGCATCTGGTAACAATTACATGGAGGGGAAATCAAAGCGCTTGCTTTGTTAAACCTTCCGAATGTATAATTAGAGTCTGTCTTTAAAAAGGCTCCGGATTGCTTCAGAGCCAGCTCTCTTTTTTGTCTTTTTTTTCCCATAAGAGCTAATTGCAGAGTCCAACTGATCTGTTTTAGGCATGTAACATCAGAGAGAGGAATGTGTTACTGTTGTTGACAGCCCACCACTGCTCAATTATACTGACAAGGGAGGTTACAGCATGGACGGCTTTGATTCTGAGCCACTCCAGTGCTCCCCTGAGCTGGCATGCGTCATGCTCTTTGTGGCATCAGCCAGCAGGCAAATTGAAAATCGTGAGTCTGGTAATGAGAGGGGATTATATCAGTTGTTATGGGGGAATATGCAAAACTATGTTTTTGGTATATTATTTTTTGACTTAATGATTATTCAGTCAGCTAACTTAAAACATTTATCTAATAATTTCTGTGTTATGTTCTCCGTTCCTGTTATCACCTTCATCTTGATATCATTGTCTTTGAAAATTTTGTTCAACCCCTTAAAACCTAAAGCATCATCAGCAATGCATTTTTACAGTCTATATTATTTCAATCATAACTTTTGTGGTACAATTGTTTTATATATTTAAGAACTCTATTGTAAATGGTGAGAGAATACCACAATGTCATGTCAGTACATGTAGCTGAACTGACTATAAAGCTGACTTTGACTTTGAAAAAATGCCTCTGAAAGAGAAAGAATATACTTTTTGAGCATGTTTTGAGCGCATACTTTCAAATGTTGTAAAGAGGGTTGAAACTCTTTCTCTGATAAACGAGAGGCAGCAAAACATGCTTAGAATTCATGTAACAAACAAATGTAGGCAATTTTCTTCTTTGATAAATATTAATTTGCACACTCCTCCATGTCTTAACATGTTTTCTTTACATTTACAGATAGAGCACTCATTAAAATAATTATTGGAAAAAACCCTGAGGTGTTACTGAGTGTATTAACAGTAGATTTTTTCTTTTGTTAAATGTATTTTTTCCACTTTCATGGATTTGCTTTCCAAATAAATTATATTTTACATATTCATTCATTTTGGATCTATCCTCAGTGAAGTGTAAAATGTGTAAGAAAACTCACATGCAGTGGGTGTAAAGGAGCTGGCCCGGGGTGCTCCCTGTGTGGTGGGGGGAGGAGGCATGGTGGGCGGAGTTAACCTGGACTGTGTTTTCACATCAGCAGGTGAGTCGGGCATGGTGGAGCGCTTCTCAGTGCGATCTGCAGAGGAAAAAGTGGAACAGTTCTTGTGAGACCCCAACAATATCCCAACAGCTGCCTCTCCACAGCACCTGAGCTCTCCGCACAGAGATACATAGATGGTGCACGCCTTTAGAGAGTTCATAGATAGCAGCACCAGTCAAAATCCAGCTGTCAGACCCGTTTCCCAAATGATCAAAGACACTCATTAAAACGTTTCAGTAATCTGGAGAAAGCCTACAGAGATTACATACAACTTCAACAGTAATACATAAAGTGCCCCATTTCTTCAAATTAGAAATGTAATCAACCCGTTGTACAATCACTTATGTTAATAACAGTCCATTTTCAATGTCACTAATTAGAAGGAAAAAAAATACAAGTGGTTTCTACATAAGGATTTAAGAATATAATGCCATAGTTCAAAATAAAAAAAAAAATTCAGCTGGTCTACTAAATCAAACAAAAAAGCAAGTAATGCTCAGAAAGTAACAGTATAATACACTAAACAATATTACATTTGACAGTATTTATATTCTTTGCGTAGTTCACTTATTTGAGAAGAGAATTTCGCAGGAACCTTAATTATTTTTAAGCAGCGAATTTTTTGAATAAAGGTTTGAATAAATGGATATATGGTTCAGTTAATTTTAGCAAGGTTTTACAAGTTGGTCAGCTTATTTAAGCTGATTATTTTCCAAATCAAATAGAATGTTTTAAAAGCTTGATTACTATATATGGTAAAAATTATTTACATTTAGTTTAACTATAATAGTAGTGCCACTATAATGAGTTTAATTATAAAAAAGGAAAAATAATCATTTAAGTCATAAATGGTCAACTATCGTGTAACATACTAGTATCTTTCAGTCCAATAAAGGGCTTACCAACAACAAAGTGTCTATAGCTGATGAATTGGAGAGCTTTCTTATCATAATAGAAATTTTAGAGTCGTGTCTAGTTCTCCACACAGCAAGGTCAGAGCCATTGCTACCTAATGCTTTAAACAAAAATGTATTTCATCAGAAGCTGAAATGTGTCAAAAACTAAAAAATCATAAATGTCATAAATAAGAAAGAACCTACACACCTACAAAAAAAACTACATAAATAGGATTAAACCTACAAAATGTTGCGTTTGACTTGTTTTTTATGCTTTACTGAAGCCTAATTGCAGTTCATACTAGGCAAAATGTGGGGTATAACCTGGTCAGGTCATTAATTACACACAGGGATACATTTATTGCTGAGGACAATGTAAAGTCTCCCTGAATCCTGTTTTTAAGCTGAGAAATCCAAAGTACATGAAGGAAACTCAAACAAGCACAGGAAGGACATGCAAACTACACTCCTGAAAGCCCCTGGCTGACCACAAACCTGTTTCTAACAGAGATGCAGCCTTACCCTCTTGGCCACCTTGCTTACCTGTTTTCATTTATCAGGTTTTGTGCATGTGTAAACAAGATAATAAGCTATATGTACTCTACATCATTTTTAATACTTGAGTCACCAACTCAACAACGCCATACACCAACTTTTAACTCGCATGATTGAAATTCGGAGACACATTGTAGCTGTTACTAAATCTCAGCCTCCAATATGACAAAGCAACACATCATTCTTTTGTGTCTTTCAAACAGAGATACAGCCTGACACGTACATGGTGGACCAGGTGTGGGAACAGTGTGTCAGAATGATTAGTGGGCTAATGTTAGGAACGTATAGACTGACTTTCCGATTACAGCACTCTTGGGCGTCACTTTGACTCTGATAACAGAAGGCTTTCCCTTTATTTCTCCCACCATTGTCTGTTCAACATGGTTAAGTCTACTAAAAACATCACATGGCAACTGCTGTTTTGTACAATTGTGCATGTTGGAGAATAATCTAATTTGAACTCTGGATTTACTTAGATGACTAGAGTCTGAACAGGAAAGCAAAAAAAGATAAAAAGGTGGGAAATTCAGCTCCATATGGCTCCCATTCCCAAGGCACCACTGTGACTGTATGTGTGCACCAGATCCTAAACATATGTGTCTGTGTAGGCTTAATCTACCCCATACTCGCTCCCCATGTGCTCCCAATCCTTTCCTCAATTGATAACAGAGTCACAATGGTAAAACAAAGCTCAACCTTTCTACATTACACAGGCATAGATCCACCAATTCCATCCTAAGCTGTTTATTTACACTGATAAAGAAATGACTGAATAATCACCAGGGGATTTCACGGCAGTCTTACGCCTACACCCTGAGCAGATTAACTATTTGCTGTATGTTTAAAAAAAGATATTTTAAATAGCAAGAAAAATAATCAACAAAGTGGTAATGGACAGGCGAAGAAGAAAAAGTAATCCAGTTAATGTCAATGTGACATATAATAATTTTTAATAAGCCATCTCTGTCTTTAGTATATGACACTCATTCCTAGACATAATGTGAGATAAGAAAGATATTTGAGTGTGTGAAAGGAACAAAATGATTTGGTTTAAAATCTCAGTATGGTGCCAGTTATTACCTTGAAATGTTAACAATGTGACCAGGCACTGTAATTCTCTAGAGCACCAGCACAAGTCTGAAATTATTAAAATAGTCCAAGAGCAAGAGCAGAAGCTAGTGCACCTTTCAGATCAGCATAATTGAAAAATGCCGTGTCTGTCAGGACCTGTCCCCTGTGGGTTTCCAACATTGTCTTAGTGTTCCCAAAATCTAAACAGTTCTGTGTTTTATTTGTATCGCACTAGTGTAGTTCTAGTTTGTATTTCAACTCATCGTTATCTTGTTTAAGGTAACTTCTAATTTGTGGTCACCTGTTCCCATGATTGCTTTCTAGTTAGCGTGTTCAAGTCTTCTCCCTTTTACTGATTACCTGTGTATTTAACCCTCTCATTACCAGTGTTTCTTTGTCCAGTAAACTTAATGCACAGCTGTTCTTTTGGCTCAAGAGTTTTCTGTCTTCACCTGTTTGTATTTTGTTTTGTTATTTCCAGTGTTTCCTATGTTTTATTTATAGAAACTGCATAGACCCCTCATAATTTTGTCCTGGGTCCTGCTGTGATTAAACAAACTAAGTGTCAAAGGCAGATAACATCAACAAGATGGATTTAAATTAGGCTTTGATTTGAAAAACAGTGTAGTTCACAATGTATGATAAGAGATTAGTCCTTGTGTCAAAGTTTGGAACTATTGAAAAGGGAAAAACCTACAGCATTTATTTGTTGGAATGGATGTAAGTAGGGAGAGAATGGTATAATCTGACATCATGCATCTAGGTTACATACAGTACTTGGCAACCTTTGGATGCGTTGAGTACATGTCTCAGAAAAAAATGTAGAAAACTAGCATGAATGTGGAAGGTCTTTAAGAATCTGTCAGAGCAACATATTCATTATATTTCATATTTCCTTCACTTCACCCTGCTGTAATATTACACATCAGACAACTTAAAAGCTTTTTCATTTTCACAGAGTTCTTCATCCTGTTTTAGAATGAAGCAGAAATCACCATTATCTGTCTTTTATACTGTAAGATGGATGAATTCCATAAAAGGTGCAGACTGTAAAATCCTAGGCTGAGTTGCGAAATAAAATAGCATTTCTAAATGCAGTTGTTTTATATTTTACCTCAACTTAGTCAAAGGAAGAACATATTGAAAATAAAACAGCACTGTAAAAGAGGGGCATCTGAAAGTGGAGGCTATGTAGATGTATGTACTATACAGGAGAACAGAGATAACTCAACATAAATGAGTTCCATCTTTCAATGGAAAAGAGGTAATTTTGCATTTTAAACAGGCTCAAAATCCTCCCAGAGTGCACATCCATTCACTTTCTGATTTCATCATGTTAATCTAGGCAGAGTTAACACACAGAGTGCATTTGTTTGGCAGTTACCTTGCCATTCAAAATAGGAACGAGCGGCACAGAAGAATATTAGACGGGCCACCATGGATATTGATGCAGCAAAAGATTTAATGTGGCTCCCAGGAAGGACGATGAAGTGCTTTCCATTTTGCTGTTCGGCAAGGTCTCTTATTGCTTTTCAAAAGAGCTCTCGAGTAATATGGATCACCATTAAACTGCATGCCAATCTGAACAAACACGTTCACTCTTTCGCTTTTTTGTGGCCTGACAGTGTTGGGGAGTGTATCAAGACTTTCTTTTTCCCTCAGTGCTAATTATCTTTCTCATTACCAAAAACTCAAAGAAAATATGAAACTTAGAAGCATGCACTATTAAAGAGGAGCACTGAATATCTAATGTATCCATCAGATCACTTTTTGTGTTCACATAGTTACTGATAACATGAACATAAAAGCCTGATGTTTTTACATCAGTTGCTGAAATGGTAAATATCTTCTAGAATCTTTAAAGATTTATTAATACAGCCACCTGTACACACAACAACAAATCTCATTCACTTTTGTAATATGCTTAATAGCATTTTTATATACATCTGGCATCTTTACTGAAAAGCTGCCTTTGAAACAACAGCAGAAAGTGCAATACAAACATTTTGATTTGTATTGATTTTTTCTATAAGTCAGAATATGTTTGACTATATTAAAAATGTTCACACAATAAACTGTACTTTAATATGAGAAACCTTTCATTGTTGCTAAAGTCTTTAAACACTGCGATGGTTTTCCTCAAACGTCCATCTCTCTCTGACCAAACAAAGAATGCCAATGCAAGTTCCAAACCAACAGGGAAAAAGCTTGGAAAAAGGTCCTTTACTGTCAGCATAGATCATTTAGCATAGTGTACCCTTACATTGTTGCAATACTCCTGTTCAATATTTTTAAATCAATTATTGCACTCTTCTGCCCAAGAGATGCATAAAACAGCCCTAAAATTGTATTTAAAAATATATACATTTACACCTTGTGTGCTGGGGTAAGTCTAAGTAGAATTTAAATTCATTAAAAAAAATCGCTACAGAGAGAGAGCAAGTAGAGTGTAAATGGGACTGAAAGTTGGAGTAATCAGCCATTTTTCTTAGCAAAGGATCATAACTAAAAAGTAAAAAGTGGACAAAATGAAGTGACTTAATGGTTCGAAAACAACATGGACAGATGATCCGTGTTGGTTAGAGACTCTCATTCAAGTAGCCCTACCCTTAATTATGTAAATCTTAATATAACTAATGAGTAATACAAAAAGAACTTGCATCAGAGTTGTCATGTAGAGCAAGTAAAGTGTGCTTTTCAGCCAGTAAAGTAAATATGAATTTATTTAGCTGTAGTTGGGTGTTTTTAAGATTACGGAGAATGAGAACCTCTCTACCCTGAAGCCTCAAGAAGTCTCTATTAGGATCATACTAATATACTACTACACTACACTACACTATTCTTTAGTACCTTCATCCTCCCAAACTTCAGTTTAAGTTGCACATTTAAAATATTCAAGAAATGTACTAGATTTTATTCCAATGTATTTTTATGTTTAATATGCTCATTAACAATAAGTAGTGTAGTGTAAAATGGTGGCTTTTATAAACCAGGTGTTCATCAGATAACTGATAAATAATAAGGGAGCTAAAGACAGAGAGCACTCTTCACAGGAGATCATGGGACAGGTAGCAGCATGAAAGGAGATTGTGAAGGTGGAGAGAGAGTGAGTGAGAAAGGTAGAGAGAAAGAGCAGCCAGTCTTCGGATAATTGGAATTCAGATGCCGTCTCAGCTATCTGAGGCAGAGGGTGAACTGGGAGACCGTGTTGCATTGGTATGAATACATTATGAACTTGTGCATGCTGATGCACCATGCAATCATCTCCGCCAGATGGAACAGCACACAGAGCGTGGCCCATCAAACCTAACGTGCTTGTCAAAGAAGATGTATGGACAGCCCCTCCCTCCTAGAGCTCATTGCCCAACACTTATTCCACTCGTTCCTTTAGCAACAAAGCCTGTCCCTTTGGATCTTCATCTTTCTCTTTCACTTTACCTCTCCCAAAGCCTTCACTTTTCAAGGCTTCTCCCCAGGTGCAGTTGTTTACTCGAACCCCACTTGGCCGGCGCCAGGTGGTGTGCCAACGTTCCATTCCATCCCATCAAATGATGAGCACTGAAGGGATCTGCATCAGTCTGTGTTCATTCAAGAGTTACCAACCCACCCAACTGTGGTGAACAATCACCTGTGCACTCTGATATTTAAAGAGATTGCACTCTTCCGGCAAGTACTTTCCTCAGCACGCCCGACTCAGATGTTATTTCTGGATTAAAACAGACGCATGAATCACTCCAGCCCTTAAATGCGAAATAAACACTATCATCGATTACGAGTGACTGTGACCTTTAAAAGAAAGTGATTTCACACTATTGCTATCCCAGTTTGATGCCGGAACTTAACCACTTTAACATCATAGGCAGACCAATGGGCTCTATAACTGAATATTTTTTAAAACAACTTCTTAAAATGTTTCTTATGAAAAAAAGATAAAACAAAAAGACAAAGACTTAAAAATATCTATTTCAAACATGACACGTTTTCATTTCTTCTATGCAACAACAGACTGTCTTCTGAATGGTCATGTATACAATACATTGTTTTCCCAGCGATGGGTTGCGGCTGGAAGGGCATCCGCCGCGTAAAACACATGCCAGAGAGTTGGCGGTTCATTCCGCTGTGGCGACCCCGAAAGGGAAGAAAGCCGACATGAAGATGAATGAATGAATAATACATTGTAATAAGTGGTGCTGTTAGATCATTAAAAGGAGCAATACACTAAATTAACCTCCCTATATAAGCAGTCAGCCTAATGGATCCCTCAGACATTCAATTGGCAACCCTTCTCCACAACTTAATTTCACAACCTCCCCCGGACAACTTCCCTAGTAAGCTAGATCCCGCGAAGTATGCCTGCATATCTATGCCTAATTTCTTGAATGTGCACTTGTGAAATAATGTGAAGCGTAAAAAAATCTGTTTTTCCATATTGTTAATCACTTTCTAGGATTTAAATGGAATACCGTTAAATCTAAACTCTGATGTAAAAAATTCCTAAAAAAAACAGCACATACAATTTTTACATACAAAAAAAGCATTACATATTTACATACAAAAATTTTTTTTCACATACAAAAAAACAAACAAACAAAAAAACCCTTTTCTCTAACAAAAATAACCATAGGCTCAAGGATTTATTGGCAGAAGGACACTATTTCCTCACATTCACAATACCTTCCCCGAGTGAATACCTTCCCTAAAAAATAGGAAAAGGAAGGCGCAATCCGCTAATTCATTTCAAAATACAGTCTTGCTTAAAAAGAAATAAAAAGAATGAAACAGATGCAGTGTTTCGAGTGAAAGTCACTCTTTTTTTTAGTCGTCTTCTTCAAAATGGATTTATCTTAACGTCTGTTTTAACCATCTGTTGAAATAAGGCCCAGTTGGCTTGAAGCACAGAGGAAGAAAACAAGTGCGGAGGAACAATAAAAGTGATTCACGGTTGCCGTTACGCATCCATTGAATTTTCAGCGATTTGTAGGTTGTCGTGTACCCTGACTAAAAAGAGTAAACCCTTAAAGTGAAAGAGAGAAATTACGGTCTCACAGGGAACTTGCATAAAATTGCACATGCAATTGCTTTTACCTCATCTATAACCAATCAAAACTTGGTTTGAAGGAAACAACAGAGCATTTGCAATTACACTCCAATCACAACTCCAATTTCAAGCATCTTTTGGACAATCTGCAAATCATTATTTACTGACTTCTCATATAGAGAAACAAAACTAGAGCATTTTTCAATAAAAGGCCTTTCATACTCAGATTCAAGCTCTCCAACGCTAGTGTGAAATGCGTCCAACTCTCAAGTCAATGACTCACTCAGCTTCCTGGCACGAGCAGATGCCAGCTGAAAAGTGAGGAGAAAGAGAGAGAGAGAGAGAGAAACAGAGAAAGATGGTACACTCAATATGGCTCGGCACCTAGACACATGGCTTTAACTGGCTATCCACCAACACTGCTGTGTTTTTCACTGTGTCCCTCATTAGCAGCATGTAGGTTAAAGTCATGCACGTCCTTGTGGGATATGCAGTTGGTCCACAAGCAACACTTGTCATTGAAGAAAGTTTGTTTGGTGGGAATGATGTAAAGAGAAAGTCAGACAAACTTGAAAATGGGTTTGTGGACATATTTGAATCTTTGTTTGGGACATTTGTGCCTGACCAGGAAAGCTTCTAGGTTTCTCCAGACCCACCAGTTTTTTTCACATAGTTCCGCAGGAAATGTATTAGATTGGTTAGGCCAAATCATCTTTTTGAGTGACTTCTTTATTTTTTGTTTCTATTTTAAAAGGGGGAACCTCGGTACATTTTGAAAAAGCATATATTTATGTTTTGTATAATATTACAAAACAAATCTGAATCAAGAAGAAGAACAATGTCCTTGGGCTTGAACTCTAAATAGAGGTACAGCTGAGCTAGTCTTGTGCTGTACACACTACACTATTGTAGTGTGATATGATAGATATAATTTTCACGAGTTACAATTACAATTAAAGCCTTAGTATCGTAAGCATGCTTTGGTGGGTTTAGAGAAGCGTTCCAGACTAGCTGTTCGAGCAAAAGGACCTGGGTACCAGAAGTGACTTGGACCTGGAGACGATCTCCCCTTGAAGAGTGACGAAGGGACGGATGAAGTGGTTTGCTTGAACGAACATGAATTATATTTTATATATACTTGAAGAAAGTTGCTTCATTGGGATTGGCTGGAGGTGTTGGCTAATGAAATAACAAGCTCCACCTAAACTTTAACTGAATTTGTTTAAGCAATGTATTTTAGTTGCTGACCAATTGAAAAAGGATGATAACGATAGCCGGCAGGTGTTTGGGAAATAATGGCACCTGTTTAGTCAGCAGGGTATCCCAGAATGAAAAATGAGTTTGAAAACATGGAGAAAGTCATGAAAACAGACAGATTCTGTAAAATGAACAGGACAAGATACTTTTTTCTTGTTTCTCAGACTAAACTAATTCACATAATCTGAACTTGGACCAGCTATCATTTTTTTACATGCATGATTGTATTAGAATATTTCATACCAATATTTCATTTTACATTTCCCAGCGATGGGTTGCGGCAGGGAAGGGCATCCGCTGCTTAAAACATATGCCAGTGAGTTGGCGGTTCATTCCGCTGTGGCGACCCCGAAAGGGAATAAAGCCGACATGAAGATGAATGAATGAATTATACCAACATTTCTGAATTAATCAAGATTATGATGCATGGTATTAAATTTAATTATAATAGTTCTACTTAAAATGTAGATTTACATTTACTTTATCCAAAGACTGCAATAAAATAATACATTTATTCAGTTCTAGCTTTCCTTGGGAATCAAACCCTTAGCATACAAGAGATGCTTTCAAAGACCATCTATTTTTGTTGTTTTGTTGTGTTGATATTAAATGGATCTTCATGTAATGTATATATGACATATTTCAGCTCAGAAGTACTTTTCTACAATTTGATGCCTTGTCCTAGGTGCTTCAGAGGATCTTCCTCTACTACTTATCTTCAAAAGCTATTGCAATAGCAGAAGTTGTTTTCAGAGAATCATCTAGGTCTTGTGGAACACATCACAAAAAAAAATCCAATCATTTTACTTGAATTAAATCAATCTTCCAAACGTATCCATCAGAACAGCAGTAACTCAAAATGCTCAAAATCAACTAAAACTCATATTTTCCAAGAGCACTTCAGAGATTAAAAATACTGCCATTGAAGCACTTTTTTGTTCTTGGTTAAATATGTAGCATTCAAGCAAAGTGTGTGATTACCTATCCCTTTGTGACAAATATCATTTTTGATTTCATTTTATTCTGAATAAAAGTGTCTGCTAAGCATGGTCAACATGACTAAGAAATGTAAAATCTGAAAATATCCAGACTCCGAGAACTTCAGAGATATTTTCCAGAGCGGCTCAAGAAAGCACCAAGAACACATCAAATGTTTCTAACTGTATATATACCAGTTCCTGCCCTCTCTCCAGCTAAAGTCAACAGCTATTACCCCTCCAATCCACCAGTGCCCTCCGCACCACTCAAACCTGCAAATTGCAGCCCTTTATCCACTTATTCACTTTATTCATTCAGCCAATTATTCTCCCTGGCTGTGTCAGCTACAAACAGACGTCTGTATATGCCTGGCAAGGAAAGCATTTCCAAGTCTCTGATGCTAGGATGAGTAGTGACCATGATGGGGAATGGAGAATCAATTTTCGACAGATAATAAAGAGCCTCATGTCTTACATTATCAAACGCTCTTTAACTACACTCAAAAAGTGAGCTAATAATATATACGGCTCTTGCTAACTGCAAACTTGCGTGATAAAAGAAAAACTGACAAGCAGAGAGGAGGAGGAGGAGTAGGAGAAATGAAAGAAAAACCCTGGCGGCAGAATGGCGGTTTATTTCTGCTGGGACCTCTGTCTGCAAGTGTTTTGAAAATATCACATGACAGAAGCCATGTGTTCGAAATTAGAGTGAGTTAAGTCCACTGCACAGAAAAATATGTAGACAATTTATGAAACGCAGTCCTGGATAGAGATTTACTAAGTAGAACCAGACTCAGAAAACAAGTGACCCCCCCCCTTCAATTACTGCAGACACACATACAATCGCTCTCCTTTTCTGTCTCCCTCTCTTCCCCTCCACAAGACCTTAAAAATGATTTGAGTCACATCTGGCGAACAGGAGATGGAGGAGATGGTGGAGCATGACCTAACGTCAGGGTACTTCCACCCTGAGCACTTTTTGTATGTGTTTGTGTGCATGTTTGAAGAACTGGCCACAGTCTGCTAATGGCTTTCAGCACAAGGAACAGAGGCGTAACTCCAGGCATAGACTGCCCCTCAACCGATTGGCTGCCATCACTGAGTGGCTTCTTAATGACTAAATACACTCTAGAGAGTCTGTCTTTAATGCTTAAACTTGGGTCAACAGCCCTTCTGCTATATTTGCTCAAATCTCTGAGAAGTTACTTGGGAAATAAGTACCAAAATCAATATCTGTTACAAAACAAGCAAACAGACACATACAAACATACACTAACCAGATTTTTTGTTATTAAAAAATGAATGTGGTCCCTACTAACTGAGTGTTGATTTCATTTGCAGTGGTAGAATTAGCATTTTTGGGCACCAAGACAAATAGAAGCATAGGAGCCCCTGCAGCTTTTCTGACACTTAATTAAAATTAAGAAATCTTTTAAAATATTTGGGAGAAAATATTTTCTCCTATGGTTGCGTCACTTCCTTCTGGTTTGCCTTCTCATTGTTTACTGGTTTTTGTCATTATTTTTTGGTTTTGTCTATAATCAGGTTTTTGCTTCTCATCAATTAAAGCCATACATTTAAATCTGACTTATGAGCTAATGTTGAGATGATTTCGATAATCAGTCGTGCTGCAAATTAATGAAAAAGTATTTTTCATTTCTTTGTTTTCTTTGTGCATCTCAGATTATCATAGATAAATTTTCCCGCAATTCTCTCTAGACATCAAATGCCATCAGTGTCATTTACATCCATTGATGCAAGTTGGGTGAATAAAAAAGCCCTTTATTGATGGTTGAGAGCGGAGCACAAAGACATGTTTACACCCTCATGTCACAATATATACATAAACATATACAGCCAACAGTAAGTACGCCCTTGCTTGTTTACATTAATCAGTAAAAAGAAGAATGATTGTATGTTAATACAGCTCAAATACAAGTACAAAGCATATTGCTGCATACTCAGTGTAGTAGCCTAGGGGTTAGTGAGCATGACAGATAGCTGTGTTTCGAGCATGACAGACAGCTGTGTTTCAGCCGCCCTGACTTAAAATCCTGAGCCCTGACCCCTGCACCTCTCTTTCTTCATTCACTTTCCACCTAATAATGTTTATATTGCTGAAGGTAAAAACTAAAATGCATTTGGTGATACAAGATACTGGAACATGTTTAGTTATATGCTGTGTAAATATGTTTGGTCAACTGTGAGAATTTCTGCATTTTACTGTTAACCTTACATATTTAGAGTTTAGAATAAATCAATCAACCAATTAAATTAAAATGTATTTTATAGCACTTTATTGTAGTTGCTTTAAACCACCTTTACAAAAAAGGGCCTAGTGTAAATTGGCACAATTTAAATCCAAAGGAATATTGGTTAATTCAATAGAGATTAGATAGAAATGCAATTAAAATAGTACTGCAATATACCTAGAAGCCATATATTTATCCTTGTTAAATCTATGGGGGCCAGGTTCATTTTAAGAAGAAATGGCCATAAATGTTGGGGTTACACCCAACTATTTCTTACAAAACACTCTTGAAATTTGCCTAATATAGACAATATAGATTATCCAATTCACTTACGTTGGAGGCATACATATCCTTTAAAAACTACTTTAATGTTAACCCTATTCTAGAACATGTTTTTGAAGCATTTGTAAAATTTAAGTTACTGCAGTGTGACAGGAAGGAAACTTTGAAATGACAGAGATGACATAGTGGTTGATACTAAACACATTTTGAAAACAAATGGTTATATGTGTAAACTATAGTTAATATTATGTGTTATACAGTATCCTGTTGCTATTACAACTAAGTAAATAAAAAGACTTCTTTTTTCATTCAAAAGTACGACTCAGACACACTGAACAAATCACACTTAAAAATTTTAATATTGAACTATTTAATTTAATATTAAATAAAGTACCAATTACCAAAAGGGAAATTTTCGGTTTTGTCAAATATTGGTATTAAAGCATGCATCAAAAATACAAAAAAATCTCAAGTGACAATTTGGTACACTGCTAAAAAAATACAGAAACTACAGGAGCGGAACGATTATCTTTATATATAGTGCCAAAGAGTGACCCTGATCTCATTAAAACAGCTAATTATTGCAAACTGCGAAAACACTGAATCTTTTTTCAGTATCACTTCTGCAAACAAAAAGAGGACTAAAAGTAGAGGCGGCAAAGATGAAGCCAAACTCTGCTCAGCACTGAGAGCTTCAGTCCCTGCCACAGATGGACGGCACTGTGTTTGGCACTCCGCCAGCGAGTGAACAGATTGTCCGTGGCGGCAGCCTGGAGGAACGGTAGCTCCAGTGCAGATGGGTGTCCGAAATAACCCAGTGTCAGTTCTGCTCAAGTGTCCCTGACCTGGCACGCGCGCCTGCTTACAGCTGCTTCCTAGAGAGCTTCCCTGAACAATTCTATGCATGCAAACAGATCTCATAAACAAGCTTTTGTCAATAAACATGCATTTCATGTCTTATCAAATTAACAAACCCAATTCATTATGCAACAAAATTCCAGTTAAAGCGTCTCAATAAAATAAACTGAACAATTTATGCATACTTTAAACCATTGGATTTCAATACAAATTCACTTACACGCAGGAACAAACTGTTACCAAACAGTGTTAAACTTGCAAGTTTTGCAACAAACAGAAAGAGAAGGAGGACAGGTGGTTAGTTGGAGTGGGGGTGCCATTGAGGTGGGCACCAGACGGATTGGCTGGCAGAGAGGTAGTGGCCATGGCACAGAGGAGAGCAGCAGTGCCAACAGAGCTTGTCTCACAACACCATCTGTGAAGAGCAGCACTGAGATCTCCCTGCAGCCTGCACACACACAGCACGCCAGCTGCCCTCTGCATCTCTTCTCTTGCATTCTATTTCTCTCAGTTTGATTTCTTCGCTTTTATCTTTAACAAAGACCCCTCTCAATCAGAAAACATATTTTGAGTTTTTTATTCAAAGACATTGCTGCAGTGTTGCTACATTATTACATAAAATATGATTTTAATGGACTTTTAATCCCTAGAAACTTGATTTCAGTATGATTTTGAAATGGTGTCAAGACAGAAGATAACAGCTAGGTAATGTGGTAGAAAAACACCAAACCAGCATGAAAAAGTACCAGGTATACAAATAAATATAATTATTATAATAATGAAATGATCATTACTTTGCAAGCTACTTTTGAAAGTGTAAATTATATATATTGTAGTGGTTTGATGTTATTATGTACAACAATTTGTAAAATATTTTGTTAACAATATTACATTTTAAGCTGATAGAGCTACAGTAAAAAGGTGCAAAAATACAAAATTATTTAGATACATTTTAAACTGTTAAAAACTAACTTAAATAAAATATGAAATATTTTATATCCATAAAAATATGGACAAAGTGATGCGTGAACCTTGTTAAAACTATGCATAAAATATCTAACTTTAAGTAGAGATAAACACTCATTTAAGCTGTAATATGTAAAATATTGATATTAGAATTGACTAATATGAGTAACACTACATAAACTGAAATAAAATTATAAAACTAAAGCTATGCATTTTTTCAGCACAAAAAGCAAGCAATCAGCAAAAAAACTTAACGAAAAAAGTCCAAATCTCACCTGGCATCATAGAAGATAAAGCACAGAAACAAACAGCGTATCCTACAATCCACAGTGTTTTCTCTATTTCCCCAAATAACCTCTCAGTTTTCTTGCGTTATGTTGAGGTGCCTCAGAACTCCGAGGCATGGAACACCAGATTTGAGTTGTAAAGTTGAATAGTGAATCCTCCTGATTTCAAAGATTCAGCAAGCCAGAGGGAAAGATGCATCTACTTCCAGAGATGCTCGGCACTGAAGTGGGCACGTGTGGCCACTGGGGCCTCAGCCATCCTCGACATGCTCAGTCCTTAAGACAATGACAGCTCGAGCACTCACAGACGCATGCACACAACACAGAGACAAACATAGAGATGCACGCTCTCCGCCCCCTACACTGACCCCTCCCAGATGATGCACGCCAGCCACACAAAACACAGCATGAGTATGTGTATGAGAGAGAGAGAGAGAGAAGAGAGAGAGAGAGAAATAGAAATAGAGAGAGAGAGAGAGAGAGAGAGAGAAAGAGAGAGAGAGAGAGAGAGAAGGAAAATGAGCAGGAGCCACAGGCAGTGAAGGAAAACAAATGATGGAAAGATTTGAAGACACAATTACATAAAAAACTGAGAAATAACACAGAAGAATAGAAATTAAAAATAGCATAACTGAGACTGATGAAAAGACTTGGTCCACCATACAGCAAGATGAAAAAAATATTCAGGTAGACTTATGCTGCTCATCTGGCTCTCATATGTTTTGAATTTAGAGCACTGTTGAAAAAACAACCTTCTGGTCAACTGGCCAACCTGAGTTCATTCACATCTGTTTCTGCTTTAGCACATTCAATTCATACTTTACTACTACATAACAGATTGAGATTTTGAGAACAATGCGTTTGCTCATGTTTCTGATCAAATTCAGTTATCAACCCCCTGATTCATCCGTTAAAGCATTCAGCATTGGGATGCTTGAATGCTTTCGATTCAAAACAACAGCATACGGTTGCCTGCACCATTTTTTTTATTTTTCTGCAAGAAGCGGCAGGAACAACCTCATTAAGAGCCAGAAAAATCAATTTGGAGAGTCCAAACAAAGGCATGCATCTGCCTCTACTGCTGTGTTTTAAGTCTCTAGAGTATCGCTCCCCCACCTCCTGTTCCCGCACCCCCCGCTTTCATTTTTTCTGCTCTCTTTCTCAGATTTGCCGAATCTCCCTCTCCCCTCCCGGACTGCCATCACTGCATGTGATTAACATATGTCTGGGCTTTCAGCCGCTGTCAGCTTGAAGGCATTTCTCCCAGCCGTTTTAAACAGCAGATGAGCTCCATGTGGAGGAAAACACTCAGGAGAGATAGAGAGCGAAACAGAGAAGAGATGATGAAGATGAGGGGTGAAAAGATGGAGCTTTTATTTCTCTCTACATCAGCATGCAAGCTGATTCTTCCCAGTTTGAGATATTTTTTTTTTAAATATTCAGCACCAGCAGCAGTGAAATTAACTATCAAAATCATCTAACATAGATGGATGATTCTAAAATACTAGCATAATTGCATGAAAACTGTTCAATCTCTGTTGAAAAAAGGAGTATAAAAAACACAACTGGCAAAGTGTCAAAACGTTGATTTGTTGTAATTGTAAACAGCTGCATTCAGCTGTAATTACACACATTATCAAATCCCCAACAATGCCAGATTTCTTCCCTTGCATCTTCCAGCAGCTTTAACTATTGAAATAAATATTACTGTGTCTATCAAAATCAAAGATTTAAATTTTAATACAAGTTAAAAGAAAAGGAAAACTAACGTAACTAAACCCTGGCCTTGCACCTTCAAACCAAAAATTCTTTAATGGCCACTTACTTTCACACAAACAAAAGGGGGCATTCTAAAATGCTTCAGGTGGAAAACATTTAATGAAGTTAAGATGTCCATGGACACCCAAAGTTCTGTTAAACCTTCCTTTTTCAGACAAATGTCTGATGCCAGAAAAATAGAGCTCTAACACAACCTTTGAAGTGAATAGTTTTAAGTTAAGCGTTTCTCCTCACAGAGCTCTATATTATAAGAAAACAGCTTAATGTGTTTTAAAACATCTAAAAATTTCTGGGGAGTAAATAAGTGATGTAAGATTGCACCAACAAAAAACAGTGTCTACAGCATTTAAAAAACACTGAATAATTGCTAGTTATTTTGGCAGCAAAAAGTGTTTATTGCAAGTATAGTTTAACATACATTTCATCACATTAAGCCTTTTCCTCATAATAGAGTTTTATAGCGAAGAAAACGCTCACCATAAAACTTTAAAGGTTAAAAGTTATTCAATACAAGTTACATGTTTAAATACATGTGGGTTTCTCAGGACTTTGTTAGCATACATTGAGCAGAACACACATAAGTTGATCGCTTTGCAAATTAAAGGTTTTGTAATGTCTCACGACAAGCAATATTCAAATTCAGCAAATAATGTGTTAGAAAACATTTATCTGTATTCTACTCCATTAGCAAACCACCCACAGAAAAAACAGGCCGACAAGAGGTCAATTTAATCACTTCTGAACCAAAAGACATCATAAAGTAGAGAAATGAAGGTATTTTTAATTGCTGGGTACAACTTTATATCCACCGAGAACAAAGCAAGAGATGTCAATAACCTCTAAGTGAGCGCATTTCTCAGAACCCGAGAAGGAACTTAACAAATGAAAAATTCAAGCTTTTTTGAGGCTCCCTTCCATGCCCTCCCTTCCCTTAAAGCAATCTGACAACCCTTTCAAAGCAAGTAGGAAGTGAATATAATTCCAGCTCAGCTTGATAAAGGCCTATTTAAAGAGTTGGCTGCATTAACAGACAGAAAAAGAAGGAACGACACAATGCAGAGATGAGGAATCCGGGACCTGAAAGGATTGCACTTTTTTCTCGTTCCAAGCACCAATGTTGCCAAGATTTCCTTTGTGACATGCTTAAGAGCTTCTTGAAAAGCAAGGGAGAGTACAGATACCTCTTCAGCAGGGTATTTTCCCTGTGAGGAAAGCTGGGAAATCAGGACACAATCGTGCACATGTGACGTCCCCACATGCTTACCCCCTTGACCTGAACGGCAGGGTGACACCAGGGTAACCAATGTCTTTCGTGGTACTCTCCCACAGAAGAAAGTACCACACAAATTAGTTTGGCTTTTCTAGCGCATTGTCTCCTTCTAAATCCAACCCAAAGGGCTTGATTTTCTACACAGCTGGAATCCATTAGAGCTCTCAGATGATCTGCTCATACGCAGAGTGGCTGAGCTGCAGATACTTAAATTAGACCGAAAAGTTAGCAGAAGTGGAAGAAAGAAAGTGTGGATGGATATACATCATTAGTTTTGTGAATATACTGCTGTCTTTCAGAAGAAATTTCTTAACTGTCTTATTACAGGAAGAAAATTATGGGATAAACATGTCTAAAATAGACAGCTGAGATAAGTTAGGATACTCAGACAGAAGTCAAATTATGTAAAGAAGCAGTGAAAAACTCAGTTAATACTTTTCTTTAGATTGGTTAAGAGTTTGTATTTTATCCATGTTTATTATTTACCAAAAATGTAGATCTGAGGTGGACAAATTTCAGTGAATGGCAAAAAATGGTATTAACAAATTATTTATGGCATCAAATCTTTAATAAATGAACTGAAATGCTGGCAGTTTAAACCAGAATGGCATTCCACAGAACATTTTCAGAAAAATACCATTTAATACTCCATTTAATATACACATTCAACTACTGAGCTTACAAACAGTCGATGCTCAAGTTTTAACAAAGATACTTGAGTAACATTTGATTACATAGTTTACATGAAAATCATGGAATTGGAAATCCTTCCAAAATGTGTAATCACTTGATTTTAAAGGCATTGCGATAAATAGAAAAACTGCTGAGAAAAACTGACAGTTCAATATTTTTGTTTTTAATGTATTCTATCCAACTTTTTATTGGGTATGCATGAAAAAATAAGAAAATAAGGTTGTGTGTGTGCGTGTGTGTGTCCAGCCCGTTCAGCCATCTGTCTGTTCGGCTGTCCCTGAGTCCCAGAGCAAGCTGTGGCTGAGAGCCTGGCCAGATCTGTTTTCTGCAGCTATTCATGATTTTCCCACTCCACCTTTTCATCATGACTCCAGCAAGTTGAATGCCAATTCAAAAATCCAAAGAGACCCCCCAAATACTCAAAGAATGACCCTGCACTCCAGTCTGAATAATGCTTTCAAGTCGCATTTGAATATGCCGCTTGCACCAGAAAGTGACAGTGGCAGTTGTGCTGAATCATGAAAGCATGTCATCAGCGACAAATCACCCTCCTCGTTTGGACCTGAGCCAGGCTCTGCTGTCAGCTCGGTCCAGCTGCAGTCTAACAGCTGAGTTGCTTTTCATCACTGTGGAAAGCAGCGCATGTTTCATCAGGCAGAGGAGCACGATGCTGTTTAGAAGTCTGTTTAATCTTGCGGATAGCAATAGAAAGGGACTTGAATATAACAAATCAAACATGGTTCATCCTGTTGTCTTTGCACACTAGGTGGTGCTAGTAATACATACTAGTAATAACAGATCACACACACACACGCATACACGCACACAAAATATTAGTCCCTAATGTATTAACATCCCTGACTAAAATTATCATCACTACACTTACTTATAATTTGCAAGGTTTCATTGTGAATCGTATGCTGTGAATGCGTGTGAGAGAAAAAGAAAAAGAGAATGAAATAAAGAAGGAACGAAAGAGGAAAGGAATGAGGAGCCAAAGGAATTGAGAGAAAATGAATGGAAGGATAAGCAAAAAGGAACAAATGACACAAACTCGAGAGATAATAAGAAATAATTTGTGGAAGAGAAAGAGATTTGTGGTCTTAAAAACTTGAATAAAAATACAAGTAGCTGATTTTTGTTTTCATTTTATTAAGCACATATTTGAATTTTATGTTGAATCTGTATTTTGAAAAATATGTTTGTTTTTGCAGTATTTAGTGTTTTTTTCTACAACATTTTTATTAATATATAGAAAAACATGAAATTAATTTTGGAATCCTTTTATAACATAAAATTGAGTTTTTACTCTAAATGTTCAATTCAAATCTTCTGCAGGACAGACACAGACTAGTGCAGGCTCTCATTAATTCTACTATTGCTTTTGCTTTGTTTTCCTCCTCAGTGGCTAACAACATATAAAAAGAGAGAAAGCAAAACAAAAAGAAGGAATCTGTCAGTGAGACCAGAGCTGGTTTTGTGAGACATTGAGTCCAACAGGAACCAGTCATTCCTGGCCCTGCCCTTCTCTACACAATAGGCTTTAGAATGGAAGGAACCATGAGCTCGGCAGATAGCCTGCTGTCAGGAACCAGGACGGACACAGCCCGTCCTCTCCGGGCAGGATGTCGCTACTCCGGGACTGCAAGACCATGATATACCCTTTTCACACAATCTTCCTACACAGGCAAGCCGGGATGTTTTGCTCTTCAGGTAATTAAAGTCGGAAGCCCTGAGGGCTGACCTCTGCTGTCCTGGATGAGAATTCGGTCCTGCTATCAGGCTTCCTCAAGCCATGGACAGGGCATCAACAAACTGCCGTGGTACGACGTAGTTGTCCTTTTTGAGGTACAACCAGCAGACAAATGAACGTACGTAATTACAAATACGACCCTAATATTTCAAGAACACCCTGCAACACTAGTATAATGAACAGATAATGTACAATCCGTTGCAATCAAACTCAAACTTCACGAAACAATTTTCTCAGTGGTCTTTTGAAAGATTAGGACACCTTGGAAAAGTAAGACGCAACAAAGCTGAGTGTCTATGGGACATTGACCCCAAGAATCCTGGACAGTCCCTGAGCATCCCTCTGGTCAGCAATGCTCTACTTCAGCACACAGCACCACCAGCAGCCGACTGCAGTTGCTATGACAACAAGCTCTGCAGATATGTACCGAGGTGAGCAGCCTGTCAACCTGCAGAGGGTCTTTTGTGTGTACTAAATAAATGCTATATAAAGTTACTGACATTACTAGTAAGATGTGGAGGAAAACAATATACTGGTATTTACTAAAAGATTTAGCAGCCAAAGGAGCAGTGGTTGAAATATGCTATGGGCATTGATACAAAAATCCCCTGTTGTGGTAATAAATCGGTATGTACTATTAACTTTATGAGTCTACTGGATGCACTCTGTTTACTCATTCAGGTTTTGCACCTTTCGGTGAATTTAGGGAAATAAAATGTAGATCGAGATGCAGAGAACAGATGCAACACTTCTAGATCATTCTATTTAAATGTTTCATGTCTTTCTTTTTAGCCTTCTGACTCATTAGTAGTTTTAAAAAATGTCATTGTTATAGTTAATATTCCAGTTAAAGAAAATAAATACTTTTTATAAAATTTGATGCCGCTTTCAGCTATTCATTCATTCATCAGTTGGTTTCATAAATTACTCTATTGTTGAATGATTAAAGTGTGAGACTGTTGAATGTATGTATTGTGTACGAATGTTAAATTATTACATTTTATTTTTGCTGAAAGGGAAATAGTTTCAGCCTTGTTTCCCTTCTGAGTAATCAGCTCTCTAAATTGAACGTAATATTGTTTTAATATAACTTCATTAACAAAATGACATATCGTCATACAACCACAATTTTAATCTCATTTTGGCATGTAATTGGAATTCATTATTAGTGATATATTAGCGATCTGTAAATATACATTTATTTAATATTTGGGAAATTTTTTGCTGATTTTATGTTTTATGCTCTCTATTCTGAACTATCTTTGAGATCCCTTTGATAAATTTAAAACTAGATATTTTATGTTCAAGAATATGCGTTTAGACAATGAAGAACAAATGATTTATTCTGAATACTTATTATGGTAAAAAAAGAAGCAAGTTATCAACAGATGAAGATTCGAGATTGAAAACATGATACAAAGCACAATCTAGTTCATTAAATTTACTGTTTTTGAGTTGGGTCCTTCTCTATATAGAATTACATTAGCACTGAGGTTGTCAACTTATACCAGTAAAAAGTTCAACCATATATTTTTACTTTGAGATAAGAATATTTAATACAGCTGGATTTAACTATTTATTACAAAATACAATATTTTGGTGATAATGAGGAAATGCCTTGTGAACATTTGAACTCAGCATAAATGTTCTTTGTGCTATATTTAGACAGTATTTTGTCCTAGTCTGGACAGGGTTCACTTTATCCTCAAAACTTTGTAGTGTAGTCTGTGCCACTGTTTAGACCATCTCTTCCTATTTCTTTATTTTGTGGTGTCTGGCACAGGGACACTGTCTGTTCAATCGCTCTGTGGTCAACTCTCAATCTTCCCTGTCTCTTGTCTCCTACAGGCTTGCCTCCCTCTGGTTTCCTCTGACTGCTTCTGCTCAGGGCTGATACAGTCTTGGCCCACAGTCCTGCCCATCAGTCTCCAGCCTGTGGCACTGGTGAACACAGGAAAGCCCCACCCTGAAAAATGCCCGTGAGAACTTTATTTCATCCAGTCTTTAGCCCTTTATCTTCACCATTGCCTGTGCCTTGAGAACATCTTGCCCTGAGGTCAGCCCCAACTCTGGCCTTTTGTGATTTCCATCTGTATTGCTCAGATTCTGTCAGATCAATCCCTCGTTCTCGTGTGAAGACAGAAAGCACGAGTCGAATGAATCCAATAATCATGTTGATATGGAGTTCTCGTTGCATTTTACTGTCCGCCCGTCATCGACTCTGTGCACTACCCATAATCCACTCCTTGGCTTAACTCCATTTTCATCTCATCTCATCTTGTAGCAAATTCCCAGAGGCCCTCTGCTTGCGTTTGAGAGAGAGAGAGAGAAAAAAAAATCACGTTTCTTTTCATGGTGCGGGGTAACCCGCCACCCTCCCTCTGTGATCGACACCCACCTCCGCCTCCCCCTCCCAGAATCTGGATAAATAATTGAAAACAAGTGCGAGGATTTGCCAGACTGTAAGCTTCCTTTCATATGTTAATTACTCACAAACAGTTGTTTTGAATAAAGCATTCTCTTTTCTCTCCTCCTCTTTGGGCTCTCAATGCTGCGCGGAGAAAAATGTGTTGCCAATTGCTGATAAATCCAATTCTCTGTTTATAGCATAAATCAATCTTGTGCACACACAGATACAGGCGCCTCCAGCTCTCAGCTGATACAAGGAGCCTTTCAAGGGAGTCGTGTCTGGCGTGAAGTGACAGGGAGCACCGTGCAGACAGGAGCCGAAAGTGAGATCTGAATAAGCATGCTGTGCGTGCTTGGTCTCTAATCAAGCACCGACTTTTCAGTTTACACTGTCATTAAAAGCAATAGCTTGAGGCTATGCATGACAAGTCGTCTCTTTGAGGCAAAGGGGGCTGCATCCAAAGGGAAGACAAGAGTCATCAGTGATAAGTGCTTTTTTCAAAATGTTGATGTAAAATGTGCTAGGTTCTAGTTGAACACCACAATTCTTTTATAAATTATATGAACTCCAGTATTTGCTAGCAGCTGAACTGAAGCGCTGATCAGTTTTAAGTCAGAATTATTGTTAATATTTTTTTACATTAAAATGCCAAGGAAGTTAATATGTGGAGAATGATATTCACAACAAACTAGAAAACTAAATTGTTTCAAGATGCTTGATTAAGTTTGGGAGGAGCTTGTAATTTAATTACCACAGCCGGCCCTCAGTCAGCGCCATCAATGATGTAACATCAACAGAGTCCTCAAGTTATTGATGCATAAACAGTCACCAACCTCCACCCGATTGCCACCCACATGGCTAGATCAATGGATAGTTACATAGTGTATATTTACACTCCCGACAATAGCGACGTGCTAGACTAATGGGCTCTTCACACTAATCTATTCACCTGAATGGGATCAAATTTGACAATATGAACCTAGATATTTTGTGGGACGTGGTGTGATTCCAGTTTGTTGATTCTTCGATTAAAAGTTGTTATTTAACTTTTCTAGTTAAATTTCTATTATGAGAAGCTGAGATAGACTTTGACGGTGTAACAGATCGCATATTGTCTCTCCCCTAATGTAAGTTGCTTTGGACAAAAGCGTCTGCCAAATGCATAAATGTAAATGTAACTTCTGCCATATTGCATCACATGATGTGACAAAACCACATGACTTAAAGCCTTACGTCTTAGCAGACTTAAAGATCTTATTGTCTGGGACTTAAGTGGTAATCTGAAGCAGAATACAGTGAACACTGACGCTGATTGGATGTTTTCAATTTGCCGTTCTTTGAATTTCAGTATCAGTGTCAGTTCAAATATGTTAAATTTCAACATTAAATAATAAACTGATTTACTTTTCTAAAGACATGTAAATAAGTTCAGCAGCAAATTATTATTGTAATGGTCGTCATTCACAAATTGGATGCGAAGCTTTAAAACTGAGGCCGCATAAAAAAAACATATTATAAGTTTTATTATCAATGTGGGTTCAAAAGCACACATTGCTATGCTGCATTTGACACAAAAAGCCCTTTTCATTTTTCTGAAGAAGCATCTCCCATATGGTTTCAAGAGGAGACGGGTTTGGACAGACAGTTAAATTTCACAAAACATAAAATTGCAGCTGCACCATTATATTTGATCCCGACACAGCTGTGAATCGTTATGTAGACAATTTAATACTGCCAAAAAGGAAACAGCAGATTAAGATCATGTTTTTGCATTGCTGCCAAAGTGTGTGCAGGTTTCTGAGCTTTAAGTAGAGGAATGGTTTGTTGCAGATGCGTCTCGTTTTTACATGCAAAACAAGACACATATGGGACAAAGCTCTTGTTGGTAAGTTACAATGTGCTGCACAGACGAGGCTGTAGAGAGATGAGCCATTCTCTTTTCACTCAGGCAGTCCCGAATGGGCTCCAAGCCTGTAATTTGCCTAGTCACTGGGGGAACATTAAAACCAGACCAAAATCATTTTTTACAGTCGTGGAAAAAGTGAAGAGAAGAAAAACAGTCACTTCCACACATCTTGCCTCTGAAAACGTATTACACTTTGTGAATGGTATGGAGTAATGGCAAGCATATGTGGCACTGAACTCGCAGCGGTAGTCAAGGCTAGGCTAATGTTGCTAGCAGAATTGGGAACTCTTGACACATATCGGATACTTGTTACTGCAGCAGAACGTACAAAACCAGATGTTGATAAAGACACATTAAGACAGATGGGAGAGCACTTACTGGCATGCACAACTGTCCTGAAACAACTTAAAACATTTCTGACCTTATAAGGCAAGATGGATTTATACCCTCTGCTGTTTTATTGCTCTAAAAGCCCCTTTTCACTTGAAGAGCAGTCTTGATTTTGCCATAGTTGTGCCGCATGGAGTACTGTGCAGCTATTTAAAACACTGGCGCTGAAGTGTATTTTGAAAAGAATATATCAGAAAGAGACCACAGTGGAATGAATGACCACATAGTGCTATTCCAATCCATGTGTTTATACGCTCAAATGTGATGTTCAAAAGTGTTTGCAAAACTGAACAAAGCCAAAGACCACAGCTTTACTGGTCATACAAATTCTAACAAAAAATAGACATAAGATAATTTTTTATATAAATGCCCAAGAAATTGAGTCTAGATTTGCTCATTCATTTTGGTTTAACATTTTCTTCATATTGTGTTTTTTTATGTTCAGTTGGAATCTGAATCCTTTTTTCTCGCTTCAATGAATCTTTTTAGATAATACTGTTTACTAAAGTTTACTATATACTACGTTTTAATAATTTCAACATTTTAAAAACATGTTTTAGTATCCAGAATAATGTTAAAGCTGTAATATATACGTTTATCCAATCATACCATCAAGTAAAACACTTTATGGTAAAATGAATGGTTCATTAATTTGGGTTCCTACATTTATATAAAAAAGTAAAAAAAGACCTCAATCAACTCAAACTATTGGAAAATCTAAGGATTTGTGATGAAATATACATGAAATCACTGGAATGCAATATTAGGAAAGTGTAACCATTAAGTAGCACTTAATAATTTAGCATATATTACATTTGCTTGTTGTAATTAACTTTAAAAAAGGTTTCTGGTGATTTAAAAAAAAACATAGATTTGGCTGCAATAAATTCCTAAATACCCTCTTACCTCCATCTAGTTTCTTGTTGCCGACATAGTCATGTGACGTGTGATCTTATTGTCTAGCTTTAGAGCCAGAGATTGGTTGACGACATATGCCCAGTCATATTTGTATCCCAGCTATGCTGCTCAGGTAAAAATTGGTTCCTGTCAAGCCACTACATGAACACAATAATTTAAAAATATATCAAAATATCAAATTCAAAATACTTTCCATCAATTTCACACTTCCTTCAAGATTTTGTTCAGCGGCATTAGTCCTCACACAACATGACAGAACTATATTACTGTGTCTGCAGTCCAAATTCAACAAAATTCAAAACAGAATTGCATTCCTTTAGAGGTTTTCCCATGTTCAAAGTGGTTTATGTAACCCAATATCTTTTAGATTAAGTGAGACGGACTCCTTTCTTGTAACAACTTTGGAGAGATAGTTCATTGTTTGACTTAATCTGGTTTGGGGATCTCTCAGTCTCAGATTGGTGTAGGATTTGTAAATGTGTCATAAACTATCCCAGTTTAGTGCATTTCCATTTATAGCTCCAATCTGTGGCCATATGCATGCAATGGAGCAGAGCTGCTAACACTGGAAGTCCTAAGTGACTAGGAATTGCTCATGCCAGGGTAAATTCCTTCCCAGCTGTTTTTAAAAACATACTCATGTCAGTAAGATCATAAACAGGATCTGTGTCAAGGTTCATTCACAGCTTCTACTGAATCTAAATCTGTCTTAACAGATGAACCCTATTTCAAGTCCTCTTGTCCTCTTGTCTGGTTCAACTCAGTGTAGGAAATAAAATATATGGTCAAAAATGGACAGAGGAATAAATGCATTATGCTTTTATTCTTTGTTATTTTGTACATTGCATACTTTTGGCTTATGTGTTAAAATGACTTCTATAGTCTTTCCAATGGTGATGATTGATACATGGAGAGATAATGTGAAGTAATTTGGTACGATTCTCTGAAGCTACAAGCACATTTAATGCGCTAGGGGTTCCCCTTCTATTCATGAATAACAAAAGCTTCCAAGCATGGAACGTTTAACAAAATGACTCTTTCATACGAAATCACACTGAAAAACGAAGAGGTTCATCCACCTGGGCTTATGATCCTCTTTACCTGCTCCCTCCATCCTCCTCTACCTCTACTGCCTTATGAATCACCTCTTCTAGAAATAATTGACATAGAACGTTTATCTCCAAGACACCTGCTGATCGTTCAGCAACAACACAATCTTCTAGTGTGCTAAACCACAGAGCTATTGTCCCACCACAGTGTCTGTGACACAAACTGCCATCAACAGGAAGTCCAAACTATAGCCTCAATTTGGACTAACCCATAGAAAACACACACACACACACACACGCGCGCGCACGCACGCACACACACACACGCACGCACACACACATATATTTTGAAAGGGTGTGTATGGTCTATAAAGCCAGTATTGAACTCCAGGTGTTATTTTCACAAGCAGAGTAACACTCTATCGAAGTTATAATAAATGAACACCATATGGCATTGTGTGCTTAGGAAAATAACTGAATTATGCACATGCATATGACTTTACTTTCCTTTTATTCAGGCTGTTCGATCATTTTAAAATCTCACACTTTCACCCTTTTCTCTCTGTATTCAATCTGGTTGCTCTTCTTTTCCACAGGAGTTCAAATTAACTGAGCGTGTCAATATGTGTAGTGAACACATAGGGTCCTACTGTCTCTATCTATTGATCCATCGCTCTTGAAGTAGTGGAGCCTCTGGGCTCGAAACAAATCTTAATTACACTCCTCTTTACTAGGCCACAGAGGCTGCACTTGAGTGGGTGCCCTTTTCATAAATACATATCAGAATCCATAAATCAAAATTAATGGGGATGAGCAGCCCATGAATCAAAAATTAATGAAGGAAAGCTGCAGCTGACACATTTCAGCTCCAACCCCATAAATTACATAAATAAATACAAGTTATCCTTAAAGCTGTTTTGCTTATTTTAATATGAATTTCTGATCAAGTATCAATTAAGTTTGCTTGAATTTGCTCTTCACACATTTTTAGTGTATTTTAGGCATTTTGAATTTTAGGTAAACATCACTTCATTTAACTGATATTTATAACATTTTCATATTCCCTGAACCCTGGACTGAAGAGCACTTGCATAAGTCCTGCTCACTGCCTGCTATAACACGAGGCATTAGACATTGTCTACAGATATTGTTTTCTAAATGTGAATAGAACAGATCAGGCTCCTGAATTTATAAAGAATCTGGCTTTTATTTCTACAGATTTTTTTCAGTATATGATATTTAACTGAAAAGCAAAACATGGATGGTTCATGATAAAGCAGCTCCATGGATGATGAAAGTGTTACATGTTAAGTGACTATGATGTCAGCCTTACCCCTGAGTTATACAAGAAAAATCTGTTGAGATCCATCACTTTTTCACAATTTATCGTAGTCATTTTCATATGATTGACATACCACCGACTGGAGTTCATAAAAAATGTACTATACTTATATTTTAAGCATTTATCGTGTATATATCATGGTCAGTGTATTGTTATATGAAACTTGTGTTAAAGTGTGCAGTCATTTTTTGTGGAAATCAAATAGTCAAATAATATATCACTGCTGTTGACATAAAAATATTTCATTTCAATTAAATGATACACAATATTCAGATTTAAACTGATAACTTCTTTTGTTAAAAAAACACTTACAACTACATAAAACATCATGGAAAAAAACATTTCTCATGACAGTTTGTCACCAATGAACACCTTTTTTATAGAGCAGATTTACAGACTTCCAGCAAGAGCCGAGTCCATCCCTCAGCAATTGTTACCTCATAAAAAGAAGTACACCCTAATGAAGCCATTACACACTCCATATTCTCCATCAATCACACCCTTTCACTGATATGCCAAAGCGTAATGTTGGTCATGTGCCATTCTCACCTTCTCCTTGGCAAAAACAGCCCCTGAATCTACAGACAAAACCCAATTACAGATAACAATGTGCTAATCTCTGTTCCCAGGGAGCAGAGAGTTGGTCTGGAGAGAGATAGCGATGCTGTGAGGCTGAAACGCAGGCCAGATACAGTCTGTGTGACAGAGCTTGTTTTTTTTCTGTCTCCTTCTATCCTTCCTGCTAAAGTCACGCTCCTTTCGACCACACCATCCCCCCTCCAACACACACATTCACACACACACAAAAGCGCACATCCTGACATCTTCACCACCCTGAATCTTTTACCCTTTTAGAGGTAATCTTTAAATGTAAATTCTGTGACAGGAAAATAGAGGAGGCACGAGATACCAGGTTACATCTTCACTCCAGCACCACTATCGTCTTCTGCATCGCTGAAAAGCACCTATTCAATAAGATTACCTTCTGGCAAAGTGCACAGCGACACACCGCGGCTTTGTATTCATTAAACACACATCCCCGGCTTATCTGAAATATAAAGGGTCTTGTCAGGATGGCACATTGTGTGTGTGTCTAAGGGGAAGGCAATGTGCATTAGGGCGATTACAATATCAGCCTGGTCCAGATGGAGGCAGGAAAATAAACAGAGGGGGAGAGTGAGAGAGCGGGATGGAGACACAAGACAGAGGCAGTTTAACGTGTGCATGGTTCAATGTTTGTGTGTGAGTGAGTGAGTGAGTGAGTGAATGCATCTGAAGGATGTGAGGGAATAAGAGAATGTGTTGGAAAAAGAAAGGAAAGGAGAGAATGAGTGGTTAATTGGCAAATGAATACTGGATTATCACTCAGAGAAGGAGTGAAAGGGAGACGGGAAGACAGATAGCGAGTGCGGCTGGGGAGCCTGGACACCTGTCAGCTGGAGCGCAGCGGTTTGTTTAGTTAACCCTTGTCTGGACCACAGTGACAGCTCAGATTTAGATAGACACCACTTCAAGTTCAGAGTCAACTTCACAAGAATCTCCTAGTTTATAACAGAAAGGGTAGATATGTGCCGTGAAAAAATTATTAAAAATAAAGGTCTTCGGTATTTTGCAAACAATAAAATTGTATTTTAGTAATTTCATTGATTTGATACATTTCTTGTAATATAATGCATCATTTAATGTGAAAAAAATATGGCAGTTAATAGTTATGTAAAGGTCACTTTAAATGTAAGAATTTCTTCTTGACTTTCAAAGTTTAAAATTTGTATGTTTATTTACATTTTATTCACTTTAAATATTACTTTTACTTCAACTAACATGAATCCCAGCACAAACTCTTTATTTAATATTCAAGAAATAATGAGAAGATTTTTTATTATTTTATGTGAGACTATTTTATGAAAGAATTGCAATAACAACAAATCTACAAAAAAAATCTATCTTGGTTAAAACTAAATATAAACGCCGAGTCAGCAGATCAGTTCCAATACAGATCCTTATGTTGTTGAATTTATTCCAGCTTCAAAACAATAAAACCCTGCAATCTCCTCTCTCATATGATGTTTTCATGTTTCAAGTTTCATGTTTTCAAATCCAATAACTACACGTAAATTTTCCACGTAAAACAACATGTAGCTTACATGGCCCCTATCGATTCGTGGCACAGTTTCAGTGAGATGGTAACCACCTCAATCACTCATGGTCTTCCCTCCGCCGAGACTCACGTCGAGTCAGATCTACAGCCCTCACAAATAAGAGCCCTTTCTCCCCTGTGACAAAGCCCAACAAGCCACGTCCCTTATTTACAGCCCAAGATTGAGTGTCAGCAACTCCAACAGTAGCCCTTGATGAATATAAAGAGCCTCGCACTTGATCAAGCTCACCAGAAAGAGAGGTGAGTAAAATAACTCTAATGTTTCCCCGAAGAGCTGAAACATAAGGAGGTTTTTAGAACAAATTTAATTCATCCAGGGACATTTATGGTCATATGCTTGTGACTTTTTTTTACAAGATTACTAGCAGTACAATTAACTGCCTGTTTTTATTGTGCGTATACCGAATTTTTATTTAAAATGGCATGGAATATAATATTAAAAGCTCTAAAGCATCCGGTGGATTTGTGCAAGCATCTACTGAGAATATCTGCTGGTTTAAACGAGGTTAATGACATCACTAATGAAATGAGTTACAGCAATGATAACACACTTGGCTTTCAGCCAGAACCTCTGCTGCTCCTCATCTGAAATACACGGCAAGCTCTTAACAACAAGCCTTTGTGCTGCTGTGCATTTAGAGAAAATGAAAAAGCACTCTCTTCAGCGTGGGAATTTGACATCACAACCTTTACAATTGACGAACTTCAAAATGTACTTCAAAATAATGGCAAAAAGAAACTTCTCCCAGATCCGTTTGAAACAAAGGGAGTATTAGTATTTCCATATTTCCCTCTCTGGTACACACGCACAGCTGTGTATTGGTGTGGGCAGAGGAGTCATCTCTTCATTATGCTGTGGCAGTGTCTGGTTTCATGCGTTTGACCTGTGTGAGGCCAGTGGGAGCAGAGCAGAGGGGAACAGGTGTGAGGCAGGCAGGCTGGTGGCTGTGCAGATGGCCTCAGCCAGAGGATGCTGCTGCCTGTTAATGCAGGCTTTTCACACATACACACATACTCATCCCTTATCGGACACTGATCCTTAACCTCCAGCCACTGCTCTCCATGTTTGCCTTTCATCAAGGTACACCTCACTCTTTACCTGCACCCCTTGGTCTACTGTTTAAAAGTCACGTTGACAGGAGAAGTAATATGACTTAATGATCTTAAGTTTTAAATTCCAGGATTGACCATCACTTCTTGAGTGCAAGAGCTTTACCATCATTGCTAAATCTTCTAATAGTGTTTGGAAAATGTCATATTTTAATCCTGGGTTTGATTTTAGCGTAGTCACTCATATTCTCAATACGTGGAATTCCGCAAAAAAAAATTGTTGTTGAGATGCATTGGTTTAATGCAGTAACATCAGACTAAACCTGACCAAACACTTAGGAAATCTTGACATGTTTTTGTCCTTACATTTTATGAACGATATTTTTATTGTTGCCATAAAAATACATGAAAATGGCTGAATAGAGCCAGCATGTAGAAACAAATATTGACTTTAATTCACAGGATATAAATCATTTTGTGAGATGGAACTCTACAGTCAAGAGATCTTGAACATTGAGAGAGGCTTTCTACAGTGATGGATCTTTCTACAGAAGATGTTTTGAACCCTAGCTTAGATCTCAATTATTTTTGCTGTTATAGTTGTAAATAAACCTTTTTAATTAGATATAACAGAAATGACAATAGACCAAAAGCTTCACTAGTGAACTTTTCCAATGCGTACACACATTTTGATTTACACTATCCAACTTGTCAATATTTAAGTTTACTGTTTTAAGGGTACATTGTTCCTGCTCTATATTTTCTACACAAAGTTATTAAAGACCTTCTTAATATAACTTGCTATATTTGACAAATTATCTAACGCATTTCATTTGATAAAAGTTTGAAGTGTGAGATTAATATTCTGCAATCAAGTCAACCTAATAAATAAATGTAAATATCCAAATAAATGGGTTTCATGATAGAGGTCATGCGGAGCTAAGATGTTAATTAAGCATAATATTTGCAACGTTTGACTTTTTGTCATTGAGATTGTTCGACTATTCCATTAATGTATTGTTACATGATGTTTCTCTGAGAGATTTAATTTATATTTTAAAATACTGAAAGTGTGACTATTATTGTTTGGTTTAGATTACTCTTTGGTGAAACAATAGAATAAATTAAACACACCCTTGTGCAAATCAAATGAAACAAAGAAAAAAATATAGTTAACAGTTAACTTTTTATTTAACTTACACAGTACAATAAACTCACACAATCTCACATACAAACACATTAAAAACGGACGACCTCTAATTTAAAGCAACATTTGAGCACGGCTCTTGAACAAAATGATAATTATCCTTTAGTGGGGAATAAATGTTTGTTTCAATTAATTTTCACAAGGATGTAAGTTTATAGGGAGACTTTAAAAAGTCTATATTATAAAACAGAATTATTAGATGTTTTATAAATGTTTTTCTTAACATTACGCAAAGCAGACGACAAACAATGCGTTGTCGTTTAACCAATTGATTATTTTGGGTTGAAAGAACGTTTATTTACTTAAGCATCCACCAGGCATCAGTGTAAACAAAAGCAACACGAAGACATAAACCGAGCGACTTACACTGAAAAGAGGTAGAAATTCCCACCATGCGTAACGGCGTTGAGAAAAATTAATTTCCTGTCCAGGACTCCTTTCGAGATATTAGTGACCTCTCAGTCCTTAACGCGTACTTCCAAGGCGAAGAGGAAATTGTGTGTTAAACTCCAGTGCACGGCTGCAGACGGGCTCCAGCGTGCTGAATGAAGGACGAGCAGAGAGCGCGGGGCTCGGGGACGCTCGACCTCACTGAGGAAGATGCTCTGTGCTTCGCGCTCAAATCATTCACAGCGGCGTTTTCCTTCAACGACGGTTAGAATATATGCTCACGAGAAAGTCAAGCTCTGATATCAGAGATTAGAGATTTTTGGGGCAGCGAAAGGGGATGAAAACGATGTCGAATGAGGAGCGTGTGGCGTTCGTCCCGCAGCTCGGAGGAGAAGGCTATACTGTGCCTCTAGTCGGCGAGATTCGGTGGGAAACCCAGGTGCGGAGTGGGCGGAGTTTTCTCTGATGGCGGGCGGGGCCTGACAACAGGCATCTGGTTGTAAATATAGATAGAGGCAGGTTAGACTAGATGAGAGCGCTGCATTTTTAAGCGAAGTCAAATAAACCTACAACCACGAAAGTTGTAATAAATACTTTAAACAAGCTATTAAATATGTGAGATATACATAAAAAAAAATTTCCTAAAGAAACGTATCATAAGAATACATATTTTCCACCCTTTATGCTCGCACACTTATAAAACAGCAAACAAAAAACTAAAAAACTTAATTGAAATGGCAAAGACGTTGGTAAAATGACAAATAATATTATTATTATTTAAAATATAATAAACTTTAAAACTACTAAGGCTTTTTGTGATGTTTTCAAGTAATGTGATTGGCCTGGTATAACACGAGGATCTGATAGTTAATGCCTGGGTTTAACTTTACAAATGTGTCAGATCCGCATTTACAACTGTACTTACCCAAGACAGACACTATTTAGACAGTGTCATTAACTTTTGTCGTTAACTCAACCCTCAGGGTTAGGAGGATTTATCAACTCAATAACACACTCTTTGCTGTTAAACATGTTGGGGTTTTCTGCCAGAGGTACAGAACAACAGAACTGGTTTAAAACAGCTTGGACTGGACTATGTACCCTCCTGGAATGACTTTGTCCACCCCTGAGCTACATTCACGTATACAGTAAGACCCAGTGTTTTTGTTAACCACTCAGATGATCAAATACGAGGTCTAAAAAGCCCCCTGTCCAACATTGCGGCAAATCAAACACCAAATTGTAGTTACTCAATACAAGTTTTAATATGACATATTTCTAAACTTTTACATTCAGTACTCCCCCTCAAACTGGAATATTTGGTTACATCCTTGGGCAAACACTTACCCCAACCATCTGGACTTCATCTCAGGCCGCAGAGCCAAGAAAAGCAGAAGCACCATTTACAGCTTGATGATAACAGGGTCTTTCACACAGACGCCATTCGTGAAGTTAATGCATCACAGATTCCTTCCCTCAAATAAGCCTTTTAACCCCAACACGACCCATTCATTGTATATCTCAAGTGAGTTACCTATAATATAGAGCAGTATTCTTTGACAAGCATCTGCAACAAGAGTCCCATTTGTTTCATTTAGAGATTTCTTTTCAAATAAGGTTTCTTATTGTCAGTAGTGCAAAGTGAGATTATGAGAAGAAAGCTGGAACTTTGCCTAAACTTTTATCAAAGCAGATTAAGGTGTGCCGGTTTGATTATCTGTGTTTCTCTGATTGTGAGTTGCCTTTAAATTTGGGGCCACCACAACTGGAATGAGACACACTTGTGTCAGATCGCTACCCTCTGTTATCACGAGGACTCAATCCAATCTCTTTTGTCTACAGCATGCTTTAAAGAAAAGCTTCTTGTTGCAATCACTGGGCAACATCTTGACACCGGAGGCTAAATGGATAGTGGTTTAGGAAACCTGCATGGGCACGAGCGGGTGTCGTGTTCTCTGATAACAGCATAAGAGACCAGGAAACACACAGTGCTGTTTTTGCCGCTGGAGTTCCTGAAAGTAAGCCGCCCTGGGCAATGGGCTGCACACATACAGGATGCCTCGCCTCTGCTGGGGGAAAAACATGCTGGGGCTGACACACACAAACAGCCATGCACACTTCCTCCACTTCCCCATCTACCGGACAGGCACCTGTGGCATGCAGGCAAAGCTGCTGAATCAAGCCACTGTCTGCAGCACAGAAGAAAGCAAAATATTTCTAATGAGATCTGATCAAGATTTATATTTCATTGTAATGTTGAATCTATTGAAGTAAATCATATAAAATCAGCGATTGACTATTGTAATATTTTACTTGTAATTTATCAGAAAATGTTATATAGAACAAGCAAAACACACAGCCACCAAAGTAGTTGTGTCTGTCTCCAAAAAGATCAAAGGTGGTGCAAGTCAACAGCCATGGCATTTATGAAGAATTAGTCTCCAATTATCCAGTGAAAACTGTGTTTTGATTTTTACATTTCACTGAACCCATAACATTAAGGTGTATATTGTCAGTTACTGTGCCATTCTGAATTATGTAATAACATCTTAAATTGGCTCTAATTTAATACTAACATCTCAAATTGTGGAAATCTGTTGTTGGCAAAATCGTTTTTTTAATTTCATAAATGATATATTCCTAAGGGTACTTATACTTTTATAGTGAATCATATCATATATCTTTGGAATGCTGTCATCGTAAGAATATTAAATGTAATATAACATGAAGTAAAAAAATCATAAATATTTGTATTAGCTGACCAAAACTTTTATATACTACGATATCCGCATGTTCATTATTATCTGCTGTTGTCTCATAATCTCACAAAACCTCTTTGATTCAAACTGTTTTCCCATATTAGAAAAATAAAACAAAAGCATCTGCAGGTACTGCAATTAAATATAATGCCTTTAATTGCAATAACTGCTATTAATTGCCATTCTGCACCTAAAAAACTATAATTTAAAAATAATCTCATAGAAGTGAAGTTTAAGAGAAAGTGGTTTACTGATTTTTATTCATTCATTCATCTTTATGTCGGCTTTTATTCCCTTTCGGGGTCGCCACAGCGGAATGAACCGCCAACTCTCTGGCATATGTTTTACGCAGCGGATGCCCTTCCCTGCCGCAATGATTTTTATTAAACATGCTAAAAATATATAGCAAAATTTCACTTGTTTTATGCATACAATTAACATAATTTGGCTATTAACAAGCAATGCACCAGTCTATTATTAGTGTTGGGCAGAGAGAGTAGTTTGTGACAGTATAAACAGCTTGGTCAGACAACAATTCAGAATCCACTTTTCACAAAAACTTCATGTTAAACCACTCTAACATGAGTGTGTTAACACCATTTATGCCCACTTTTACGTCTTAACATCTTCCAATGGTTATGTTTTCATAGTAGGTGGTCTTTAATTAAAACAACAAGCTAGCTAAATATTTGTAGATATCCCAATCTCATTATTGTCTTTTTTTTTATTTCTGACAACCGGTTTGCATGTGTTTTAAAAATAGAAATTTAGTTTGCATCACATTAGGGTTAGATGACAAACATAAAAATATGTCAGACTCACAAAAATAAAATTTTGATAATAGAAAAAGACATTTGACATGATTTTCCCAAGTCTTCAAAGTTCAAAAAGTCAATTGAAATCACTTAAAAAACAACACTAAACATAAACATGTATTTGTTTTATTTAAAAAGCTGAAGAAGTTACAAAAAATCAACTGTTGTGGCTTTTCTCCTCATTCCTTACAATTCTTATTTCCATCCAGAGTTCAGCAGAGCAAATTAAACTGATTTACCATTGACAAGAACACATAAACTTACCTCAAACTAAACCAGTTTCTTCAAAAGTCATGACCTCTAGAGAGTTTTTTCCTTACTGACTGATTTTCCATCCTAGGATCTAAGCAGCAGACTTCTGCTTCACTTTCTCTATTATTTAATTCAAATTCTGTCTGGCAGCCGTCATTTCCTGAGGGTAAGAAGCAGAATCTAAGTGGGAAGAAATTGACAACCACTTTTACCTTTGCGATAATGTAATTAAATAGCCATTCTCAAGAGCTTCACCTAATTCTCCAACCAAGCTCTTGTCAGGAGTGCGTAAATTGCAAGATAATTTTTCACACCTTCCCTTCTCTCCTCAACCAACAAATCAAACTTGTCTTTGCATTTAGGTTTGTATCTTAAGGGGAAAAAAAACCTTGGATAAATCAACCAGCAGGCCTTGCTTTGAGTAAAATATAATATGGAGGGAAGCAAGAGTACAGTTCTGCCTGTGAGTCTCTCAGAAGACCGATCAGTCCAAAGTGGCAGATATATAAGTCTCTCAGTGCTGAAGTTCGGGGATCTTGGGGAACCCTCTTGGCCCTTGGATCTGCACAGTGCTTTTTGAAGTGTGCACATGTGAAAAACACATCTCAGTGTTTTCAACTGGCTCATCTCCCATCGGCAATAAAAGTAGACAGACAAGATCTATGAAGTGTATTGCTGCCTTGCCTGTCTGTCAGAGATGTATAACCACATGGGTAGTCTTTCAGGACCCCACTCTTGAATTCTGTCCTCATTGTTGTGCCACGAGAAAGAAAGAGAATGTATTGATTTGCCCAGACCAGGCTTGTTTCAGCAACTGGAAGAGCTCTCAGTCAAATGGATTTCCCACACATCAGCAGAGTCCTGCTGTCTGCAAAGCCAAAATAAGAGGAAGCATGAAGTGTCTGGCATACAGTACATATGAGGACACCTGGTAAACTTTAACAGACACATTAGACAAAATATGATTTAAACCCCACTCTTGGAACAGGAGAAGTCATTAAGTTACTGCAAGCGAATCCCTTTAGTGAAGGGGGATAGTAACAAATGTGTCTTTAACAAGGGACTGTTAGAGGCTTGTGTTTACAGGCTTGGCCCACCTTCAAATAAAAATAAATCAGATAAAATAAATTAAGCGATACGTTATGGGTTCTCACATTGGAGAACTCAAGACTCTGATGACACAAATCAATCCTTGCAAAGTTGCAAAAAAGAAGTCAGATATTTAATGAAATGGGTTCAAGGAAAGCAATGATAACTTGGCATAGAAGGCTTTATTTTGTGAACTTATAGTGAAAATAAAAATCAATATCTTGCAAGTCTAACAAGATTGCACATACAAGGTATGTGCTTTTATTCTAAATACTAAATTTTTTTTGTTATAAATCTCAGCTTCCAAACAATGTATCATTAACACACAAGCGAACTGCAGAAACCACAACCGCTCATAGTTGCCATGAAGGTCAAATCAAGCTTAATGAAACAAAAAAACATTATTTAAACAGATTTTTTTTACTTCCGTTTAAGCTAAACCCTTTTAGTATCACTGACAATGTCCTTACTTCTGGAGCTATCTTCAAGTGGCCAGTCGATGAAATTCAGTCACTTCTGTATAAGCATCTCGAGGGTCAGAGAGAGGTTCCCAGTTAATTCATCGCAAAAGATTCTCAATAAAAAGCATCATGTTCATCTGAAACCAATATTAGCTGTTCGTTGGATTGTATGGGGTATTTTGTTAAAATAATGCTTGATTTTTTTCTGGGATGCATTAGAATGCAATTGGTCTTCAGGTTTCTCTGGGACAGGTAAATGCTTTAAAGCTCTGTTGACATGATTCAGCAAGGAGTACTTTTAAGTCACTTTAATTAATTCAATAAAGGACTTAATGGTGGAGGTCCTATAACTGCACTAATGCAGTGGTATTCTGGGTTTGTAGAGAAAAAAAATACTTCTACAACTACTTGCTCTGGGTGTATTTAGTCATTCTCCGCATAGAGCTGAATTCAAAGTTCTTAAGTCTTGAGTTATTTACAACTTCAACAACAACAACTCTTCTGAGTTTTGTATAGAAAAATACAAATATTTATTCCAAAGTTGTCAGTGAAAAATGGCAATTTGCTTAGATAGTTTAACTTTTTTAGTTAAGTTTGCGCTTTTTGTTACTCCATACAGAGAAGGACCAAAGACACAAAGAGTTAATTTAGTTTTCAGGATTTTTAAGCATTGCAGCTTTTCAAACCTTAAACTTCATCATTTGTGTCCCCTCAAGACACTTTACTTTCAATGATGTAAGTGAGTCAGAAGTTAGGATAGAGAACTTGAGTCTATCGTGTGATATGTAATGTAATATCAGTACATAAAAATACAAAAAACTTAAGCTTATTCTAGATAAATGACATCATCATGGGGCATTAAGGTCAGCATTAAACCCTTGTTAGCTAAATTAACATTTTGGGAAAACGTTATGAACCAAAAAACTGAAAATTAACTCCTCTGCCCATTTATTCTTAAGTATACTGGAAATCAACTCCTAAACTGTATGTTCAGTTGGCATATTTTAGGAATTTATGGTTTATTTTTAAACATCTTCTCATCTAAAAAAAAAAACACATAATGGATGCCGACTGCGAAAAGCGGGGAATCGATTTTTCTTTTCAACACAAACAAGTTTGCCATGTAACAAGGAAAAAGACGCTACATACACAAGCAACCAATATTACTGAGAAATGGTCACATAGACAAGAGCAACTATAACGAACAATCAGGTAACACAGGTCAAACATTAAGAAAAAAACTTCGTAAGATTTTTCTTCGTACGAACAAAAGAAAAAGTCAATATAATTTCTTGTTTGTAAATTATAAAACTTGTAAAGAACTCCACCTTTTTTACCACTCGATGGTAAGTAAAGAAATTAAATGGCAGCTGTGATCCACATTTATTTACTTTAAATATTGGACTACTTTGAAAAGGTTTGATTAATAATGTTGTATTTCAATACAGCAACCAGACTTGTTTGAAATGTTTGAAGCCATCAAAAGATGTCATTCAGGATTTTGACAGGACAAATAACTGCTTTGATAATATTTCACTTGTATGACCAGAAAACTGTTTTGTGAGAAGGAACAAAAAACAACAACAAGGTTATTAAGGAATAAACCCAAGAAGCTTAGACCGGAGCTGCAGAGTAGCAACTCTGGCAAGGGTATAGGTCTGATTGGCAGCATCACTTCTCCCCATTCATCACACAAAAACTCCAGACTTCCCCAATCCTTCAGCAGATGGATCGGCCACTCGGTTTAAACAGCTGATATGAAGCCATCCGTCATGCTGTAATGCGGCAGTTGGGCTTGCAGCTGGGCCCTGGATATGTTGCGGCAGATCTAGAAAGCAGCCTGAGTGCACCCGTGATGGACTGGAGCCAGGCATGCTGCACCGCACCACACTCCCCTGATAGCATTCACAGGCCTCCACTGGACCATAGAACAGGTGGATGCCAGAGAGAGCGAGAGTGAGAGTGGGGAAAGGCTGATAGACTTCATCTAACGTCAGGTGGTGCAAGGCCTGGGCAGAGTGAGGATAGAAAAATGAAAAGAATGCCAATGATGAATATTAATGATTAGAGAATGTTGGGTGCTGCACATCAACCCAAGGGCTTTTGTTTAGTATATCTAATGGTTGTAGCCGCTGTTTTTGCAAGTGATGAAAATAAAGTATGTGTAGTAAAAGCAAAGGTGCACCAAAGGAATTATTAAATACTTGTCCTGGTACTCGGTATCTCAAAAGCAAATAGAAGAAATGTGGTTTGTACAAGAAAAAAAACCCTACAAATTTAAAGTATATATTTGAAGGATAAATGAAACAGTGGCAAGGTCAGCATTAATACCTTGTTACTTAAATTGACATTTTGGGAAAACAGTATGAACTAAAACACCACTGCACATATTTATTCTAAATTATGCTAGAATTCAGTAAATATCAAGAATAATATGTATTATTTACAACAACAGAAACAAAAGCAGCAACAACAACAACAACAACAGTAATAATATTTAATTTTATTTGTGTGGCACCTTTCAAGACACCCAAGGTTACTCTACACTAAAATACACAACCAACATGACCAACAAATCACATAAAATACATTTAAAAACTGGAATACTGAACAGGCTAACACAAACAAGCCTCCTTGAAAGTAAACATTTTCAAATTTGATAAATATCAAAACAATGAATATATAACTGAATAAATAAGTACATTACTAAGCAAAGAAAAAAACAAAAAAGCAATAGACTCATGAATAAATGCTTGCAATCATTGTACAACATTGTTTTAAATCAGGACTAAACATACTGCACAGAACATTTATAAGCAATAGCCCTTTTAAAAATTACATTAGCTAATGCTTTTAATGGAATGGTACGTATAATTTGTTGCAGATTTCGAATGTATGATGTGTTTTTACCCTTGGATATCACTTGCAATATTTGATACAAGAAAGCTGTCTGATTAAAATCCAATAAAACCCTGGTAAGTATGTAGGCAGTGGTCATATATCATTAATTCAAAGAACAGAAAACAAAGAGACTGCTACACACAGGTTTCCGAGTATAATTAAGACTAGTGGATCTCTCATTAGCTGAAGTCATTTGCTCCTCCGAGAAAGCATTGCGTCTGAGGACTCATTTGTCAACAAAAACAATTAGGTGGACTGATGCGTTACGCTGGTTTAATGAGTACAGTCAGGTCACAAGGATGAAAGTGACAACAGAAAGGTCAAAACAGCACCACACTGGGAACTTGCACACAAACGTTTGACGGTGTCTGCAGAAGTAGCTCATGTGAGAAGCTAATTGTTCAATACTTAAACACAACATGAAGGAGGTTGTCGATGACTTCACAATTTCTGAATGATTTAATAATTTCCGAATGTTTTAGTAACTGAGTAACCACAAACATTTTATGTGAGGGCTTTGTTTATTTCTCTGACCTTGGCCAAGCCTCAGTGGATAACTAATGTAGACAGAGGTGGCAGTAGTGGTAGTAACCATGGCTACCGTTTGTGGAGGATTCTGACTTTTGTTTGATTTGAATGGGTATATCTTTACCTATGCAGTTAAGCTTTGCGATGATTCAAGTATGCTGATGGTCTATAAATCAAACGAGTGTCTTAACTGTAATTATTAACTGTACCTATTTAACAAAAAAAAAAAGAATTATGAACATGTAAATTTCAACATCCATTGCAAGCTTCTTTTTAAATGTGAATTGTTTCAAATTCAACTTTCATCAGCTTTGCTGTGCTTTGAAAGCTGTATCATAAGACTTTTGATCGGTTTCTCAAACAAACCCGTGTGAGTGTATGACATGAAAGCTCCAACTAAAGCTGTCCAGCACAGCGTTAATTGCAATGCAATGGAAAATTGAGTTCAGCCTGTGTAAATGAACAGATACCCTGATTGTAGACACATCATTTTTTTCATGTTAACTTTAAAAGCCTGTTTTGTTCTCAGAAATGAGAACACTTCCCCCAGCTGTCCTTGTACCTCCATTATCAGATGTCAGGCTTTAACTATGTAGAAAAGAGCTTTTTTGTCACGGATCATTGCTTAACCTTTATAAATGCTTCATCTTCACCCCATCACAGACCTTCACCGTCTGACTGCTGTCTGGTGGAGGAAATGGCTCACACTTGTGACACCTTACCTCCCCCCTCCTGTATGGAATACATTTGAAAGAAGGCAGAAAATAGGGCAGATGGACCGAAGGTAAGATACTGTATGCTACAAAGTGGACTATCCTCGACCTCCAGGGCTTGTTTATTGAATGAACGACAAAATGGTTCCTGTAAAGCATAGCAAAATGAGACGGCGGACTACCTGATGGCGGCAGGAAGATATACTAATGATAATTTCCCCAAGTATGGCATTGGTATAGTTTGTGTCTTTGATTTCAATAAATGCAACAAAAAGCATGTATCTGTATCGTCCTTAATGACTGATCCATCCTCGATGTTTGCCTTTAAAATAGGTAAGAAGGAACAATGAAATGACTGAAGGACATAGAGTGAAAAAAGGACAAATCTATTTAAAATTGTGATACGTATGCTGGTACTGTAATGGAGCACTACCAGTGGCTGTTCTGTAATGAATTACAGCCCAGGCAAAACCCTTCCCCAGATTAGTTTAATTATGTTTTGTCACCATAGAATTGTAGTAAGCCTAAAAGGTAAGTATTCATGTACTTCATGTTGCAGTTTTGTGGCAAAATATCCACACATGCCTCACAATACAAGAGACGCCTATCACGTGACATAACCACGTAAGTGTCTCTGAAATAGATCACAAGTTTTGTTGTATGAAGATAACACTGTGATGGATTTGGGAGGGGGAGCGACCATTTTTGGAAATAGAACAGGCAAGATGTTCCCAGTCTGAAAGTGCCCATCGAAAACCATAGTGGTTTTTTTGTTTTTTGTTTTTGTTTAATTTTTCCTCTGAGTGCTGAGCGGGCACCCCATTTGAATTGGCGCTCTGAGCAGCCTCTCACACTGTCTGTGCCTAAAACTGCTTCTGTGCACTACCCTTTGAATAAAACATTAAACCAAGCTTCTGGCCTTCCCTATTTCTCTTGTTCACCATGTGTGATGAGGATTCTGGCGGAGATTGACAGTCGTCACATCTTTGAGGTGGATAGTACACACCGGCGGTGAATTTAGAGATTTAGAGACCAACTAGAAACCTGAATAGAACATGCTAACCCCACTTCTAATTCTCAAACAGCAAGCCCACTGCACGATACCTAAAATAAGTATTATTAATGCTTTATTATAATATAAAGTGTTCATAACTATATCACTACACAACATTTTTCCTTGAAAACGATGGTGCAGAAAACACATATTTGTGTGTGTATGGTGTCAAAATATTTTATAAACATAATTACTTATTTAACAAAACAAAACAAACAAAGAAGAAAAGGGGAAACCATGTGAACAACAGCAAGAGATGAAGCGATAAGGCTGTGAAAAAGGTGTGCTCCGACTGTGTCAGAATGATGGTGTTGCAATTACAGCATGGTTGATTTGTCTGATCAGGCAAGTGAGCAGAAAGACTGAAGCTGTCAAAGGCATTCTGAGCAATTTCAGGAGGTGCAGCCACCTATGAAAGGAAATGTCATCACGATCGGTGAAAGCCATTACGTTAGAGGGGCGTAAAACACTTTGAAGGTAATAATGCGCCCGGTAATTAAATGAATATGAATGCAGAGTGTCCATAGCACAGTGAGAGACTCGTTTTCACAAAAGGATTATTCTCTTACAGTCCAATCATGGAAGGGGGGGGGGGGGGGGGAACGAACTCATCACAGCCTCAAGTGTGTCACATCAAGTGTTGGGTTTTCGGTTTGTTGGTGGCCTAGGTTGAATGACACGAAAAACATGGCTCACGTTTGGTCTAATGCATACAAACAGCAAAACAATCAAGGCAAGCATTGCTGCACAGAACGAATAAACTGATAGAGAAGCATTGGACTCTTATCAGATAGCTTTTAATCTCTGGGCTGGTGGATCAGGCCATTTCATGCAGTCAGAGCTGTGCAGTAGGAAGATAAGGACAGAACTACAAAGAACTCAATTTATGAATGTGGTCAATATTCGAGTCAAGCAACACTTAGTCGCATCATCATGCTTTTCCAGCTGGATGTTATCGCTGGCTGACTATGACAAAACATGCGAAAGAACGAAAGAACACAGAGCAGCGAGAGAGAGAGAGAGAGAGAGAGAGAGAGAGAGAGAGAGAGAGATTGTATTAATGTGAACAGTACTCACAGTTGGACAATGCCACCCTCCCAGTGAGATAATTTCCTCTCAGAATTGCAATCAAAGCTGCCGAATCACTTCTGCAACAATATTAACTCAACGGCTCCTAGGGGGGAACTTTCTATCCCTCTGGTTTTGCTAACCCATCCTTTCTTTTTTTCTGTGATGCAAAGTGCCCTGTCAATATCGTCCACATTAGGATTTAATCATATATTTGAAGGAAACTGAGCAGAGGGTGGATTTCATTTTGGGAACAATAAAAGTCCTTCACAGTGTGTAGCACAAAATATCAGTCTTTATTATTAAAAAATTACATTTGTCTGACTTTCACTGTGTAAACTGGACAATCACAAATGCAAGCCCAGATACTTCTCCTTAACAATATGAGGCTTGATTCTTCCTAATTTACCAGCAATAACAGAACTTCAACCCCATATGATGAGTAGACAGAATAACATTTTTTACACATACCACAATAGATTTTCCCACCTTTGTGGGTAACCTATGTGTTTTTCTCATTTTGAATTTTCTCATATTTAAGTAAATTTTCCCATTCAGACAGACTTTTATTTTAATTTACTTTGCCTTGTAGCATGCATAGTTTGTTCTCAACAACAGTGCAGTAGTTAAATAAAGAAGTACAGTAATACAGCCTCTTACAGTAGTTATATTTATTAGTTAGAACTGCTTATTTGGATTTCCTCTCTGCTTATGTCACGGATCACAGAAGGCAGAAGCGAAAGGTGTGATTCACACAGTGTTTATTGAACACAATAGGCTTCGTACCGAAGTACTAGTGACAGTTCAATAGAGAGTCTAGGTGGTAGTAGCGTTACTTCCCTCGAGCAGAGCAAGCCGGTGACAGGGGTTAGTCTCTGGGTGCAACGAGTAGCAGAAGCTCCTGGCAGAAGATCGGGATGAGAAGACGGAGTGAGATACGATCCAGTGAAGATGATACCTGACGGTGAGTGAACGGCGTGGGTGAGTCTTTATAGGGTGGTGTTGATGACTGGAACAGATGACGGTGATGAGTGCCCAGGTGTGTCTGGTTAGTACTCGGGTGATTGAGTGCGTTGTGTATTGGCTGGAGACTGTGACTGGTGATCGGGGCTGATGGAACGTGCAGGAGGTGTGACAGTACCCCCCCCTCCACGGGTGACTCCTGGCACCCTGGACCGGCAGCGTGGGCGGCCGCGACCTCGAGGAGCCGGACGGTTGGGATGTTGCTGGTGGAATGTTTCGAGGAGAGAGGGATCTAATATGTCCTCCCGGGGTGTCCATGACCGCTCCTCGGGACCGAATCCTTCCCAGTCGACTAAGTATTGGAGTCGGCCGCCCCGCCGCCGGGAGTCGAGGATTTCCTTGACCTGGTAGTTGTTTTCACCCACGACTTCGGGTTGTGCTGGAGGGGGAGGCAGCTCTGGGTCTGTGGAAGGAGGAGAGACAGGATCAGTGAAGGGTTTAAGGAGTGAAACATGGAAGGCAGAAGAGATACGGGAATGAGGTGGCAGATTGAGGCCGTAGGTGACAGGGTTTATCTGGGAGTGGATAGTGTATGGCCCTATGTAGCGGGGACTCAGCTTCCTACAGGGCAGTCGGAGACGGATGTTTTGGGTTGACAACCACACTTTGTCCCCGGGTTGGTATACTGGGTTGGGTAACCTGCGGCGATTAGCTGCCTCGGTATGTCTCCGTACTGCCCGTTGGAGGTGGATGTGAGCTGAGCCCCATACCCTCTCGCTCTCCTGGAACCAATGGTTTACCGCGGGCACATCAGAGACTTCGCCGGTCCACGGAAACAGTGACGGTTGGTACCCTAGAACACACTGAAAGGGGGTTAGTCCCGTGGAGACCTGGCGAAGGGAATTCTGTGCATACTCTGCCCACGGTAAGTACTGGCTCCAGGTGTTCTGGTGATGGGCACAGTAGGTCCGGAGGTAGCGAGAGATTTCTTGGATCTTCCGTTCGGTCTGTCCGTTAGTCTGTGGATGGTAGCCGGACGAAAGACTGATGGATGTACCTAGCAGCTGGAAGAAGGCCCGCCAGACCCTGGAAATAAACTGAGGTCCTCGGTCGGACACGATATTCTCGGGGAGACCATAATTGCGAAAAACGTGATTGAATAGTGCTTCAGCGGTTTCCAAAGCAGTGGGTAAGGCTTTGAGCGGGATGAGCTTGCACTGCTTGGAGAATCGGTCGACGACTACTAATATGGTGGTGTAACCCCGTGATGGAGGCAGGTCTGTAGCGAAGTCAATCCCAATGTGGGTCCAGGGTCGGCGGGGAATGGGTAATGGCTGGAGTTTGCCTTCAGGCAGACGGTGAGGAGTGGTGGTTACGGCGCAGACCGAACATCCCCGGACATACTGGGCAACGTCCTTGGCCATACCTGGCCACCAGTATTTCCCACGTAGGAGCGAGAGGGTTCGCCTGCTGCCTGGATGTCCTGAACCGAGGGAGGTGTGCGTACTTTCGAGGAGGGTGAGACGGTGACTGGACGGAACGTAAGTTGAACCGGGTGGTAGACCCGGAGGGGCTGGCTCCTCGAGAGTGGCGGTTCGGATTTCCTCGTCAATCTTCCACAGGATGGGAGCGACGGAGATGGAGGGTGGTAGTATGGGTTCGGGAGCATCTAGAACGGGATTTGGTGAGTGAAGGCGGGAAAGGGCGTCCGCTTTACAGTTCTTGCTCCCCGGTTGGTATGTGATAGAGAAATTGAACCTGGCGAAGAATAGTGACCACCGAGCTTGGCGGGAGTTCAGGCGTTGGGCATTTCTGAGATACTGGAGGTTTTTATGATCCGTGATGACGGTAAAAGGAAATCTTGCTCCTTCCAGCCAGTGTCGCCATTCCTTGAGGGCCAGCTTGATGGCTAGTAACTCACGGTCCCCTATGCCATAGTTCTGCTCAGCAGAAGTGAGTTTACGGGAATAGTACGCACACGGATGGAGAGCTTTGGGTTTGTTAGACCATTGGGAGAGTACGGCCCCCACTCCTACGTCTGCCGCATCGACTTCGACTACGAAGGGTAACGTAGGATCGGGATGTCCGAGGATGGGTGCTGCGGTGAATTTGCTCTTGAGGAGTCGGAAGGCGCGATCTGCCTCGGAGCTCCAGACGATGGTTCTCCGACCCCCTTTGAGGAGTGATGACAAGGGTGAGGATATGGTACTGTAGTTCTTGATGAAGCGACGATAGAAGTTGGCAAATCCGAGGAAGCGCTGGAGCTCTTTGACGGTTTGGGGTACCTTCCAGTTGTTGACGGCGTCCACCTTGGCGTTCTCCATCTGGACCCCCGCAGTGGAGATCACGTAGCCGAGAAAGGAGATGGTGGATCGGTGGAACTCGCATTTTCCGGCTTTCAGGTAGAGTCGATGCTCACGGAGACGTTGCAGCACTTGGCTGACTTGGTCACGGTGGTCTTCCAGATTACGGGAATAGATGAGGATGTCGTCAATGTATACAATTACGCATTTGTGGAGGAGGTCTCTGAAGATTTCGTTCATATAATTTTGGAAGATCGATGGGCTGTTTGCTAACCCATAGGGCATTACCAGGTATTCATAGTGACCTGTAGGAGTTATGAAGGCGGTCTTCCACTCATCTCCTTCTCGAATACGGATCAGGTTGTACGCGCTGCGGAGATCCAGCTTGCTAAACACTCGCGCCTCCCGAAGTTCCTCAAGAGCTGCGGGCACAAGTGGTAAAGGGTAAGCGAATTTTACCGTAGCCTCGTTCAACCCCCGATAATCAATACAGGGCCTGAGTCCTCCGTCCTTCTTGGTCACGAAAAAGAAGCTCGATGCTGCAGGAGACTTGGATGGTCGGATGAACCCTTGGCTGATGGCTTCGTTGATGTAGCTCTCCATCGCCTCGTGTTCAGGACGGGAGAGAGGGTAGATACGACCGTGCGGTAGTTTGGCATTGGGCAGCAGGTCGATGCTACAGTCGTAGGGCCGGTGAGGAGGAAGTTGTGCGGCACGTTCCTTACTGAAGACATCTAGGAAGGCGTGGTAGGTGGAAGGAACGTGCCGAGTGAGGTCCGTTGAAGAGTGATCTAAGGCGGTTGAGTGAAGGGGAAGAGATGACTGGGGGTTCGACGAGTGACGAGTGTGATCCTTGCAGGTCTTGCTCCAGCCGAGGATCTGTCCAGTGCCCCAATCGATGGTGGGTTGGTGTTGGACCAACCAAGGTCGACCCAACACAATATCGACATTGGCCCTGGGCAGCACTAAGAGGTAGAGTTTCTCCCGGTGGTCTGGGGAAATCGTTAAAATGACCTGACGGGTCCGACGGGTGATCTGGCCTTCGCCCAATGGTGAGTTTTGAATAGTGTAAATGCGATACCGGGTTTCGTTGAGTACTGTCGGGAGGCGATGTTTACTAATGAAGTTCGTGGAGATGAAGTTCCCAGCGGCTCCGGAGTCCACCAGGACATTAACGGGAAAATCACAAGAGTTCATCGTTAGAGTGGCTTGAAGATGAGGAATTGTACACATTGATGGAGTACTGGAACAGGCACTCACCATTGGACGAGGAGGGCGAACAGGGCAGCAGGCGAGCAGATGGGATGCTTCTCCGCAGTACAGGCAGAGTTGGAGACGGAGTCGTCGGTGGCGTTCCGCGGAGGTAAGATGGTAGGCATCCGTGATCATAGGCTCCTCGGAGTCAGGTGGTGAGGAAGCAGGGTGAAGACGAGGGGCTCCGGTGGTGGTGAGTGATGGTGAAGGGTGAGGATGAAATGGTGCTCTACGGGGAATGGTAGGGATGGAACAAGCGTTGAGGTGCTGGGAGATGCTGATGGCCTTTCGGATGAACACCTCAAGGTCCACGTTATCGTCATAAATGACGAGGTGTTGGCGAACGTTGGGGTTCAATCCTCGCCGGTATGCGGCTAACAATGCTACTTGGTTCCACCCACTACTGGCGGCGAGAGTGCGGAACTGAAGAGTGTACTCGTGGATGGTGAGCTCTCCTTGGGTGAGTGAGATGAGTTCGTCGTGGACGGATAATGATGTGAGTGCTGTGCCGAATACCTCCTTAAGGTGCCCGGTGAAGGAGTGATAGGAGTGAAGGACTGGGTTGCTGGCGTTCCAGAGGGCGTTTGCCCATTGCAGTGCTCGACCGGTGAGGAGAGAGATTAGGAAGGCAATTTTGGAGATTTCGGTGGGGAAGGATGTGGAGTTGGTCTCAATATACAGCGAGCATTGCAGTATAAACCCAGCACATGTTTGAGGATCGCCAGCATAACTGGCGGGACGGGAAAGAGCGGAGCTCGACATCGCGAGCGGATTCGTTGGAGGATTCACGGGCTGCTGGCGCAGCGCCGCTGCATCCGGGTATGAATCAGCGGCGCTCCCGGAAGCATTAGCGAGACCGTCCATGTTCCGGGAATCTTTTTATCCGGTCAGGTATCCTGTCACGGATCACAGAAGGCAGAAGCGAAAGGTGTGATTCACACAGTGTTTATTGAACACAATAGGCTTCGTACCGAAGTACTAGTGACAGTTCAATAGAGAGTCTAGGTGGTAGTAGCGTTACTTCCCTCGAGCAGAGCAAGCCGGTGACAGGGGTTAGTCTCTGGGTGCAACGAGTAGCAGAAGCTCCTGGCAGAAGATCGGGATGAGAAGACGGAGTGAGATACGATCCAGTGAAGATGATACCTGACGATGAGTGAACGGCGTGGGTGAGTCTTTATAGTGTGGTGTTGATGACTGGAACAGATGACGGTGATGAGTGCCCAGGTGTGTCTGGTTAGTACTCGGGTGATTGAGTGCGTTGTGTATTGGCTGGAGACTGTGACTGGTGATCGGGGCTGATGGAACGTGCAGGAGGTGTGACAGCTTACTTCCTAAACTTCTGATTAGTTCCTTGTTAACATTGTTTTCAGAATCCAAATCTTCCAAAATCCAAATCAAAGCTCCCTGTGTATTTAAGTCCTTTGTGTCCATTACACTGTATCTTCAATGCATTCCCTTTGTTTGAATTGTATTGTTCCAGGTTTCCAGTATTCTGGATAGCTGCACTTGTTTATTTGAGTCTTGTTCAATTTTTCTTAAATAATTTATCCTGCATTCATACTACATCCATCCATGTATCATGATTTAAATGATTAAAAAAATTAAGAAACGGCAAAAAAAAGTTAAAATACAAATATTTTACAGATATAGCTTAAAAAAAGAAAAGATTCATTATCTCTCTCTCAAGTTTGACCTCTCCTAATTATATAAAATCCAACCAGATTTGACCTAATTAAAGAGGAGAGATTAGTTAATGAGGTCCTCAAAAACTTGATAATTGCACTGCTGCTGAAACTCTGTTGACTCTGTAACTCTTTAAATGTGAAAACCCACCTTTTCTTGTGAAAACAGACAGTATCTGATGAAGAAGCCTATTTAAACATATCTATTGAGACTGGATAAGTATGTTATTCGCCTTTTCTTTGACAATATGGTAAATGCCCATATATTGTATAAAAGGGCAAAATGTGACGTGAATCGGCTTTCCATTGTATTGCTAATAATGTTCTCTGTATGAGTGGCACCTTAGACTTTTTGATAAGGAACTGCTGTGGGATTTACATGAATTGACAAGCTTGTCCAAATATCTCTTCTGCAGAAGTTGACACCAGGTCTACTCTTTACAACAAAAGAAGTCTTAATTTCTCTCAGCTCCTCTATTTGTCATAATTATTTGATTGTGGGGGAAGTGTATTAAAGGTCTAATCACTCAGATTTAATTAAGTGCAGTCGGTTGAAAGGAGAAGAAGAGAGGCAGTAAGCACATTTAACTCTTCACATTTGAGCTCTACTAACAAGCCAAAGCACTTATTTACCATTCTTTTGAACCGAAAAGTGTCACACAGTAAGATATGGCATTTTTATCTAAAATATGCAGCAAAATATGAATACAAATGTAAATGTCATATTCAGCTTCAATTGAAGGGTGTTCTAGGACACACATTTTGTATTGTCTTCCTGTTATCTACATCTGATTCAAACTGAGCAGATTTTCAAGGACATAAGCATGGAAGCTAAATTGTTTTGCTGCATTAAAAGCTGAAAGTGGTTTAGTCAAAGCTGTGGTTGCTGGTGAAGCTTTGAAGGGGTGGCGAAAACATGACAAAACAGTAGTGACAGAGGATCATTAGGTTTCCCTCAGGCCAAACGCGAGCACTCATGGAGAAAGGAAATGCTCACTAGCTCCTGAAGGAAAAGACAAGGTGACCGCATGGATCAAAACTGTCCAGACTTTGAAAGCGTCTCATAACACCATGACTCTGTCATCAGCAAAAGGTGACTACTGGCACTTTGAAGGGCTGTATAAAGCCTGTCGGCACACAAATTTGACCAAAAATTTTCCCCACAAATTTCTAGAATGTAAGATACAATTTTTTATTACATTACCAGAAAACTTTGTTTGCTCCATTTCAATGCAACACATTCCAGATAAGTTTTACATTTAATTATACCAGCAATGTTTGTTACAAATAGTTTGTGGTAAACAGAAGTGGTTAGAGTAGTTAAAAAAATATTCAAGTAACATTAACTACCGAATTATTTACTTAAGTAAAAAAGTATTGAATTAATAATGTACTCAAGTACTTCTTTAGTACTTCTTTAAAAACACTGTTATATTGTGTGTACTGTAGTTTTAAAAACAGATGGTAGTTTTGCATTTACCTCTCTGGCTATTTAGTTATCACGAGGAAGCATATAGGGAAACATTGACTGTTTAAATTTTGACATCACAAAACATGGGATTTGTAATGAATCCCATCACAAAACATTATTAAAGCACACTCAGTAACCAGAGTACAGTTACCACTGGTGTAATTGAAATACTTTAACATTGTCACTTCATGGATGCCTTGATCTTCATCACTTTGGCTGCTTTTCTTTGCATCTCTGAGAGTAAAGAAACTTTGAACATAAGACCATGGGGGATTTGTTATTACTGATACTTATTATGTTTGATGCTATGCATCTATTTTTTTTGCAAGCTATGTTTAGCAATGCATATGTAACAAAGCATCACTCGGGTTGGGATCCATATGCAAGCTTTTTATTTAACAACGTGGTCCAATAACAGGCGGTTAGTCAGGGCAGGCAGCAAATAGGCAGTAACGGAGATCAGCGAGAGTAGTCCAACGGGCAGGCGGCTAGGATCGTAAACGGAGAACAGGCAGGGTCACAACAGGCAGGCAGACAAACAGGGTAAACGCTCGGAATTGCCGTAAAGATACAATCAAGACTTCGCCACGAGCCAAGGGAAACAGTCTGTTTAAATAGTGATGTTAATGTCCTTCAGCTGGGTGTGTAATCAAGGCGCCCCTGGGGTGTATGGGGAATGTAGTGTGGTGTAGATGGAGGAGCAGGAGTTAGTGCAACGGGGTGCCCTCTGTTGGTCAGAGGAGGGAGTGACGAGGTTAGCCTCTGTGACAGCATATTTATTTAGCTGAAATTAGTAATGAAGGGACACAGCTAAAACATAACTAAGATGTTACTAAGTTGTAATTAAAATGTAACTGAGTAAAAGTGTTTTTAAAAGTACCTGTTACCCTAAGATGTACCAAGGACATGCAGTTAGTTCACTATCCACCTCAGATGGTAAAGACAACAACACCCTTCGATTTCTCATCAATTAACACAGCTTCTGTTACAGCATGATTTGGTAAAGCATGATTCCCCTTAAAAAAAAAGTATAACTTGAATCGTATTTTTTGAGGAATCTGACCAAAAGTCAGCTTTTACGGTTATGAATCAAAAAGAGAAAGAAAATAGCTTTGTCCATATTTATAAATCCCTTGTAGTGAATTTTTGCCATGCTCACCAAACTGTGAGCCAAATCACAAATCAGTGCAAAATATTAATATTCACGCTATATGTTCAAACTCCTTTTATCACTTTCTTTTCTGATACAGTGTTTACAGATGATTTAGTGTGGTCTCTCTCATTAACTTAAAAAGACCAAAGTAAATCCATTTCACTAGTCAATAATCAATTTCATATGAATTACACAGAAAACAATGGTTCACATGTTTATAGGATGTGAACAAGGTACAAAAAGGTAAAAATAAATATTTTTGCTTAAACAAAGTATTTTGCATTCAATTAATATGTTCTACGTAAACCTAGACTTCTATGATTGTTTTGGTGAAAATATACATCACTGTTTGTTAATGTGTTTTAACAGAGAGCAGGTGTTTCTTAACATTAGCACCCTGTCAGGATTTAATAAGGCTGCATATGTCTTTTGTCTTGCTTCAGCCATGTATTTACAGATGTGTCAGTCAGCATCTTATTAACCAAATTCCGGTTTGTATTCGAGATATTACTTTAAGCACTATGGTTAGCATTAATTAGCCTTGGGCAGTCATTTGAATTGAATTTTTATGTAACAGGGCTCAAATATTAAACTAACAGTTTACAGTTATTATTATCTTTAAAAGGGTTATGCCAGTGTTGTTCATTTAATGCAGACTGATGTATTTAGTGTAGTTCATAGTGTGAGAGCTGTGGGGTTGAAAAGAAGTGACAGTTTTAAAAACATAATATCTTCAAAACATTGTGGCATTCAGATAAAGGTTTTTCTGACTGCTGTTTTTAACTGAAACAACACGTGGAGCCATGCAATTAGAATCACGTAATGTCATACCAGGCATATATCAGGTGGGGAAAAAATGTCTTCGCAAACACATTAATAGTTTAACGTAGAAAAATAATAATTTAGGTCCCAGATTTTGCTATAAAGGTACTGGGTCAAGGTTTTATTTTCCATATGTTAACTTTTGTAACCAAACATCAGACAATAAACACAGTCAAACTTGGTTTATCAATAAAAGCTGACTTCTCCCATGGACATCCAAAATTAAATCTGATTAACACATTTCCATAGTTAACCATAAATTACCCCATCAGCTCAAATCGTAAAGTATCCAATAACCTAAAGAGCTTGTTTCCTCCACAACAGAAGCTCTCATTGGCTGTCTCCGACCTTCCTAAACCAGCCTAAGATGGATATGAGGTGATTATCCCCCCACTGACTCCTGCTGGGGAGACCTGGCTCTGTGCTGCTTATTAAACATAAGTACCATGTAACCTCCCAGCACTAAATCAAGGGACACGTTATTGGTCCCTAGTGAGAAAGCAGGGGTCAAAGGGTCCTGGAGATGGGACGAGCTGAGTTGAGCTCATCCTGGGGAGACACCAGCTGACAGCTGCCACAAATCTCAAACACACCGATGTTCACAAACACACACAACAGGCAGCCAGTGAGAGTGTGGTGCAAGCTCTATAGCAAACGTGCCCAATCAATACTGTAAAGAAGTAAGAGGATGAATAGAGCAATTATGTGTGGAAGAGAAATGGCTTGTTTTCACTTCTCCAAGCATCCGGCTGAATTATTATTAATATCCACAGAATAGTCATTTGAAAAACAACCTATAGCTTTACACTCAACTTACTCTTGTGCACTCATTTCATTAACATCAACTTCTCTGTCTGCATTGCTTCAATCCACCAGATATAATAATGGGCTTGGCTTGTATCATCTGAAGGACATTAATATTTGAACGAATTCAAACCCATTAAGGCTGTTTGCGGTGGAGAGGAAAGCATGTTTTTAACTCTGTTGAGAGAGCGTGTGGTAAGAGGTTATCCTCTGCTAAGTAAATAAAGGAGCCATGGTATCTCTAATTCCAATGATTCCTGGAAGCAGCTGGTTTAAACGAGAGACTAGTGCTCTATATTAGATGGCACCGTAGTGCTATTATCATTTCCGAAATGAATTATTCAAAACGAATCATTGCCTCAGAGATGGTCTTCTAAGCTTCGGAATCTGCATTCATAAAGGTTAGCAATTGTGCATTTGCTAGGTTTCAGGGATAGCATTTTTTTGGCCTCCAAGTGAGCACATCTGCAGCCAAGCCTTCACATCTGGTTCTCACATTTTCCCCTTGCACTGTTGAGAGGGAGCAAGGGGAAAAGTAAAAGAGAGAGAGAGAGAGATATGCATTGAAGCATTGTGAAACCATTCATTATGCGTGAACAGAGGGTGAATTCAGTAACTTATTGTGTAATTGACATTTTTTCAAGTTCAAGACCAGTGATTTTCAGATTAAGTCCATAAAATTCCAGTTAGTGTTGGACAGCTTGCGAGTCATCTCGTAAGCATAGTCATCTATAGCGCAAGTTATTGATTGATGACATACTCAAATTTGATTCCCCAATTCTTTAGTTCATTAAATAAGTTAATTAAATAAGACATGTTCAATCATCTATTTGCCTAAATATCCATCATTACATGCTAAGGAAACTATTTAAATAACAAAGCAATTTTGAAGAAAACTGCTGGATGTAACATTTCTGCTTGCACACAAACATTATAATCAGATATTGACTGATGAAAACCTAAACTATAGTGAAGTCATTTGGAGTTTTTTCCTCAATTTATTTCATTAGCAGAACTAAAAATCTGTACATTTTTAAAAATGATTACAAGTAAGAGAAAATAAACTCGGAACAACTAAAGGTAATTATATTGATAATTGTGTAATAAAACTACTGTTTTGAAACAAATGCGAACATACAGGAAAACAACAGATTTCAAAAATACATTGCATTGTTAGGGAGTCTTGAAATATTTTCCATGTTCCCACACATCCCCCAACAACTTCTCTCTTGTTATCTTTTGTCATTCTTTGTTTCCCTTTCCCATCTAACCTGGAACGGGAAGAGAAGCATTTTGTCATTACTTTGGCAAATGGTCCTGCACTATGATTTATCAGTTAAGAAGTAAAGCATCTTCATGTGGTTAGCTGTTTAGCCAGGGAAACCTTCCAGCTCTTCTTCCACTACTTACCCTCACACCAGATGTTTTTAACTTGTCTCCGAAAAGCCCAGCCCAGCTTGGATTCCGTGCTCCCTTCCAAAGCTGCACTGACCCTGCCGACCTTGTAATTGGTGGAATAATTTGCCCTGGTTTACATAAACACTCCCTGAAAGGCCGATTCTGTAGAGCTCTCCTGGAGACTGAGCTACATCACAAATACACACACAGTCGGGGGGTGAGTGGGATTCAGTGCTCTGGTGTAGCAGCCAAACTCAGACCGATGCAATAACAACTGCATACATCACCTCATTTTATATAATGGCAGTAACTCTGGTAAAACTGAATGTTTGTTTCTTCTATAGCTACTAATGAAAGGATGGTTAAGCATTGTCAATTGTATAGAGAGCCTTATTTAATGTGTGCTTACTGATAATTTGCACTGTAACTCCTAAACAAGAGATATTATAAGCAGTTAAAGGCAGTTATTTTTTTTATTTAAGTACGACAGAATTGGTAAAATTAAAATTCTTTCTTCCATTAAATTTATTTTTGTTAAGCTCACTTAGACAAGAGAGCATTTAGTAAAAAAGCTATAAACCTCCCAAAGAAGACTCTTTCGTCATGTGTAAGTACTGCACACTTTCTTTTATAACACAGCGGATGATACTTGTGTGGGTTAAAATGTCACAAAGCTATCATCCTTCAATGTCAAGAAAGCACAGCCTTGGAGTTACTATTTACCGTGCATGTGTGTGTGGATTAGCCGCTTCAATCTTTTGAACACGTGTTAACGTTTTAATCAATTGGATTCCAAATGAGTTTTGACAAATTTTAGTCAAACTGGAGTAAGCGTTTGTGAAGCGTACAAGCACGCCAACCATGAACAGAATAATAGAATGGGTTCCATATGTATAAACTCCTCCTCGCCAGTACCTTATTTGCTCTTTTCCTAATTGCAGCAGTTACATGTATGAAAATAAAAGCCTTGCAGGGAGACCCCAATGACAGAAACATGGAAATTATTAGACCCTGTATGAAAATGAAACTACCCCTACATATAGCACTGAAAACAAAAATCTTTACTCTGGTGTTTATGTGACTCTGAAAGCCTGAAGTGAAAAGTGACCAACAAAACTGTGAAAACCTGCCATTATCAAACAACGAGAGAGAGAGAGAGAGAGAGAGAGAGAGAGAGAGAGAGAGAGAGAGAGAGAGAGAGAGAGAGAGAGAAGAGTAGAGAAGAAATAGAAGAGATAGTAGATACTACGGGGCAGCAGAGCTAGTAAGATTCGAGCTACGAAGCTCAGCATTTGAGCGCGAAGCTCTCGATATCGCTCGCATTTGCGCTCTCCTCTCGAGACAAAGCTCTCGCGCTTCCAAAACTTCCTTCTCTCCCCCTCGGCAAAAAAATCTCCTCGCTCTATGAGCTATAGATGGAGAGACTACCCCCACCCGTGTACCTGTTCAGACAGGCAGGCCAGACTGACAGCCGACTGAGAGAAGAGTCCCTCAGGACGAGACGGAGTCGAGATGAGATGAGCAGAGACCTAACGCGTCTGAGCCATGAGATCCTAATCCTCCCTGCTGAGCCTCAGAGAGAGAAGACTGACGAGCATGACCATGCTGATGAGAGAGTACGAAGAGAAGCTTTATAAGATTGCTTACCGACGCTGTCATTCCTCACTCGACGCGGATCGAGAGAGCGGAACGAGCAGATCAGATTATGAGTTGGAGTTGCTAGAGTGAAGACTTATGAGAATTCTGCCTGAGAGAGACTCAGAGGGGAGAGAGACATCGGACACTCGATGACGAGATTTACGAGGAGGAAGAGAGACGATGATGGACGACCAGACAAAGATGTCCCCCGAGACCTTGAATTGAGACGACTCCTCCCAGACGATGAGAGAGGAACGATTCGCAAACGAGAGAGAGAAGATGAGAGAGTACGAGAGAAGCACGAGATTTGCATGCAGAAGAGATGACGCTAGAGAGAGAGAGAGAGAGAGAGACGATGATGAAGAGACGAGAGAGAGAGATTTGTAGAGAGAGAGAGAGAGAGAGAGATGAGAGAAAGCGAGAGAGAGGAGAGAGAGAGAGAGAGAGAGAGAGAGAGAGAGAGAGGAGAGAGAGATGAGAGAGAGAGAGGAGAGAGAGAGAGAGAGAGAGAGAGGAGGCAAATACTTTAGTCAACAATATTTTTTTTCATTGCAGTACCAGTTTTGGCCACAAACTTCAATACTGCAGATTTAAATTATAAAATAGCCAAATGAACACCAAGTTTGGGATGATACCTATCAGTTTGATTTCCTTGTAAGCAGATATTGGATGCATGAGTTCAGATGGGCAAATAAAGTGTGGGGCTAGGCCTCTTGTTTGCTTTTGTGTTGGTCAGCTAACCCGCCTGTGTTTGTTAGTCTTATATTTGAAACTAAGTGAAGTTCCTTGAATGCAATTTTGGGAGGAGCGATCAGATAATTAGTGAACAATTTACAGGTTTGTTCATTCCTTCTGTACGCTTCCTGATATAAATCAGTAACCACTTCATTTCCAACATGACGATTAAACGCAAAACTCCCCCCTCTACATGTAACAGGGGGAGGGCATCGCTTCTCCGCCCAGAGGTTCTTCTACGGACATCTAGCCCAGTACGCTTATTCTAATCTCACCACATAAGCTTGCGTTTTCTTTGCAAAATCTATGTAAGCGAACTCGTGAATAAATCATTTTGAATCTGTGACCTTGGTCATCAAAATCTTCACAGTAACGCTGTGATTCATTTCAGAATTGTTAACTTACAGAGCCAAATGATTATTCTCAAATTCAAAGGAATTGATTTTGTTCATAGACATTGCAGCACTGATGGAAAATGGAGGCCAAAGAAACTCACAAACAAGTTGTTTTAAGTATATCAAATATACTTGGATATCATTGAAGCAGGAAATGATTCAGGATTTATATCCATGGCAGCATGATTGTTTGATAAGTCAACTCTGTTAGCTGTAAGGAAGAAGGTTTCGAATTTTAATGCCAGTCAGTTTTGTTTTGCAAACTTAATTCTAATATTATTGCCTTGTGTTTTGAGATGTTTCCTGCTAGTTGTTCCAAAATCAATGGTTGATTTGGGACTAAAATGTTAACAGGAGTTAAAGTGAAAGTGTGTAGTAAGAATATTTGGCGCCACGCTGGATGGGAATCATCTCTGGAGAATATACTGAATATTCTTCTGTGAGCTGGGACAGAATCCAGCAGGCCTCTGTGAAACAACATTATGTTTTAGATAGTAAACCTTCAACGGATAGATGAGAGAATCATGAAAAACCGTTGTCGATAGGTTATTTGCAAGGCCAGATGCTAATATTTTAGATCTTCAATTAAAACTAGTCTACTCTTCCTAACAGCACAAGGTGCCAACAAGAAATCCAATTTAACTACCTATGAACCAAAAGAAGCCAACATGACCTGGACATCCTTTTAATGTCACATGTTTGCTGTATTGTTGCTTAAGTGCAATTTCCTTGATTGGTCTTCTTTTCTTATCCGGCCAGAAGGTTATCAAATATTAAAGAATAACAGTGTCTATTAATGATGCCAGGCCAATTGAAATACGTGTAATCGAGTTTTATTGCTGTTTTTCAGCGTGTATCTCTTTCTGTGTCCCCCTGGGATACCCCTACAGCTGTTTAATCCATAGCTCTATCACAAGCTTGCAACAATGAGATCGGCCTACAAAAAATGTCTTCACCTCTTCAATCCACTCCCTAAAACCTTTGCGATAATGAATAATGAGGGTCTTCCAGTAATATTGTTGAAAAACTCTCTCAGGAAAGTCAAGCTCGATGTGGCTGTGTTGTATAAACAAGTTATTGGTGGGAGTCTGACTTGTGCCATGCCATTCTCTTTCCATCCACGTGCAACTTAAAATTCTGCATGGATATTCTAAGTCTCTTGCGAGCTAGTCTAATGAGGTGAAATGTTTTATGAGTGCTATAATGTCTCAAGAAGCAGTTCATTTGATTGCAGTCTGATGTAAACGGGCGCACATAATAAATCATGAATCATGGACACCTATGTGGTGTTTACATCAATGCTTGGAGGTGAAGAGTCACATTCAATAAGTCTGTAATCCGATACCCATTTTTTTCTGATGACTGACACAGCGGGTATGGCTTGAACATTTATTCTCATTTTTATTCTTCCTGTACAACTGAGATGTAGAAAGTGATGGAAAATGTTCATTGAGCCGATAGATAAGATGTCTTACCTAATATATAATCTGATGTAGAAGCTGTTGCTAGTGGCTTTTGATTTCGGTTTCAATGATGCCAATTAAAGTTCTGCCTCTGCTTGTTTTGTGCATTGTACAAGCACAAATGCTAATTATAGTAAAGATAGAGTGGCTCAGTGTTCCTGTAAAGTGATATGGAGACTAATGGTTTAAGCGAAAGCTTTAGCACTTGACATTGTGACCTATCCGAAAGTAACTTGGTAGAGTTAGCTAGGAGCAAGAATAAAACTAAAAGCTGTTTTCATAACAACAAAAGTACATAAACCCATTAGAAGAATCACTTGAAGATACACAGTTACAAGTTTGTATTCCCTTTTAGACATTTATTATAGAAAGACAATGCAATTTAAATGATCAGAATTAGGAAAATGCTGTTTGAGTTAAGAATGAGTTTGGTGGAACATAGATTTACTTTTACAAACAAACAAATTGTGACACCAAACCATCTACCAGACACAATTGTATTTTATTGAATAGTTAACATTTTCCAGATGTAGTTGCCAATTGTAGTCCTCAGTGTTTTGGGCGGGTGAATTGTTCATGTGATGTCAGATGTGTAAATCTTAAGTTCTCAGCATCACTGAATTAATAAGTTTGTAATTTATATTTTGACCTTTCTTGAGTCACTCATATCTGTTCCCATCTACATGGGCACTTCAGTGGGCTCACTCAAGTTTTGCTTGTCTGGGTACACAACGAATCATGGTAAATGACAGAACTTTGATTCTTGATATGGGTCATAGTTGGTTCTCATCTGTGCTGTGCTTTGGCTAAGTCAGACCCAAATTAACAATGAAGCAACAAGACTACCTCTGTTAGGCTTTCACCAAATTTGGCTCAGATGTTTTTTTGTCAGTGCCATGAATGCTAGACAAATGGCAATCTTGATCTAGTCATGGCAAGGGACACTTAAAAACATGATGGCATTCATTACTGATTTTCTGTAATGCTACTCTTCATAATTGGAAAAAATTTAAAAATGTTCGATCACATAATTGATCATTCATTAGCCATGGGTGGATTTAGAAACATTATTTGATTATTGAAACACATCCACTGAAATATTCATTCATTCATTCATCTTCATGTCGGCTTTATTCCCTTTCGGAGTCGCCACAGCAGAATGAACCGCCAACTCTCTGGCATATGTTTTACGCAGCGGATGCCCTTCCCTGCCGCAACCCATCACTGGGAAACATTCACACACACTCATTCACACTTTAACACTATGGACAATTGTTCTTATTCAATTCACTTATACCGCATGTCTTTGGACTTGTGGGGAAACCGGAGCACCCGGAGAAAACCCACACGATCACGGGGAGAACATGCAAACTCCACACAGAAATGCCACCTGCCCCAGCCGAGCCTAGAACCAGCGACCTTCTTGCTGTGAGACGACCGTGCTACCCACTGCGCCACCGTGACGCCCCACAGAAATATTGTCATTGAAAATTGTCATTGGATTTTCACCCCCTGCTGGCCAAATATGTATCAGGTCTTCTATTTTACTGTCTGACATTAATTTTCTAAGCAATATGTAAATGTGATGACATGTACACAAGAATATATTGAAGCCAACTTTAGAACCAGTTAATGGAAGATGTGTTTTTAGTATGAAAAAGTTTTTTTTTTCAAAGAATGTCATTGACAGAGGTAGAATTGTTTTTAAACTTTCTACGATTCACCAAGCCCAATTAATATAAGAGCTCAATTTGGCTGTCCATCTCAACGTAAGGGAAGTGAGGAGAGTAAACATGGTACACTGAAGCATGGTTGACAGCACCTCAAGCATTTCTACAGAATCCATAAGAGTGTTGCAATTAGTGCAGATTGATTTAGTGCTGCTGCGGTGCCACCCACACTTGGAGTAGAGGTGGCCAGCTGTGCGTAGCATCAGGTTAATTATGACTGCGTGCATTTTCTAATAGAATTCCTCTTTTGCGTCGCACCACAGATGTGTGCACTAAATCACACACAGTATTAATTCCACTCCTTCGTCCTCTCAGTCAAAACCAAGGCTGCATGGGGCTCGGCACCTCCCCCCGAGGTCATCTCTCCTATATATTATACGTGGAGGAAGCAAATAAAGAGGCTTAGCTCTCTAATCACAGGTGTGCAGATAGGAACATCACTTCTCTCCTTCACCTCACACTTTTCCCTAACAATTAAGACCCCATATTAAATGTCATTAATCAGCAGGTTGCATGGCAAGATCCAATTCATATCTGTCAGATGCACTGGGCAGAAACTAATAGGGGAGCAATTACCTGAAAGGAACCCAACGTGGCCAAGATCTCGATGACAGTGGGTTTTAATATAATGAGCTTGCTCTTTTGTAAGAAACTGTATCAGAACAGTGTTGTTTGTGCACAGAACATATAATGGAAATGTAGACCAGAAGATTCAAATGGATCAAAATGTTTGAAAGTAAGTAGGGATGAAATAAGCATTTGCACAATTTGAAAAATGTCCTTAACAAATGTCTTGATAATGTTACGAAATCAGTCTGCTGATCCCCACCCATAACCAAGTTATCATCCATGACATAGTTTCTATTCCAATAACTGCAATTTTTTACTTTTAACGAATATTCTGTATCATTTCAGTTTTTAAATGTAAGGATATGCTTGTTTTATAACAGAAATGGTGTAAATAGTACCAATAATGTCCGGCCACTACCTTCTCAGATTTTTTTAGACTTTTATTCTGTGTATAGAATTGTTTCCCAGTGGCCACGCCTTGATACTCACTCAATGAATACTTGAGTTTGTTGGATTTCTAGGACAGTTTTCAGATAAAAAAAGGAGACTCTATTTAGCTTGTCCTCTATTTTGCGGCTCCTTATGTGCATTCTGCAGACTCCATCTGATATAAAAATCCAATTAATCAAAAACTTTAATTTAAATGTCTTTAATTAATGTTGGGGTGTGGCCTTCAAAGACACTGTTAGATTATGGCCTAATTTGGACACCTTTGATTTAGTTTAGCATATCAGGTTTCCTCTCTGCATCTCCCTGTGAAAACTTTAAATCGCAAAAAATAATATAAAGTAGAAAGCATTGCTTTCTGATTTCACAACATTACCCAAGTAATGAAACCACCACTGAAATAAAAACTGTGCCTTTACAAAACATCAAGTACATTCCTAGACAATCATCTTCGCGTTGTGAAAGCAATGTAACGTCTCAGGTTACGTAGGTAACCAAGGTTCCCTGAGGGAACGAGACGCTGTGTCCAAACGCTATGGGGACACAGCTCGAGTTCCTGAAGGAACTTAGCAGAGCATTCCCTTATAGTTCCCTTGTAGTTAAAATGAGCCTTTGTTAGGATATAAGTAATGACTGTTAAGAAAAGTCAGGTTTACCTGTATACCAACTATACAAAAACCCAACATGAGTTTAAATAATGAATCAATTAACATAGTTTGGAGAAGCTTGTCTTATAATTGGTCACTAAGTTGTTTTTTTAACTTCAGATCATTGCTAACCCAATTTCTAAGCACCAACCAACAGGAATTTATCAATGTTTGAGCAAGCTACCCCACCTTCCACCTATTTACCATACTTTGATGAGTTCTTTATACCTAATCTAAACAGTAATGCTTTAGCAGTGCATTCTCAAGTTTACACATGTTTTGAATCTGAAAGATATAGTTCATCATTTAAAAAAAAACATGTTTATTAATTTAAAATGAAACCTGAAAATTTTGTTAACATTTCAAGTTTACTTTTACTTGTCCCTGTTACAGTCAACACAGCCTGTACAAACGTTGCCTTTGGTGTCAGCAATACTCTCTTATGAGGCAACTCTTTAGATGATCTGTGCGCTGAGGGAGATGAAATTTAATACAGTGTTGGGAAAGGATCCCATTACAAATAGGGAGCATTACTCAGGCCTCACAGCGGTGAGTGTTTTCCTATGAAAAACAAATAAATAACCCCAAAAGCTTCTTCTCTCCTTGGCAAGAGGCTGGACAGTATGGTTTTTATTAGTTTTTGAGGAAGAACAACAGAGCATGTTTCTCTTTTTTTGGAAAGATGTATAAGATAATAATGTTTGGTTAAATGAAGAAAACAAATGCAAAAGATGGACTGACTTGTGAGTCGATGGAAGATTGAATCAGTTGGGGTTAGGGTAAGTTGTAAGTAAAGACTATTTTTTAGCTTGAGCTTTCTCCCACTTGAAGATCAACAGACTTGGGTGTCAGAAGAAGGTTGAATTAGTTGGGGTTACGGTAGGTTGTTGGTGAAGACAACAGTTTAACTCGTGATTTCTCCACATTGAAAAAACAAGAAGAAGCCTGGGCTAAACAATTGCCTTTACCAGCAACCTACTCTAACCCTAACCAATTCAAACTTCCCTGAAAGCCAAGCCAGTAGATGTTCAAGGGAGGGGGAACATTTTTATTTGCCTCTGCAGTGAGTACGGTACCATTTACAAAGATGTCAGTTCAACAAATGGTCTTTAAATGCATTTTAAATAAATGCTAAACAGAACAAATGCAATATTACCATTGTAATGCATAACTATTTATCATTAAATAAGTTGTAAACGTGAAAGTAAAAACTAATTTGCTTACAGTAAGTGCAGCTGTCTCATGCAGAATCAATTTCGCTTCCATCCAGATCGTTTCAGCTTCAATTCTATTATTAAAGTGTTACACCCTGGCAGATCACCATTCAATCCCCAACTGATGCTTTGTTTTTAACTTTCATATTTAATGTAACGGATAGAGTTGCTACTTTGTTATATGTTAAAAATATATATAATAGCCTTATGGACAAATGAACACTACACACCAACGTGGACACAGAATTTGGGCAAAATGTATAAATAAAATCTTTAAATGTTAAGAATGAGAAGAACTGTTGTTTTATGTTAAACCTATTTAATGTCTTTTAAGTTTGAATTTGTGCATAATTCATGTCGATGAATGATAAACTTCCTTCTTTCAGTTTAGTGGAAGAAATCTTTGACGTATCAAAAAAGTTATTCATTTATAACTGCTGTAAACTGTTTTTTTTACAGTAAATATTTTTGTGTGTAAATGAGTTTGAAGACTGTAAATTCTGTATATGCTTAGAAACACATTGATTTGGGCTAAAGAAACTTTAAAGCCATGCAAAGTTATTTATTAATTTGTCATTTCAGATAAGTATGCGGTGATATTTGGCCTTCAGCTGGCATTGTACTGTTAGTTTGACTGAATTTGTCACATTGCTTTTGTGCGGATGATGTTGGAGGGTTTCAAAGGTCCAAGTTTTATTTTCTTGCCACCGAGAACACAATAGTTTCTTCTGAAAGATTCATGCTTTAATTCACAACAGCCTTGACAAGAGAAAAACGACATGAAAAATATTAGTTTTTTTGTATAGAACGGACGCTTACACATCAGCAATCTGATTTAAAAATTGTGCTGGTCCACTTAGCAATTTAATAATAAAAAGCAAAATTCAGTGACTCATTTGAGGACAGAGAGGTTAATGGTATTATGAATAATGGTCATTTAAAAATGAAATGGAAAGAATGAAAGAAGAAACAGATGAAAGGTAATTTATATCAAACAAAGAAGAGTGGACTCGGCCAGGACAGCATACAAATATAGAATGCTCCTTTCAAATCGATAAGATCTTTCTTTTTGCATGCTCAAATTAAATTTAAAATTTACTAAGCAAAATTATTGAAGAATGTGTAATCAGTCTAATTGAATGAGTTTGGAATAACTTTCCATAAATGACTATAAGCTGTAGAGAAAATAAATACAATTTGACAGATACACAGAATCTAGAAATACAGATATGATTTTTTTTATTATTTTATACATTTCCGAACACACATCTGCATAACAGACTTGTTTTATACATACTACATTGCCAATCTTTTTAGTGTGTTTTTGTAGATTAAGTACATATTTACTAAACTTACTGTTCATACTTAAAATGGAATTTTTGATTACATTAGAGTTAACCTAACAAGTGCACAACTTTCTAAATGGTGTTTAAAAGTTTGTTTCAGTGGTTCTAAAGGTGTTTTCTTTTTAAGTTTACATGTGGTTCCATTGTTTATGTGGTTACTGGACATTTTTGGATTATTGTTTTTGAGTGCTAACCATTATCAAGTCACTCCATCAAGTTTTCTCATAAACCTGCTTTGTCATAAACCAGGCTGTTAAATACGTGCTTAACACTTGTTATATACTTGCAAGTGTTTAACAGAAAAAACATGTAGATAAACCTTTTTTTTACTTTAGGTTGTCTGGAATTCAGGCTTATAAATATATATTAATGATTATAATTACTTTTGCAAATTGGTCCTCAGAAAAATAGGAACTGTATTCTGTATTCTAAATTCTATTCTACCTCTTTAAGAATTCTAATGTGAAATGCTAGCATTCTTGTAAACCTCATCAAACTCCTTTAAGTAAATCTTATTCGAAATAACTGCAAAAAGCATTATACAAATACTTTCTGATTGATTATCCTTTTAATGTAAACCAATTGGCATGATATCCTTTTGACTGACAGTTTTTATCTAAAATAAACTAATTTAAAAACATTACTACTTCATTGTTGTAAGTCTGGTAAGTAACATAACATGATCAGGCTGTTAATTTATATTTAGATGTGTACTGCAGTTTGCAATATGCAGCTGGTTACCACAGCTGCCAGTAGAATACTGCTTTTTATGGACAGTTTTACTGAGTAAACATTGAAAATGCCTTAAAAATAAATCTGGAACATGGCTCAATATGAAATAAAATAAAGTAATACTAAAATATTCACTTTACTGTGCTATTTTACAAGACATTGCCCATTAATTTCATTTAAAAATAGTATACAAAACATTTATTTTTAAAACTGAAGCTTCCATGTAGTCAGACAAAGGGTATTATCCCATACGGTCTTCCCAAGGGTAAGGGTACAAAACCCTCAAGAACATCTCAGTTCACTAATAAGTAACATTCCCACAACTCCAACAACTAAAATTGACTATCCAGTGAACCTTACCAGACCAAAAGATGTGAAGCATGCCATTTTTTTTACCACAACCTGAGCCTTCATGCTCAGGAGTATTGAAACAGTGATATCTTTTGAGCACTGAAAAACTGCTATGAATCCTATTAAATTACTACCCAAAACGTGTATGCTGCTATGTGCACACAGGACATGTGCAATTTTGCTTGCACACATACAAACATTCATTTGCCTGAAACAGCAACATCAGTGATCCATCATGCAAACATCCATCAGCCTGTATGTCATGGGGCCATTAAGGCATTCATTTGAACGCTTTGTTTGTTTGTTGGTTAGACCAGGTCAGTCCTGCAACTCAGTTAAGACCACCACTGAGGCTCATGAAGACAGAGTTCTTGCAGATTTCAGATGTGCTGTTAGAACAGGAGACTGAGTGAGAGAAGAAGAATAATGAAGACTGGGCTGCATGCGTCCATGGCCTCTGAGGAAATGTTTCTGCTTTGATCATTCACTGCCAATCAGACAGAGTCTTCGAAAAACCTCAAACAGCTGCCAGACAATACATTTCATTTTCATAAGATATTTTCTGAATTTAAAATAGTCACCTGGACTACAAAGGACAAACGGTTTTGAAACTGAGCTAGCTCTAGTAGTAGTAGTAGGCGAGTAAAACAACGTTGTAAAAACTTTGTCAAAAAACATACAAAAAACCTCTCCCCGGAAAAACAAAATCAACAAAAACAATACAATTGTGTAGGATTCAAATTAATACATTCTGTGGAAAATTAACCAATTTTCACAATCAACTTTTATGTTTTGGTTGGAGTTAATTGTTTGGGTTTTTTATCAAAATATTATTTACGTCTACTCTTTCAAAACACAACATGTTCCTATTTTTTTTGTCACAGCTTCATAGCATGATGGTCAGTAAACAATAAACAAACTTAAAAAGATTTACACTTGTGATTACACTTGTATTTGTCAAGCTGAAAATTTTTTATCGTATAATAACAAGTAATGTCTCCTTATCCTTCTGATTTCTTTTTCTTTGCTTAACAACAACGAAAATTTAGGTGACAACTGAGTTAATAGAACACAACACAATAATACAGAAAATAACACAGTACTTTACAACAAATACATTTATTTCATTTAAACAATATTAGTTTTTAATGTAATATATTAACAAAAATGTTAAATGCTTAAAGATGCTTAGAATTAACCTCCTTTCTGTCAATCGTTAAATGCAAACTATGTGACAGTTAGGCCTTTTTGGAAAAACTGTAATGTCATTAAATTAAATCTTGTCTAATAAGCTGACCCTTAACATACCCAATGGGTATTGAAATTTAGTTTTTTGACACGCTTCTCCATTATGAACACACATACACATACAATTCTACAGACACACAGTTTTTAACAGAAAAATAAACACTTATAGTTTAACCATGGTGGACAATAAATGTACATATCTTTATGCAAGCACAAACATAATTGTTTAAATCTTGATTCAAATGATATGTATTGTGTATTGTTATTGGCATACCGATGATCTAAGAAGAGTCAATGTCAGTTGAGAAAAAATATGTAGTAAAATGTAAATATCAACCTTAGTATGGTGGAAATGAGTGAAAAGTGTTTTTCAGTCGCTCCACTGAAAGCACAAATGCATCAAATCAAAAAGCCGAGTCGACAGGCTGGCAATGTGTGTTCTACTGACAAGCCACAATTTTCAACTCAAAATCTTACCTCTCCACATGGCATACAAGGGTCCTCCTCTCATTGGCTGATACTTTCTACAGCACTACATTACAGCTGAAGATGGGCCGCAGAACTGCCTTTAGAATGGCAGCCACTTAGCCAGAAAGCTGGGTAATAATAAGCAGTCTCGATGGAAGAAGTGGCGTGCATAACATTTGCTCAGCTAAACCATTTCAGCTGTGGTTTCTGGGTTTTTCGATTATATACATAACTCCTTTGAGTGATATGACCAACAAGCAGTCGGATACATCTTGACAAATTTGAAGATGTTAACAAAAAGGAAAAAAAAGCTGTGAAAATGCAAAAAGGTGAAATGTTGCAAATTTCCCAATTAATGTTACAATATTCCACCTATATATATCTTCATAAACCCACAGGCTATTATAGGTACCATGCGCCAATTGTCAAAATGTCTATTTAAAATAAAAGGAGCTATTGCATTATAATAGAATTACATTTATGTTAATGCATTAATATTGATTAATAAAATGTGCATACTCGGATATACAACAGACATTAAAACGTTATAATGACACGTTTTTCTTTCTTTTTTAACAATTAACCTCGAGTCTGTCAAACTTAACCTCATTTTCAACATTCCCTTGCACTTCACCAAAGGATTCTGTTCGAATCAACTGCATAGACAATATTTCATCAGCTTCAGACTTTTTTTCCAATTACATATTTTACGCCCCCATAGTTTTTGGTTCGTAAACGATATGCTTTATAATGCAAAATGCATCTCATCTCAATCCATACATGCAGCATAAAGAAATGCAGAGGGATAAATCTTAACCAGTATGCATCTCATCTGAATTCAGGCTGATAGGTTTATTGCTGAGGAGAACAGCCTGCATCACAATCACTTCATTCAGAGGAAGTGAAGCTGCAGCTTCAAGCCCAAGCTTGTCAAACTCGTAAATGCCATGGAAACATTATGGCAGGTATCGGGGAAGAACAGAACGACACATTAAGTCTGGCCACAACATCACAGAATACAATTTACTGATTCGCACACACGTACACACAGCAGCTGCGGCACATATGGAATTTCACAGAAGGACGTCCGCATGAAACAAAGTCTGCATGGCAAAAACACGTTTCAGCTTGGATTCACATGTTCTACCCGGGAGAGAAAGACAGGTGATGGGAGATGAAGTTTAGCATTAAAGTATTAGACAATATTTATGTACATTATTGCACTTTTGAATTTTTAATAGATCTGTATTGTATTATCCTAAAGTACAGAGTTACGTTATTTTAATATTTTTAAATCTTGAAGTAAAAATAAAAAAACAATAGATACATAGTTTTTCATGAAATATATAGATATATAACTATAAAATGTATATACCATGTATATAATGAATGACCATGTAAAAAATACTAATAGTACAGAATTGTATCAATCAAATAAATAAAAAATTATGACATCTGAGACTTGACAAAAAAAAAATGGAGGACAGCAAAGATACAGATGCAAAAAGTCTTTTTGTTCACAAGAAAAATTAGATAATGCATACAATAATGAAATCAGCACAATGTCTGTTACACAAATGTTAAATTTATATAACTGTAAAATACAAAAGCTGTTGAAAAATGTATAAACCAAACTAATATCTACACCCATAACCAATCTAAAATAAACGGAACACAAAAATAAAGGACAAGCATCAAAGGCCAAAATGAAGAACCACGACCAAAAGTGAGGTTTGCTTCAAGGTAAATGAAGTTGTATAAATAAATGAGCTACCACCTTCAGTTTGAAGAGATTAACATTTTAAAGCATACACTCAAATAAGATCCCACCATCATACATTTTAACAACTTAAAATTTATTTCAAACATTTCAAATAAAGAACACCTCAATGGACAAAACATGCTCTGATTTAAAGAGGGAGAAAAATATCAGTTTCTTGTCATAAAACTATTGGATCAGGGCACTTGGCCAGGCACCAGCTTATGCAGCTATTAATATCTCGTCTCCACATTTTTTTGGAGATAGCAACAGCCACTGACACAGATGTTGAATCTGGAATTTTTCCCTGCGCGCTCTCGGTGCACCTGTGCATGTTTAGAGCCAAATTCCTGTTGTGTCTAAATGGGAGGTCCAAACATTCTACTCGGTTAAAGCATGAAAGCAAATATTCCATTATTACTTATTACGAGCAGGCTCTAGGGTGGGAGTTTTGGCTGCAGCCCAGTGTCTGAATGATGAGTCTAGTCACGCGATCGTGCTTCAAACTTCCATCAGAACTGGGTTGTTCAAGACAGATAGTTAAATAAACCCATAGTGAGTTCCATTGCTTGCTCTGTTAACACTATTAGAGAAAAACTATACTTTATCTACTATGTAAATCTAAAATAATGCTGTGAATAATTATTCATTATGGACAAAAATGTGTTGAGTGTCTAAATTCATAAATAATTTTATTATGGGAGTTATTTTGTAATGCATTAACGTTCAACTTCTGCTTTGGAATCCTGATTATTACATGGGTCCTTAACACCACTGATAACAGATAAATTCTCACTATAAATGTCGAACATTAAAATAACCTGAAACTAAAACAAAGGCACTTTAAATCAAGATGTTGTTCACAACTGTACAGCAGGAGGCACATGTACGCATGCACAAATTGTACATGCGGACCAGATGGACCTCGGAGTAACAAACTAGAAGAAAAAATCTTTTGTTCTCCCAGCAGTCTATCTGTATATATTATCAAATATATTAACATCCCTTTCTCTCTCTGACTTTCTGCACAGATGTTATGGGCACATTCCATTACACCTATACACGTCATTACACTTAATGGCTCTTTCTGATGAAAGTCTAGCTTGGAGCTCAACTGTGAAAGGACCCCAGAGCCACATGTACTTGTTCTTGTCGTTCTCTTTTCAGCTCCTCAAAATCTTGCCAGATTGTCTTGATCGAGGAGGAGAGAGAGTAAGCCAGACATAGTCATAATCTCAACATTGTTTCAGGTCCAACATTCACGTAAGACTAATAGGAGACCTTTTACTTATAATGAAGAAAATATGTATTGTTAGTACCAAATGTACTCTGATCTAATATACTCTGATCTAATATACTGTTGTTTCTACACCTAAATTGTAAGAAAATCTGTGACAATACAAGATAAATACAACGTTAATCTGATGGATTTCATCTGTTTTCAGAATTACATGAAACTGTTTTTGTTTTGAAACTTGCACTGCATTCTGGGACAGTCTGCTCATTATATCCCAAACACCAGTCAACAATAATTATCTTTTTCAGTTTCTCAGTGACAAAGGTAAAGTTTGTACTAAATAAAATTTGTTCTAAAATACATGATTAAATGACATGTTGCCGTCTAAATTTTGTCTTGTTGTGTAGTGGGTACAGTACAGACCCAGAAAGCCCAGGAGCTCTCCTGTTTGGGGTTCAAGCCCCACACATGACAAAGTCGGGATATTGTGTACCTGAAATGCTGAAATAACCCTGAAAAAGAGTAGTAGTAGTGTTTTTTTTTTTGTGGGAAATTGTGGCATGTAGGCACATGCAGAGAACAGGGGGTGCTCGAGCACCTGCAAATTTTCTCCAAAAGTGCCCTTATAGATCACTATTAAGAATAAGGTTAACAAATTCCTTTATAACATCTTTTTTGTTGTATACTTGTATACTTTTTCTTAATGTTGTATACTTGTGATAAAATTTTATACAAATATTATAAAAACTGTCACATCAGTTTGTTCACAACTTTTATTTACAGTTAAATATCCAAATACCTTTCATAAAATTATTTTTCATAATAGACAGCCTTTAAGTGATCAGGTATTTGTGGTTTTATTAATAAAAAAAATTCTCCAAATTGATTTTGTACTAATGTAAAACCTTTCTATCTTTAATCTTTAATTATAAATATAAAAATATATAATTATTCAATCAAGACTGCAAACACATTTATAAATGATTATGATAATTCTAAAAGGGATTAGTCAAATGTTCAAAGGTATTTTTCAATGAAGAAAAAAATTTAAGTGTTTCGTTGTTTAATTGGGAACTGTATGTTGATACCCGCAGAGCAAAAGACGTGAACAAAAATCTAAATGATTTTGAACCAAAAGAAGTAATTTAGAAAAGAGATGAACATCTTTTTAGTGGCACATGTTTGCTAGGTACACTCTTATTACAAATTGTAATATTTCATACTCAGTAGTCCACAACACAAAAATTAAATCTCAAGTCTTCCTTTTCATTTATTTATCCAAAACCCCCTGATATTCCCGATTATACTGCAGATCGCATCGTTACAGCTGTATTTTTCAAATTGCCTGGTGCCAGAAGTGCAACAGAATGAATGTTTATTCATTCCTTCCCACTCCAAAGCCAAACTTACAAGTGTTGCATCAACTTCCTACAAGAGCACAGGTGTCTCTAATGACAGTGTTATGGCTTTTGACGAGAGCTCAAGGTCTGAAAGCATTGCTCATCTCTCTCGTTCTCTCTCTGGTGAACAAAGGCTGAAGATTAGGCGAGCAGGGACTCACTCCCTCCTCAGGCTGCTGAGGCGTTTCCATCCATCTCTGCTCTGCTATCATCATATTAACATAGATGACAATCTGGCAAGAAGGTGCTGATCAAAGATAAATTTCACACCCTGGCTCAGCTTCCTCTAATTACACCATCTGTGGCACGATCCTCCATGCCATGCCGGGTGCAGATCTGTCAAACCCTGTGCATCAACGGCAATGCACTGGAGACTAATCACCCTGCAAACCTTGTGCTCACGTCGAGCTGCTCCCCCTCGTTGCTCCAGCTCTTCTACATCACATTACTACACACTTAATTACTGACACATTATGCTGGCATTCTGGTGAGTGAGTAGCAACTTCTACCAACAACAGAGGCTCATGAAAACATTACATATCACCATTAGGCTTTAATGTGGAGCTATTACATGAAATAGCCTATGAATTGCCGGGTATTGAATCAATCCTAATTTGAAATTTATGAAGCAACTGAAATTGCCAAGTGTAGAGAGAGATCTTTTTTTCTGCATCATCACATTGAGACAGAGGAAAAGTACATCAAAAGTGATGTAAATGAGTGTGCAAACCAAGTTCTGCACTTTTCTAGTTAGACTTGTGTAGTTAGTGAGTGTTATTCAAGTTAAGTCAATTGGTTGGTGCAGATGGATTATGTGGGGAAAAGGCAGGATGGGTATAGTGGCACTGGGTATGAAATAGTCATAGACTTCTAGGAAGTTTTCTAAGGAAACTTTTTCAGGTTGCCGCGCCAACCAATCAGGAGACTCCAAGACTACAAAGTGAGTGACCAGACCAATTCCTGCATACATCAAACTATTCACATGTTTTTCAATTACAGGGCTGAACATGGTTTAAGAAATTCAATTTGTAAATTACACTTGTAATTTTCTATGCTTCTAGAGAAGCTCATCAAACACATAAGCATATACATTAAAAGGACACACTCATAAAACAATCATCTCCTTTGCAACCATCTCTCCTAAGTTCAATGTTGAATGAACAGCAAACCCATCTTCTAACCCTCAACCAAATAATCAAGACAAGGTCGTTTTCCTCAGCTTAGAGCCCTGCTTTGCACAGCACACCTAGTATTTTTTATTTTAGCTTTCATGGTGGAACGCTATGTAATTGACAAATATAAATTAATAAGATAAGGTAAACTACTGTTGCTGTTTACGATGTGTAGCTTCAGTTTCATTTTAAAAGTGATTTATAATCGCAAAACCATAGACATTCTTCATTTATAAGTCCATTAGTTGGTGTTTCAATAAATGTAATTTATTGAAGGGTTCTTTGAAAGAAAGGTTAAAATTAAAGTGCTTTTTACACCTTTTTTTCTTTTATCTTATAATTGCACAAGTTGATACCGTTAGTTTAGTTTTAGGAGTCCACAAAAGATCATTAGAAGGCGCAGAACACTAAATTTAGCTCATTATCCTCCCTATAAAAGAGTCCTACTGTATTCCCTCAGACAATCAATTGGCAACCCTCCACCTCCCCTTCCTCGTTTCCGGGCTGTGGATCAGATAGCTTGTCTAGTACACTAGACCACGACACGTATAATCGCGTATTATGGCTAATTTCTTGAGTGTGCACTCGTAAAACATGACTGTTGCATGGGACACATTCAGAATGGGAATGTTTGGAAAAAATGTAACTGAGCAAAATCTAATGTGTTTGTTCATGAAAATGTGTTTCATAACTAATTACAAATATTTACAACCCCCACCAAAAATAAAAATGACACTTGAAAAAAACACTGTCCTTTTTACTACTTTTTATATTTTACACACTGACTCTAGTATAAGCACACTTCTAAGAGACCCAGAAAGTAATTGTATGCAGCGCAGCCTCAAAGAAATCTATCTTAAAGTGCTTGAAACTCTTCAGGGTCATTTCAAAACAGCACAAAAGGTCCTTATTGTTTAATTTTGATTAATATGCATTCTCTCATTTAATTTCATAATACCAGTCATAAACAAATCTCTTCATAAAGTCATCAGGAAATCAAGAAAATAATTGCCTGACTGCTTAAAATATGTAATTATTATGGTTACTTAGCAACTGAAAACTGAATCGATACGTCTTTCAAGGACGAAAGGCCCCATAGTGCAACCTTAAACACTTCTTGAATAACCAGGCAACAAAAGCAATGTCTGAACACATTTCATTTGACGTTGATGTGAAGCTGAGAACTCCTTGTTGGACGCAGACGTGCATAATTGAGTTTGCAACAACTCACTATTGGAATTTACATGTATATTTCATTCATTGGAAGAATACCAATGGTTTATTTATAATGCAACATAAATAAATGATGAAAACATGAGACTACAAATCCTCACTCCAATTCAGAAGAAGACACTACATCAGTTAGCATATGCTGTGCATTTTAGTAAGTACATGCAACACTATGCTCGCAACAAGAGAAACTTTACTGCATAGAGAGAAAAAAAACTGCAATGGATTACAGGTGTGGAAGACCACAATCCCGGTCTTGTGAGAGAGCAGTCCTGGTCAACTTAAAAGCAGTAAATAGTTTCTGTGAAGATGCAGAACAGATATAATCCCAAACCTTGAAATGAGTAGGATTTTTTATTTTAAACAAAATCTATACACGAAACATACAAGAGGATTGATGACCTCTAGTTACATCTAACACTAGGTGAATCTAACGTAAAATCTTGCACACACTATAGGATTTCCAAAAATGTGGCACATCAAGATATGTTTTTGCCATTAGTGTCCCAAAATGAATGTGTCACAAGATCCAACAAATTAGCAAGAGAAAATTGGTGCAACAAGAAAGCTTTCTTTAGCATGTTTTATTTTTTTTGTAATAAAACAGAAGCATAAGATGAAAACATCTTGTTAGATACACGTGGGTGGGAAATGTTCCCACATGGCAGCGGTTCCAACCCAGATGCAAGACATTGATAGTTTTAACTAGCAGAGAAAGCTCTATTAGTGAGGTCAGGTGTGTTTTAGGAAGGTAGGACTGAAATATGAAGGGCTGCTCCCAGTCTTGTCTTCCTCTTGGCTTGAATGTTTTACAAGATGATGTTAAAATAATTCATCATCTCTACAAATCACAACAAACACATTCAAGAATGCAATTCTTGTTGCTAGGAGACTCATAAAAATATCTGCCAGAAGTGAGATCCTTTTTCTTAGCCTTTCTTAGCAGCACATCAACATTATTTATAATTGATGTTAGTTAGATATGGTTAGGTTAGTGATTCAAACTATTAGTCTTTCTGTCGCATCTCACACTGGTGACTTATCTTCCTGATTAAAAGTTTTTTGATTTTTTATTTGATTGTTATTGTGTGTCCCATATTTGCAAGAACGCACACCACAAGAATCAGTTAATGGGAAGTCATGGCCTGGTGGATAAGGAGATCGACTGGAGATCGTAAGGTCGCTGGTCCAATCCTCAGATTACCAAAGTTGAAGGTGGTGTGAGTGATGAAACACTTTCTCTCCAAACCCAGTTTTCTTTAGTGCACAGTGTGTATGTTCACTGCTGTGTGTGAAAACTGGGAATGGTTAAATGAAGAGCACAAATCAATGGTAAGGTTCACGTTTGTCACTCTTACTTTCAAGCAGACAAACTGTTGTCATACTGGAACACACCAGAGCAATGATTGACTATCTGTTGGAACTTTCACAAAAGTTTAATTACTATATTTTCACAAGGGAATGAGTGAGGTGCCTTATAAAGACATGTCTGATGCAATTAATATAAGTTAAGAACAAAAGGTGCATGCCAAAAACCTGTGTTGAGTGTGCCCAGGTCAGACAGGTGTCAAAGGGCATTATGCAGGAAGAGAAAAAGTTTAGATTCACAGTAACAGGATACTGGGAGAAATCAACTGTGATTAGTTTGATGAGTTGTTGATTTTTTTTGGATACCCCTTTCTTTTCTTAAATGACCTGATCAATTACTTTAAATTGGTTGGTTGGTTGGTGATGTTTTCCAACCCACCGGTTGTTCTTGGATGTCTTTTGCACTATTGTGGAGAGGTGGAAACGTTTTCTTGATTAAAACATCAAATGAGAACCAAAAATGTAAACTGGATGAGCCTATGTCTTTTTTCAAAATTTATTTTCATCATTTTGGATGTAATTTCACTAAATAAGCAAAAAACAAACTAACAAACAAAAACACAGTTACTTTCTGATCGCTGCTTTTTGTGCCTATGAACTATTCCAAATCCATCACATATACATTACATTATAATTTATATTTAATAATGGTTGTTAGTTTGTTTTGTTGAAAATTTTTTGCAGTATTTTTATGTAAAGTGTTTTTGTTACATTTTGTAAATAGGGTACATTTACCAGAAGTGCCCTGGTGTGCTCTTCCAAGTTTGCCATTCTTTGCCAACCAATCCAGGAAGCTGTACAGGAACTTCTAAACAGAGAACTTTTATTACTGTTGTTTATTTGTAATGAGAACCAGAATCCACAGGGTACAGATGATGTGTGCAATTTAATAGAACATTCTAAAATTTGGTGTGTTATAGTCAGACTGCAGTCAAAATATCCATGAAAAATTGCTGCGGGTTTATTTGTCCCAAGATGACCTCATCTTTTCACTAGTTAAAATGCTATTGCCAGACACTGGGGTAAGGAGTGGTTTTGTATTTTTTAAACCAGTGGCGCCAGCACAATGTGGCACTGTAGCGGAAAGACACAAATCATTAATCGCTAGCCCCTGGGAGACACTGATGGTGTTCTGCACGCTACCAGCTCCTCTCCACCTCCTCATTCCCTCCAGAAATCACCCCCCATCTCACGCTGATGAAGTTGTCTTGACCGCACAGGCCATTTCACCGGCAATTATTGACTGCATTAGGCTTGCCAGGCAGAAGGGACGAGCTGGAACATTGAACACTAGAGTTGGTGGATCGATAAAGCCCATGTGGAAATGGATGAGTGACTGGACACGAGGCTTGAAGAAAGGACTTAACAAGATTACACTAACCAGCAGGGTGGGGCAGACTAAGGGGCTTTGCTGTGCAGGAGTGCTTCATTTTTTTATTTATTGACATTTATTATGAACTAATGGAATTATGGTCTACATTCATGTTCTAAAGGCCAATAAAAATGTAAAAAGTTTTTTTTGTTCAAAGTATCTGTTACTACTACTTGGTTAAAGTTAACTGTAAATATAATTCACTTTTCCTGGTCCTGTCTATGTCATGTAATCAATGCAGTTTTGTTTTTTGTTTTTTTACATTTCAATGAGGATTTTTGTGCTATTTTTGGCACTGACAAATACAAAAAAAAGTTAATTTAGTTAAATTTAGGTAACATTTGCCAGCAAAGGACAAAACGAGACTGCAAATGAAATCAAGTTGCTCAATAATAAGAAAAAATATGGAAGCTCAATTGAACATTGGCTTATTCTGATATATTGTATCATTGAGATCTATGAAAAAAAAATTGCAATAAAAATACTCCATAAAATGTTATTGGTTGTGCATGAAGTAATATGATTAGAGTAGACTGTAATTATACAGAGGAAGCTTGGCAATTGGCACAAATTCAACAGAAAGTATATCTTCTTACTCAGACATCGTACTTTTACAGAAGATTCCATAAAGACGAATCTACAACCGACAAAAACTACTTGTTCCATCTGCCCTGAAAGTCACTGGCATGTCTCATTTTGTTATAATACTTTTTATGATTAAAAAAAAATGTAATTGCTATTGACTTTAAATTAGAAAAATCTAGGGCTCTACTTCACTTTTTTCACTTCTTGATCCGGTCAGGTTTTTCATGAATGTAGTGAAGGTCAAAGGTTCCACACTGCGCCAAACGGAGGGAAGAATGCAGGCAGAAGGACGACGGTGGAGGAGGAAGAGAGCATCTGTTTGTGATTATGGTGCAAATTCAAACCTGCTGATGAGTGTGAGGCGTGTGGAGGATCTCCTGGAGATATCCCAGATGGCCTATGCCACCCTCTTCCAGCTCCAGCCTGCTGGCACTGCCAGCTCACAGGGCACAGACTGCAGCCCTGGCACACTGCTGATGCTCGGGACAAAAGACGAACTTTTCTAGAGGTCAATGTGAGAAAGTCAGACCTGCTCATTTACTGAGGTGGCAAACCTGCTTTTCCATTTGAGACTTTCAATTTACAGAAGCATATTTGCAAAACAAAAACTGTATGAGATATTTTCCAAAGATTTCGGGAGAGTATTTGCTGAATCTATTGAAATCTTTTGTTAAAATACAACACAACCAAAGTATGCAAATGTTCAACAAAAGATTCAGGCATGTTGTATAGCTTACCTTCCCACAAAGGTTTTGTTTTGTTTTGTTTGCCAGTAGATAAAAGTTATTTTTTCCTCTTCTGATGCAATCAAATTGGAGTTCAGCTGTCTGATAGGGCACATGTACGAACACAGAGAGATCTTTTTTTTCAAGGAATAGAAAGAAATTTTCAGATTAAAAACAGCATTAAAAACTTTGGAGAACCAAGTTGTAAGACTCACTTGTGTGACTAAATATACAGATTTGGGTATCTATAAATCATAATGATACATTGCTAACATTAGATCCACTTTTTGACTACTTAAGGTAAAAAACAAACATATTTTTAATATTTGTTTTTGGTTGTATTCTGTAGCTCATTTTGCCAATCACGACAACAAACTGTTTTCTAGCAGACAGATAGTCTAAACTTAGCATTACCAGAGAAAAAAACTGAAACCTGGAAAGTTAATATTTATTGAATAGGGAAAATAATACAAATATAGCCTGATGGGTGATATACATAAAAAAACATCAACACTTTAAAATATTGTTATATGTGTGCTTCATATATGAGTTAATTGAGAGGAAATGTACTTATCTGTGTGATTCATGGCTATAGTCCATGTTTCATGAAGAAAACAAAGTTGACTAAAAGAACAATTTAGCCTCAAAGAATAGGAACTGTCAAATGTAATTTTTCAGTCTCCTCAGGTATCCACAGACCCCACTGAGACAAAAACAGCAGGAGCATGTGTGTGACTTTAATTACATGTACCCTTTTCTCTTTAATGCCTTTATTTTATTACTTTGATGCAATTTATCTTAGCAAGCTTTGACATCATTCAGCTTTAAACTCTTATCAGTGAGTCACCCCTACATGGCTGCATCTCAATTCAATTATCTCTCATTGTCTCATGCTGACAGCTTGCGCTAACACTAAGCTATCACTAACTTTAACCTTTTTTACTTTTGTTTTTGACTTTATTTCAACTGAAGGTCAGTGCTTCAGATTTTAAGATTAAGACAATCATCGCAGACTGGTTAATCAAATGCTGTTGAGGAATCATAGATGCAGATTGGGTGTGGTGCTGTATTGACAATCTAGCTAGCATGTTTTTATCATAAATCACACACTTCAAAGCCGATGTGCTGCCATTAATCAGATAAAATGTTTATACATTCATTACATAGAATACAAGGAAGTTGTGGTCTGGTGTATAAGAAGATCGGCTTGTGATCGGAAGGTTTCCACTGAGTTGAAGGTGGTGTGAGTGATGAAACACTTGCTCTCCCATCTACAACAACCACAGCTGTGGTGCCCTCGAGCAAGGCACCAGTTTCCTGACTGCTCCCTGGGCGCTGCAGCCATGGCTGCCTACTGCTCCGGGTGTGTGTTCACAGATGTTTGTTCACTGCTGTGTGTGTACACCGGGATGGGTTACATGCAGAGCACAAATTCTGGGTATGGGTCACTCCTTATTTGGCTAACTGGTCACTTTCAATTTTCATTTAGAAATAAGTGTATTGTTTACATAATTAAGTGCATTTTAAATTTTGTGTCAAATATAATGTTCCAGTTATCTGCCTGCTAGTGTTTCAACATGTAAAATGTAGTTAATTATGAGCTCTTTTAGACCACACAACTAAACATTCAAAAATAAAATAAATAAATAAATAATGTGACTTTTAAGGAGAGAAGGGCAATGGCAATAACATACTTCAATCCAACAACTAACAAAAGAACACCACTATTAAGCAATTTAAAATATGTTTTTAATTTATAAAATAACAGATAATCAAACAAACAGTTAACATGAAAGAATGAAAAGAACTTCAGGGTGAGAAAAGGCCAAAGTAACAAAAAAAGCCAATTTTGTTTGCCAATTTTCCAAAAACAAAAGGTGACGACGCTACTTCTTGTACAATTTTGCAGTCTGAACTTTGTAAATTGTTTGATTGATTCTGTTGGAAAGTTTTTGTGAATTAGATTTGCATGTTTTATTGGGAATTATTACAATTACTGCAGACCTTTTATTACGGGATTACAACTATTGTAATGTATGATGTAAAATATGATCCTGTTATCAGAGAATGTAGCAGTTCTAGAGTCACAAAAGCTACAAACTAAGAAAGAAATGTGTAAAACAATTCTTGATTTTTTTAAAATTCCCAATTAGATCATTATAAGAAAACCTAATGTATAATGTAAAATGAACACTGTTGTAATGCTGTTAACACTTTCTAAATCAGGAATACTACAGCATATGGTAAAACTACACAACATTAGCCATTTTGGAGCATGTTTCTCCCCTGTGTCTGGATGGCAGAGTGCCTTAGTAAATAAAATATCATCCAAAATGACTTATTGACTCACTGTGTGACATAGTGTTCATTCTGCACTGGCAGCGAAGCAGACGCAAGCTTTGAATAGAAACATATGTCCACACTCGTTTCTAAGTCAGAGTGAACCACACCATCATCATGTTTCTTAAACACTAAGATAAACATTGAGGCAATATCGGCATGTTCACTGTTTTCAGCTTTGTTCAGTTCAAGACTCACGTGATCTGTTTACAAAGGTCACCTATCAGCAAGACTCGGCAGTCCAACCTGTTTTCCCAGCATCCTTCTTCCCACCTGGAGCTGCGTGCCCCTTTCCACACTTCAGTGCCTAATTATATCCAAGACTTGTAAATGTATTCATATTCATGGAGGCACAGATGCTAAATTAACTGTGGCAGGAACACATCTCACTGTGCCGGCTTTGCAATCTGCTTCCTCTAGATATGGAGGGAGGGAGTTGGGGGGAGGACAAACGAGAGCAAAAACAAAGAGGCAAGAGGAAGAAGAGGAGGAGGATGGGGAAGTAGCAATAAGGGTGATGGTGGCACGGCTGGTTATTGAAACCGAATATGGATGGAGGAATGGAGGGCAAGTTTGCGATGCCTGGGCTCTGAAGTGTGACAAATCAAAAAAGTTGCTCAGAATATTTCCCATGATGCCTGAGCCCATGGCAGCAGAGCGAAAGCACTTCTACTTTCTCTCTCTCCCTCTCTCTCTGTCTGTCTCTCGTGTTCTCCTGTAAAGCCAGGCAGATGGAGGGAGGTGCAGCAGTGCAGAGAGAACAGATGGCCGCTCCAAACTTGATATATGAAATTAATAACGTTTCTCAAATAGAATGCAGACACAGGAATACATTGCCTGAATTTTAATAAGTGATTATTTTTTTCTTCTCCTTTGCATTTGCAAGTCAATGAGGGAAGAGTAGAAACAAATAGGTGTAAAACCTATAATGTAAAGGAAAAAAACCTACTCACTAAGGAAGTAGGTTTTAATATTTGAATGACTGCTTAATCCGACAGTAATATATATATATATATATATATATATATATATATATATATATATATATATATATATATATATATATATATATATATATATATATATATATATATATATATATATAACCTTGATGTGGGTCAAATGATGATGAAAATTCTTTAAAAGCTGAACTACTTCTCTATAACTAAATAGTTAAAACAATATGATTGACTTTAAATGAGTGGTAACCATTCCATTGTGTACTCCTGGCTAGATGTTGGCCATTGAGGAATTTTTATGGTTGCAAAGAGGAAAAGGTGGATGGAAATATTATACATTGCCATATTGAACGATTTGTCGATCACTTGAGGAGATGCTGCAAGCCCATCCAAAAAATTAACACAATGTTGGACCATAGAAGTCTTCCGAAATCTTCTAAATCTTGTGATTTTGTACCCGATTTCAGAACATTTTGAAAATGACGAGGATTAAATCAGAATTAGGACAAATCCAACCAACAGTTTTTCACAATTGCTATTGCAGTTTTTTCAATACATTTAACAGCTTTCCAAAACTCGTAATATGATTAGCACAACATCAGTCTAGGACTAGTTAGGCTATAAAATTAACATATTTTTGTTGCATTGATACAATATGCCTACAGTTAACACAAATTTCAAATGCTTGATCTTCTTTTACACTCAAGCTCCACTAATACCAAAACTATGTCATTTGAACGGCAGTTTTTTTTTGTTAGTATTTTGAAAACTGTATTATTGTATTTTGAAAATGAGTTTTGTTTACAATGGGTGGTTTCGAGAATGTATTTAACTGTTTTGCCAATTGTATGTTTTAACTGAGTCTTAGCAATCGTAAAAAAACTGTAATATACAGATTTAGTTTTTGTGTATTTGCAAGAAGCAACATGGTTATTATCATTGTAAGGTATAGCCATGAAATAACGTTTCCATAAAATAAATTAGCAAACAAAAAGTATTTACCTACATGAACAATAGCAAACACTTATTTTTAGAAAGCTTTCAATGGCCTTTATCTTTATGATGTCCCTGGCTGAATTACTTAAATGTGCATATTGTGCTGTCAGGGACAATTTCAGATCAGACACAATGCTAGATATAAACAGATTTAGATCAAACAGTAGCAAAGATTTTACTATAAATGGGGCCGATGTGCAAAATAAATTTCAGCAGTTCTGTCACACTCCCTAAAATGATTGTCAGTTTATTTATTTTACAAAAAAAATAGCACTCACACAACTGAAATATGAAGACAAGTTAGAAGGGTCATAGTTTAGTTCCTCAAAACTCAACAAAAACCTCAAGCATGAATGAGTGAGAATCATTCTGTTGAAAAACAGAAGACAGGCAATCAAGTACCACTCAACTGATTCTAACCAACGAGTTATCTTAAACCTTCTTGATCCACATCCAAGAATTCTGGGACAGTCAGTTACTCAATGTTCGCATCTGCTCTTGAAAGTCGGAGAGACTCTCAGCAGATGAAAGAGAGGAGATGTGGTAATTGAGAGCAGGCTGCACGCTGCGTGGGTTTCAGCAGATGTAATGCACTGGAGCAGAATTAGGTTAAAAGGCGGAGAGCTCATTTTTACTGTCTCTGGTGGCCTCTGAGCCTGTCGTGAGGACTTGTGACTGTGCTATAAAACCCACTTCACACACTTCCATCCCATGTTGGTTTGGAAAACTGCCTGGAAATGTCCCCTTTGGGGATTCCAGCACAAGCCATGACATAGCGGGTGCCCTTCTAAGCAGGCCACAGTGGGAAATGGAAGGGTGGCTAGTTACCCCACTCAGAGACACAAACATGGAATGTGTTTAGCGAACAGACCTTTACAGTTTTCACAATTGCTATTACAGTTTTTTCAATATATTTAAGAACTTTCCTAAACTCTTAACACGATTAGCACAACAGCCGTCTAGGTAGGCTATAAAATTAACATATTTTTTTTATTGCTTTGATACAAAATGGTTCGGAAAGGAGGACCCAAATGCAGTGCAGTGATGTGTAGAGATTTATTTAAGGATAAACAAAAACCTCTACCCAACCGAATAGGGAAAGTATTCTTTGAGTTTGAGTCCAAACTCAAAGAAGAGGAAAGGCTCGCAGGTGGAGACGCAGCTCCAAATGTCAACTTTTAGCCTCTTGGCGACCAGCACGACAGGTGAGTCCTTTCTCCACAGATACGACATACAGGTCAGGAACAGCCACTAGCAAAACCATTTCTGAGAGCAATAATTCGCAAACTGGCAATGAAACGGCTCGGGCTAGATAGATGGTCTAATCAGAACACAAGCAGCCACACATGATGGGAATGAGGGTGAACACAGACAGGTGACGAGAGGAAAAAAATGCAAACGACACACAAGACTATCACACTACCGTGTTATCGAAGACACTTATTTTACATTTGCAACCAGTAAAATAAGTTAAGAAATTGATTTATTATTTATTATGCCAAAATATGTTTGACAAACTGAAGTAATCAATTAATTCAGTGCAATGAACATGTCCCAAAGTTTTACTAAACACTGAAATCACAAACACTGAAAAACAGAGCGCTAACAAAGACACAAGTTAAATAATATATTAACTAATAAGTAATTAACGTAAGTAATTTATTTAATATTTATAGCAAATTTTTTCATGTAGTTACTGTATCTAAAAGTAATTTCAAAAGTTATCAAATGTATAGGTAAAAAAATTATGAAAGTTTCCTTTGAGCTGTAGATGAGTGATGGCTCAAGCCCTTCATACATTCATGACCGCAGGAAGAGCTTTACTCCCCACTCCCCAGAACTATTACTTCCCACACACCATTATAAGTCATGGGCAATGCAGCAGAAGGAAGGTATGTCTCAATCCACAGGGTTTAAGATCTCCCAAAAACAGAAGGTAAAGTTGGCTCTGTGCTCCACACGCAGAGAGTGTTGCTTACTGGGTATTGTGGTGGTCATACTGTGTCCCGTATGGCAGTGTATTAGAGAACAGCATGCAAACACCTTCTGTCGAAACATCTGCGACAGGCACAGTTTTAGGCTGACATCCAAATCTGAAAAAAAGACAAGAAATTGTTTTCGATCTGCTCTTTTTTTGCTTGGAAAGGTATGTGTGCTCGAAATCTCTCTTAGAAGCAGCTGTTACTAAAACACTGGAAATCCTCCCTACATTTTACACTTTCATTGATGTTGTCGCCTTACGATACAAATTTTACAAGTACTTACACAGGACAACAGCAGGTAATAGACATAAAAATTGTGGTTTGCTTTTATAAATTGACAGAAATCATGACTATGCCTATACTATTCCTGGTTACATAGTGTGCATCATTATAAACTTGCATGCATTCTGAATGGTGGCAAAGAATAGAGTAGGTTAAATGTTTAATAAAACAGAAGTTCTGGATAAATGTCAGGGTCTTTGATGATTTAAAAAACAATTCTCCTCAATTGATCTACTGTTTGGGTCCATACCAATAGGACACATCAGCCAATCCAAGTTGAGGATTTCACATCACCTATTGCTAGATTATGGTTTCATAGCGATGCTTTGAAGCTGAATGAGTATTTGTTTGTCTTTGTAGAGATTATTTTTTTTACATTATTATTGTTAAACTGTTTGTTCTTCTACAGAGTATTCAAAGTTATGAGAAATAGGTGTTTAATTTCCTTTTCCAAAAACAGTTCAAGATAATCCTCTCCTGTGGAAGTTTTATGTTTGCCTCAACATTGAGAAGATTAATAAAGATGTCTTTAAGTCTTTATTGGTTAATTTGTTCATTCATCTCATATGTTGATAAAAAAGACGATCTGGTAAAATCTAAATAATTTAATTTGTTAAACTATCAACAAACATGTAACTGTGCATGTTGTCACTTGTACTCTTTCATGTCTAGATTGTTTCTTCATTCTAAGATAGAAACAAATAAATAGTAGAGTAACAATAGAGTAATAAAGTAATAAATAGAGTATTTTTTTCGTATCAACAAACATGGTATCTAAAAAAATATTTAGATACCATATATAAACATATAAAATAAACTTACTAAATGTTTTTTATTTAAAGTGCAACGTCTTTAAGATATACTGCATATTTAAGACCCCTTTGGTAGAAGCAAAGATTGGAATTTCAGGGACTTGAATGACTTTTGACATCACCAAAACAAACAAGTACTGCATATGTCTGTGAATCTGTATTTGAGGTAACGATTATTGTGTGCCAGACATGTTGAGGGTAATTTGTCATCAAAAAGTGAAACGAATGTGTTATTATATTTAAATAAATCTACTATTCAATGGTATTGCTATACATTGTGTGATAAAGCATTTAGCTCCATTTCCTGCAGAAGGGGATTCAGATCAGAGGGGGTTTCTTGTTGTTACTTTTTTGTCGCAATAAATTTAAAATAAATTTTTAACTTACTGTTTCTCTCTGCTAATCCTGTGCTCTTTTAACCATGCTCTGACAACATGATTGTTGATAAACTGTGTGTGATTTTTTCTATGCTTTATTAAAAATATGTGAAATATTATATTATTAATATAAAAATATGTGAAATGAGTCAAATATGTCAATATTCCATAAGTGTGTTATTAAACTTGTAAATAAACTTGTTTGTCCTCTGATTAAAATGTTTCATTGATAAATCCTAGCTACATGCTTGTTTTAGGTTCAGATTATTATAATTAACCGCAATCTGGTAATATTAGCTTATTGTTGCCACAACCCTAGAATTACTTCTGACATAATCCACACTAATTTATGCTACCGATCATCTGAGTACTGACCATCAGCAGATCCCATCACTGGAGGGTGTACACATAGGACACTCATTCTCAACCCAGTCATCTTGTCTCATCCTCTCGTCATTGGCTTCCTGTTAAATATCACATCAACAATAAAATACACATCAACAACAAAAAAATTAGTAAATCCACCAGAAGGTGAAGAGCTTTCTCAAATAGAGATTGTGTTGTGGAGGAGATAGCCGAGTTGCTTACCCGGGCTGCCAGAGAAATTGGGTTGCAGGAGGCTCCATCCCTGGCACCCGAGATCTCCAGGTAGGACGCGTGGTTTGTGGGGTCGCGCCGGGATGATACCCCGCAGCCCCCTCCTATCTCGTTCTTCCCGGAAGTGCATCGGGAACTGACCCAAACTTGGAAGGCACCTCTGAAAGCAAGGTTGGTCAGTCCCCCCTCTCTCGCTCTCCTTGACGACACAGTAGCTAGGGGGTACGAAGCGATTCCCCAGGTAGAGCAGGCGCTGCCGGTGCACTTATGTGCTGGTAACCCTGCCGCCTGGCGTGAACAGCCGAGCCTTCCATCCCGCCAGCTAAGCCTGTCGTTAGACCTGACTTCGAGGGCTTATGCTGTGGCGGGTCAAGCTGCCACTGCCCTGCATGCCAGGGCAGCCTTTCAGGTGTTACAAGCCAACTGAAAGAGATACAGAAGGGGAGTTGTGGCCCAGGTCTTACAGAGGATCTGAGGGCGGCTACCTACTTTGCGCTCAAGGCGACAAAAGTTGCAGCTAGCTTGCTCGGCCACACAATGTCTACGTTAGTAGTCCACAGCTGCCAACTGTGGCCCAGGCTGAAATGCTCCCTCAAGACCAGAGGCGTTTCCTCAACGCACCAGTGGTCCCAGATGGCCTCTTCGGCGTCGCCGTAGATGACCTTACGTCGCGGGTTTCTACGATCAGGAAGCAGGCGGAGGGTCTGGGAGAATTCATGACGCCACGTAGGAAGAGACGTGGCTGATCCCCTTCTAAGACGGTGCCCCCACTGCCTGCTCGGTGCCGGAGAAAACCGCCTCAGTCCTCCCCTGATCGTCAGCCTCGTGGTCGAAGACGTCGACCAAGAGCGGCTACAAGGAGTCGACGGAGGAGCAGTCCTGTCCAGAGGCCCCCCCAACATCATCAGAGGAAGAGGGTCCATCGGAAGCGGTCCTAGGACAGGCCGCCCAGGGATTCCAGCTGCTGCGCGGGCCTTGTCACCAGCCCGCCCCCCCCCTTGGAGGGAGGGGGTGCCACTACCATCAAGCAGCAGACCCACAGGTCAGATCTCAGTTTTTCATTAAATATGCGAAACTTGAACTCCCTGGTTTATATGCGCAGCCAGGAGGCTTGCATTGCAGATCCGAATGCATTTCTCATCTCAGAGGCACATTCAAGGCAGTGCAGTCCGGATGGCTCTCAGCTTTCGTGTCGGAGTCAGCCTCGAGTGGGACCTCCTTGGCTTGAACCGGATGCTGCTCCGAGGTCGAGCCTGGATGCCCAGGTAGGTCTCCACCTAGGCTCCCTTCGGACCCCACCGCTAAGTCCGCTAGTCTGTAACCCCACTATGGAAACTATCGGCGAAGTGCATATGACGCCATTAGTGGAGTTTCAGGTAGCCTGGTGGGAGCTTCCCAATATTTCCCCTTGACTCGTATGCACTATCCAGTACAGTTATCGACTGCAGTTTGCTGCCAAGCCACCCAGGTTCAACGTGGTTCTAATGACCTCTGTCTCAGCCACAGAGGTCCCGGTCCTGCTCGAGGAGATCGATTCCCTTCTACGCAAAGGTGCAATTGAGCCAGTCCCTCCTGCCGACAGAGAAAGAGGGTTTTACAACCCATACTTTCTAGTTTCCAAGCGAACAGATGGGTTGCGTCCAATCCTCGACCTGCGTCGTCTGAACGCTCATCTTCTGAAACTTCCGTTCAGGATGATATCCATTAGACACACGTTCCACTCAGTCTGTCCAGGGGATTGGTTCACCACAATATATCTGAAGGATGCGTATTTTCACGTGAGTATACTCCCTCGGCACAGACCTGGGAAGGGGTTCGAATCCTGGCTTACTTGGACGACTGGCTGATACTGGCCCAGACGCGGTCCCAGTTGACTCGCCACAGAGACAGGTCTTATGCCACCTCAGCCGTCTGGGGCTTCGGATCAACTCAGAAAAGAGGCGTCTAACCCGCGTCCAGAGCTATGGAATCTCCATGTCTGGCACATCATGCCACGGAGGACCCCCGGGTAATGCCACAGTCTGTGGTTCAAACTCTGTGTCTTGCCAGAGCTCCCTCTACTAGGACTTGTTATGCCAACAAGTGGGGTCGGTTGGTCAACTGGTGTCACTCTCGTCAAGTAGACCCGAGTAGTTGCCCCATTGAACTCGTGCTAACCTTCCAAAGAGGGTCTGGATCGAGGACTGTCTCCATCCACCTGAAGGTTTACGTTGCCGCAATTTCTGCCTATCACCTTCCGGTTGAAGGCAACACGTTGGGACAACACGCATTAACGGTCAGATTCCTCAGAGGGGCCAGAAGGGTTAAACCATCTAGGCCGTCCTTAGTTCCCTCCTGGGACCTTTCCATTGTCCTCCATTCGAGCCAGTAGAGGTCAAATCAGTAGAGCTTAAATTTCTGTCAATTAGTGCTCCTGGTTGTTTTAGCCTCGATCAAGAGGGTGGGGGATCTGCAGGCACTCTCTGTCGATGATACTCATGTTATTCTGAAGCCCAGGCCTGAATATGTGCCCAAGGGTCCTACCATCCCCTTTAAAACTCAGGTAGTGAACCTCCAAGCTCCTGCATCAGCCCCTGGTCCCAATTGCCCAGTACGAGCACTGAGGATCTATGTAGAAAGGACCCGGAACCTTAGAAGTTCTGATCAGCTCTTTGTATGCTTTGGAGGACAGCAGATGATAGGGAAGGCTGTCTCCAAACAGAGGTTGGCCCACTGCCTAGTGGAGGCCATCTCTACCGCATACGCAGCGTCCAATGTCCCTTGCAGGGGGTGCAGTTGGGAGCCAACTCAATCAGGGGTGTCGCAGCCTCCTGGGCATTGGCAAGGGGGACTCCGCTGGTAGAGATCTGCAAGGATGTGGGTTGGTTGACACCCAACACCCTCGCCAGGTACTATAACCTGAGCGTTGAATCCGTTTCTTCAGCCGTGCTAAGTGGTGGTAGCATTGTCTGAGATGTACGAAGGAGTGTCCAGCTTGGGTTGTACCATTCTTGGTGATACGTGCGCTATTTTTGCCCCTGGAGATAACCTCGAGCTTTTTGGCTCCTCTCGCCCCAACAGGCATAGTAGAGTAAGCTGAGTATTCCTATGTTCTGTCCATGTGTGTGCCCCCTATGGGGGACTAACGGCTGAATCTTTTATGGCCCTGGGCACGGGAGGGTCGAGCAGTTCCCCGAAAGGCTAACTCTCGAAAACTATTGCTCTAGCTAGTTCCATCTATGCTATCTTTCCTCTGAAAGACATTTCCCCAGTGGTTCAAGGCGTATTTTCGTAGGTCCCTCAATGAAACCTTGCGTGTATTAAACTGCCGGAAGTTCTAAGTTCAGCCTTCGAGGTGCCGAGTACGGCCTCTGCGCGTCTCCCTTCAGTTCTGGGATCGATGCTCCTTCCTCTGGTATGAGAGAAAATTGCCGATTGCCCATTGAAAATTAAGTCTATACTTAAGGCCAGGGCGGAGGAAAGCCCGTTCGGTGCCGGACTACTGATGTGCCCGGCTTGCCTGGCCGTCGGCCGATGCGGAAGGACCTAGATTGTGGTGTTTTGCAGGGTGTTCCCGTAGTCGTCACCGACATAAGTCGTAATGACCGACTGATGGGGAACATAATGGTTACTTTGGTAACCCCCGTTTCCCGAATAGGGAACGGAGACTTATGTCCCCCAGCCACAACCACAACCGTAAGATTGTGAGTAACTCTGGTTGCCTAGGAGCTTAGTACTTCTCCAGCGTCACAACAGGAAGAGTGTCACGCTTGCGTCCGGTCTATAAAAATGCTTTAGTTGTATCACCTACCTAGATTGATAAATAAAATGAGTGTCCTGGTCGCTTTTTATTGAAAGACAGAAATTACTGGTCAGCTTAAATAAAAAATCTCCTTATAGTAATATACTTTACTTTGCAATACCTAAGGTAAAAAAAACAATCTTTACAATTACTGAGGTATAAAACTTTTTGATTGAGTCACTGAGTGACGGACTGATTGATTGGTGGATCTGTGAAGTTTTATTTGGACTTTTTACTTAGCTTATATTTTCCTCTATTGAGGCTACTTTTTTCATTATTGGTAGAGCTATTTTTTACTTGAAGAATAAATGTTGTCCATATCCTCACCTCATTGTGGTTCTTCTGAGCATGCCTGACAATAGTATTCTCTTTAATTTTCCAATTCCCTAGTTTAAGGCCAACCTAAAACATGAGTGTAATGATGGCAAACAGCAGATTGATAAAACATATTTTGTTGGACAATCTTACATAAAATGGTGGCGAATATGATTATTGCAACACCTGCAGCACTTGGTAAGAAGGTGGCAACTAAAAGGTCATCTTAGATGAGTTGAATCTAAATAAAAATGTATATGAAATTTACTTGTATTATGTATTATGAAATTGACAGGAACTTGACTAAATTAAGATTATTTAGTTCATCTATAAATGAAAAAAAAATAGTTGAACCTAACGAAAATATAAACCCTCCTTAATTTAAAAGTTACTTTCTCCTCTTTCTCATCTTCTGCTGCCTCCCAAGGCATCACTGAGTCACTGCTGTGTGAAGATGCCACACAGTGACTCTGTTCGCTTGTTTACCAGCACTTCCTATAATGCTGTCCTGATGCCTGCTGGCATGGTAGATAGTGTCAGTGAGTGAAAGATGGAGGAAAATAAACAGAAAATCAGCAGCAGTGGTACCAAGTTACTTCAGCACAAGCTGAAGCTGTCCCAGAGTTAAATGAAGTTACTTGGAAAATAGACCAGGAAAAAAGTCAAAATTGATCACATATGCAGAAGTAACATCACTTAACCTAAAAAAAAAGGTAGAAGCGCATTTACACAGATGTGATCAATTCAAATGACGCCCATATAAAGCTCTCTTAGCAGAACGCCATGCTCTCTCCCATGGCCCTGACTCCTTCACAGCTAAATATCTGTCTTCCCTGCTAGCTGACCTATCACATGAAGATGTTTTTTTATCCAAAGTTACGTGACCTGTTGATGCTATGTACACAAGTCCTTGGCATGGCGGAACATAGCTGGCCAAAGAGGCGCCTGTTGTAAAAATACACAATGAATCTCGACTGGAGCTCTGCTCACTCTCAAGGCATAACGTCATGCATTCCTTCTGTTTCAAATCATTTTCCAGCTTTTTCGTGTTTGCCCCTGAACAAGTCTTAAAAGACATCCAATGTCGGCCAATTATTTTTACTTTGAAGGTCATAAATCAAAGCTGACTAATAAAATGAAGACAGCCAAGTATAATTTCATGTGTGACTCCAACTGGTTTAAAATGAATCCAGATGGGCTGGTGTATGGCCACTAAACATATCTGGATCAGTGCATTCGATGTCTGTGTTATACTTTTACAAAAATTACAGGGGCTTCGTGGTTTGCTCTAAATCAAAGTCTGAGCTATGTTGAAGAGGGGTTCAATAGACAAAGGCTTGAATGTTGTGGCTTAGCCTCCGGATAGTGCTAGTGATCCCCAGTGTTTTAGGGGTAATGCTATTAGAGTTTTCTTCTACATTCAAACAGAGCTTCACATCCTTCTTTCTCTCCAAAGAGTTATGGGATATAGGGGATAATATTGCACAAAAAATTCATAACTTGCCCCAAAAGAAAAAAGCTTGTCTTCACAACTTTAAGAGCAGCACCATAAAGTTTCAACTTGTAGGAACAACCTTTTAAAAGTTTATGTAACAAAGAGTAAGTTGGCCCCTGAGAGCAACAGTTTTTCTCAAGTTTTTTCAGCTGATTTATATTTGTAACCTGATTCTTGATGAGGTTTCAGTTTTCCCCCTTTCATAACATGACATGTAACAGTCTAATTGTTGGAAAGCCTAATAGATAAATGGTACTTATTTCATACAAAAAAATTATTAACCACCCTACTTTAACACCTGCACGAAGGTGGAGATGGAGGTGATCGTTATGGACATACCAACAAGATGCCAAAAGATAGACCAAGATAGGATTTTTGAATGCTCAGGATGTAACAATGTGACAAAGTAACAAGTATGAGATGACCATTAAATATGCATTTATTCATAAAATATTATGAAAAGAGAAGGTTTGGAGAGGAACAGATGGTATCAGATTTTGCACTTTTTGTTCTATTAAGGAATCCTGACAGCATGACAGACCTACATCTGAATTTCTCATTATCCTGTAAGATTGACTCTGTGAAAAAATATGGTTTTGTGGCTTTCCTTAGCCCACAGAATTTATGGTGGACGACCATAATATTTTCTTTCCCCACTTCTTCGATCTACAGTCTCAGAAAAAGGCTAAAATAACAGTGCTATATGGATTTATTAAAACCTGGGAAAGACACGGTCTTTTCACATATGGTGTTCTAGACTTCCGAAGTCAAGAAGTCTTTCCAAGCATAACACAGCTCCTCGATCACAGAGAGCAGAACTACTTCATCAGCTGTTGATTACAAAAAAGTTCAAGGGTGAAGGATCTGTTCTCTGTGAGAAATTGATTTGGTAAAGAGAAGAGTGATCTGACCTGGACAGCTTAACACTCTAAATAGGAAAATCTATCATTTTCACTGGAAGAGCCTTGGGTGGATTTCCTTACGGTCTCCAATTGCTCAGCTACTCAAAATTCTACCATTTTTCAACATGTCACAGATGACAAATTGTTATGTTCAGAATGTGTTTCTTCGAAATCTGCAATCATTTCCCTCTTTCTGTCATCTTTTCATTCCTTCAACAATAAATAGTCAGCGCATCCAGTTAAAAACTGCTGTATATCCAATCAACCTGAGCTAAGAACACATTAGGACTCTTTATTTGATATCAATACATTTCAGAGATTATAGTTATTCACAATTGCTTAGACAGTTTTTCAATACATTTAACAAGTTTGCTTAACTCTTAATGCACCGAATTAGTTAAAACACACAATTGATATAACAGTTAATTTCATTCTCAAAACCCCCCATTGTAAACAAAACACATTTTCAAAATACAGTAATACAGTTTTCAAAACACTAACACATGTTCCTCACCAGTTGGTCACTATGACACCATGGGAAGCTCCGCTAGGGGCGCTCTACTCATTCCACATTGTTTTCAAAATGCCAATCAGCGAACGCTTTAATGGTCACGTGATCACCCCGTCTCCCACATAAACCGGACGCGAGCGTGACACTCTTCCTGTTTTTCCTTTGGAGCCATACTTTGACACACAAGCGACTCGTGAAAGACACCACAAAAACAGTTGGATTACCTTGTGTGGATTTTGGAGATCTGGTGAGTCGAACGGCAACCAGCGAGGTATTTTCGGCCGGCCAGAAGGCTGAAACCACTACGCGCCCCAGACTCCAGTACTTTCACTGCCTTCCACCAACAAGTAAGACTCCTTTTTCTTAGTAGAGCACTGGTCTTGCAGATTGACTGTTTGTAGCATGTTTCAAACATGTGGCGACTGTGCAAGTCTGTTGGATGCGGTGGATCTATTGCATTGACGGATAGCCACAATAATTGCCTCTGTTGTCTTGGGCATAGACATGCTGAGGCACCGGTTGAGGGATCAGAATGTGTGGATTGCACAGTTCTGTCCTGCAGCGCACTTAAGGCGAGGTTGACGTACTTTCAGTCCACCACTGAAGGCTTTGTTTGCGGCAATAAGGGTCAATGTCTGGCGCGTGCTTCCCGCTCCCCCAGTGCGTCTGCTATCTGCCACTGTGAGTTATCGGATGATGCGCTGCTTGCACCTTCTGAGGATACCTGTGCGCCTGATGATGCGATCTCCACTGCTGCATCGGAGAGAGACGGCGCATCTCCCGAAGGAGACGGTACATCGCTCTCCCCCTCTTATCCCGTTCTTCCCGGAAGTGTATCGGGAACTGACCCAAACTTGGAAGGCACCTTAAACCGAGGTTGGTCAGTCTCCCCTCTCTCGCTTCCCTTGACGGCGCGGTAGCTAAGGGGTACGGAGCGATTCCCCAGGTAATGTCCGGGTAACCTTGCCGCCTGGCATGAAGAGCCAAGGCCTCCATCCTGCCAGGTAAGCCTGTCGTTGGACCTGACTTACGCTGCTGCGGGTCAAGCAGTCGCTGCCCTGCATGCCATGGCAGCCTTGCGGGTGTTCTAAGCCAAGGCCCTGAAGCCAAGAGTCTGTGATAAAATGCTACAAGCAAAATAATTGTATGTGTCAATACTTTTAAAATAAATCCTTTTTCAGGCAAAAAAAAAAGCTAAACCAGGGTTTTCATTATTACTATAAAAATACAATGAACATTTCAAATGAAATAAAGTGAAGTTTAGCAAATAATTAAGAAAACATTTAATTTCAAGGTATGTTAAAATGCAAGACTGGGATATTTGTTATAAGAGTAACTGATGGTGCACCTTCTCTTTCATCTTTACCTGTTCCTCCTTCAATTACATAGATTGTCATCCACATAAGAAATATAAATCACATCTTATTGGACTTTTAAAATATACACTTCATTTAGTAAAAGATGGACTTAGTAAAACATTTAGTAATAGTTTTTTTCCCCTGTGCTGCGTTGAAGCAGTGATGACTAAATTCCCAGATCTGATCTTGCACTCCTTTAACTTCTGGGGATTCAAATCTTATTGTTTATTTACCATGCGACCTACAGATGGAACCAGTACTTTAGTCACGGTTAAAACCAGGCTAAAGACACACCTGTTTAGTTGCACTTTTGTCTGAAAAACTACTTTATCTTTGCACTTCACTATCTTAATCTATGACTTCATTTTAAGTTTTTAATCACTATGATTTTATATGTCTTTTTCCTGCTTGATTTTATTAATTGTACTTTCGTTTTTATTCTTTGTTTCCAATGTGAAGCACTTTGAATTACCCTGTGTTCAAAATGTGCTATACAAATAAAACTGCCTTGCCTAGTATTACAAAGTAACCAAAAAACTGTATTGTGATTTTGCTTTGTCTTGTGGGGACTATTACATTCATCCTCTGTATGCCAAGTCTATTTATATTTACATTTTAATAATGAGCTATATTGAACTGTGTTCAGAAACTTTTCATGAATTTGAATGATTCTGTGGTTATCAATTTTAAAAATGTACCAATAATATTCAGATATAAGTGTATACATTTCTTTCCATAAAAATGTACAATTCAGACATTGCTTATAATAAAGAATATATACTATTTTTAGATTATTTTGAAATCTCACAGTCAATGCATGCTTTGTATGGAAATTCTAAAAAATCCAGAGTACTCTTTTAGGTAAGTTAAATGATGATATCTGGGAATGTGATGGGTCTGGAAAAGATGATCTTCTTTAAAGGGGTCTTTGGTGGTGTATAGGAAAAGCCTATGTCAAATGCTTTATTCTTTGAAAAATTGTGAAATATTTCATAAGCTCCTTATAGACTCTGCCGTTTTTAAGAGAGGACTATGGCAACAGTGAGATGTGCTGTAGGTCAGACGGAGGAGTTCAAGGTGGAGGTGGGGCTACATCAAGGATCGGCTTTGAGTCCCTTCTTGTTTACTATGGCGATGGACAGGTTGACAGATGAGGTCAGACAAGAATCTCCATGGACAATGATGTTTGCAGATGACATTGTAATCTGTAGTGAGAGTAGAGAGCAGGTGGAGGGACACCTGGAAAGTTGGAGGTCTGCTCTAGAAAGAAGAGGATTGAAATTCAGTCGTAGTAAGACAGAATACATGTGTTTGAACGAGAGGGAGGGAAGTAGAACAGTGAGGTTACAGGGGGCTGAGGTCAAGAAGGTGGAGGAGTTTAGGTATTTGGGGTAAACAGTCCAGTGCGACGGGGTGTGTGGAAAAGAGGCGAGTGCAGGCAGGTTGGAGTGGGTGGAGAAAAGTGTCAGGGGTGTTGTGTGACAGAAGAGTGTCAGCAAGAATCAAAGGAAAGGTGTACAGAACAGTAGTGAGACCAGCTATGATGTATGGGTTAGAGACTGTAGCAGTGAGGAAGAGACACGAGGCAGAGATGGAAGTAGCAGAGATGAGGATGTTGAGGTTCAGTTTAGGAGTGACAAGGATGGACAAGATTAGGAACGAGCACATCAGAGGAACAGCTCAGGTTGGTTGTTTTGGAGACAAAGTCAGAGAAGCCAGATTGAGATGGTTTGGACATGTGCAGAGAAGGGATAGTAGTTATATTGGTAGAAGGATGTTGGCGATGGAGCTGCCAGGCAAGAGGGCAAGAGGAAGGCCAAAGACAAGTTATATGGGTGTGCTGAAGGAGGACATGAAGGTAATTGGTGCAAGAGTAGAGGATACTGAGGCTAGAGTTAGGTGGAAACAGATGATTTGCTGTGGCGACCCCTAAAGAGGGAAAGGAAGAAGAAGGAAGAAGAAGACTCTGCCGTTTTGCTTCTTTGGAATTGTGGTATATACATACTGTAGCAATATATGAAACATGATGAATTTCATACTTTGCTGTTCCTGCTTCAGGCACCTCCATGCCTATAGGCATTCTATTTAATGTCTACTTAAATATACTATGAATATTAATATAAATATATACTATAAAATATGTATAGTTGTGCAATGAGTTAACATCACGGGAAGTTTGTCCAGAATGCTCTAAAGAGATTGTTCAGCACGAACATCAGCCAGCAGAGACGTCATACAGGTAAAGGTTAAAGCTTGCAGCCGAGCCGTGTCACTGTTAGCAAGAATGATTTAGACAGGTTTCAGTGTAGGGTGTGCTGGGACGAGCCGGTAACGATTGCTCAGCTGCTGCAGTCTACCCATAGTTAGGGGCCTATAAAGTAGTGCAGTGTTGCTGTCTCAGAAGCGTCAGCGGAAGCGTTCAGCCTCCTCGCGTGAAGACTAATCGAGTAAAGACGTTCAATTCTACCTGTGCGACTCCACCGAGCAACGCCACAAAGTTGCCTACCAGTAAGCAATATTCTTGTGTCTACTTCTTTTCCTTTGTCCTTTGTTTCCCCTGCTACTTTCCTCACACATCTTCCAACATGTGCTTTCAGTACATTCCAGTCATTCTCTCAGCTGCACGTCGCTCCGCCCTTCCTCATAGAACACACTCCAACCCTTCAAACCTTTTCTCACTTAATCTCGCATCACCAGAACCACGCTCTCTCTCTGTTGGATTTTGGAACTGTCAGTCTGCTGTCAACAAAGCAGAATTAATCCCTTCTTTTGCTCTTCCGTCTTCACTGGACATTGTTGGTCTGACTGAGACATGGATCCGCCCAGAGGACATCGCAACACCTGCAGCCCTCTCCAATAACTTTCTCCTTTTCTCACTTGGTAGGTGGGACGAGGTGGGGGTGCTGAACTTCTCATCTCTCAGACCTTCAGATTCTCTACCTTCACATCTTTTGATAAGACATGCTCATTTGAATATCATGCTGTCACTATCACTTCTCCTTTTGTAATGCACATCCTCACCATATACCGCCCACCTGGAAAACAGCTTTCCACATTCCTAGAGGAGCTTGATGGTCTTCTCTCCTCTTTTTCAGAAGATGATATCAGCCCACTCATTGTGTTTGCAGACTTCAGTATACATCTTCATAAACCAAATGCTACTGACTTCCACACACTCATGTCCTCCTTTGACATTTTTTGACGCATTTGACATCCTTTGACTCTTGTCACTACCACAGCCACACACAAATCAGGAAATCAGCTAGATCTCATTTACACATGCAGCTGCTCTCCTGATCATCTCACAGTTACCCCTCTGCACACATCTGATCACTTCTTCATCACATTCAAACTCACACTGCCTACCTGTTCACACTCCCCGCTACCTCCAGTCACCTTCCAACATAACCTTAAATCTCTTGATCCCTCTCTCCTTTCTTCAGCTGTGTCCTCTTCTCTCTCATCACCTGGAAACTTTTCCTCTTTAAACATTCACCCTGCTCCGGGAACAGAGATCCACCCTCAGATCAGGCAGAGCGGAAATGGAAGAAATCAAAGAGCATGGCAGACCTCGAAGTGTACCAAACTGCACTCTCAGCTTTCTCAAGCAAGATACAATATGCTAAGACAACAAACTACCACTACATTTACATTTATGCATTTGGCAGACGCTTTTGTCCAAAGCTACTTACATTAGGGGAGAGACAATATGCAATTTGTTACACCGTCAAAGTCTATCTCAGCTTCTCATAATAGAAATTGTATCAACTGATCAATAAACCAAAGCAGTGAGGAAGTAGAGGAAGAAGATAAAGACAGAGGAGGGAAAAAAGAAGGTAGTCTTTTTTTATTTATTTTTTTATTTTATAGTAGGTGTTCTCTGAAGAGAAGAGTTTTCAGTTGCTTTTTGAAAGCTGTTAGTGTTGCTGCTTTCCTGACTGGATCAGGGAGTTTGTTCCACCATCCAGGGACAGTGAAAGAGAAGGTTCTGCTGAGAGATCTTCTGCCCTTGTGGGATGGAACCACAAGTCGCTGTTCCTTCTCTGATCGCAAGCTTCTGGAAGGCATGTAGTAGTGTATGAGCTCATGGAGGTAGACAGGGGCTGATCTGGAGATAGTTTTGTATGCCAGTGTTAGCGATTTGAATTTAACCCGAGCTGCAATGGGGAGCCAATAAAGATGGGAGTAACATGAGCTCGTTTCGGTTCCTTGAAGATAAGACGAGCTGCAGAGTTCTGTCACTACAAGATTGAACATACCAAGAACAGCCGAAAACTCTTCAGGACTTTCAACTCACTCCTCTGTCCACCCCAACCTCCCCAGTGATAGTCCACCATCTATGTCCATCTATGGACAGTCAACCTTCAAAGACCACATCACAAAGAGAACTCAAACATGTAGATTTGCACTGCGCAACATTCGAAAGATCAGGCCCTTTTTAACTGAGCATGCAACTCAACTCCTGGTTCAGGCTCTGGTCCTCTCACGTCTGGACTACTGCAACGCTCTCCTAGCAGGACCTCTGCAAATGGTCCAGAACTCTGCAGTGTCTTATCTTCAAGGAACCAAAACGAGCTCATGTTACTCCCCTTTTCATCACTCTTCATTGGCTCCCCATTGCAGCTCGGGTTAAATTCAAATCACTGATGCTGGTGTACAAAACTATCTCCAAATCAGCCCCCGTTTACCTCCACAAGCTCCTACATGCCCTCTAGAAATTCCTACTATAAAAATACTTAATTTTTTCCTCCTCTGTTTTTATCTTCTTCCATTATTTCCTCCCTGCTATGGTTTATTGATCAGTTAATTCAATTTCTATTAATAGAAGCTGAGATAGACTTTAACTGTGCAACAGATTGCATATTGTCTCTCCCCTAATGTAAGTGGCTTTAGACAAAAGCGGCTGCCAAATGCATAAATGTAAATGTAATATTACTTAAAACAGTCCTATAAATATATTGCATACAAATAATTATCATACTTTATCAGAAATTAAAAAAATCTACTGAAGGAATTAAAAAACACTCAATAATTATCTAGCATCCAGAATAAAGGTTCTACTCCCTCATTCTTAACCACAAAACAAACCAACTGGTTTGATTCACACAGGAAAACAATTTAATCATTGGAGTTTAAGAGCGGTCAAATTTCTAAATTTAACAATGTTCAATTTGGAAAAAGATCAGACATTTAGCTAACTATAACATGCATGAGATGATGATAACTAGAGCTTTAGAAGAACCTGGTCTAGGTAAATCTACATTTTTGTGTCGGGCAACTCTGTGTAAAAGTAGTTTAACGTTGGTATGCTGCAATCAAAGACCAACAAAAAGCAGCTTTCACTTCTTTGTTCCGGTCAGTTTAAATGTCTTACCTCATGGGGATCGGACCAGCATTGAGACTGGTCGAAAGAGAAAATACTCTTTTTATATTAAAACTGTAGTTTTTGGCTAATTCATTTGGCTTAGTGTTCCATCCAAACAAATCTATCAGTCATTTCTTAAACAACCTTTTGTGAACTTCCTTGTGTACTTTGTCTACAAATCATTTCCTTTCATTCCCATGCAGAGGCATAGCATGAAGGTATTCCCTGAACTACCAGGGTATTCCTATAACATTAGTGTAGACCTTTCTGACTGCATCTCTGTTCTTTCTAAAATAGTCTGACTGGGCAAAATTGTTGGCCTTTTCAAACAAATAGGCCTAAAGCCAACACAACGGATGTTATTTGGGTTGAGGATGTCAGCAAGCAGCAGGCATCACCTTGTAGTCAAGTCATTTATCTTCAGCTTTTTCACAGGGGGGTCTGTATGGGGCCAGAGATTCAGAACACAGACACAAAAGAGTTCACTGGCCTCCCAAGAATATAGAACAGAGACAGACTGAATCTGCATCTTATCACAGGGGTTGTGTAACAGAAAACAGACCGCTGGTCAGGAACAAATTACGATTGTGAGCTCCAGTCTCTCTATGTCACAAAGCTGTGACACAGTCCAGCTAAGTTGAAAATGCCTGCTCTCACTATGGCTAGTGATAGGACTGGAATGCTCCATGGGGCGATGTCCCGACACACTGGCTCTGGGAAAGTGGTCCTATAGCTGTCTGGGGTCAGGGGAAAGTTTGGAACTCCCACTTCATTTCACACTTTAGATTGACCCTCATGTAATCTGACAGAGTGTCACAAGCATTGCAATTCATATGAAATCAAAGAGCGATATTGAGGAGTTTGACATTTCTGTCTGGAATTTTAAGCACAAAACCATACCTTATTCACAAACACAATACAAGAAAATGGAGTACTCCAAGGGGACTATAAAGTCACCCAAGATAAACATCGGTTTTTAAGATGATTGAACAATATTGTGGGGAATCAAGCAGATTAAGTGATCAGAAAGTTTTTAAAAAGATCTATATAACATCTACAGTGGGCTAAATCTAGGAGGTAACACTTAAAGATAACACTTAGTCTCAGTCTTAGACTTCATCATGTTATATGATGGCAGTTTTTCAAGAATCCTGAAGTCTTGATTTGATTGGGTGAATTCATCCAGATTTTCAGGAGAAACGAGTGTCACGTTTCTTATCATTCTGCTATAAAATTAAGGTTATCTACAAGATCGAGACAAAGAGCTATAATGTACTGAGAATGAATGAATGGTTATAAGGAACAGTTAAACAATGGTTAACAATGAGTATTTTGCTGCATGTCAGTCGAATTTTGTAGCAACATTTTCACATGTGGAAACATGATGATTGTGTGATTATATGATGTTGGTTAAATAAATCTGCCAAACACACCAGCCTTTGCTACACAAAACCTAGTCTCACCTTGCAACTGAGTGAGGAACAAACAGTGAGAGGTTTGAAGTATGGCGCGGAGTAATGGTTTCAGTTCAACGCTAATCCAGTAACTCTCTAGAGTTCATTTTAGGTGGTGACAGTGGCCTTTGGGTGCCTATTTCACTCTGGGTTGGAGCAAAGTCAAATAAGCCTTTCTCGGACAAGATTATGTTAACCGTCTATATCAGGGTTTCCCAAATTCGGTCCTGGAGGGCTGCAGTCATGCACATTTTTGTTGCTGCCTTGCTCTAGTATGCATACTACTGTAGCTTCAGACAATCAGACCCTATTTAATGCAACAGGTGTGTTTCATGATGGTTTAATAAAAAATGTGCAGGGCTTCGGCACTCCAGAACCAGATTTGCAGATCCCTAGCCTCTACTAACAATTGACATGGTCAAGTTCACTTTTGTCTACCTTAATTAACTAATCATCAATCAATAGAACATTAATAGGACATGGATAGGCATAATTTAACCAGAGTGAATTTGATTTTTTATGAGATAAATAAATTAAGTTGAAAAGCCACAATTTCTATAACATCCTCAAGGCCAAGGCAGTTTAGTCTAAGGATGTATTTTTCCTATTCACTTTCAGCATGAGCCATCCTTCCATTGACAGAAACAGTTTTGTTAGACTGAAGTTACTGTAGAATTGAATGCTATTGACCAGTTCATCATTAAACATGCAGTGAACAGCCTCTACACCTTTTGAAGGATTTAATTTTCACTTCACCTAGGTCACATAGCAAGGGGAGCGGGATACATACTTTTAATCTAAGAGCTCTTCTGCTACCTTCTGTTGGCTCAAGGGCACAGGTCTGAGTGTGCATGTTCTGCTCACTCTATTTTTCATCATGTTTGAGTGGATTCTATTTTAGCAGTTTGAACTTAGTTATTGAAAAAATAATTCCATATTTTCAGGATGCAAAGCAGGGAATCAGAGTCAGAGAAGGTTGAAAATCACAATGGTTGTTGAGAAAGACAAGTCTGTCAAACTTTTTTTGTAACAAACTCTTAGGCCACCTCATATAAGTTACACATAAGACACACATTTATGATTTAAAAATGTATTGTAAATGGAGAGTTTATGTTTTAACTGTTGATTTTGTATACACCTGCATTTATGTTTCCTATATTCTATTACATATTATTAGCATAAAAATGTATGATGGAAAATCAAATCAAATACATAAAAAAAACTTTTCTTCTTCACCCCACACATTAACCAACCAATAATCAATAGAATATTAAATAGACACATAGCTTGAATTAGGATGTAGATGTACAGTAATATAGCCACAGTGATTTTGAATTTTCAATAAATAAATAAAACGGCAACAGATTAAAATGTTATAACTATACCAAACTTTTTTTTTAATTTAGCATGATTAGTATTAGATAGCCAGCATGGACAAATCACTGTTTTTTACCTCCACACATGCCATGCCCTTTTATGACTATAAGAATATCAATAATTACTTTTACCTTCTGAAATGCAGCTAAACGTATTGAATCAGAATACTTCGATTCACACTAAATGGACTGAAGTCATGCTACTGAATAGAATTTTGGGACTGGGTCAAAAAATGTATATGTCTAAGGGAATAAATAAAATGTGTGTTAAATATACACTCCACCTTTGTTAAGATGTTACACAACAGATTGTTTTAAACACCTGGAGCCAAGCCTCACACATGTTCCCTTTTATGGGATATTTAAGGAATACTAAACACTTTGGTCAGACAAAGTTGAAGTTAAAGACAAAGTAACTTGGAAGTTGCTCTGTAACTGTAACTTTGTAAAAACAGGTAGCAAACAAGTTCTGGACATTGCTCTGCATCAACCCCAATTTTATTTTAAGGGAGACATTAGTGGGCTCAAGAATTGAGCAACCAGCGATCAACAGGACACCACGACATGCTGTTCAATCAGACAAAGGTACCACTTCTGCTTTACTCTGCTCCCTTTTCAAATGTTTTTTTAAGGTCTCTTTTTAATCATCACCCCTCAAACCTTACTCAATTGTTTTGCTTGGCCCAGTACCACATTAAATTGTTTCATTGCTGAAGCAACTGAATATAACAATCTGGGGAAAATGTTCAATCTGGGGAAAAAAGTAATGTATGATTTTCTCAAATACTGGGTATTTGTCTTATAAAACCTAATTTATATCAAATATGTTTTTTAACTTAGCTTTAGAAAGTAAGATTCTCAGAAATAGGGAACCCAATGTGTGTATAAAAAGTACTAGAAATAAAACAATCTTTTCTATGACAAACTTAAAATGTTTTGAATCTCTTAATCTTCAACGAAGGACACCAACAAAAGATTTTAATGAAAGGGGGATAATTTGGCATAAGCAATGATGGTGAATACATTTGTGAGACTCTGTATCACTCAGGATTTCAAGCAATAGAACCAGGAAAAATTTCACAAACATACCTATTGAGCTCAGAAAGCATTACACACAAGACAATCAAACGTCTCCCAGCGCAAAACCAAATCAAGAGGCTGAATTTTTTTAAACATTTTTCTCTAGAAACAGTGCTATATCATTTGAGGCTTTGCCCTGCTGTAGCTTATAATGTAATCAGTGTTTGAAGGGTGCAAGTGTGTGTTATCAGGTCTGTGTGTGTGAACAGTGTGCTAGGGCTGATGTCATGGCTAGTGTGTTTTCCCAGCATGGCTCTGTGGAGAGTACTTTGTCTGCAGACTCAGAGTGGTGTGTCTGCAGCACCTTCCTATCAGCTTATCACCCCAACCCCAAATATACTCTGGTCAATGTCATGTGACTATGTCTAGGCTCACTCCATTGCCTTATACCTTCATTAGAACCTTTCAAACTTAATTCCCTTTTACTCACAATGAAAGCAAGCATTTGTACAGTTAATACAAATTAAGTGGAATAATGAGAGAAAATGTGTGAGAGAGAGAGAGAGCACTTGGTTTGTTTATCATGTATCCTTGGGTTGTATGTTACAAGGGCACCACTACACTTTCCTGTCATTGAAATGATCTTTAAACTAAGAAACTAAAATATTGTGGATTTTTACATATTTCGATTTATGTAATTATCAGAAGATTTATCCAAAGCGACATATAGATATTTTTCAATTTGCTACAAAGGCAAAGTCTAACTTAGGTACTTCACAATAGAGGTCATCTCAGCTGATTAAGCAAACAAAGAAGTATCAGGAAGAAGGGGATATTAGGAAATGGAGGGTTTATTAATTAATTTAATTGTTTTAATTGTTATACAAGTTGAAAGAAACTAAAATCATTCTAAACTAAAAAATAATTTTAGAAAGATGATAAAAATCATAATGAGTCCACTTTTAAAGAATTATTAAGGTTTAAAAAGCAATGTGCAAAAATAGATTTTTTTACAATGTAAAAAAACACTATCTCTTCAAAAACAGCTCCATTAAAGAGCTTCATGACTCTTTAAATGATCCTGAGCTACCAAAATCTGACTCTACTCAACCTATTTGGGTAATAACACAACTAAATAATATTAAAATAAAAACTAAGAAGGAAGATAAAAAATAATGGCTTAAATACTCCCTTTAAATAGCTGATTTAATCACTTACTATAAAATAGAAATGGTGTCGTTTTGAAGGGTCTGTCTACATAAATAGAATCCTGAGCACAGCAATCTGAAAACATTTTAGAGGATTTTTTATTTTTATTTTGTATTGATAAAAAAAACTAAATCTGAATTAATTTGAATAAACACAAGGCTATTTGTTGCAACAAATAATACACAAAACTAAATATGTGTTTTAAATAGCCAGATATGTTTTCAAAGACATATTCCTCACATGAAAATAGACATATGTGCATGGCCACGTAGCATAACTTCCACTTCATCAAGTTTCACACACACAAACACTCCCTCGTACACGCAAACATCCTCTGTCATCTTGTCTGGTGTCTGTCATTCACACATTAGACAACAGTGGCGCCCTCAAGCAAGCAGACTGACATGCTGTTCACCCACACACACTCCCTACCGCTGACAGACCGTCGCTCTTCTCCCGCTGGCCTGCAGGGCTTCTCTCTGCCCTGTGGCACTGATGCCCGCATGGCATTACTAATTAAGGGCCTGGCACAGCGAGAATCCAGCATGTCATCACCTAAACCCCATTGGCTATTTACAGTCTGTGCATGCCATCATCAGAGCGACCAGATATGGATGGATGGTGTTCAGGCCTGATGAATCTTGACAATAATGGGCAGAGATGAATCCAAATTATTTTATTTTTTTTCAGCAATTAAAGCAAATTAAATAGCCAGCGGGAGATCTGCCCACTCTCCAACCCACTCCCCAACCGCTTCCAATACACGATCATTCTGGATTCTTACTCTATTTTTTCTTTTGTATTTCAGTGGTTCATCAACTGTCCAAACTGACTCATGTACACAAAGTGAAAGCAATAAGTGGCTTCAAAAAGTGCACATATTCATAATAGTGCATATCCTTCGGTTCACTAGATTCTGTTAAAATTATACTTTTTATTCTAAAGTATTTTAGTATTTTAAGCTAATTTGGCGAAGAAATACTGTTTTTAATATAAGGAGAAAGATTTTATTGGAATTTCACACAGATCTGAACACATCTGACACACTGTACAGAATGTAGATTTAAACCAATTAAAGAAACTTCCTCATTATTAATGTTTTAACAGGTTTTCTTTCTTTCTTTTGCCCAAAAACAGTATCCAATTTCATGTGACCAATAACCAATGGTCTACAACACATTTGAACTTTCTGAAAGTATGTTAATGTACTGCATTATATCCTTTCTTGGGTCTCCTTTTGCACTAATTACATCAGGGTGGTGTCCCATGATGATGATCAGCCTTTGACTTTGAGTTAAGCTGTTGTGGTAGCCCAGGGTGCTTTGATATTAGCCTTTAGCTCATCTGCATTTATGTGACTCTGTTCCCTTATTTTGCTTTTGACAATAGCCCACATATTTTCAACCAAAACCAGTTTTTCCATACTATTTAACTAGCTGCTGGAAGTTTTGTAAAATAAGACCATAATCAACAAAAACCTTGTCGACAGCGCCTCACCTACTGGTTAATGGTAATGGTGGTGCTGTATCAACTTCTGTATGAGTTGACTCGGCTCACTCCTTATGAAGGTCTCCCAAAGTTCTGAATCACAATCTTAGTAATTCAGCAATAATAGCAGTCGGGTACACATCTTGTCTGGGCATCTTTTCCTTTTCCTCTTAACACTGTGTTAATATTCTTTATAGATACTGTGCTCTGTGAGATTCCAGCATCTTTAATAACTTTCGTTTGAGAATTTTCCTCCTTTTGGATGGTGCCAATGATGGTCTTCTGCAAAACCATTATATCAACAGTCTCCCTCATGATTCTGAAGATGACTAAACCAGGTTGAGACATTTTTGAGGCTGAGGAAACTTTTACAAATGTTTAGGGTTAAATAACTGACTAGACTGGTACACGAGGTTCCTCCAACGGCCAACTTTGTCTTAATGTTCTAATTCTGTGAAATTGTATGATTGGAGTTTTTATCAGGCTCTCTGCCTCATCTGCTTGTTAAGCTTGTCTCCTTCCATCTCTCTGTCTCCTGTCCGCGTCTCTGCTAATTCCGCTCATCAGCCTCAGCTGCTTCTTGTTGCGTTAATTTCTCTGCTATTTAAGTTACCTTGTTATGTCTTGTCTTTGTGAGTTATTGTTAGTCTCAGCATTTCCCAAATGTACAACTTTAGCTCTCCCTCTTGTTGCCTGTTTTGCCTCATTTTTGCCTAATCTGTGTGGATTGCTGGACCCTGCTCTCACCCAAGGTACTAAGGATCGCGGTGGGCTGACCGCTTGGACTCACTCTGTCTAGTCCCCTTGAAGGAGCGGGGAAGACCAGCCACCCTTCGTTTGCGTTTGTGCTCCAAAGCCTTGACTGGACTGGTTTCTGGACTGTGACCTGTTCCTACGGTTCTGTTGAACAGCTGTTTTGTTTGCCCCTTTCAAGTAATTAAAAGCTCTTTATTTAGTCTTCCTGACTCCCTCGCTTCTGGTCCTCCTTACTACCTACATGCAACAGTTTTATTATACAAATGAATGGAGAAACCTAAGTTACATCAATGCGAACATTCCTTTCGCAGAAGTGACTATTTAACACTCATAGGTAACATAACAGATGAAAGTTCACTCAGACAAACATCATCTGGCAAAATTGCACATCAGCAGCATGAATCTGAAATACCATTAACCTACTTTAATTAAACATCCAGAAAAAGAGTTCACTTCAGATAAAAAATGTGGACAGAAACTGGACATTGACAAACTGGTTAATTTTCCTAGCATATGATGTTCATAGCATTGAGTAAGAAGAGTTAGGATTCCCGGGTCTAAAGATGAGAAGAACAAGATAGCCTTTCACACTGGCTGCAGACACACAATCAGTTGTCCATCAGGGTTCAGGGGGAGCATTGCAGGAGTGGTGATATGATAGGGAGGCTTTTTGAGAGGCGAAGGGGCTGAGCAGGAGGTTAAGCCCCTCCATCTCTCACTCAGGCTGAGGGAGCAATAGGTCGAGAGATGGGACATCACACAGTGCTCACTTCACTTCCAATCAAAGCTACGCTCAATCACCCTCAATCGCAGCTGGGAGCATAGACAAGCGCATTGGATTACACCCTGACTGTGAGCACAAACACACACATTCACGCTTCAACATGACAGCCATGTTCACTCTTTTTACACAAGCAACGCATTACAGAAACACAGTCAAGGAAGGGAGTTTCAAATAAAAACACCACACATTAATAAAATTGCCCAGTATGAACTGACCGGTAAAATACTAAAATGGGAAGAAAGGAAAGTCTGAGTTTTATATCTTTTTTTTTCTCGATTTTTTTCATATCTTTTTCGATAAATCTGGTGAATGATTCAGACTGAAAACATTCATGGTAGACTGTGTTTCACTTGAATGAGCAGTCCTGGATTTTGGTTCTCCTTTGTCATTTTTTTGATTCATATCACTATGTGCTTCACTGATAATACATAGAATGAGCTATAGTGAAGAGTACAAGTGCAGACAAAGAAGAAAAAGGGGAATCCATGCTAGTGGATAAAATAGAATTGCTCCAGCAATCTAGACATGAAAAATTATTTATGATGAAAGGTTTTATGAACTAAATCTTCATGAAAATATTTAGCTCTTTTTAAATGTCAAACAAGAGCTTTCATGTCCGTACCATTTGAGAGTTAAACGAGAGTAGTTCAGCCATTACTGCTCCTTTAAAACTGCAATATGTATGCCAAAAATATGAAATACACACTTGACTGTTCTCTGCCCTGATACTTAATGATATTTAGGAATCTCTGTATGTTTTTATGATGTCTATAAACCCCGCAAACTTGAATCAAAGTCTCCAAGTACTTCAGACATGACCAGAAATACCAAATAAGAGGAAAATAAAGTGAACTGAAATGACTAAAGAGCTCCACAAAAGTACTGATGAGGACAAGACATTACTTTACTAAATATTTGGTGTATGTTTGGTATAATCTTTTGCACAACATGAACAAGGAAGCTATAGAAATGTTGTTAGAATTTAAAACACTACCCCAATTGTTTGGAAGTATTCATTATTCACTCTCCCCTAAAATTAATTATTAAGTATTGTGCAAAAAGACAAAGCAGGATTTTTTTCTGGACAAAACATTATAGGAACTCAATACAGGTATAATAATAAAAAATGTTTGCTACCTTAACAAGTGAGTGCATGCACAGGTATGAATGATGAACATAAATAAAAAATGCTGGTCTTTTTACACAATATAATTAGTCTAGTTCCCACCTTGTTTCCTGAACTAGTTTTACATATGAATAATATTGAAATTCAAAGATTTTTTATAGTTAAGCTGTGCTAAAGCTGCTAGGATAGGGAGATTGTGTATTTGTCCAAAACATGGAGTGAACTTAGATTCTCCAACCTCAAATAGACAATAAAACATATTCTTTGTTAAATTAAATTCATAGTTTCCTCAACTTAATGAGTAAATAACTTGGAATTTTTGTCAGATTTAAGTTGTCATAATTTAATGTAACTTTGTATTAACTTAAATGAAATTAACGTTACTTTTTACATTTTCATTTTTTTTTTTCAAATGTTTTCTTCTAAGAGCATCATGAAACCAACATATTTTCAGTTCTATTTGGACATTACATACACCCCTTTTTCATTTTATATTTATTCCATGAAATTCCATTATTTATTTATTTATGTACTTTTTTGCATTGCATGTTGATGGTACATTCCCCAAAATAAAAATAAAAAATAATTTGAAAAAATCAGTCAAGAATGTAAGAAAGCTAGAAGTCTACTTTCAGTGAAAACTTGCTTTAACTCTGCTAGACGACAAAAACAATGAATTGTATTGTCTCTTCATCATTTAAATAGTTTATACCAGACTTCATGCTTAACAAATATGAGGACATAGACCAATGACGTTAAGCAAGCCAAGATAAGCCTAAATAGTCAGACCAAGTGTGTTTTTATAAAAAGTTTCTGCGTGCAGTGCTGCAGCTTCTTATGTTATGGCTACTTATGCAATGGTGTAAAAGGCGCATTGTGAAATACATTGAATTGAGGTGAATTCAACATCATCATTGCATGTTGATGCACCTTTTTATTATGAACGCCTTCAGTTTTTCATACTTGAAAAAGAAATTGATCAGTTTGATACAGCGGGTCCTTCAAAAACGTTCCTTTAAGTAGTTTTATAAAGATGTTTTTCTCATGGTCTTCTATATGGAACAATTTAAACATACATAAAGATATATGTATTTTAATAAGTACTGAATTTGATTGACAATCATGGTAACTTGATTTGTCTTTTATTTTCTCCAGAAATTGTTCGTTTTTTTCAAGCCTCGTCTGTTGGGTATATTGTTGTTTATGTAAAATGAGTACTATGTGGTCGATGAACTTAAATGCTTCGAAACTTCAGGTATTGACTTGTTAAACCATTGTTCGATCCCAGCTAGCATGATGTTTTGTTGTTGCATTCATTGTACTAGAGATGTGTGGTGCTGAGGGCAGTTGTGGTCTGGTGGATAAGTAGATAGACTTGTGATCAGAAGGTCGCCGGTTCGATCCCCAGATCCACCGAGTTGATCCACATAGAACCTCCCATCATCAACAACCACAGCTATGGTGCCTGTGAGAAAGGCACCAGTTTCCTGACTGCTCCCCGGGTGCCACAGACATGGCTGCCCACTGCTCCGTGTGTGTGTTCACTGTATGTTTATTCACTGCTGTGTGTGTACACTGGGATGAGTTACATGCAGAGCACAAATTCCGGGTATGGGTCACTCCATATCTGGCCAACTGGTCACGTTCACTATTACATATGGACGAATGATGACACACCATGCTAACAGGTTATGTGATGACCTTCCCCCCCAGGACAGAATATGAGTAAACTCTGAGTGGATGTGGCTCTCAGGTGGAATGTTAAAGCATTCTTGGGCCTACAATATGCAACATTATGTATATGAATATGTTAAAAATTCAGGTTTCATAACACAACTGTTTATTTTCAACAATTATTTTAGTTTCACTCCCTTGCTACAATTTGTCTTCAGCTTGAAGACAAATCTGAGTGCCTTTCCATAATAAATAAAAAAAAGTAGCTTCATGGGAAAAGAGGAAGAAACTCTAACAAACCAGACACACTTCAGCACATGTGTGAACATACTCGCAATCATCAACTTTCAGTCCACAGAGATGCCTGCAAACACTACCAGCATATTGAGAAAGAATTAAAGACAGATCTCTCAGCTACAAGCATGAGCTTTCTACACAAATGATTTGTTCCAGTCAATGTTTGCAGACAAGACAACCTGGCACGAAACCCAGGTTTCCCGAGCATGAACAGCTAGCCTATAAAACAACAACTAGAGCTGCTTGATGCATATGCACACAAATGTGCCACAAATGAAAACTGTAGTTGAGAGCTAATGAGATCTTTTAAAGCAGTGAAAACATCCTCCTTGTGGCTTGGGGAGGCGCTCAGCACGGTTTCCTCAGAACAAGCTGAACAGATGACAGTTCTCCCTCTCAGCGTTGTGCTCATTCCACAAAATGGAGCCAGATGTCTCCAGGCTGAGAAGCAGGTGGGCTAGGGCTGCTGCGCCACCCCGTGCTGGCACCGCTTCAAACCTGCTGGGTATAACCTTTAATTTGCATGCTTTTTCCTGGCATGTGGGCAAGGGGTACCATCTGCCTGAGCCACCAGAGCACCCCTCCATGTGTGTGTCAGTGTGTTTATGCAGGACCTGGAAGGATGGGCATTGGAGCGACCCAGACTGCCATGCTGGTGGCCTGTCAGCGCTGTCCAGCAGAAGCCTCCTTCTGGGCACATATGGTCCAGCCATGCGGATGTGCACTCATCAGACACACATCCCCTTCCACACACATAGGGAGGATTGTGCAAATTTTTCAAAACACATGCCTCAGTGCTCTGACATGCATCTATACTCAGGCACATTTTGATCTTGATTTATATGTAATTCAGAAGTGGGACACGCAATATACATAAGTGAAGTGAAATGCTGCAGTATTGATTTAGCACAACGAGAAAAAAAAACAACCGACAAGCAAGTATTTTTATTCTTGCAAGTATTGATTGGTATTATCATTAAAGTATTAACTTTAATTTAATATTTCTCATCAAAGATAATCATAGGATATGTGCAGGTTATTACATAGCAATGGATAAGAATTTAACTCAATTTACCAGTGTTAAAGTGGATTGCAGACAATGTATCATTAGATGGTTATGGGGTCACATATTTAATATTTATTTATTGGAATTTCACAGAAACTTTAATGTATTCAGTCAGTAAGTCAAATAATTATTTTATACAGCTGCAGTCATTGGCTAATAACAAATTGCATTGAGAGATTTTTTTTCTCAATTAATCAAGTAATAATGGATCCTATGTAATTTATAAGAGCAACCTCAATTTTTTGTCCCTTTAATTAGTTTGTTAGTTAGTTTTCAAACTGATTATTTAACTTTTTTTATGTTGATTTGTGGTCATATGGCTGGTCTTGTATATATCTTGATGTTTATTAAAAAACTGCTCTTATTGTCAATACAAAACATGAAATTAACTGGCAATACAACATTGACAAGTGTTACTCACACAATCATTGACTGTTTACATTTATACAATAGCATCAATGGTTTTTTTTAATGGCTTTCAGCATGACCGGCCATTTTCTCCTTCGCAGCACCTCACTATTACAGTTTCAGTTTAAAAAGCAGGATTTAGGTGGAGTCTTCCAAGGGACAGCGAGACTATGATAGTTTGCCATACAGAGGTGCTGATTAAAAAAATATCATAAAGTCAAGTCATGTCAACCAACCTCCAGTCTCACCTCTGAGATCAGTTTTGCAGGTACAAGATAGCAGTGATCAGACTAAAAAACAAATGACATGCAAACACCATAACACCATTTTTATCTTACCCAAAACCAGGTGTAACACAACAGACATGATTTACAATAAAATAAATTGCTGGTCCCAGTATTCTGGGCCAACAAATTAAATGATTTAATAAACACATAAAAATAAAAATAGAAAAAGAAAAAAAAAATATTCTGCCGACACATTAATGCCTCTGGTTTCATATGAGGCTTACCATTTGAATAGCCTAAAGGTCTGGTTTTTCCTCTGTCACTGAACTGAATGCTGCTGCTGACAGTCTCTGTCATCAGTCGCTAGCTTACATGTCATGTACTGTAGCAGATGTTTTTATCTGGAGTGACTTCAGTACAGAAAAATCCTTACTCATAGTCTAACTATGAGGTTTTGACGATGTGTAATGAAATGCAGATTTAATGAGTGTGAACAGAACTGTTTTCAGGCTCAAAAAACATGTTGTTGTGTAGTGAAACATGCTGCCGATTGGTGCTTGGGCATTGTGCCACTGCTCCAGGTGGGCAGGCTGCTAATCGCTAAGGTGATTTCAAAACAAACCCGCCCTAATTTTTGACTCCAAATGTACATTTCACTCATGTTAATTAGTTTGTTTTCCTCATGTGACAAACAAATGTTAAATGAGGCGAATAGAAACAATTCTACATTCCTTCAGACTAACTCAAACACATACTATAAAATACTGTGTACCCAGGTAACAGAAAACGTTCTCATAATATTCACTCGTGTTATTTAGAGGTTGTCTAATTGTTAGTTCATATTGTTTCCAAAAGAATGTTTTAGTAACATTCTATTAACATTAACAAAAATTTTATCTAAACACCATTCTCTGAACATTCCTAGAATGTTTTTTGTGAGTTTAGAATTTTTCTGACAATGTTGAAAGAAAACGTTTTGGGAACAATTTTTTTTTCTTTCATATTATTAGTCACACAGAAGTGGAGAGATGTTGTAAAAACGTTTTTTAATAACTTTGGGAGAAAGTTCCCAGAATGTTAAAAAACTGGACAAACTAACATTTATGTAACATTGGCAACGTTTCCATAACGTTTTTGTAACATAAATTTGTTGGCTAGGTATACAAAGTTTACACACTAAATGTGAAATACACCAGATAATCGAGATTATGTGTCATATTAACACAAACAGCTTGTAAATAATCTATTTCTAAATGATTATTTATCTAGTAGCTTTATAACAATAAAAAAGCTACTAGAAATGCTTTTAAAACAGAAGTTGACATCCAGGTGAAACTACTGCTGTCTGAGTCCAAACTGTTACCGTAGCAACTGACCTGGGGGTTACTAAACAAACTAACCATGATGGGGTGCTAGTCGGTCTCTGCAGCTGCAGTATACAGCTCATCTTCACACAATAAGTATGTTAAGTGTGCTTATTTTGGTTGTACACCCGAGCCTCAAGCCTCTTACCACAGCACATAAAAAGCTCCAGAGCTTAAGGAGAAATGGTTTGAATTATAAAAATCGAAATGTCACAGTTTTACTCAATTGCTATGACAGTTTTTTAATACATTTAACAACTTTCCTAAACTCAACACGGTTAGCTCAACATCTGTGGAGGTAGATGATACAATTAACACTTTTTTATTCCTTTGATACAAAATGCATTCAGATAACACAAATTTCAAATGCTTGAACTTCTTTTACACTCAAGCTCCACCAACACCAAAACTATGACATTTTAAAGCCACATTTTTTCTCAATGTGTTCTGATTGACTAAATGTCGGAAGAAAACATGTTTTAGTGTTTTAAAACTGTATTATTGCATTTTGAAAATGAGTCTTGGAGTTTTGTTTACAATGGGGGGTTTTGAGAATGAAATTAACTGTTTTGCCAATTGTGTGTTTTAACTGATTCGGTGCGTTTAGAGTTAAGCAAACTTGTTAAATGTATTGAAAAAACCTACTTAAGATAAATAAGCAATTTGAAACACAATACCATGTCAAAATGTATCCTACACTTCTTAAAAATGAAATTTGTTATTAAAGATTAAAGATGTGCTCCCTTTTAAGCTCTGGAATGTTTTACTTTATGTCCTCTTCACAACAAACTGTAATATCCAGCAGTCCTATTCTTATAATTCAACTCTCATATATGCAACATTTGCTCCTCAAGTATTAAAATTGAATTCCCATCTTTTCAAAATAGACCTCTGAAATGTTGTGACTTTGTCTACTTTCTTTATTTAATTGAGTGTCACAAATACAGCAGCATCCCACTGTCTTTGAAACAAAAATGCATTTTGTCCTTTTCCAGTCAAAAAGGTAAACACATTTCTTTTCTTCCTTTCTCCTCAGAGACTACAAAAGAAAACAGAAGTAAACGAGAAGAAAAAAGAAAGAAAGATAGAACAGGGACCTGCTGTGCAGTGCATCACAGCGCCTCATCATTGGGCTAATTATGATGAGTCTTCTCCCTGCAGGCGCGTGGCTGTGGAAATGCACAGGCTTTGTTCTCCCACACCCCGATGAAGCTGATGAAGTGTAAAGCGCTGTAGATGAGCAGCCCCCAAATGTGTCTGCATTTGTCTGCGTGTGTGTGTGTACTGCCACCAGGCACCCCTCATAGAGACACAAACGGATACACACACACTTTAACCCCATGCAGAAAATGACACAAAATCAACTGCACCCAAACAGCTTTGCGCCAAACTCAAAAACACAAGATTTGATGAAAATGGGAAAGAAAGAGAATGGAAGCAGGTACACAAAATAGCCAGTCAGCTAAAGAGAAAAAATATAATCCTAAATTGTTTGAATTCTTGCAAGAGCCTTCAGTGGAATAAAGTTTTTCTCTTTATTATGTGTGTTAGCCTTAAAACAATGCCGTCCAAAAAACATGATTTGGATCAGTGATTTGTTCAGGTTCCATCCTCACTTTTAACTAAAGGTGAGCTAAAAGCAGGATAGAATAAAATCATACTGTTATAAATATTAACTGTTTTAAAATCCAATCATAGCCTACTAGAAGTTAGGCTTACTTTAGATGTATTACATGTACATTTTTCTATGAACTGACCTATCAAACTGACCTATCAAAAGATTTTCAGTAGAGGACAAAAATGCAGCAGAGTAACACAGTCTAAAAATGGACAGCTACAGCATGAAAAATGTAAGTGGGCAAATTTACTCAAAATTCACTCTCGAATGTGTATGTAAATGACTGAAAAAGAGCTTTCTGTGTGTTTTAAGAGCATCTGTGAGAAACCAACAGGTGCTTGAGCAACATCCAGTCTCATCTGAACTTCCTCCAATTTTGCCCTCCATTAATTTCCATATCATTTCCCACATTGTGCTCACCAATACTGCTACTGCCAGGCTAATCTTTCCTTCAGTTAACAATCTGAATATTGTGTAGGATAAACATCAAGTGATATCAATGAATGATTGTTTGCTCATCAAAGACCCATATGCCTCAAATAAACTCCAGGTGTTAAATAGAGCCTAAGAGGTTACTAACTTCACCCAATCCTCACAATATACAGCATGCAGGAGCTTTGTCCAAGACCTATTTTGAGTCAATGGGTTTTGCATAATGACAGAACCAAAAGCACATTCAAGTGCAACACAGTGAAGTTAAGTTCCTTTTTCAAGAATGAATAGAAACAGATTCCCGGCTGGCTCGTGATGGACTAAGACTGCCTTTTAGCCAGGCATTCTCACAACGGGAGAGTGAGAGGATTAGGCTGCTTGTGAATGGGATAGACAGCTCTTTGAGTGGCCAGTGTGTCCATGTTTAGAGGCCCCAAGCACTCCATAAGACTTGCTGGCAGCTGCCCTGGTGCACATTGGTGCTTTCAGCTCCTTCTGCCAGATCTCATGGCTCTGGCCTTAACGTCAGTCTGATTGTTTACAGCTCTCATCAAAAGCCCAGTATATAAACGATCCTTTTCTCTCTTGCTCTCCTGCTGATGGAACTATCAAAGCTCTAGAAGTGGTCCACAGAGGCACATTTTGATTTGGCAAATTGCGTGTATATTCACCTCCCCATATGCATCGCTAAATCCAAACTGTCCTCGATTCCATCTTTTTGGACGTTATTGCTCAGACCTAGTTGGCCCTCGATTTTAAAAGCCTGTGAGGGGCCAAATTGATTAAGTTGAATTATGTAAGTATGGAACTAACACTGTCACATAGTTTAGCTTAATTGAGTGTGTAAAAATGCATAACAAATGCTTCTAAAGGAAATGTAGGAAAACTGGGTTTGATGCTAGACTAAAGCCATTCTTTAACTTTGGATCACTCAAGTAAAATATAACACCCATCTATAAGTCTTGCGGTTTACCAATATGAACCCCAATTCACTCATCAAATAAAGATAATTGTTGTTTAGGAAAAATTGGGGGAAATGTAACAACAAATGGACAGACTGGGCATATGGTAGAGTCATTCAGTGAATGCGATTTAAACAAAGCAGGGCTATTAAAATAAGCGGGAGAATCCCAAGCAAATGGGAGAATCCCAAGCAAACATGATGATAACTATTGACAGCTCTAATGAGTTAATAAAAGAACAGCTGATTAAGGTACATTAACATTGGAGATTTCACAATAAATTATTTCAAATTGCAATGTTATTGGCAAACAGTTTTGAATTTTCTTGTTTTCCAGAATTTAAAAAAGGTCACACGGCTGGTAGTATTGATTATGTCATGCATTTGCTGCAGAATTTTTTGATAAGCTTCTCCAAAGTCACAAGATTTATTTCCATCCAGTGTTGCATGCATTTGTCAACAATATGTTGTATTAATGATGGTAGAGTCTGAGTGTTGGCAAAGCTTTCTCCAGCATATCACACAGATTCTCTATGATCTTAGAGTCTGGAGTTTTTGCAATTTCCCTAGATATGTTCACAGGCTAACATCCTTTCCATGATCACACAATGAGTTTCTACATGGTTGTTAATGAAATGAGAAGCAATTCACTCATTGACTTGGGGTTAAATAATTTGTTCCCAGCTGAACAAAAGACATAATCAGAAAAAAACTGACTTATTATATGCCAGTGTTTATACAGGAAATGAGGATAGAATTTTCTAGTCTTTTTAAGGGTGCATAAAGTCTCAGCTCTAAGTAAAAACACTTGATTTTGAGACCAATATGTAGTACTTAGGTTGTCAAGTTGTTGTTTATGACCCAGGAGAACTTGACCCAGCACCAGATGTGCCCTCCCGCAGGTAAGTAGTTCATAACCAAAGAACCACGCATGCAGGTAAGCAGCTCAGAACTAGAGGAACAGTCATGCAGATAAGGAGCTCAGAAACAGAGCGACACTCATGAAGGTAAGCAGCTCATGCAGGTAAGCAGCTCAGAACCAGAGGAACACTCATGCAGGTTAGCAGCTCAGAAACAGAGCGACACTCATGAAGGTAAGCAGCTCATGCAGGTAAGCAGCTCAGAACCAGAGGAACACTCATGCAGGTTAGCAGCTCAGAAACAGAGCGACACTCATGAAGGTAAGCAGCTCATGCAGGTAAGCAGCTCAGAACCAGAGGAACACTCATGCAGGTTAGCAGCTCAGTACCAGAGGAACACTCATGCAGGTTAGCAGCTCAGAACCAGTGGAACACTCATGCAGGTTAGCAGCTCAGAACCAGAGGAACACTCATGCAGGTTAGCAGCTCAGAACCAGTGGAACACTCATGCAGGTTAGCAGCTCAGAACAAGAGGAACACTCATGCAGGTTAGCAGCTCAGAACCAGTGGAACACTCATGCAGGTTAGCAGCTCAGAACAAGAGGAACACTCATGCAGGTAAGCAGCTCATGCAGATAAGCAGCTCAAAACCAGAGAACACTCATGCAGGTAAGCAGCTCATGCAGATAAGCAGCTCAAAACCAGAGAACACTCATGCAGGTAAGCAGCTCATGCAGATAAGCAGCTCAAAACCAGAGGAACACTCATGCAGGTTAGCAGCTCAGAACCAAAGGAACACTCATGCAGGTTAGCAGCTCAGAACAAGAGGAACACTCATGCAGGTTAGCAGCTCAGAACCAGTGGAACACTCATGCAGGTTAGCAGCTCAGAACAAGAGGAACACTCATGCAGGTAAGCAGCTCATGCAGATAAGCAGCTCAAAACCAGAGAACACTCATGCAGGTAAGCAGCTCATGCAGATAAGCAGCTCAAAACCAGAGGAACACTCATGCAGGTTAGCAGCTCAGAACCAAAGGAACACTCATGCAGGTTAGCAGCTCAGAACAAGAGGAACACTCATGCAGGTTAGCAGCTCAGAACCAGTGGAACACTCATGCAGGTTAGCAGCTCAGAACAAGAGGAACACTCATGCAGGTTAGCAGCTCAGAACCAGTGGAACACTCATGCAGGTTAGCAGCTCAGAACAAGAGGAACACTCATGCAGGTAAGCAGCTCATGCAGATAAGCAGCTCAAAACCAGAGAACACTCATGCAGGTAAGCAGCTCATGCAGATAAGCAGCTCAAAACCAGAGGAACACTCATGCAGGTTAGCAGCTCAGAACCAAAGGAACACTCATGCAGGTTAGCAGCTCAGAACAAGAGGAACACTCATGCAGGTTAGCAGCTCAGAACCAGTGGAACACTCATGCAGGTTAGCAGCTCAGAACAAGAGGAACACTCATGCAGGTAAGCAGCTCATGCAGACAAGCGGCTCAAAACCAGAGAACACTCATGCAGGTAAGCAGCTCATGCAGATAAGCAGCTCAAAACCAGAGAACACTCAAGCAGGTAAACAGCTCATGCAGATAAGCAGCTCAAAACCAGAGGAACACTCATGCAGGTTAGCAGCTCAGAACCAAAGGAACACTCATGCAGGTTAGCAGCTCAGAACAAGAGGAACACTCATGCAGGTTAGCAGCTCAGAACCAGTGGAACACTCATGCAGGTTAGCAGCTCAGAACAAGAGGAACACTCATGCAGGTAAGCAGCTCATGCAGATAAGCAGCTCAAAACCAGAGAACACTCATGCAGGTAAGCAGCTCATGCAGATAAGCAGCTCAAAACCAGAGAACACTCAAGCAGGTAAACAGCTCATGCAGATAAGCAGCTCAAAACCAGAGGAACACTCATGCAGGTTAGCAGCTCAGAACCAAAGGAACACTCATGCAGGTTAGCAGCTCAGAACAAGAGGAACACTCATGCAGGTTAGCAGCTCAGAACCAGTGGAACACTCATGCAGGTTAGCAGCTCAGAACAAGAGGAACACTCATGCAGGTAAGCAGCTCATGCAGATAAGCAGCTCAAAACCAGAGAACACTCATGCATGTAAGATGCATGGGAGTAATTGGAGTACTAAATAAAACTATGTTTATTGATTGCATTGGCATTTTCTCTATGAGATTAGCAACTCAAGAATGGTGTTCTTGATGAAGAGTGTTTACTAAAACCTCTATCTCAATAAACAGATTGATAGAATCTCTGACAGTACTAGAATTGACGAAATGAAGAAGGATGGGATGAACACAAAATTAGATAGTAGGAGGTTTTATATGGTTACAAGAATAGTTGATTGTAGATTAAATGTCTTTAAAAGTTCAAATATGATAATATATAATTGGCAAAACAATAATCGTGACATATACTCAAAACTGTTTGTAAGTGTATAAGTAATGCTTTCATAAATATACATAATACAATTATTTAAATAGCAAAGTAGTAATTTATTTACTTCTCATTATTCCTTTATTCAAACAAAAGGCTTCATCCGGTTGACCAAATTGTGCTTATTCATCAGCTCTTTAAAGACACTCAGGCTGAAGTAACAGGAGTTGGCATAGTTGTTTTTTCTCCCCCTTTGCGTCCAAAGCCTTCTTAAGTGTCTTTGTGTGAGTGAAGCTCTTATGAATGCCCATAATCCAGTTTTATTGAGAGAGGCAATTCTGCTCCTCGAAGTAACAACATTAACTGAGATGAATACAACATCAATGGTGCAAAGAAAATTTGTGGCCCCCATTCAATTGAAATTGCTATGCAGTTTCAATTGGGTAAACATAGATTTCATTTTCCTGCTTCTTCCCCACGCCATTTCTGTTTTAACAAAGAGGCCTGGAGATGTTTAAATGGAAATAAATGCAACATGACAGAAACAAATTTGGCAAACATTGCATATGAAGCAGGTGCATTGCTGATGAAAATGCTGCAAGGAGGAAGGAAAGAGGATGGAAGTGGCTCCACTGGGGCTTTGATATCATATCGCTGCTGCTGCTGTTGCTGATGGAGATTATTTCTTATATGATACTGGGATGATGATGAGACTGGCATCTGTGCCTGTGACCGAAAGATCAGATCAACACTCGTCTGCAGAAATCATCTGCCTGTGAGTGTCAGCCAATGTATGAATCTGATTTATAGCTAAAACAAACATTTACAGAGTCTTGATTTTTATTATGGTGTATTTGAAGTCACATTTCACAACTAATAATGTACAGCTGTGCTCAAGAATCCCAGAAACATTGTTTTCTTTATAAGAGAAATAAAAAATGTTAAGAAAATAATACCTTGAGATTGTGACTTGCCAGTTTCTATCATTCAAAACTTCATTATTTAACAGGAAACAAATAATAATGTTTAGTGTAAAACGTTTTTTAAGAGGAATGTTAAATCTGAAATTAGGCTGGAGACATATTCTTCATTGCATGTCCTTCGTCTTCCTTACAATTCATGTGAGGGGGTGGGCTAACCTAACATTATTTGAGCTATATTTTAGTAGTTTGAACCAATGATGTGAATCTGAAATTGCACTCATTTCGAAAGCAATATGCAACAAAGCCAATCATATTTTTCAAATTGTTTTATTAAGCAAATTGTTTTATTAAGCAAGAATGGTGTCTTGTTTTGATAAATTGTGCTTTTATGAACACTTTTTTCCTGATACTACCTATGCAGAATAATAATAAAAAATCCTTTTTCCTGAGGTAATCTTACTCAGTTACAGTTTCTTGCAATTGATAAGACAGTTTTTTCATAACATTTAACAACTTTCCTGAACTCTTAACGCACTGAATCAGTTAAAACACACAGTTAGCAAAACAGTTAAATTCATTCTCAAACCCTTTCCATTGTAAACAAAACTCCAAAACTCATTTTCTAAAAACAATAATGCTGTTTTCAAATCACTAACAGATGTTTTCTTCTAACAGCAACATTTAGTCAATCCTAACACATTGAGAAAAAAAATTGGCTTTAAAATTACATAGTTTTGTCATTGGTAAATCTGGAGTGTAAAAGAAGTTCAAGCATTTGAAATTTCTGTATTTTTCCGTAAAATACATAATGCATTATGCATTTTGGATAAAAAGAAACAAAAATGTGTTAATTGTATCGCCTTCCTAGACTGATGTTGTGCTTATCATGTTAAGAGTTTAGGAAAATTGCGAAATGTATTGAAAAAACTGTCATAGCAATTGTGAAAAACTGTAATGTTATTAGACTAATTAATTATGTTATTAGATAATAAACCATAATAACCTTAACTGTCATAAAAGTAAGAAAATAATGCATTTTGTAAGCACCACATTTCACTTTCACAAGACTTTCACAAGTATTATTCATTTATTTTAAGTCAATGTCTACTCAATGTTCACTACCGTAAAACCCATTTAAGTATGCTTATCCAAGTGACCAATTTTAATAACATTTCCTCCCATCTCTGCAGTAAACAACCCAACAGGATGATAATAAACAGCTCTTGTTCCTCCAGATATCGTTGCTTCAATCTAAATGTAGTGAGCTGAATGAGCCCAATAGGAGCCATGTGTTACAGTGAAGGGTTACATGGCGCTAGCATCATTGTTCTGGTCTGGTGGTGTGAGTCGGATCAGGGCCACAGGTGTGCAATTCTCAGTACCATCATTAACAGGAGCCTGGCACTGGTCGCTGAGAACTGACTCAATGGATGCTACAGCTGTCAAAGACCCCACTTACACTGGCAGCAAAATGTGACCAATTCTTCTTCTCCTTTTTTTGCTCAAGTGACACAGAGTGGTTCTGTCTGATAATAATGTAAACAAGCAAAAAGGAATGCATGAGTTTGGATACCTCATTAATATGTAGAAACTTTTTCAATACGTGCCAATGTGACTGTCATGTAAACAGGGTTTTCTGATACATCATGAACTCAACATCACTAAAGCGATTCGTTTTTTCAATACATTTAACAACTTTCCTAAACTCTTAACACTATTAACACAACATTCGTCTAGGAAGGCGATACAATTAACAAATTTTTTTGTTGCTTTGATACAAAATGCATTCAGTTAACACAAATTTCCTAATGCTTGAATTTCTTTTACACTCAAGCTCCACCAACACCAAAACAATGTAATTTTCAGACAAAGTTTTTCTCAATGTGTTATGATTGACTAAATATTGATGTCGGAAGAAAACACGTGTTAGTATTTGGAAAACTGTATTATGTTTTTTGAAAATGAGTTTTGGAGTTTTGTTTACAATGGGGGGGGGGGGGGTGTTTGAGAATGAAATGAACTGTTTTGCCAATTGTGTGTTTAACTGTTTTGGTGTGTTAAGTGTTAAGCAAACTTGTTAAATACATTGAAAAAACTGTCTTAGCAATTGTAAAAAAACTGTAACTGCATCTCTATTCAAAAAGGTTCATTCAGAAACAAACCTGTGTTCAAACTTTATCTGCAGGCAGCATATAATGGAAGTTTCCCCTTCTGTCTCAAAATCATGTAGCAATTTCACATGGTTGAAGTGCTAGCATTAGCTTATTTCTAGTTTGTCCATCTTCTTCACTTAATGACAATGCTATGCTATGGCTCTTGTAAACAAACAAATCGCATTTGGGTCAGAAAACTAAAGAAAAAATCCGGTATAGGAGTCAAATCAGAATTGATCTTCAATACAAACTGTGTAAATGAAACCAATTGCAAAGCTTTCCACATACTCAATTTTGAATGGCCAATTAAACAACCCTTTAACAGCTGTTAATGTTTTTCTTTTGTCGTTTGTTTGTTTTTGTTTTTCAGTTGAAATTTCAGACTTGACTGACACATGATCAACTTTTCTTATTTGTTACGGTTGGCACTGTCTGTTTTGAATTTTAAATACAAAACAAAATCAAATTTGTTTGTTGGTGAATCAAGGATTGTTTTACTTTGTCATGATCCTTCACCTCAACAAAGTAAAAATTTTAAGTTATTTTCACTATTTTCTGACATTTTCTGGTTCATATTGAGACCTTTGTGTTGCTACGGTCATTTTGAGTCCAGGTATAATGATATGTTAATAAATCAAATATTGGAGTGCATGGTCAGCTTATACACTGATGCACAGCTCCTCTGCAAATCATGGGATTCTCATTTTGTGTGTTTTTCCAATATAATGGAAAAATAAAAAGACATTTGAGGTGAATTCAATCATTTGGGTGGCTATTACACTTACATAAATCAAGAAGTATACTGGTTAAAAAGACCCAGAGGTCCACAACAAAAATATTCAAACTAACATTTTCATGGAAAAGGAACCCCAACAGGGGAACTAAGAAATTAGAAACAAATTGGGTGATAGCTTATTGTTTTAATGTATTTTATAGGTCAAATTTGACTTGATTAATCCCACTTTAAATAAACTTCAACGTCAACATTAAATATTTACTAAAATATTACCTTTTAATGGTGTGATCTTTCAACAATATTGGTCAGTAACCCACTCACATGTATCTGGGTCCAGATCTACCATAAGCAAAAGTTTAACCACCATTTTAAAACAGAAAAAAATAAAATATAATACTAGATGTGTGATGGGCTATTTGACAAAGAAAGAGAGAGAGAGAGGCACCATATTACAACTCCAGTTGCTATCAGCAACAGGCAACAGATGCGCGAGTGATATGAATTTATGAACTCTACATATGGTCAGGAGATTGAAGAACAAGATGTTCTTTGGACCATTCGCAAATAATCCTCATGAGGTGTTTTGAAGTTCACAGAGCTTGAGAAACGCTGTCGTCAAAAGCAACTCTGCAATTCACTTCAAAATTTCCCTGTCGGATATTAAATGGGCTGCACTCCAAGCTAAAAGCCCTACATTCATTCACTCTCTCCCCACTTGTTCCAAACCTTTATCACTCTCTTTTTAGTAAAACACAAAAGGAAATTTTCTGAAGAACATTTGAAATCAGCAGCCACCTTTGCAAACACCTGAGATAGTGAAGAAACCTGGACTTTCTTTTTATTGATTGGATTTTTATTCCTTCTTTATTAATTTATTCGATAATGAAAAGTAAACCACATTTCAGATTGCTGACAGGAAAAGCAGCACAATGATTATTATTGTCAGACAAGATGAAGAAAGTCTTGATGTCAGACTGGCATCAGACCTGGTTGAACTTCATTTGTGATCAGATAAATGCCCCTGTGTGTTCCTTTCCCAGTAATTTGTCCCAGTCTAACATCACAATGCACTAAACATCTAAAGTGACCATTGAAAAGCACAAGCAAAGGACTCAAACGATGAAAGGCCTCTGTTCATAATTCTTTGAGAGAATATCTCCAGCACTGACCCCTGCTGACCCAGGGTCCCCCAGTGTAGTGTGGCATCTGTGTGTCTGAGTGCTGCTCGCTCCCTCAGGGGCTAGAGAGATAGCAGTGAAGCTCAGTGAGGAGAGAGCAACATTGGACGTGTTTAATTGCAGACTCTACTCTGTGCCCTTGTTACGGGGCAATGCCCTGCTTTCATGCTGAGGGCAGTTCTCATGGCCCCTGCTTGCTTCCCAGCCTTCCCCAGGGGCCCACACAGATCTCTCTGTTATCCACAGCCAGGTGAAATAAAGACATGGCTTCAGGAAAAGATAAGTGCAAGGCTGTAATTTGTTTTTAGGGTTGGGGGAAAGGAGTGTGCTCTGAAAAGTGAAAAAAAAAGGAAAATGGAACAAGAATGATTTAATAGATAAAGTATATTGTAGTATTGTAGTTAAAATAAACCTGCCAGACTGAATAAGCAGATTTTACCTGGTAATTGTTACATAGAGACATAGAAAATTTAAATGAATCTTGAAACTAACCATAAACTCACAGGCGGTCTGCTTTGGTCTCATGACAATCTGAACTCAGGTGCGCTGCATTGTGTGAGTGATGTGGAACACTCAAGCACCGGTACAAAACTTTTTATAGGAATGATTAATGTAAACAATTTCCACTATAGTAACTTAAGTATTTTGGTTAAAACTAAAACTAATAGGGGTGATATTCTAGTAGACTTTTGCTGTTTTTAGGGAAAACTAAAGATCCTCCAGAATTTTGTATGTATCAAATCAAATATTCAATTTTATAACTGATGGCTTCTTGTGTCTTGAATTAGTGTTAAAATGTTTAGTTACATCAAGGGGAAACCCTATAGTAGAATATAGTAGTTTATTTTACATTGTTTTCTAAAAAAAAAAAAGAAAATGTTAAAAAACACTCTTAAATAAGATCACGATAGACATTTTTTTAAGATCTGGGGTAAATATATTAGTCTCACTTAACTTACTTCAATTAAACAGTCTATACCCTTCGAATGCAATAAAAATAAGAAAAATCAAGTATAATTGAAATACAATTACTGCATTAAATACACATCATTTTAGAATAGTTTGATATATTTCAGAGTTCATATTTCCAAAACAGAGCAAAGACACGACTGGGATCTTTTTCAATCGCTGATGGGAACTTGAGAACAGTAACAACCAGAATACAGTGAAGCTCATTTGTTTAAAAACAAGAAATAAATAAATAAATGCATAAAAAATAAAAAGGCTTGTATAGATTAATTAGTATTATTGCAGCAATTAAGCTTAAATTAGGAAAAAATTAGGGGTTGAATAAATGATGCACACTCGATGTTGATATTTGCCCCATGCTTTGTGAAAGTGTACATGCTAAGTCTTGACAATCATTGTATTTTCTTTATTTTGTATTTAAAATTTAGTTAAGAAAGGAATACATTTCTATACAAGTTTGTAATAAAATTATGCTGTTTCTATAGATAGACTTCATAGGTAGTTTAATTTTCTATCTAATATGAAGGATGTGTTATCAAGTCCAATGAAAGCATTCCAGAAATTCTTTACCTCTCTGCAGGCTTTGCACCTGTGCCTTTGGGACATTTTCTGTGGTTTAATTCTGTATGGCTTTTTTTTCTTATCAAGTAAAGCTCTGGAAGCTGTTCTTGTGTGTGTGGATGCATTTTCCTGGTCTGGAGAGGAACTGGCAATGAGCCATCCTCTGACAGCCAGCCGGCCCAGGTGTGCAGAACCCAGGTGCGCTTCTATGAATAACACAATGAGCTAGTGCAAACAGAGGGAAAGAGAGTGGGAGAATGGAGGAAAATAAAGCATGCAAATAGACAAAGAGTGGTGTCATAGCTCACCTGTTGCACAGCTGCGATGCATTGTTGAAAACACACAGATACACATTTCAAAACCTATTCTAAACAGCTTAATGTTTATTGGTCTCTGTTTACTTTACTTTTTCCCCATTCTGGATACATGCAACAATACAATACATGGTACGACAAACTCAACCTTCAAATGAATCCGATTTCATTTTTTTACACTTTTCATGTGAGTGATATTAAAAGCACATGTGGGATTAGGGATCCAATCAGAATCTATGATAGGCTCAGAAATCCTTTAAGTCTGACATTAGAACACACCTCACAGAGCTCATAGGTGCTCTAATCCAGCCTGCTGCCAATCCTACTAATGCATGCACATCAGTCTCAAACACACTTATGACTGTGTTCTCTCATTGATATTTGCCACCTCCTGAAAGCATTATTGAGGTATTATATGAGTTTTAACATGCATTTTAGGAATGAGAGAAAATGCTATCATGTTATCATGGGTATTTTAACATGGGGAGTCTATATAGAATGTACTAACACTATACAAAGCTTCAAAAGTTGTAACTGTATTGAATTCTTAAGGCAGAGAAAGAATTTAAAGGTGCTGTATGACATAAAATTTTTTGTAAAATTTCTTCATCAAAATAATCATATTTTCTTTTTCTGGGAGCACAAAATGGCTTGATGGCCATAGCAACGTCCATTGGTCGAAGCACTGTCCATTCACCAATCAGATGAACAGCTAATGCACCTCATCTCAAAGAAGAACTTACATGCTGAAGGACCTAGAAGTGTAATCATAGCAAAATTGTTAGATTAACAATGAAAAGAAAGTGTATTATTATTTGTTCTTGGTGTTTTTGGATTTCCAAAAAATACATATGTTTGTTGAAATTTTCTTAAGGGTTAATCACAACGGTAACCAACAAGTGGGATAAAAAAAAGTACAGTAACACACAAAACATTCGATGTATTTTTAAACTTTTTTTCTGAACATTTGAAGAAAACTGGAAAAGCGAGGACAAGACCAAGTAATAACCAGATGTTCGGGTCACCCATGCTCGTTAACCACTGTACCAGTTTACTGCTAATATAGTTTTATTCTATTCCATTTCACTCATAAATGTGTATGCTTTGATGTTTAGTTTGGATTCAACATATTATTTAGTATAAACAAATTAGCTAATTAGCAGAAGCTTTCAAATAGACATGACTTGCTATTAGTTTATCATTGTGTTTGTTTTGGGAACAGTGTTTTGAAAGTTTTGGGAGTGTTTTCCACTAATTTCAATGCACTTGTATTTTTTTCCACAAATACAAATCAGTGTATTACTTTTTAGATGTTTGTTTTTTTGCAGACAAACATTCAACAGAAACAAGGATTAAAATGCATCTTTCATCACTGTACTGAAATCTCTAAAATGGAGAAAATGGTGCCAAGTAAAACAGTACATTTTTATGGCTAAACTCTTCAATTGCAAAAATTTTAACAATTCATCAAATTGTAAACTCCCTGTTGCACACCAAACAAAATCTTTTGGACTTGACTTTGCATCAGCCTCCCCTATCCTTCACCATTTGAGTTTTTAACAAATGTTAAATGTTGTATTGATGGTTTTACTGCATCTTATTTTATTGTTTTGTTGTGCTTTGTTAAGTAGTTTTATGTTACCCATCATTTAATGTTTTTGAACCACTTCATTGTTTTATATATTTATATACACTTTGTTGAGATTTCAAATGGAAAGTCCAGATCATCTTTATGAACTAAACCAATTTTAGAGCATTTTATGCAAAGCTATTATATGGATAATTTTGAGCCTAAAATAAAACTAGACAAACAACAAAAAAACTCTCAAATTCACATATATAAAAGGAAGAAATATTTATTTCACATGGTTTTGGTTCCTGTGAGGGGTCTTCTTGTTGGCAGTTTGTATCCTGTCTCTGAGCATATGTGGGTTGTCTGGTTTTCTTCCACAGAGCAAAAAGAAAAACATGCTTCACTGAAGATCTCAGTAGTTACTGTATGAGTGATGTGGTCCTTGATTGGGCAGTTGGTAACTCCAAGATTACCCCTGCATTTTTAACAATAAGAACAAGCAGAAACCTGAAATCCTTTAGAGCAAGCCAGTGGAAAAAAATGGACGAATAAAAAGATCTTGCTACTTTCTCTATAAGAAATGCACATTTACAGCAGAACCATACTGAAATAAGATATGCAACAATAAAAAAGCATAGATTGACTTTGCTATGGCTATAACGCTATTTAGCACATAAAAAAATCTAGAAATGCAATTGTATAATCATCCCTAATTGTGTATATGATGTACAGGCTCTTTGATATGCAAATAAGCTGCAGGTAGCATGAAAGAGTTTCTCTAAATAAGTCTGTGGGGAAAAGTGCACACGTGGGAGAAGAAAGCACAAATAACCAGGGACAGGTGGAGAGAAAGAGAGATAGGAGAAGAATGTAGCGAGAGAGGGAGATAAATGAGAAGGTACTGGAGGTGTTTCCTGTGTGGGATTTGAGACTGTGTGTGCTGAGCATCATTAATGACTGAGTGGGATACTGTTACTGACACAGACTGGAACTGCCAGGCCCAGCTGTCACAAAGGAATATGAAGAGAAGGTAAAAGAGGACACGCTAGATGAGGGATGTAGTGAGGGGGGATAACTGTTCGGTGATATAGAGAGAGAAAGAGAAAGAGAGAGAGAGAGAGAGAGAGAGAGAGAGAGAGAGAGAGAGAGTAAATGAGGCTCTCCTGAGAGTCTGTCAGTGCTATGGGTGTTCATGGAGTCAGTGTATGCTTCACTGGAGCATACAGCTTGACCAGAATCTCCTCTGAATACTGAATACACCGCAGATGAGAAACTTTGGGAAAGGAAATGTGAATACAATAGAATGTTACAATTCTTTAATACCATGACATTAACTGCTTGTTGAAACTCTAGATGTTAAAGAGCTTGGTCCTTGACAATCAAGAGTGTCCTTGACTGGTGTTTGTTAGCCTTGCTCTTGGATTGCCCTTTTATATATATATATATATATATATATATATATATATATATATATATATATATATATATATATATATATATATATATATATATATATATATATATATATATATATATATATATATATATATATATATATATATACTTACTTCCTTCACACTTCAGTAAATTCTAATGTAATAGAAAAATCACATATTATGTGAATTATTATGGGTAAATGTGTCAGAGGGAATAATTCCAGGCAACACATTCACAAACTCAAAAAATTCTGAAATCTACACTGACTCTAACAGTATATATTGGCAGTATACATGATGACTTGTAGAGGGGAAACTATAATGAAAAATTTGCATTGTTAACAATCGCTATGTACACTAAATTTAGTTTAATTCAATTCCATATTAAAAAAGACATTCTACATTTTGAAATGTTAACAATTATTTGTTTACTGCTAATATGTTTGATGAAACATTCCAATATGAAAACATCTCTCGAAATAACTACAAGGAATAATAGATTTTAAAGGAACAACCCAGGCATGCCATTATAGTGTCCTTTCTCTTTTTAAAAGACTTGTTGAAGACTGCGAACAGAAAAGATTCTTAACAAAACAAAACAATGTCTTTTCTTAATTCTACTGTCATAAAATAAATATATGAAATAAGAAACACTCAATGTATTCATTATTGTAGATAGAGAGCTGGAGCAATGAGGACCCAGTGACCATTCTGTAATAAAGGAGATGGAAGGAGACAATGGAAAATCTAACGGAGGAATCCAGATGAAAAAAAGCAGGTATGCAAAAGCAGGTCAAGCAGGTATGCATTTTCTCAAAGGAATTTAGAAGTAAGTAATTTGTGTAAAATTCAAGAAGTGATTCTTGACACATAAATATGATGTAAGGTGGGTATTTATGAGGTTTTATTGCTAACATACTGTCACAAGTTACACCACTGGGGGACTGAAGTTGGGGCCAAGTGAAACTCCAACCAGAGCTCCAAAAGGACATTTTAATCAAGGAAAAGAACCAACATGAACAAGAGTCTCTTCTACAGTTAAATACTAAAAATAAAGTAGTAACACAGGAGAACAAAACTCCACGAGAAGAGAAACCAAAACAACAGTGCTATAACAAAAAGTAACCAAAATTATCTTACTTAACTTAAAAAAAAAAAAACATAAGAACAGAACAGAAAACAGAGAATATACAGACATATTTACTGTGAGCTTTTATTTTTTTTCTTTCTTATTTTCAGATGGACATTTGCACTAAATCTGAAGTAAAAACGTCCATATTATAATACACAGATGTTTGTTCATTTAACAGATATTGTCATATTGAATAAATTTGTTCTGTATTCTAACATGTATATTCATTTTTATTTAATGAAAATAATTTTATCTCACGGCTGAGCACCTGTCTAAATATATTTAATAAATATTTTCAGGATATAATGGTCGTTTATTCAGCAGACTACTTCAGATTTCAACGTAATTTAAATATAAATAAAACATACAACAGTAAATCATTTTGATTAAAGCTTTAAAAACATGATTTTGTGCTGGCTAACTAATTTATAATTGAACCACTCAACACTACAGTGAAAGTAAAGTGTGTAAATGTAAACTGAATATTGCATGTTAGTTTGAAGAAGGCCAACATTGAAAAACGTGAAACCTCTGGACTCATTAAATAAATCATAAAGTTAAGTGCAGTACTGTGCAAGTCTGAGCTATTGATTTCACTGACGACTCCTTCATCTGTCGAGTCTTTTCAACACAGACATTTGTAAAGAAAACTAAAAGCCTTTACTGAAGTGCAGTTAGATCAAAAAGTCAGAGGCCATGGACGATAGACCGATTGCAGATGCAGACATGCTGAACACTTCCACTTCACATCGCTTCTGAAGCATGATTATGATTCATGGCAGAACCAGCATCTCTTTGGCTCTGAAAGAAATGTGCATGTGTGTGTGGGAAGCTTTGCGAGCACGAGGTGGACCTGAGCCCAAGTAATTACTCCAGATGACAAACTTCACATGACTAATGAGACAATCTTGGGGCACCACAACTAGTCCATTTGTCACCCGAAGCTGCAGCACTATGGAACGCAAACTCCTGCCAGAGCTGCTCGGGTCATGATAAACGCCAACCCTTGAAGCACCTGATTAATTCCCATGTATCAGAATGCAAATGAAATTCAATTGATCATGTCCAATTAGTGGAGATCTGTGCGATGACAAGGAAGCCAAGGTCATAGAACCTTTTGTTGAGCACGTTAATTACACCGCAGAATGTTAAGAATGAAGAACGGGCCATGCATCAGAAATCGATACAAATGTTGCAGGAAATGTACAGTAGATCAATGATTGTAGTGGAGCACAGCTCCTTTTGAAATGTGGGTGGAACAAAGAACAGGGTCGATGAGCAAAGTTTGAAATGCAAAGTTTGGATTTTGGGAATGTGCATGTTTTTAAATAATTATTGTTTGATATATCAATACAAGCTATATTTAAAACCCTTAAATAATGTTTTAAGATCTCTCAGGTGTTACAGGTACAGGTACAATATCTTTAAGACAGGTATGTGAATGCTTTAATTTGTTTAAACTGCTTTGGCACTGCGAAAGTTGATAGTTCATTGGCAAACAGTACTCAAATAGAGCTGTTTTTGACTCATAGACACCTTTAACAATTTAGGCGGGTAAACACAGTTTTGCGAGTAAATCAATGTGCACACGAAGTCATTGCTGAAGCAGCACGATGTGTCAACAGAGCAGCGAGAGCCCAAACTAGTATAGAAATTGGCATAGCTTTCTTATGGCTGGCAAAAACTGAAAAAGAAGAGGGATACCCTGCTGATGGAGACCTGGCAACATTGCTGTTTCATTTAAATCTTCTGAAAACGTTTTTCATGCATACACCAAATACGAAATGGGTACATACACTTACGTCAGTCAAAATCATCACAGATTGAACATAATTTTGTTTCACATTTGATGATTGATAGGTCAGTGATAGACCTCTGAACCCGTTCTGTGATTTTTTTGTATCAAAACACATTTTAGAATACATATTTTTAAATAAAATAAATGAATACAACATATTAGGACATTTTAAAACAAATTTAGGAGATTCATCAATCAGACAAGCAAATTGAGATTTAATACCCACTACATCTCTCTATTCAACCAGAACTTGTTCATAACATGTTTTGATGCTTTATCTAATTGCCCAGAATAAAGGTATGTACTACATTCTCTGAAAAAAAAAAAATCTTTAATTTGGTAATGTACCAAACCCTTTAAAATGGACATAGTAAATTTTTACTGTGTTTGTCTCATCTAGCATTCATGTGAGGTGGCCCTGATCAGCAGCAAGCAGTGAAAGACTATACATAAATGAATGAGAATTGTTTATATAGAAAAGAAAACTAGAAGAAAGTTAATATATGAGATATTTATATATTGCAGACCCCATGGAACAGCAGTCAAATGAGACAAAGATGACAGGAAACATGTTCATGAAACCATACAGTTACCACAGTCACCAAAGAGATAATAATGTATGCAGTGCCATTTCCAGAAGTGCTCTGTTTGCCCACTGCTGGCCACCTGTTGCTGTAAATGAGTGGAGTGGGGTGTGAATGTGAAGAGCTTGCAGCTGCAGCTCAGGGTTCATGAACTAACACAGGGATGCTGGATATAATTGACGCTGGCTTGGTTCGACCCGGCTCCTGGAGTTTAACTGACATTGACTTAATGACCAAAGCAGAGAGGTAAGAACAACCCTGACCTTATACAATATGTGGCCTCGTGAGAGACTTCTACAGGCAGGGTAACCATCACAACAGATACACATTAGCGTTAAGTCACATAAAACCCATCTGTGTGAGCAAATAGACTTATTCTAAACAAACACGAACCTACAAAGTGAGCCTAACCAGAGAAATCAGCTACAGGGTTCCTTTTACCCAATCAAGAGTGTGATTAGTTTTTAGAAATAGAAAAATGCTTTTTCATGGTTGCATGAATGTGTAAAATATATGGTTAACAACATGTTCTGACTCCCTGGGGGACAAAACCTATTTTAATTGCTTTAATGAACTGTAAGCAGTAATTCATACAATTACAAGGACCTTAGCTATATAAAATACACCTTTTTACTATTACACAACTATACAATTTTTGCATGTTGTTAAGTGGTGTTAAGCTTTCAAATTAATACGTGTTGTGGAGAGTAATTAATTATTTTTAGTCAAATGTGTACTTTTAAAAATTTCACAAGAAGATTTTGTACCATTTTGTGTTGAGTGCAACACACATTTGTTCAACATTTTCTTTAAAACCAAAAGTGCAAAAACAACCTGTTACAAAAATGTCTTAATGTATTGTTGAAAATTAGGTAAATACTTCTGGTTACAGTCTTCAATAGACAGGGCTGAATAATTTTTATTGTTAAAAATATATGTTTTTTTTACAGTGACATCAATGCCAAACACTTCTGATAACAGAACAGGCACTAACAATAAAATGAGAAACTTTAGGAGGTGGAAGGATCGGGGAGTTAAACAAGTATAGGAAAAAAAGAAGTTACTTATATGGCATTAATAAACAACGTCCAGTTATCAATGTGCCAAAAATGCTCCAGAAGCTGGACAATAAAGTTAATTTCTTTATATATATTAATCTTCCCTCTCCTTTTTAACTAATGACACATAGCATATTATTTCAAATTTATGCAGATGACAAACAGTTGTATTTCCCATTGAAGTCAGGTGAGTCTATTGAGCCTCTCTTGGCATGTATGGTTGACGTTAAAAGTTACTGTCAGGAAACTTTTTAAGAAAAATTGAAGAAAAGACACAACTAATAGTTTTTGTCACAATGAAACATCCTTGATCATTATTGATCAACTAACGCAGCATTTTACAGGTGTTAAGACACAGGTCATAAATCTGGAGGTCATCAGGGATCCGGATATGTGCTTGACCAAACAGGTTAACACTCTTGTCAGTAGCAGTTTCTTCCAGCTTCGAGTGACCTCTACATTGAAAAAGTTTTTTTTTTCTTTTAGTGATTTTAGAAAGTAACCCATTCTTTCATTACATTAAGACTGGACTTGTAATGCTCTATACTGTGGCCTACCTAGTTCAGCCAGCAAACCGTGCAAAAGACTGCAGCGAGGATGTTGACCCGGTCCAAAAAAAGCACCATGCTGTATAGAATCAGTTTTCGGATCTTTTTTTGTATGTTTTAAAGGCCCTACATGCCAAAGCACCTTCATATACAAGACGACTCCTCACCTCTTTTAACGTCTCGAGAACACGCCGTTTAGGAGATTCTGAGTTAGTTGTCCCCCGTACCAGGCTCAAAACTAAAGGGGACAGGGCATTCACAGTAATTGGTCCAAGACTTTGGAATGAGCTGCTTCTCGTCATCATCTGTCATGCTCCCATCATAGAGGTTTTTAAATCCAGATTTAATACATATATGTATTCACAGCATTTTAATTTATGTTGTGGTTTTAATGTGAATAATCTGAATTGTACCCTGCTCTTATTTTTATTATATTTGGTAATTTGTTGTTTTTTACCATTCTACCTTGATTAGCACTTTGGTCAGTACTGCTGTTTTAAATGTGCTCTATGAATAAACGTTGATTGCTTGCTAATACTAATTCAGTGATCCCCATATTTAAGCTATACTGGTATCTGAAACTAATCTGAGTAATTTTTTCAAATTTTTTTTATAATAAGGGATTAAGTGATCTTTGAATAGAATTTCTCTGCATGTACTTACCACTAACCCTACAACATCTCAACATGAATAATATTTAGGCTTTAAATCTGCTCTTCCTGAACTCTCAATTTTTTTCAGACAGTTCTAATTACACAATTTTCCTCTATTTACACCAAATTATGTACCCTGAGAAGCTGAACAGTGTTGGTCAATAAACAGGAACAGGACAATCTGTGCAAATGCTTAAATGCGGGTATGCTTAACCTAGAGTCACTGAAACTAATCATGTTTAAAAAGATTAAGATAGTTGCAAAATTATAAAAAAAATACAGAAAACATTCAAGCTGCAGTGTTTTGAGAACATGTATTTATTTTAAGTAAAGCACAAAGAATAAAAGAGAAGTAAAACAAGGCAAACAGTCAACAAGGAAAATGAGAGTCTTTGTTTTGCTTCACTTGACTCTCACTGTGAAGGAATTTGGAAAGCTCTCGAATGGAAATCAAAGACAGACTGCAAAAATGTTTTGTTCAATAGGGTATCAATCGTTGAATTAATGATAACAGTCGGACGTCCCAGGAAAATAGGGGTTTAGCAGCAGAGCAGTTGTCCTGAGTTTGACACATATACCTCATGCAGGGTAAGATAAAACGACTCTCACAGCCTGGAATGAAATAAGTCATTGCTCAACGTTTGTTCCAGATCCAACGCGCCATACAAAGAGAATGTAAATGAACTTTGAATGTCATCAGTTTCAGCCTTTCATTTTCCCTTCAACACTCTTTTCTCCAATGAACACACTCACATACACAGACTCTCACCATTGTGAAACAGAAGCAAAGGCTATCACAAAAAGATTTTCTCTTAAAATCAGAGGCATCAAAAAAGGCTAAAACTACCAATGCAAGAATTACATTATATAGAATTCACCATATTGCATCTCGAGAGGGCACACACAGACAAGTTTTACATGGAATGACAATACGTTTGGTTTTCCCTTTCAACAAAAGCAAATTTTTTCAAACTTTGTGTGTAAAATATTTGTGTTTGTAAAATATTTCCGCTATGGCTTAGTATAAAGTGATGTTGCATATAATGTAGGTCATCATTAAAACCAAATTGTATCTTAAATGTGTATTCATAACACAATTTCAGTTTTTTCTTTATTTACATGAAGCATATGTATTGCAAAAGTTGCTTCAATGTGAAATCAATGGGTTAGATGCAATGAGCTCAAAAAGGATTAAAGTCCAAAAATTTTACTTAAAGTTCAGACGATGATTCAACAAAATAATAGCAGAAACATTCCACCTTAAATAATTATTTCCTTGATTTGATGATTTTTTTCAAAGAGATTTTTAAGTGGATAAATCTATTTCTGAGTGAAGGAAAAGATGAAAACTAACATTACCAATTCAAATAAAAAAGTAAGGGCAAAGAAAAAAGTTATTGATCAAAAAACACTATTAAATCCTATTAAAGGACTAACTACCCTACTGATGGTGAATTCATGGCACTTCATACATTTGTCCACGTTGACAGAATCTCTGAGAAGACAAAACGGTGGAATGTCCTTCATTATAGTTCCAAGTCCAGATCCAGCTCTGTGCTCAGGTTGAGGTAGAAGAAAGCATAGACACCCAGTAGAAAGACCAGAACAGCCACAATCACCAAAATGACGTCCTTTAATGAAAAAAAAAAAAAGAAAAATCATGCAACAAAACGGACACATTTAAGAAAAAAAATGTATTGTCAGTTTCTCCTTCAATGACTGATTTCAACACATTGGTGGCAATATATACAAGATCTTAAAACATATTTAAACAAATCTCTATTTCAATTTTAATACATGCATTTGTATAGGAAAACAAACTCCGAAAAGTTTAAATAAAAAAAACTCAAATTTTTGTTTGTTTTGAACTAGTCTTTTAAACTTCAAAGGCTAATTTGTTTGTATGTCCAGAACAGCAATATCATACCACATTAAAAGCACACAATGTAAGAAACAGATTGTAAATGAATAAGACAACAAAAGACAGAAAAGAATGATTTTGATGTCCATAAAACATTGGCAGAAGTGTCCCTTTAGGTGTTAAAACCATTGACTAGAAAGTTTTCCAGACATTCTGTGAAAGTCAAAATGTTGAGTTCTTTAAAGGTTAGGTGGACATCATTATATGATCAACAAAGGACAATATTTGTTAATGTTGAAAATGTGCAGTTTTTGCATCATTGCATAAGTGACCAGATAATTATCAAAACAAAAAGATAAAGTAATATTAGGAACAATAAACAGCAGCAATTTCATTACCAAAAGACAATGTTTAAATAACATACCGAACATCGTCACTCAAATGTTATCTGCTATGGGAATTTTCTTTTCAGTAAAGGTACTTTATGAAAAAAACTATCTTTAAAACTACACATTCAATTGTTATGCCAATTTCTTTAACTAACTTAATTCCGAATAACAAACCCAAGCTTGATCATATTCAAACACGGATTAGTAATTCACACTTCAACCACTGAACAGAACTACAGAGGAATGTACTTGTGCTCTTTATCTTCCCTCTCACTGTGATGTGAAGCGAGTTTGTCAGATCCGGCCAGCTCAGAGAAAAGCTAATCTCCCAGAAATGTCTCTCTTCTAATTAAGAGTTGTTTGGAGCTTAATGCCAGAGCTGAATTGATGATGGCTAAAGGAGTGTTTTCAAGCATGAATTAAATTCCAAGCAGTCATTTATAACTTTTATTTTAAATTAAAACCCCCATCAAACCCGGTTTCATTAGAAGAGCTATTTAACAAAGCAATTGTGTCTCATCTTGATAACTCATTAAGCATCTTTTTAATCAAAACCTGAGTTGGATTATTTTCAGACAAGAACAGTTAGAGAATTAGGCAAAAATGTGTAAAATCTCAATAAACCTGAAACTGCTATTCTTATACTTAAAAACACTGCTATAAAATGGGGCAGAGTAAAAAATATAACTTGGTAAAAAAAAGCATTTGTGAAATAGTTAGGTAAACATTTTATGAAATACTTTTTGGGTTTCCTACTGAGGTATAATGGGGAAAAAAATAAGCAGATAGATTAGTCATGTGATCGAAATAATGCTGTTGAAATGAAGCTTTCCTTGTATTAGGATTCCGTTTCAGATAAGGCAATGCATTTTATGCAATCTGCTTCTATTCAGAGTCTGAAAGTGTTAATTAATGAGGTGTTAATAAATAATGCACAGCATCAAAAAACAATTAAGAAAGCAGTTTTGTTCTTTTTAGTTGTGAGCTTTGGTGTGGAACAGCAGCCCTTTTTAAATTTTGTTTATTTTGTCAGAATTAGTCTTTTTTCTAATTGCCGTTTTTAGAATTATGTGTTTGTTGTTTTTGCCAGTATTTTCTGAAACTTTCAGTTTTTGTCTGTTTGAGAATTGAAAGAGTGTGTGACGTGCTTTTTCTTTTTTTTTTCTTGCATATTTGGAGTTTTATTTATTTTTTGTATTTGGAGCCTGTTAGTATATTTGATTGGCAAATGTGCATTTCAAAACGAGGTTTGCATAAGAAAGATTCCCAATATCAACCATTTTAAATCGACTTTTTTTCCATTCTTTTTTTTTCCGACCATAAAAACGCACATGCACAAAATGGTACACGCAAATCCTTCTTGTGCTGGAGAGATAACCCATCCTACAAACAGCAGGCTAATAATAATTCTAGTAGATAAATTGCTAAGAGCTATTAAAAGCCTCCACGACAGCCATGACTATCAGTGTACAAGCAATAACTGCAGCAGTCATCAGTGGGAGTGCGTCTGTGTATGTTCTCATTAGCACTCGCTGTCCGCTGCATTTATCTTGTTCCAGCCAGACTGCAAACTGCTTAAGCTGCTCTTAATTGGAAAACTTTTACATTTCATGCACTTCTGTTTCAACCATTATCAAAACCTCATGCTGAATTATGCTTTTTATTCTGCCGTGTTGTGCTTTGTGTCTAATGTGAGTGTCATCAGAAGAAAAGGAGAATTATTTTATGATGTCCATCATGCAATATAGTAAATATTGTTATAGTATTTTTTTTTTATTGGAAGTAGGCCTACTAAGGTCTCCTTTGTGTTGTAAAAATAACATAGCTCCTAAAAATCAGTTGATTATACACTATTTCGTTGAATTGCAGAGTTTTTTTTTACCTTAATTTTAAAATGGGTTTAAATGCATTTTTTAATTAGTTTATTTTTATTTTTTATTCATTTATTTATTTCATTACTTGTTTGCTTTTAGCTTAAGCAACAACTATGATTTGGGAACTAACTTTTATACTAGTTATAGATTATGCTTTTGAACTTGAGTTGTTTTGTGGATTTAGATAAGAGCAATTTTTACTTAAATTTAATTGCATCGCGCTTCAAATGGTTCCTGCTGCAGACTGAAATGGGAGGAGCCTGGAGCTCTTGTTCTCTCTCTCTCTCTTTAACCAGTGTTAATCTAAAGTGCTATCATTTATATTTGTATGTTTTATCCCCAACATACACCACATTGTTGTTCTACACAGTCGGTAGCACTCAAAAGGCAGATAAAGATGCTAACCATGTCACAAAAAGTTGGACTTCTGGACTTGGTAAAGGGATTTATAGTTTGAAATTTTAGACGGTTTAAACTAGATGAAAATGTTTATGTCTATATGAGAAAAGTTTATAAAAGTGTTTAGTGAGGGGTTTATACCCTTAAAACATCTATGAAATGGTACAAAGCAAGCAGACTAATTTCACACATCACAGATTATTTTTCAAATTTCAAGATAAACATGGGATCACAGTAATAAAAAACAATTATTAACGTTAGAATTTTTTTTAGCAAATCTGGAAACTCAGTCAGGCCATTATATTTTCTCACAAGTAACAGTCTTGAATACAGTGTTCTTGTATTCTTTTAGAAGAAAAAAAGACAGTAGGCTAATCCAGAGGCTGTTTTGAAATGAGATTGTTAGATGAGCGAAGCTGAGTGGAGGAAGCTAATAACAGCCTCTGCTTCACTCTCCCACATTCTGATGGACAACACTGGAATAGTCCCAACAGCCTCATGTGACTCCCAGCAGCAGCTGTGGCATGCTGGGGGTGAGTTCCCATTCATCTGGCGACAGGCCACTCTGTTGTATACACACGTACACACTCACATCACTGAGAAGCTACTTGTGTGTCCTTGGGTTCATTCTCACGGTCTTCTAGTTTCACCATATTGCATTCCTTTTTCTAAATATTGCTGTGTAACTCATAACTGAACTTTGAGATTACTTGAAGTACAGTAGGGTATGATGCACTACGATAACATACTGGCCTCACTCTCCTCTAGAAACAGCTGAATGTAGAATTTCAGCTATTGTCAAGTGATTGTGGGCCTCAGAGTTTGACCCAGGTGCACTGTAATACCTCGCCCTCAGCCAAATAACTGGCAGGAGTACAGCAGAGCGCGAGTGAGGAAGTGTGAGGCATAAAGCATAAAGTTCCTCATACTGCAAGAGTGTTGACAGCCTGTGGGGTGTGAACGAGTCTCATAAACAAATGTGTGAGAATTACAAATGCAGGGTCAGATACTCTCATGGAATATTAAACAGTGTTACTAGACAACATGGGGATTTTGTTCTTGCAGTATAGAGAAAGTGCATTTATTTCTGTACACGAGAGAACAAATAGTGATGTGTTTACATTCTTTTTTATATAATTGTAATTTTTAAATATTTGAACTGGTTTCTTTAATTATAAGCAACTCAACGGGCACTAACCGACCATTGTGATCATAACAAAGGTTAATATGTGGCCAGTGGAAGACATGATATGTGTTTAAAAAAAAAAAAAAAGAAAATGTGTGGTGTGGCACTTGAGAATATTTTAGCAATCGGATCGAATTAGTAAAGTTTGTTTATTAAGAAGAATAAAGAGGAGAAGGAGAATAGACTAGAATAAACTAGAATGTCTCACAATGATTTTCTCAAATTCAAGACAACTAAAGTGCTGTGAAGAGGGTTTTTAGACCAATGATTTTGGCGTTATACTTGTAATTATGTAGTTCTGTTCTTGGTACTTTGTGCAATAAACTGACAAGGGAATGGTCACTGGCATTTTAGAGGTAAAAGCTTACACGCAATAAAATCCATGTATCTGGCCATTTGCTTGTTTCTGTGCCTAATAAAGCAACAATTACCCATTTAACTGCAGTGGCAGTGGATGAACACTCTTCAATTCAAACATGGTTTTTGCGATGACACTTTTGGGTATTTTAGAAGCTTAGATAAAAATCACTGGGATTTATTTTCTAATGCAATGTAATGCACTGAAGAGTGAACGAGTTAAATTTGGCTGATGGCCTCTCAACATTCAGCTCCAGGGGTAGCAAGCTGGCACTGATATTTTCATTCCAGCCACCTCACAAACAGCTGATGCTGCCAGCCTCTCTTGCTCTGTGCCAGGTGGTGCTATCCGCTAAGCCAGGAACCAGGGTGCCAAGCAATGCGCACAGCAGGTGGTCGAGCGTTCGCTGCCTCTCTGAACTGGCAAGAAACATCTCAGCAGTCCAATGGTAAATGCCAACACTGAACTCAGGACAGCGCAAACCCCAGTTTCAAGCTGCTCTCAGTCTCACAAAGGATACAAAGAAACAATGGGGGATTTTAAATAACAGAATGTGCATGTTTTGGTAGACTTAAGTTCAGGGTTTAATCAATGGATTACCAGTTTCCAAGCAAACAGTACTGGTGAAAACAAGTGGTAAAAGTGATGTTAACATCTCAGACAACCCTGAACATCAAGGAAATGTTCCACAGAGATGTGCAAACCGATCCAGCTGATCGCTAAAGTTTTTTTTTGGTTGCTTTATTCACATCACAAACACAAACCTATCCATGTTTTCCAGAAAGACGCCAAATCAATGACCAAATCTACTCAAATTGAATATTTTTCTGCTGAAACAAACGTTTACTCAGCATAACTGGCTTCACAAATAGCTGTGATAAAACATAAGTTGAACCCAAAAATATTTTGGTATAGGGAGTGGAAGATTATTTTAATGTTTTTTTTTAAACATTTAATTTAAGTGTTGGTAATTTGACTAAAAGCTAATAACAGCAACAACAGAGTTGCTAATCTTGGACATCTCATAACGTGATTCCAAGCTAAACCTTTTCCAAGTTTTATTCGACTTTGTGCAGGAGAGTGTCCACATTGTTCAGTCTGCTGCAGCAACATAGCAGCTTTTGAATTATGGATTAGCTTCAGATAGTTCTTGGCAGAAGGAAGTCTTTGCACTGAAAATAAATGTTTGGCAACACTATGACAGACAGGGCTCTACGTTTTGAGAAATTATTAAAAACAAAACAGCTTTTAAAACACAATATTTGAAAAAAAAAAACAGTTTTCAAACACATTGGAAAGAAAACAGAGCTAAAGCATGGCAGTAAACACTGTATAGGTTTTAAAAATAAATCAATCAAATATGGGCATCTTGTTCTGGGATTATTCATTGTCTATCTATTGACTTCATGAGGCACACAGAGTTCAGTTTTGAAACCACCGAAACATACACACCCCTAGACCAATAGCCTCTTGTTCCAATTTTGGTTTTTGTTAATTAGCAACAAGTTTTGGATTTGAAAGGACTAGTCCCAACCAGTGTTTTAGAAAAACACGCATTTGTTTAAAAAGAAAGCCAGAAATTTATCTTTGTGACTGAAATTGCAGATGTTTAGCTAAACTTTCAAAAGATATAGTTTTTTTTAAGTGACAAATAATTGTATTATTATCAAAGCAGTCTGTTTGGCTTTGAACAAATGTTTGTGTTTTGTAGGGATGGCACCAAAAAAAATCCAATTCAATTCAAATCAATTCACAAGTTTGTTCTTACTTATAAGCCACAGTAGCACAAATATGAAAGACAAGCAATGGATACATTTATTTGGTGAGCATTCTAAGTAAAGGGTTTACGACAGGTGGTTTGAACCTGTACCTTTCCTCAGACATTTGGTAAAGGGGGTGGAGGTATAGTGTGAGGGAACACCAAAGACTGGTAATTGTGCTTATATGCTAGATTAATACTGGGCAAAGGGGAACCACCATGATAGGCTAATTATAAGACAAGCTCCTCCCAATAAATCTAGCAAACCCAAACACAACATTTTAAAGACTTTTATGTTTGTATGTCCATGACATTAATACATTATTACGCAATAATAAACAATTAGTATTTAATTGTTCAGCAGCACAAAGTGCAAAACAATATTGTTACTATAAAAAACCCATTCCTGTCTAGTACTGTTATTTAAAGTATTCCCTCTGAACAATGACAACCAGATTGCCCATATTTTACTGTTGATTTACTGCCAGGACTTTAGCTTTTTATAACACGATGAAAAATAAAGAAAATATACACCGAAGGAAATGGAGTGGAATTTTGAACTTGGTTATATTATGGTCAACAATAAATAAAACATGTTGTATTTTTGACAGCCCCATAAGCCTAAATACAGTAAAACCAACAAAAATTTTATGCTTCAACAAAACAAAGCCATAAATAAATAATACAAATGCTTTCCCTCAAATTCTTGATTATTATTATTCTGGAGTGACAGCTGAGGGAAAAAGTGGAGGGGAGATGGAGAGCTTCTCCTCTGAGAGTCAAACAGCTCCTCTCTGCCTCATCAATATGGAGACTGCTCGAGCTGCTCTCAGGATGGAGAGGTGGGATGAATAATGTGAGTGAGCGAGTATGTGTGTGGTTGGGCAGATGGGGGAGCGAGGGATCAACGTGATGGAGGTGGGGGTAATGAGAATGAAAGACAGCAGTCTCACCCTGATTCCCGGAGCACTCCTCTTGGCCTCCGCCTTCAGCCGAGTTGCTCGCAGCACCGGCTTGCTTTTCTTGTAATCCTGTTTTCCTGAGGGAGAAAATGAAACATGTGGGTCATTTCTTCCACGTGCCATTTGGTGGAGCATTTGCATTTTCAGTTAGTCTGAAAGCTTTTTCATTTAAGAGCTGAATAATGTTTTAATAAAATGAAGAGTGTGCACTTGCAGTATTCTTCATCGCTGTTCTATATGAATCATTAAACTAATGGATTTTACTGAAGCATCTTACTTCACCTTAATTTATCTGCCTGACTTAACCCTTATTAGCTTGACTTAATAAGGCACTGTTAACCTCTGGTCCCACCTTCTATAAATGTAGTACTTAATTTATGCATGCTTGATTAATCTGCACTTATCTTAAAAACAAAGTCATATCTTTAATGCACTTTAAACATGTTGATTTGGCTCCTTTATTTGATTTGTGTGTGCGTGTGCGTGCGTGTGTGCGTGTGTGTGCGTCAAATTACACACCAACAGAGCCAAAAAACAGAATTCACATGTTGTTTGATTTCAGTACATTTTCAAAACCAGTTATTTCAAACCAATATTTTCTACCGTTAAATACTTAAAAGGTGCAGGAAAGACATTTGTTAACAGAGGTAGTAATGTTAAAGATAACTTTACAGAGACAAACAAAATGCTCAAACCAAGTACATTTTTAACACAACTTCACGAATGATCACAAACAGTAATCATCTTTGTGAATGTATATGTTATATATCATAAGTGTGTTCCATACCTGGTGAGTGTACCTTATTTTATTTAAGATTATTTATACATTTAGCTATAAAATTTATTAACTTACGTTACAAAAGACAAAAAAGCTTTTTTCATAAAACCAGACCACTAAAGGATATGGAAAAAAAAGTACTTGACAACCTCTGTTCATGGATGTTCTAACATATACCACATTTGGTGAGAATTCCTTAAATTTTTGTTTTTGTTTTTTTTTTTACAAACATCTAGTACTTTTTTGTCAAAAATAATTCCATATTGCCATACCACTACTGGGCACTATGCTGACACTCTGCAAGCAATCTCAGAACACATGTACCTAGTTTGAGCTTAATATTAAAAAAACATTGCCTTAGATAAATATTAACATTTGTTCACTCAAAAATGGTTCGATTAATCAACTTGAAATCTATACTTTTTAGTTGGCAGGGTCTGAAAAAGATTATTTTCAAATTTAGCGAAATTCAGAAAAAAGTTAACGATGATTTTAGAATTATATGTTTGTCTGTTGTTCTGCCATTTTGAAATTTCACCTAAAAAAAAAAAAAAAACAATCACGGCATAAAATGAAATTATAGGGTTTAAGCAAAAATCCTGTATAAAAATGTCAGATTTCAGTATTTTCCTGATCTTGGAACTATGACTATCATGAACAGATTAACGCCATGAATTAAATAACCAATTTTACTAATTAATGTAACCAACTTTAACATGTTTGAAACGTTCAACAGTCTTGAATGCTTAAAAAAAGATTATTTTTTAATATTTATAATATTTCTGACAATTTCTGTAATTTAATTAAGATTCTCAGTTCATACTGCATGTTTAAAAAGATTCAAAAAGACACTCTAATGTGACAGTTACTGTTTCACACTTCTGTAATAAATCGTGTTAGTCCTCAGTTCTGTTAACACAGCCTGAAACCCAGAGAGCACTGTACACCACACGCAGTGGCAGTTATCAGGAAAAGCTCAGAACAACAAACCTGCCGGGCAAAGCAGCCACCTGGAGACTATGAGCAAGGTGTTTGAGAAGCATGGTGTCTCTAATTAGAAACAAACAGAAGTGAAAAGCAGAAAGGCAACAGCTTGCCGGGTGCAGGAGAGGTAATATGTGGACCCGGTCAGCCACAAGGTCACCATAAGAGCTGTTGACACACAGGGGCCATTTCAAGTGCAACTCCTGCCTCATTAAGACTGATTTACATCGAGTGTGGGAGAAAAGAGGAACAGCAAGAGTGAGGGGGAGTGTCCACTTGCATCTTGAGCAGACTGCAAGGCTGGAGAATTGTGACAGTGACCCTCCATGGGGACAATCAAAGGTTTCTGCTGCCTTATGGTGCACCTTCTGTGTGGGTCACAGTCCTGCACGAGCTCATTAGAGGTAAACCTGCATTTTACGTTTTGCAGCCATGAATGATGGGATACTAGATTTGTAATGTAATAAAAAGTCTCGATTTTGTTTGCTAATTTGCTAAAGTGTATGGAATCTTTATTGGTTCCTTCTCATTTAAATGTGTCCTGATTGTTGTGAAGCAGTTTTAAAAAGGCAAGTTTTTCATCAGATTTGTTTGATTCCATGCGTCATCCAGGTCTATCAGCATTTTTAAGAAACCTAATAATAAAGTGATCTTTAAAAAAAAACGTTTTCCCAATCGGGGCTTGTTGTCTTATTTCTCTTAAAACATATTGTGCTACATATACCCACGACAAGAAGCCCTGCCATCTGTTTCAAATGAATTGTTAATCGTGATCATGTCAGAGTTGGAAACAAACAGTTTATACTGCAAGATGTTTTGGTGGAGGCATTGCACTTTGTAGTACATCGAGTTCTTCCACAAAACCCAGTTGGGATCTGCTTGAGAATGAACATGCTTCTCCACTCCAGTTCCTGCTCAGATCACAAAGGTCTGAAACTTATTTTTAAACTTGCAGGAAAAAACACAGGTTTTAGCAGTTGATCTCAGAATCCTCTTCCGTCTTGTAGTAATAAATTGTACATGGCCCACTTAATAAAAAAGCAACTCTATTCAGTTCCACCAAGGCTATGGAGATTGTATGGAGAACCTGTAACATATCAGAAGCCAGAAAAGTTTCCCCTTATGGTTGCAGTTATTATATTAAATATAGTGTATATTAATATAGTATATGTATATTCTAAATATATTTATATTATTAACATTCATTATATTTAATGTTATTGGCAATGTGCTGCTATTATATTAGAATAATTATATTATGTGTAAGGAAACTTAAAATAATTCTAGATTTATTTTCAGAAAACATCAAATTCAGTATAAAAATATCTCCAGCCCCTGTTTACTGCCACAAGCTCATACATTACTACATGTCCTTCAGAAGCCTGGACTCAGAGAATGAACAGTGTGTTGTGATTTCATCCCACAAAAGCAGAAAATCTCTTAGTAGAACCTTCTCCTTCACTGTCCCTGGCTGGTGGAAAAAAACTCCCTGATCCAGTCAGGAAATCAGCAACACCAACAGCTTTCAAAAAACAACTAAAAAGTCTTCTCTTCAGGGACTTACTATGAAACTTACTATGAAAATTATTTCCCCTCTTTTCTCTTTATTTCCTTTCTGCTATGGTTGGTTGATCCGCTAATACAACTTCTAGTACAAGCGACCAGCGTTGTACTTTGATTTTGTAAAAAATTGCATATAGTCTCTCTCCTCCTGTAAGTTACTTTGGACAAAAGCTAATAGCAAGAATCTAAATGTAAAAACAGTATTCTAAAATTCAGACTCCAGTGCATTTTTGCCAAAAAAAAGAACACACAAAAATGGATCAGTGTTTCACACAATAGATGCAAGGTCCTCAAAAAAAGACAAAGCTGCTGTATTTCCCAAAAATAAATCTATAAAAAAGAAAAACTGCTGGTGTGAGCTCTGAGCTGTCCTTTCTTCTTCTGCATAGAGAACAGACAAGCTGAGCAATTATTTGAAAGGGGCTTTTTTCCTTTTGAAATTTGCTTGTGAAAAATTACTTTTCTTTTGTATAAAGGTAAACCTTTAGTTGTTTGCACACAGCATTGCCCATCACCCCTATGTGGTTGCTTGATTGTTTTGGAGCGCATGTATTGAACATGAAAAATCTGTTACTGTCTAGCTTCTAGGACCATCCTCAAATGGTCATTCAATGAATTGTGGTAAACAATACAATTAATCCCAAATCTTGAAAAACCCTTTACCACATTTAGTTTTTTATCTGTGCACACTCAGAAGAAGTGTAACCTTTGTACACAACCTGATGTGAATGTTGTTTAACTGTTACAAGCTGCATGACATGACCATGATGCCCAGATGAGATTTCTGCCTTCAGGTGACCTTGATATGTTCCTGTCAAACTGAGATCTCAAACAAACAATACATTCATGAGCTATGTTGAGCGTGCGCACCTTTCAGCTGAGAACACATTCAAACAAAAGCCATTACACATAATAAGAAGGGACGAGCGTGTTCATGGTTGCCCATGCATATAATTGGTGGGTAAATGCAGTGAATGGACTTGTGTCAAAAGGGGATGACCACAGAAACCTTAGGAATATTTCTGAAGGGTTGACAGAGCAAATCCATTATGGTCCATAATAACAGTGTTTTAGCTCACCAGTGTCAATAGCAGCACTCTGACTTCACATTGCAAAAAAAAATGGTGAGCAAAAAAACACACAACTAGAACTTGTCAAGAAAAAAAATGACCCTTCACATTACAATTTCAAATTATAATGCATGTTCTCCTTTTGTGCTGATTTATGCTACTTTGGGGCTTTTTTGTTAAACAGTGGTTTTCTGAAATCGGCTGATATTGACTTCTTTTCAAAGCAATCTGGGAAAAGGAAAGGAAGGATGGCGACGGGAGCTCAATTGTCCACAGCCTGCTGTTGCCTTGAATTGATGAGACGCAAAAGAAAGAAAACAAAATGAGATCTGTCTAGATTGGCAAAGATCCAGCAGGAGTTCAGTTTGTAATGCTGCCAGCACAGTCATGCAGCACTCACACAATAAGACGAGGTGATGGAGCAATAGAAGCTTAATGGTGCTACTAAAGTGTGTATTATGAATACGCATAAAAATCAAGCGTATGAGGCAGGTTCTTTCAGTGAAGAAATAACGTCAACATAGCTTAAAGGATTTGATGATGGGGAAAAATGTAACATTCTTCTTTCTTTAACATTAACATTCTTTTGCTCAGCCAAAAAGTGTGAATAGAGCATATTTTTTTCTTTTAAAGTAAAAATACTTTCCCTCAATATTCAACATTACATATATATAGTACTTTCATAAAAATGTGTCTGCAAATTTTTTGCACAACAGCGGATATATATATATATTAAAAAAAAAAACTTTAAGACCAAAATTAAGTTAAGGGTACTGCCATCAACAAGGGTGAAAATATCAAAAGAGAAATGGCTGTAAACAATTAGAAGCTTTTTTTTTAAATGATCAAAACTATGCATTAGCTGCTATTTTTTTTGACCCAGTAACATAAGTAATATAATTATTATAAATACGTCTTGTAGCATTTTACAGAGATTAATAGTATATTAATCTAATATAAACAGTATAAGGCATAATACATTAATGTATTGAAATGTACCCTTAACCGCTAAACTATATAATCCTAAAATTTTACATAATAAAAAACATAAAGCTTGACAAACGCTGATCATATCTAGCTTCTAATATTTTGTTCATTTCATTATATACTCAGATATCTCAATTTAAATTTTTCCCATATAAAAAAAAATATTTCTGTGCACTACAAGAACTATAAGGAATGAAGGAAAATGCAAAACTTTTGACCATAAAGACAAAAGTGCCAATTGTGATTACTTAAACTTCAAATAAGTTGAAACAATTATCTTAATATATTATAAAAAGTAAAATTATATAAATGAAAGGTACATATTATGGTCTTTTAACATTATGTAATATACATCTATTTGGTCGTCTGAACATGCTAAATTAAGTTTCAGTTAAAAATATTCATCAGAAGATGTATTGTATTAGTTTAAAACGTCAAGATTTTTCTCTGATTCTCTCTGTTTCAAAGAGGCATGTTCCTCACAAGAATGGCAGCTCATATATAACCATCCTATTTCTTCAGAAAGCCTATATTATGAGTGTATTAAATTTTAATACTTATCGCAGAGAGTGAAGCAGAATCGGAGATGGTTTGATTAACCACTAGAGATTGTTTATACGACATTGACAGTAAGTCCATTACAATCATTTTTCCAACTTAAAATGAAAAGATCAAAACAAAATTAAAAAAACCTGCTTTCACAAGTACTGTAAAGAAATATAACATGTTTAAATGCTGTAAATTTGATTCCTCTGACTTCCTGGTACAAAGACCCAAGGGTCCCATTCTATGCCTGAATCAAATATATGATTTAAAAGGTTATTATAAATATGGATTGGAGAAATACATATATGGATATGGAAAAAGTTTGTTATAAAAATATTTTTTTTATATTCAGATTTTTGAGAGTTAACCGCTTCTTTGACCATGTAATTTACATTTATTTTGCCAATGCTTGGATAACCCATGCACCTGATAATCATTAGTAATGACTAGTGATTAGTCAATTTTATGAAAACGGCTTAACAACTGAATCTAAAGCACTATAACATAAGAGTCTAAACACCATCCAAAGTCTTCATACAAGATGTCCTTCTGTCCTTCTACCTTCTGTAATTAATGTTTTTCCCAACGCTTTTTGCATAATATTTAAAACAACACAATATAAACTAAAAAATATGCCTTTAATTAATTTCTTTACTAGTCAAATTGAATTAGTTTAAAACACATAAGGCAAACATGAAAAAAAATGTTTTTGCTATTACTAGTCAGTGTTTGAAATGTAAAATCGTAAGATTGAGGAAAACAATGTATACTGTGGCAGGTATATATAGAATTTTTAATCACCCTCTACTCTCTGACACCAACTAAGCTTTCTGATTAAATCAGTTCAAACATTGAGACTGGTGAGTAAAAAAAAACAAAAAAGACAGAGGCTCAAAAAGAGTAAGAGGAGAATTCAGCAACAACAACAACAAAAAACTATGAAATCATGATATTTGCAAACTTTAGGTACTTGAGAAATAAATACATGAGGAAATCTCTCCCTACCGATCTGTTTACGGTATTGATCGACCGGCAACTTGACAGCACTTGCATCCTTTTTCCCCATCCTTCACTCACCTGAGGAAAAAAAACAGAGAAGGAAAACAAGTATGAGGTGAGACAAAAGTGTCAAATTAAAATCTGAAAAAATATATAGAGCTTTATATTTGTATCTGTCCTGAAAATAATATTGAAGACAGTTTTTGTCAGTCATACAGACTAACATTATAAAGTTCAGAAAATTAAACTAATTTCATGAGGACCGCCCAGAGATAAAAGATCGCCCTGTATGGATTAGTGTGACTGGTGGGGTGTGTTTGGTGGATGTGAGTGACTGGTGGAGTGTGTTTGGTGGATGTGAGTGACTTGTGGCGTGTGTTTGGTGGATGTGAGTGACTGGTGGAGGGTGTTTGGTGGATGAGTGTGACTGGTGGGGTGTGTTTGGTGGATGTGAGTGACTGGTGGAGTGTGTTTGGTGGATGTGAGTGACTTGTGGAGTGTGTTTGGTGGATGTGAGTGACTTGTGGAGTGTGTTTGGTGGATGTGAGTGACTGGTGGAGGGTGTTTGGTGGATGAGTGTGACTGGTGGGGTGTGTTTGGTGGATGTGAGTGACTGGTGGATGGTGTTTGGTGGATGAGTGTGACTGGTGGGTGTGTGTTTGGTGGATGTGAGTGACTGGTGGATGGTGTTTGGTGGATGAGTGTGACTGGTGGGGTGTGTTTGGTGGATGTGAGTGACTGGTGGAGGGTGTTTGGTGGATGAGTGTGACTGGTGGGGTGTGTTTGGTGGATGTGAGTGACTGGTGGAGGGTGTTTGGTGGATGAGTGTGACTGGTGGGGTGTGTTTGGTGGATGTGAGTGACTGGTGGAGTGTGTTTGGTGCTGGTCAGGAGGCTGTAGGCGTGGATTAGTAGCCACCTCCTGTCAGACTGCCCCAGGGCAGCTGACGGCTACCAAGGTAGCTTATCACCAGCAGAGTGTGAATGTGGAGTGAAAGAATGATGCACTAGACATTGTAAATTGTCTTTGAGCTCTTAAAAGGACTATATAAAATGAACAAAATATAACTGCATGTGCTACCCCTGAAACTTTGTTGTTAACATTCCTTAATACAACCCAGGAGCTGAAAACATCTTGATCATAAACGATGTCATCAATTTATTCAACGGATTTAATTTCAGAAAAAATGGGAAACATGATTAGACGTGGGAAATTTTGGGTGCCTCCTTATTTTATTTGAGTAAAATAAAATGTGTTCAAATACAATCGTAACTGCCTGAAAAAATGGACAAACAGACATGAGCATGGCAGAAAGATCTACAGACAGAGTGCCTCTTGTTTGTTAATTTATTTAATCAAATCAACCAAAAGGACGAGACTGACTTAGTCTTTTGTGCCTTGCATAACGTGTCATCGTTATAGTTTCCGATCTGTTTTTTTTCTCTTCTAAGAAAATTGATGTTTTTATGTTACTACTCAATAAGTTTAATTAGGCCAAAACTCTGAGGCATCTGACAATCAATAAATCTAGTCATGACTAAAGGTGCACATGTTCAGTGTATACTGACATAACGCCTGTTAATTTCACCACCAAGCAAACACAAAACGTACAATTAAGAACGGAAGAATAGTTGGGACAAATCTAGATGAACTTCTTTTGTGAAGGTTCATGAGCGTTTGCCTCTCAAAGAAGGGTGGTAACGTTAATGTTTATTTTGGCAGAAAAACTAAATAAAGTTTCTAGTCAAATGAATAACCAATGAAATTGGTTCTTTTTTCATGTTTCACCGACTGCTGCCACTCCTATTACAACAGCAAAGCAGCAACGAAGAAAAACATGAAAAGAGAAGAAGACGATGAACAGATGACTATTCATTGTCTTTTTTGCAATAAAAAAAGTGTGTTAGATCCGTAGAGCTTTTTTTCAATTTTTTGTTAAATTATTTGATCGACAACGTCAAGCCCTCTCATCATGTCCACCAACACTGACAGATAACTCAGAAAAAACTTGTTGACCTCTGTTAACAATGAACATCAAATCAGTTGCTACAGTATCAGGTAAAACAGTGGGAATCTTTAGAATGTGGTGGTAAGTGGCATCACCAGTCTGCAATTTCAAATGCTTGCAATTAACAACAATGCAATTCAAAGTGAAGAAAAGGCTAAACTGATGACTATATTGCTGTCAACACCTCCAGGGTTATAATCCAACCAATGTTGAAGAAAATCAGAGCATGCAGACATGGCTCAAATAGATGAAAAAATTACTGAAACAAGGGAATTGTATTCAGAATTAGTAAGCAACCCATCTGGATATTGTCAAAAATTACTACGCTGTTTATGCAACGCACATTTTAAAAGTATTTTACGCAAACTTAGTTTTAAGATATGCCTTTTGTAAGTTAAGGAAAAATAGTTCCATACATGAACACAGTTATGGTTATGATACAATCGTAATATGAGAAATGTTAGCCGAGGTAATTTTTAACTGCTTAAAGAACACCAATAGTATCCAGCAATAGCTGTGGAAGGATAAAGTTATTGGAGATAAATAAACATTTTCTTGTTTTTAAATACAGTGAAAAAAGTTTGAAGCACATCTAGCATATTTTTAAACATGATTAACTTGAGTTATTTTGATGCTCTTCCACTATGGCACCCCTGATTTCTCTGTAGAGCTGACCATTTTTGAGTGACACTCGGAAATGAACTCTTGGTAGCTTGTTGTTATTGTGAAGTATTACATTTTAAGAAATTTGATTTTATAATTTTTTTTTGTCCAAAAATACAACACACTGTATTTTAATGTATTTTACAATAAATTCTCCTTTTACACTTTGCAGGTAGCTTGCAGAAATTGATTGATTTCCATGGCAACAGAACTAAATAGATTGAAGGAGGAACATTGTTACAGTATGTGCGCATTATGAAGTAATTAGACCCCTAAACTGGGAACAGCCGAAAGAAGAAGAAGAAGTAGGCATAAGAATTTGGTAGTGGTTAAGTGTGTTGAAGCAGCGGTCAGAGTTACAGTCTCAGAAGCTGTTTTTATTGTAAGGTGGTCAGGGAGACCTTTATCAGCATTCAGTGCTCTTCGCAATACTACCAGCAATCAATACTGCATCTTCTGTTAAAGACTGGGAAAAAGGGTGCATGAGCCAAAGGGCAAGTCCATGTTCCTGATGAGGTTTAAACCTCTCTGACCTATTCACTCTCAGAGAAATCGAGCTGTAGACCTTCGACCTAATCCATTTTGACTCATAAGCCAGACATCTCCTGCGTGTAGAAGAGTAGAATCTATACGAGCAAAGGCTGATTACCAGAAAAGAGCTAACGGAAGAGCAGAAGTGCGTGAAAACAGAGAATTAGCAGCCTGTTTTCATCCTCTATTGAGCCGTGTCTATGTGAGCTCAAACCTCCCCTATGGCGGCCTATGGAAAACGAGTTCAAGGGTCATCTCAGCATCCTACTTTTGAAGTCTTTAATCTGTACTTTAAGTTGATGTAATTACACGGCCTCTGCATGCAACAACAAAGTGAGTGAAAAAGGAATGGATTACTTTTCCAGAGATGCCAGAGGAAGAGGTCCATTACTGTGTTTACACAACATGGTTCGAGAGAAGCCTGAAGGCATGACCTGCATTCAGCAAACACTTCCTTTGCAATGAGCGTGACCACTAAAGGAAGTTGACAAGAGCTGCTAAAGGGATACTTCAGCAAAGTAGAAAAACTACCTGCTAACAGAATACTGTGATCACATTATTCTTTACGAATTCTTTAAGTTAAAAGCGAAAGCATACTTGGTTGTTCTTATTTTGTTCCATTTCTGTAACAGATTACATTTCATTAATTATATTGAAGGCTATGACTTGTTCATGAAACACTAAGCCTATTGAACACAAGCAAAGGCACATTTTTCTTGTAGTAGCTGTTTCCTGCAGTCAGTTTTTTTAAGCATTGAACAGAAATACAGAAGATACAGAAATATTTGTTATACCCAAGTAGACTGTAAGCTATATGCGTTTACATAGGAATTTGTAATATCTAAATTTTAGAAGTCAAATATAACTTTTCCTGCTAAAGAAAAAAATCTTTGACATCTTCAAAGATGTGAATATTAAATACATCAATAAGATGTTTTTATTTATGACCCTTCCAATTTATTGTAGCAATCTGTGTTCTCTGTTAGAGGTTGCCTTGTGGTTAAATGTGGAGTTACCTTTCTCATGTAGGAATAATATTATCACCTTCATTTTTGCCTTTTGCTGTGGTTGCATAAAATCAATTGAGACTGTGCAATGAAAGTTCATTATAGCTATGGCATCATTTATATTGAGCGACTTAGTTATATCAAGCATACAAGTAGGAACTGAAAGCACAATAGTAGAACTAAAACTGGTAATCTAAAAAAACTGACAGGGAAAATATGAGCACTGAGATGTCCCCATCTACTTGACCTCTCTTCAGTCTAGCTTGCTCTATCTCTTTGAAATATTTCATCTCTCTTTTTTCAATCAAAGAATATGTCATAAAAGCAAGACTCCAACCGTCATTAGTTAATCAATAGAGCAGCCATTTTCCTTTTGGAGAAGGGTAATCTTTGAATTGCATTAAAAATTTATTTTAAGGCCCTGTCCACACAAACCCAGCTATTTAAAAATTGTGGTGTTGCTTTTTCTCTCAGTTACGCTGTATGTTCACATGTACATAAAGCAACGGGTTAATGTGACCAGGTTTATTTATTTATTTACTTAATGCGAGGCAAGATTAAATTGTTTGCAAACTCCAGGTAAAGTGTTGTCATGTAGAGAGCAAAACTGCATTTTTAGGGATTATAAAATAATTTTTTTTCTCAAAGCCTAGAGAGGTGAGGAATTGCACTCTGGCTCACTATGATTAAAGCATATAGTCTGAAATCTATAGGACTGCATCCACATTTTATATGTTTAATAATAGATGTAGTCACTAAAACACAAGCTACATATTCAACACTGCAAAAACATACAATGTTGCTAACACACCCTTGTTTGCATATTTGTGTTTACATTATTTCATACCCATGCTCCTTGAGACGTATTATTTATTTATGCATTTTTTTTTTCAATAAAACCAGGTATGTGAGGACATTATGCTGATATGCACAGTTGGGCACAATACGTTTTGGACCATTAGGTTGTGGGCGTTGTAAACAAAAGTAACCCCATCAATAGCAAAACAGCCCCCAAGACAACAATGTACCTGACATTAAAAAAAATATATATTTTTTTTTACTTTTTGAAATAACTCGTGGAACTGTACGTTCTGTGTATGATATATGATCACTATTAAAAGGCTCACATTTGTTGGCTAGAGAACTGTTCATTAGAGCTACAATTGACGATTATCAACATCGTCAATTTTTTTAATTTATTTTTTTATTATTAATTGATAATTGCTTAACATGTTTTGAAAAATGTTTTGGACACAAGTCTCTTTAAGAGAATGTTTTTAAAAGGGGCATCTCTTAGCTTGCTATCGTCTAAATATAAACGTTTTTAGAGGCTACAGAAGATATATTTGACAGAAAAGCAGGAAAACGAGACAGACATTGTGCTCAGCTACTGTGTTAGATCAGAGCAGACTGAAGTGGATTTTAAGACTGAATTTCTGAGGCACACTTCTGTTAGTGAAGAATATCCGTGGCATTTCCTCTCCAGGTAATCTTAACAGTAGAACTGGAAGCATGCAAAAATGGATGTTTCCCATTACCATGACCACAAAAGCAAACTTATTCTCATGAGCGCGTCTGAGAATCTAAAATGAATTAACTCTCTTCAAGGATATTTATTGATAAACAGCCGTCGTTAATTCAAATAACTTGGATGAGAAGCTTCCCACTATACACTTGTCTTTTTTAACATTTTTGAGATTCAACCCACATAAATTGCTATGCTGACTTGACCAATTCCTCAACAAAGTCGATTAATCATTGCAGCCCTCTGTTTATTAAAGAGTACAGTAATAGCTTTATCAACACTAATGTCTATTGTCATATTTGATTATTAATTTTTTTATAGTCATAACATATAAAATATATCATTATTGATTAAAATAATTTTAGTTATTTACTCTTTATTTTAGTCTTTAGTTCTTACTATACTTCAAATGCAGTATTAAACTTTTTTCTTAACAATTAAACTCCATATATTTGATTATATTTGATTCAAAAACAGAGAAAATTGCCTCAAATTGCGGAAAGTATTATTTTGAGAAACACAAGAGCAAAGGATTCTATTTGAAAAATATTGACAATAAAAAGCACCACGGGCATTTACTTTAAAATCAAATTGAATACTGCATCATGCATTTACCATCATCCTTTCAAAAGTGCAGAGTTCAGGCAGAGTTCAGACTAAATATAATATTTAATGTAATTAATCAAAACAAAAAATCGCAAACACTATGTTTAAGCAGAGATTCTATAATCAATGGATAGCTAAATATAGATAGATGTACATTAGCATGTGTGCCTACAAGAGAGTGAAAATGTCTACAGAATCACAAATATTTGTTCGATTACTTCTATTGCCACGTAGCACATGCACATCACATCTATTTGTCACTCACCACAAGCAGACGCCATCCACTTCCTAAACATACAACGAAGACGTCCTGCGACTATATCCAATGAAAATACAGAAATCAGAAATCTCGACCAATCAGCCTGCGTTTGAGGCGGGCATTACATGCAGCGATCATGACTGAAAATTTTTGGAAGCAGGAAAAAACGTTAACGCTAATTTATCTCCTTTGGTTTACTAGCCAATTTATAGATCTGACAAACGAGACACATTATTTAATGTTGTTTAAAATGATAGAACCACATAGGGAATGACAGCCTCACCGCTCAAATGTGAAGAAGACTTCGCTCTGTAGTTCCTGGTTCAATCTCAAGGATTTTATATGGACGCGTGATTCAGCCAATCAGGAGAAGTCAACTTCAAGGGGTCTCGGGAACTCTAGTTACGTACTGGATGGGTGGGTCTTACCGGCATAAGAGTGACGAACATAAACGGAGACTGAACCCGTTTTAAATGGGTTATGGGATGAACAAAAAAAGTAAAAAATAAACTTTAAAAACTCTTCACAGTATGTACTAATATTTACAAGTTTGGCAGTATTATATATACAATAAATACAGTAATATAAATTATAATATATATTATATGTATGAATATATATGTATGTATATATATATATATATATATATATATATATATATATATATATATATATATATTCATTCATTCATTCATCTTCATGTCGGCTTTATTCCCTTTCGGGGTCGCCACAGCGGAATGAACCGCCAACTCTCTGGCATATGTTTTACGCAGCGGATGCCCTTCCCTGCCGCAACCCATGGCTGGGAAACATTCACACACACATTCACACTTTAACACTATGGGCAATCGTTCTTATTCAATTCACTTATTCCGCATGTCTTTGGACTTGTGGGGGAACCGGAGCACCCGGAGAAAACCCACGCGATCACGGGGAGAACATGCAAACTCCACACAGAAATGCCACCTGCTCCAGACGACCGTGCTACCCACTGCGCCACCGTGACGCCTATATATATATATATATATATATATATATATATATATATATATATATATATAATATATATATATATATATATATTATATATATATATATATATATATATATATATATTTATTTATTTATATGTATGAATGCAATGTCTTCATTTTTATTAATGGATTGAGACTGCATCGCAATTGACAATATAAAAGTAAATGGGCCATGATTTACTTTCACGTATTGCATGAAAATGCTTTTAGCATATCACACACTAAACAGCACGTTAGGTTCACAATCTTTTAATGTCAGAAACTGCCTAGTAATGAAGTGACACAACATTTGAATTAGTCTACAATTGCACAGTTCTCATTTCTCAGTTCATGTTTTATAGCTTTCTAAATGTGCAGTAATATTTAAACATGTGTCATACATTCTAAGCAAATGAACAAATCTTGCACAGTTTCTCAAGAGAGAAGTCTAATTTCCTTTAACAATTCCACATGTTTGTGCCGTGAGATCTTTACACAAAGCTTTTAAATGCACGTAAGATTTCTGAAAGAAACTATAAGAAAGGAGACAGCAAGGGACCAACTTGTTTTCTCTTTTCCTCTCTGCCCTTTTTGTTTTATTTAAGGCTAATTTCCATTTCTTTTGTTTGTGTTGAATTTTTGTCTGCATAATTGCATGCAGTCTTATTGATGCCTGGGGCAGTGTGGATTATGGAGAGGCTTGCCACTGCTTGTAACTTATTGAAGTTTAAAATGATTTTCTGCTCTCCTATGGGCAGCTGATTTGAGAGCAGCACAGCGGTAACTAATAGATCTAATCTGCTTATAATGAGCCTGTATAACACATTATTTACTCAGCAGAGAACATGCATGCAGAATACTTTGATAAAGCGACACAAGTGGCTGTGGAAGAAGAAGTAATGACCCATGTTGTCCTTTGATCCATTCGCAGTGTAAAGGCACATGATGCCATAAAGTTGAATCATGTTTTCTTCTGTTTTAGGGCCATTTATTTCTTAAACCGAAGGAAAGGTAACATATGTATGGCACGACTAAGATCTCTATGGACAAAAAATTATAAATTCAGCTATTCAAATAAGCCAAGTCATCTTCGATGAGAAAAAGCTTACCATGTATTTTGCATAATTAACTCTCATTTGCATTCTGCACCTTATCTTTTGTGATTAGTTCTCTGACGTTATAAGCTTCTCTTTGTGAATGGTTTAGATGTCAAATATTATATTTTTTTCCATTTTTAAATGTGACTTCTTTCTTTTCTTTAAAAGTTAACTTTGTCAGTGGTAAAAAATAAAAACATTTGCCTTTTTTATGAACAAAAGCCTTATTCAAAAAAATAAATAAAAATCAGCCTCGGACCAACATGAATTATTCAAAATAAAACAGATACACAGATACATTGGACAGTATGACTATTTAAATAGCAAAAGTGTCCAGTTTTACAAAAGTCATTTTAATAAGCAATATTTTTATTCTGTTTAAAAGTCAGTTTTTAATTTTATCTAAAGAGCTGAAAAAATAAGTGCGTCATGGTGGCGCAGTGGGTAGCACGGTCGTCTCACAGCAAGAAGGTCGCTGGTTGTAGGCTCGGCTGGGGCAGGTGCCATTTCTGTGTGGAGTTTGCATGTTCTCCCCGTGATCGCGTGGGTTTTCTCCGGGTGCTCCGGTTTCCCCACAAGTCCAAAGACATGCGGAGTAAGTGAATTGAATAAGAACGATTGCCCATAGTGTGAATGTGTGTGTGAATGTTTCCCAGCAATGGGTTGTGGCAGGGAAGGGCATCCACTGCGTAAAACATATGCCAGAGAGTTGGTGGTTCATTCCGCTGTGGCGACCCCGAAAGGGAATAAAGCCGACATGAAGATGGATGGATGGAGCTGAAAAAATAGTAATTATTTTTATTATCATCATCATCAGAAGAAGAAGAAACCAAATGGTCTGTTTCATTATTTGTGACAAGTTTTACTGAAACAATACTGAATTTCAGACAGTCTTACTCAATCATTAGAACATATTTGAAATTAATTGTTAAAGGGAACTTTTTCAGTGTTCATTTTATATATATATAATTAGGTTTACAATCATTCCAGCTGAATACAGTTGCTAAATGGTCTGGTTTCTGGGGCTAAAACACTTCACCTCATTTAATTCTCAACAGCAAAGAGCCTTCTCTTCAGATGTACAACACAACATTCATTCATCTTCATGTCGGCTTTATTCCCTTTCGGGGTCGCCACAGCGGAATGAACCGCCAACTCACTGGCATATGTTTTACGCAGCGGATGCCCTTCCCTGCCGCAACCCATCGCTGGGAAACATTCACACACACATTCACACTATGGGCAATTGTTCTTATTCAATTCACTTATTCCGCATGTCTTTGGACTTGTGGGGAAACCGGAGCACCCGGAGAAAACCCACGCGATCACGGGGAGAACATGCAAACTCCACACAGAAATGCCACCTGCCCCAGCCGAGCCTAGAACCAGCGACCTTCTTGCTGTGAGACGACCGTGCTACCCACTGCGCCACCGTGACGCTACAACACAACATTGCCCTTCTAATTATGAATGGGGTTCAGTCATGTGTCTAATAACCTGAACCGTCTATTTTGTAATTTACACATTAGCGAAATGTACACTAGTAATAAGTAATAATAAACATTAATGAATGAATGAGAATAAAGGCTTGTAGCTTAAAACTGTTTATTTAAATTCAAGTGGCAGCTTGGTACATTGCAGTGAAGGGTGTGTTTAGTGGCGAATTTCCCTTGATTTTTTTATAAATAGGTTTGTTCAGCAAATAGGTAAAAAATAAATGCTTATTACTTTCAAGATACAACATACCAGGGCTTGGGGACCACTGCTTTAGCAGACAAAACAGACTGTGTACTGGGAATGAGTAAAGTACTGATCTTATCCACCATGTATGATGACTTTTGGCAGGTTCCTTCCATTCAGTTGTGGGTGGGATCTTGTGAATTTGATGTCAGGAGCTTAACAATCTGACAATGACTCACTTTATAGTGCATTGAAGAAAGAAAAGCTTTGATGGATTTGTATCAATATAGGGTTATATTTCCCCTATTATATGAAAAACCTGGTCCGATTACTCCAAGTTCTATAAACAAGATGATTTTAGACTAAAAATAAAAATGTATGCGCTAACTAGACGTACGCATGTTTCAAAAAATAATTTCATTATGACTTCAATTTCCCTAAACAAAATAAATTATGATTACAGTGGATGAACAAAACAATCACAAGTAAATAAATGTAACTTAAAGCATTTGCAGACACATTCAATACTCTACCTCAAGTCTACCTCGAAACACACATGCACGCTCTGTCATATAATATTTTTTTATCTCTCTTCTTATTCCATCCCTGAAGTCTGCAGTGTATTTCTTTGCTTTATCGCTGTTTCACAGAAGCTCCTTTTTGGCAATAGTGTGCAAGCACAGATAGCCGCTAAATGAATCTGGGCTCATGAGATGCACAGACTCATAAATGCCTCATGCGCCGATAACTGCGTATCTTACCTTGAAGTTTGTCCTGTTCTCTGCTCTGAGCCCAGTTGCAGCTCTCAAGGTTTGCAGAGTCTCAATATGAACATTTGGATTGAAATACCCAATGAATTAAAACTCCCAAATTCATTTAAATCTTAGGACAAATCACAACTGTTTGACTGACTTGATAACGTTGTCATTCATTTCGTTACATTACTTAAAATATTTTTGTAAATTGAGAGTTTTGAGAGGTTTGGTTATGTTTTCTCCTGCTTTGCAGTTTCATGATACAACATGAGTCTAGAAAGCTTGAAATCATCGATAGGTTTTAACAAAATCAAATAAGGATCAAGGTTTAAATAATCAGTGAAGGAACCGGGGCTAATTTTGTGGAATGTTGATCTGTATTTGTGAGACAAACAGGTTATTTACTAACAGACAACACACACACGCACGCACGCACGCACACACACACACGTGAGGAAGCGCAGAGTTTAACTTTCTATAATAGTTACGTTACATGAACATATTTCAACAGTACACACTTGATTAATCTCACAAAGATATAGCAATAATAGATTAATATAGTTCTTTATAAACCTTCTTTGTCTTAGTTGATTTAAGCTTCAATGTTTCACATTAAGTTCACAAGATGCTATCTTCTGATATACTCTGCGAGAGTTCGAGATTGATCGATGATGTTGTCAGGCTTCTAGACGCTGATGAAAATGACCATAGTTTGGTAAAAAAAAAAGATGACTCAGCAGAATTCTTCCTGTTTGCAAGCATGTAGATTGAGCACAGAAATGGCGATCAAATAATCCTATATCCAGGAACACAATGATAATAATGTCCAGCTTGTGGTTATCTGTACATCAGCTATTTTCTTATTGACAAAGATTCACTAACTGAGAGTGAATAAATGGGCTCTAATTTGAGTGCAAAATAAAAATCTTCATATAAAATTGTAATTCAATAAAAAAAGAAACTAAAACAGCCAGGGGTTTAAACATGTTTTTTAGCTGTAAAGCTGGACATTTTTAACATGGCTGTCAGTGGAATCCTACTCTCTTCTTGGAGTCAGTCTCAAGCAGTCAGATGACAAACTGCAGTTCAGTTGCTTCCACTTACAAATCGAGAGAGAAAACTGGAGGTTGCCCCTCGTGACCGACGTATCACTAAGCTAATCTTCTCAACAGATTGCATGGAGGCTGGAATCTCATTGCACTGCCGAAAAACCAGATGTGCACCACATTCAGGTTGGCAAACTAAAACATGCGATATGTGTCAACATCCTCAAGCAAAGGCAGATGTCTCAACTATATTTATAGATTTTGCTGAAATTACATTATTAAACAATATACGTAACAACTAACTAAAAATAAAATAAAAATATGCCAGTATTTCAGAATCATTTATCAGTTTTTAATACATTCATTCACAAGGATTTTGGTGGCTGTGTGTTGTTTACATTTTGAACAAACCTATGTTGGGTTTTACAATATGGGAGGCAATGTACGCTTCTCCAGTGTGTCTTTAAATGTATCTAATAATTTGAGTGATCTGGGATTGCTTTGATTCCTTAAAGACTCATTTTACACTAATTTGATCTTCCCTTATTCCTTGGCAGGGTCATTGTGTGTGTGTGCATGTGCATGTGCGTGCGTGTGTATGTGTGTGTGTTGGGGGGGTCCATTATATCAATCCATTATATCCACGTTTCTTACATTTTTGCCACAATCATTTTCATGACAAAAAAATGTGTTTATTAGTTTGCAGACTTTGACATTGGATACATCTGACACATTGCCTCAGATTAAGCAGCAGTGGGTTTGCTTCCAGATTGGAGAGGCTTCCAAAGCATCCTCTGAGAGTGAATGGGAAGCGCTCATGTGGACTTGCAGCTGTAGGGTTCAGTCGCTTGGAGAGAGATTGTACTGTTTACACAGGTGCAGGCACCAGCCTCCCTCATCAACACGCTCAACACATCACTCTTACTGTTTATTCTGGCAAATCTTGCTACAAAGGCATTTTTAGCCTGCAAATTAGCCATGCCCATTACTTTATCATGAATGTACTGTTCTAATTGTGACGGCACATGCACTGAAGACCAGAGGCAAGGAAATCCAACATCTGGATCAGGAGCCTCTTATTCCCTAAAACAAAGAGCATTGAATAAGTAGAGGAGGAGAAAGAAGACACTCTGTAGACGAGCCCCTTGACTGGGTAATTTCTGTTGTGAGTGACCTCTCCAGTAATTTCCCTTGAACTTTAGCAGCAGTGAAAGCACAAATTAACACCCCTAAATGCCTGACAGCGGGGGGATGTGCTCACCTGAAAGAAACTGGATGCGCCCAGCTCTTTAGTATTGACTTCCAGGGCTGGGATTAGGTGTGGTCATAAGGAGTTGATGTTCTGATTTATTTTGTAAGCACACAATATTTTTAAAAATCATTCTTTATTAGAAATGAGTAGAATTGTTCAACTGCAAATATTTATTTCAAGCAAACAAAAAAGAAAAACGACAAAGAATTAAAATAGATAAATAAGTAATCAAAAATGATGACATAAGAGCAAGGAAATAAGTGTATTGTTTGCTTTACTTATAATTGCTTAGTATTGCATGCGTGTGGGGCTTGCAATAGAGATACATACTCCTGATGAATATCCCCCAGTAAAAAAAATATTGGTTTCTGTTTTTACTTAAACTAATGGAATTCTTATATAACACATGTTTAGCAAACATTTTCTTTCTTTTTTGCAGTGTAAAATCACATTTATTTAGTGAATTCACATTTTGGCCCAGGCATCAAAAGCTTATCACCAGCAGGATATTAATTCACCATTCAAACTGAACTGTGCTGGTAAATTTAGCACTGTTTACAGAGTTTATTTGATGTTCTTCCAAATCATGTCAGCGTGATCTCACTTTTATTGAATGCTACCTTCAGAAGAAGACTATCACAACAGGATTCTTTGGTAGTCAACTGATCCTTGTGAAAGGGTCTCATGGAACCCTTCTTAGTTGGCTTTCTCAAATTTCAAGAGTCCTTAAGAAGAAGTGAAAAGTGAAAAGACCCCTCTCATCACTCAAATGAATCTATCCTTTGTTTTACTCTCTCCACAGGCTACACATAAGACAAGCATTACTCTCAATCTGCATTCGAGCACGTTTGTTTATATCGATCTGCAGTGTGTGTGCTCACAGCTCTTCTGCCAACTGTACAGTTGCCAAAGCGAGCAGGAGCGAACGCGGCAGGCCCCAGGCCCCGGCAACAGCTGTGTCACATATGCTGCTGATCGATATAAACAAACACTCTCCCCCCTCACGAGAGACGATTGACAGGTATGATTCATCTTGCACCACCGGAGGCTGCAGGAATAATAAGTACAGATAGATCATCACTCGTCCCAGGGAAAGATCGGCGGGGTTAGCAGGGGACAGGGGTGAGATCATTCGCCTCCCATGGTAAAACGCACAGCGAGAGCAGATTATAGCTGCATGATTCCGCCAGTTCTTTAATTCCAAAACTTCCACTCTGTCAGACATGGAATAAATACAGTGGGTTCATTAGTGCACCAGCAGAGAATGGAACAAAATGAATCGTTCTTTGTGTAAAATCATGTAAAACCAATCTTTATGACTGGTGATCTGGTCAAAGTATATCTATTTATTTGATATTTAATCAATCACCTAAAAAATTGCAAAAGTGTTATAATAGGAGAGAGTTTAATTGACATTTCGCCAACCATAGATCTATAAGATCTATACAATTACAGCTAGATACCCTAGATTGTCATACAATTACAAAATGTACAAAGTTTGATGGCTCTTTGTAAATATGTTGATCAATTAATATTGGCTAATAGTTCTGATTTTGTAAAAATATGGTACCTACATTGTATCATAGACAAGAAAGGGCGATTTTATTCATATAGCTGTATTTTAGAATTCAATAATTAAGAGAGTAAAAGCATTACACACTAATTCAAATATTTTGATAATGGTAAAAAGCATGCAGCACTGCTCGAACAGTTTGAATTTAATATAAATCCAATATTGTTAAGTGATCATAGGATTTTATTATTTCAAATAATACACATGGATGGAGTACATATAACAATATCAATGAGGTTACCATCTGAATGACAGATTCTTAAAAACATCGTTGTTAACTAGTACTTGTACTTGAAAAACCCTCAGTTTTCCCCATAACAATGTAAAAAATACCTGCGTTTTTGATTATTGTTAAAAGTGTTATGTTCAAACTAAATATATATTTATTTCTTTAATATTCTTTCAACACTAATGTAAAATATGATACATTTGTGCTTTAAAATTAGGATGAATGTAGGGTTGAAATGTGTCACTTTTTGGAGCATGTTGCATTTCTATATATTACATAAACCACATCTAAACCTCAGATTCTTGAAAACTTGTACTTGTGTTAAATATTACTTGTAAGAGTGATCCATTTTTGAACTTTACTTAAAATACCTTTATTTTGCCCATAACAATGTAAAAAAAATAAGAGTTTAACTTAACATTTTATGGTCCAAGTTGAGGGGTTCAGAGTTCATTTAACTTAAATTAGACTGGGACTAAATAGACTCAAAACTATTAAAAAGCATAGTTAGCATGCAGTACCTAACAACAGCTTAAAGCTCTAAACTGACACATCTCAGCTTTGGAAGATACACATTCTCTGTCAGTGGTGCGGCACACAATGAAGAGAGCCATTTCAGCCATGATGAGGAGTAATGGCTTGAAACAATATTCCCTTCAGGATCTCAAATTGAAACCTGAAACTGTGATATTGTTTCATCCCAGCACAATTTGAAACGTCAAAACGATTTTGGCGAATTCGATCCACTGAGCTCCCAATGACTGTTGAGAGCCAATTGGAGAGGCTCCATAACAGTCATCTGCACATGGAGATTCCCATGAACTACACACTTGTTGAGCTGGATGCACATGTCATATTTGCTTTTCAATGTTCCATGGAGAGTGTAAATTATTCAGTAGAGCCAAAAGAGCTTAAAGCATTAAACTTCCACAACAGATGATTGAGAACTAATGCTGGGAAATAAACTCTGTGATGTCTTTGCCAGAACTGGTTCTAGAGCTGGTTCTGTACACAGCATTATCATGTTCTTTTGTAACTTGTGTAAAACTGTACAAAGAAGTTCATCTTGTGGCTCTCATTATAAATATATTATTTTATTTGGACCACAAATTGCTCCAAACAACACAGATAGCAAACTAGCATTTAATCAATATTGAGTATACAATTCAGCTGGTGCAATACACACATATGAAGAATGAAGCAGGAAGCTTGACAGGAACACAGCAGCAGGTAATAAGAGGGGTCAAAATGAATGATTCCAGGTATTCGTTATCTTTTTTTTTTCTTCTGACCCTACATCATAATTCACTAGATGATTATGAAAGCCATTAGTTTACTTTAACAGGGTGTTTGCAAACAGGATTGGGTCAAATTGACCCATTTGCAGTTCTAGTGTTAAGTAACCAAGGTCTGAATACAGAAACACAAAAGATTGAATTGGCTAATGTTTCATGCAAATATAGAAGCATCTGAACAGCACTTTGTTAGATACCCACAGGAAAAATATATAGAACAATAACAACTGAGAGTAGCAAAGAGACTCTAGAAAAAGTCACTTTTGGCATAGTAACCAATTGGAGTGGATGTGTGAGTGGGTAATACTCACAATAGATGGTCTCTTTCACTTTAGAAATGTTTTCTTTCACTGTGCAGGGCAAGGACAGTGTGTATGGAATTGTACGGGTGAGAGGAGATGCTGATGTTGTAAATCAGGTGGCCAATGATGCAATATTTACACCATTCCTGGAAGCGGAAAACATCCCATCTTGCATGGCCAACACACTCAGTGAGCCATTGAGCATGTTTGGTGTGCACAGGAACAGTGTGTTTTCCACATCCTGCCAACATCCAGCAGTTTCACAGGGTTAATGACAAGGGAGTTGATCAACATGCTACTGGTCACGATAAACAACTTGATTGACTCCATGCAAGGAGATAATTTCAGTACCTGGCACAGTATTCTTTTAATTATTTTTTTGGTAATTTCTGTGTTCAATGATTGGTTTTAGTTTTTTACATTTCAACTCAGATCTAGATTTAATTACCTTAATATTTACAAATTCTCTGTTTTGTGTTAGATATTTTATGTGTGGAGTCTAGTTTGTTTCATGTGTCAAGTTGTAAGAGCACATATGCACTTATTATTTCATAACTGTGTCCTATGTAATCACCTTTTGATTTAAAAAAAAGTGTTTCTTTAATCCAATCTGACAGCGTCCCTTCACTTTGACAGAGTTCCCTGACACTGTTTCAATGTTATTTTGATTTTGATTATTTTCATGTTGGGATTTAGTGTTGTGTATTTTTCACGTAGACCTGATATTACCTTGACTTCTTGTGTGTTAACAATAGTTAATCATCACTTAGGATCCTTAGAATTGAGCACCATTATCAATCTTAGACTCTGTTCTGGTAACCAATCCCAATCTGCAACTTCATCTCCCAGAATGCAATACATTCACCCTCACTCAGAAATCCATGTCTGGTTACCGTGGTTGAGGCTCATGTCGGTCACGTCTGATGCAGACTACTTTTTTGAGTCCAGTTTTATTTAAATGTAAATAGACATGTTGCTGCAGTTCTTGCTAATCATATTTAAAACACAATAATATTGATGGGGTGCTTCCCTTAATTTAAAAATTAAGGGAATCAGACATAGACAGAAACTAAACAAATGTAGGAATTTACAAGAGAAAATTACTTACATTTTTCTGGTTATCAACTACAGAAAATGTATTTAAAAAAAATAGAAAATGTCTGTATTAATATGTGTGTTAGCAGTGCTGAATATGAATTGTGAATAGTAAAGAATACAACTCCACAGCTATAAATATAACCCAGTTTCATATCAGTATGAGAGGTCACAGACTTTTCATTGCAGCAAGTAGATGGAAAGTCCCCTTGTACAAATATCACCATCATAATTAATTGAGTGTGCCCTTTAATCAGGAGGGCATTTAAATGGGTTTGATTAGAGGATTGAAATCAGAGCTATTGTGTGGAGTTCTCATTATTCTCTCGAGACTGACTGCAGGAGTCCAGTGTCGCACTGAGAGTTCAGGCATGGCCGTTGCATCACACTGACTCCTCTATCAGAATCAGCCATCAGAGCTTTTGTGATGAGGAGGAAGTGAAATATTCCACAAACCGTTGAGTGCAGACACAGACAAAAGTGCTCATTTTCTCAAATTCTAATGAGCTCAATTAAAGCTTTTCATTTTAGTTTCAGGGTCTAGTGCACAAATGCTTACTTGGCCTGATTAACTTTTCTTTGTGATTCTTATCTTCTTTGTTCTTCTTTTCTCTAAATTATTGTTTTAAAACAATAGTTAACCCAGAACAGAACATTCTGTCATGATCTCACCTTCAAATCCTTTAGATTTTTAAATAAAAACTAATGTTAAATCTGCAGAAATACAGAATTGTAGATAGGAGCAACAGATCATTGTTTTCAGAATTCTTTACGGTGCGTCATGGTGGCGCAGTGGGTAGCATGGTCGTCTCACAGCAAGAAGGTCGCTGGTTCGAGCCTCGGCTGGGTCAGTTGGCATTTCTGTGTGTAGTTTGCATGTTCTCCCTGTGATCGCGTGGGTTTTCTCCGGGTGCTCTGGTTTCCCCACAAGTCCAAAGACATGCGGAATAAGTGAATTGAGTAAGAACGATTGCCCATAGTGTGAATGTGTGTGTGAATGTTTCCCATCGATGGGTTGCGGCTGGAAGGGCATCCGCTGCATTAAACATGTGCCAGAGGAGTTGGCGGTTCATTCCACTGTGGCGACCCCGAAAGGGAAAAAGCCGACATGAAAATGGATGGATGGATTCTTTAGGGTGTTGAAAAAATTAAAACCTAAAGATTGATATGATTAGGATAGAGCATACATCTTTTTTCTATTTCTTTTAGAGATTTTGTCATATATCTAACTGGAAAAAAACTGTTTAGTCAGATTGCTTATTTATATATTCATCAAAAAGATCATTGTAAATGATCATATTTACAATGTAATTACTTTGAAAGGCCACCTGGTTCGTTCTAAACACTGAATGAGTACTTAATGTATGCCAACTGTTCCACATTTGCTGTATTTATTTTTCTTCATCTTTTTCAAACCATTCTTGGTCTTTTTTTTGTTTTGTTTTAATTCTTTGAAGTCTTATTTTACACCTCTATTATGAAACAAATTTGATCAGATTTCATGCATCTCAATTGACCACATTAACACAAAATATGTTTTGGTTTCTTTAACCTTAACCAAATACAGTTTTCATTTGAAAACTGAAAATTCTTCAGAACATAGTTTTTACTGGTAAATGTATTTATCTTTATATAATATCTGTGCTTAACTTGTAAATGAGTGTGGGCATTTATCATAAGCAACCGTTGAGGTTGTATTCTCTATTAGCTGCTGTTCTGCAAGAGGAGGCAGGAAACAGAGGGAAAATCATGATTTATTTGTTTATGTTACTCTCCAGTCACTGTCTAATGAAACCACACCAATTACAGTTTAATGTGACTTAATGCACACATTCTGTCCTCAAATCAGCCGCTGTAATGGCTGTAACATACATATTAGACAGTTTAATTAGATGTCACTTTAATTGCCTTCACACAGTCATCCATTACCAGATTTTTGGTCGATGCCTTGCAAGAAAGAGAGTTGCACTTTTTTTAAATCTCGGATTGGTAGATTATTATGAAGCTATTTTAATTAGACAGTAGATGCCCAGCTTGTGGGGGGATGTTGAATGGTAAATTTAGGCACAATAAGCTCTGCATCAGCTTTTCCCCCTGGTGTTGCCATGGGTCAAGATGGTCCATTGTGCTGAAATAATGGTTCAGTTTTGGGAAATTTACTAAATTACATACAACTCAGAATGAGCATTTGCGCATCGCAGGTGCAAAATCTGCAGGATATAGTCATGGAATAAAATGCATTTTTCAGAGGGCTTAAGTAACCTTTCAATTTTTAGACACAGAAGATATTTGTTTTAGTTTAAAACCAGCTGTTAACAGATGCCTTTGGTTTGATATGGTTGAAATGATGGTTCATGCTGTGGTTGGTAAATTTGAGACAATTTGACCAAATCTCAAATAGCAAAATCAGTTAGACTGATTCCACATTTTTCATTCTCCCTTTCCACCGCTGAGGAAATAGTTCTGAAACTGGAGAAAATAATATTTGGAGCTAAATATTATATCCAAATAATATTTTTTAATAAAATAATTGCCTTTAATAGATCTGTTGAAACAGAACCTAAGCAAGTTGCAGTTGTATACAAACTTTATAATTTAGTGTGGATTAAAGACAGCAAGATATAATAAATATAATAAATAATGAGGGGACTTCTGTTCTCTTTAATTTCCCTTTTCTATGAAATAAGATTCAGTTCCACTTTTTGTAAACACAGGACAGTTCAAATCTAAGTCACTAAACATATCGCACTAAACAGTACAATAAATACATATCTTGTAGATGTTATAAATTGAGTTGTTTGTGAATACTTATAGGGTTCATGTTGATCGAGATGAAAAGAATATGTTAATTATTATGATTTTGGCAAAACTTGTGGAATGTAGGCCTAAAATCTGCAATAAACGTCTTATGCTAAGAAATGTTCATACACCTCTCAGTCTCAGCTATTAAATCAATTTTGTGGCCTCTCTGTGGGCTCCTCTAAAAATCCCCGTCTACATTTGAGCATCCCGTAGGGTTTCCCTTATTCCTTGTAGCCAGGTTGACATGCCCTTAACACATCACTGTCAGCACAGCCAAAAGGAGACAACAGCTGGACTTTACATTAACCAGTGAATGGCTTACACATGCACTCAAGAAAAAGATATAACTATTGCTTGCATACTGTAAAAATCATGCTTAAAGCCTTCCACACATCAGTGCACCCTAAATACTATTTTTAAGACTTTAAGTAATCCAGCAGCCTCTACGCTTCTCATTTGTTTTTGCAATGTTAAAAACATAAGAATGTGAGTTCAGGCACTAATTATGTTGGTCTTTAAATAAATGTTCTCCCTCTCTGACCCAGACAGAGCACTAGGCCGCAGTGTTGGCATCGGTCATACCAGTGGTGAATGATGTCAGAGACAAATCAGCTTACTATGTACCTGCCACAAAGATGTCAAGCACCATGTTTCTCTATACCCAGCCTTGTGGCAGATCACTGTTAAAATTAGAGTTGAGAAGTGGTTAACTGGTGACCAAATCAGCTACAGGACATGTGTAATGGAAAAGTCTCGACCACTCAATTTAATTTGTCATCAGGCATTTATAGGGAATTAAAATAGTGATTAATTTTGTTTTCCAGCTGAGATAAAGACAGTCAGTCTATTACTCTAATCAGATTTCACTCAGTCAAGTTTTACTCACTGCAGAGCAAAAGTTGAACGTCCATCACTTGTTGAAGCAACCTTGACTGCAGCGAGAGGGAGCTCCAGCCTCCTCCTAGTTTAGCTCTGGAGCAAGGATCTTCTGATTAAATTTGGCAATCTGGAGAATGCAACTCTTGCTTAACTAAGCATGAAAGGACCAAGTCTGAAATCCAAACCTTGGCCACTGAGAAGCACACAAGGACTTTTGCTGGACCATTTAGGTCTATTTAGCATTAAAATTAATAACCAACTGATGTCTTCTTTTGTGAGTTTCAAAGCAAATTGGGCCCTTTTTTAACTGACAGGATTTATGTAGATTTTTGGGTTGGCTTGCCCATAGTAACTTATGAAGCTAATCAGAATTGTATTAAATTATTACACTTTACTAGTAAATTCTTAAGATACAATAACAGAAGCTTTGCAAATATATAACATGCGTTTCATAAAAAAAGTAGATAAAATAAATTGATACATTATCAGTGCTTTTAGGACTTTCAAATCAGGAATCTAACTCCATCCAATAATATCCAAAACTTTAGCTGTTCTCAGATTCAGTGTTTATAATAATACTAATGAATCCATACAGCAATTCAAATTGATACATTAAACTGTTATTCCTCAAAACTAGTATGAGTGAATGTTTTGCTCTTCTCTGGAAGCTTGCAGTGTGACACAGGAAGCTGGATTTCAGGGACTGAACTGAACTCTTTAGCCTCACAATTAATCAGTCTGGGCGTAGTTACAGGTAGTAACTAAGTAGTACTAGACACTGATAATAGAAGAAGTGACAAGGGTTCCTCTCTAGCTGAATGATTACATTATCTCATGTTGTAGATGTCCAGTAGAGAATAAAGGTTGCCACTCTCCACTCTATCTCCAATTTGAGCATTTACTCAATGACAATGGGACCATTTTATGACCATAATTAGTTAGTTTTCTATTAAGTCAATTACCCCATTAACAGCTTTTTAATTAAGTAAAAAAATGAGTTTGGGTTCTGGAACTGGCTTTATTTAACAATACATGTGCTCATCTGTGTAACAAAAAATAACAATCAATCTATCAATCAAGTTTTTATACTGCGCTTCTTTAGCAATTGCTTTCAAAGCAGCTTCACAAAGTCCTCGTGAGGATCAGGTAGAGTAGATAGGAGTTCCCTCTGTGAGGGGGCTCTCGCTGACTGAGGCAGGTGCTAGTCACCTCCCCAGCATACAGGACATACATACTTAAGAACCATCAACGAACAGTTCACCGGACAGCACCTGAAAAAAACAAAACAACTGCTTTGCTTTCTCAGTCCCTGACCACTTTAATTGACCGTTTTCCTTTATAATCTCTGAATGTTTTGGTTAGGCAATAAAAAACTATTCCTGCACTCTTAAAAACTTTAATAAGGTTTTGATTGTAATGATGACACACACTGTACTTACAGTATAACACTGTCACAGACATATAGATCAGCCTAGCTAGAGAAAGATCACAAAGACTATTCCCTTGTGTCCTATTTCCTCTGAGTCATTTATTAAGAACAGTTCAAACAGCTCATGACTGATGGCCAAGACATGGGACCCAATTGGAAATCAGAACATTAATATTTCAATTTTTCCCCCATTAATTTAATCACATTTTGTATGCTGATTTGAATTGGCCATGCTCTTCCACTGTGAGTTGACTTTAATCCCAATCTAATTACTAATTATACGGTCGGAGGTTGATTGAACCAATTCCTCCAGCGCAGGGCCAATTTGCTCTCTCTGATGTCGAGCACCTTTTATGTTTGATCTCTGCCAGGTTTTGAGGACAAGGGAATTCAATCTAACTGGCTCTGCTTATAGTAACAAACATGATATACTGGCACAAGTCCTGATATTTATTAAATCATAAGCTGCGGTGAAAATATGTCAGCCTTGGTCAGAAATCCACAAAGATGTAATTGGATTGGAAATGTGTATTGGATGTATGTGTATTAGCACATACATTAATACAAATATACATTTTATAGCTTTTAGGTTCAATAACAAATGCACACCAATTTATTTCAAACAATTACATTTGCCGATTCATTCATTAAACCTTTCAATCAATCAAGCAAAGCAAGCCAATCAATCAATCAATCAATCAATCAATAAAGCAATCAATCAATCAATCAATCAATCAATCAATCAATCAATCAATCAATCAATCAATCAATCAATCAATCAATCAATCAATCAATCAATCAATCAATCAATCAATCAATCAATCAATCAACCAACCAACCAACCAATCAATCAATCAATCAATCAATCAATCAATCAATCAACCAATCAATCAATCAATCAATCAAATTAATCAATCAACCAATCTGTCAATTATCAATTAAAAACCCTCAACACCCATTGCTGTTTCTGAAAACATCTGCAAATTGATCTAGACATATGTTCAGAATTACAACCTGCCCTATGTCTTTATACTTTCTGCAACCTAGCAACTGTGAAAACCGTGATGCAATCCCCAATTGGAATACAGAGATTGTATCCTTGTGCAAATTAAGTGAAGTTATGTTGATAATATTCTCCTCAGACTTAAAGATGGCAGAAGACAGGAGCTTTTGGTTTCTATAGACCAGACACAAGGTCAAAGATATTAGATATTCTGATGTCATTTTACCTTCTGCACTAAGCATTGTAAAAGTGACGGCAAGGTCATAACGCACTTCTCTCCCAAATGGCTACAGGCAGTGTAGCTGGAAGTGAGGATGTGTGGGGGAAGAGCTACTCATGCTCTTTGATTCCACCAGTAGGGAACCAGGAGAATGTACAATTAGCCCCTTTGACCACTTCACACTGGTATTAAGCTCCTGTCAAATAGCAGCAAAGATTTGAGATGAAAGTTTCATCATGAAATGTGCCATTGGTGTGCCAAGATAAAAGAATTAATTTTTTACTTTATAACTATCATTAACATGCACAGTGCTGAATAGAATTAATATGTGGCTTTCTTATGTGAAACTTTTCAAAGTTCAGCTGACAACCAGGAATTTCTAATTTGAAAAAGGTACTGCTTATAAGACATTAAAATAACATTTTCAGTTTCATTAAGGCTTTTAAATAAAACCATGAATTTTCCTTTTTTTCTTTATCTAAAGATATATAACTCAAGGCTGTCAGAACAATGTGAGAAGATTAAAGAGTAGTAAGTGTGCCAGACTGAATGCAAGCTACACAATAGTGTTCAAGTCTCACTTCTTTTTTTTTACCGTATACAGCATTTTTATGATTGGTCCTATATTTAAGCGTAAAAGTATGCCTAAGGAAGATGAACTGAGACACATTGCATTAATGGACACTTAGTTTTGCTTTTTAAAAAACACGTTTATGGACTACATCGTAAAAGCATAAGTAAAAAATGTAGAAAATACAAGCAGCCTACACTTTCTTATGGGAGATTGGAAGGAGTTCTATTTTCCGGTAGTTTCATACCATAAACGATTGTTTATTAATGTAATGAATATTTAAAGAAGTTAGGAAAAAGTCATGAAAGAACAGAAAAGGCAGGGTCAGGAGCAACACAGGTGGAGTCACAAAGACACACAAAAACAGTATTATTTCACACATACACACACGCACACATATCTATCTATCTATCTATCTATCTATCTATCTATCTATCTATCTATATATATATATATATATATATATATATATATATATATATATATATATATATATATATATATATATATATATATATATATATATATATGGCTGTTTGCACTCGGTTAGACCTGAATGGTCATGATTGCGTTAGTAAATTAGTACATTTATGCTAATTATTATTTTTTATATATATATTTTTCTATAAATACATTTCTTTTAGATGTTTGCTCATATGGCAAGTATTATTAAGAATTGTGAAATAACTGATAGAAACAGTCTGTTTTATCTCACTTTCTGAAATCATGTATTCAGATATGTGTATAGTGTATAAAAACAACCCAAAATCATTTAGATTGCTGCCATTGATTTATCAAACAGATTGGTCTATACTTCAACAGTAAATATATTGTATAGCACTACTAACTTCTTATTTTACCCAAAGAGCATTCAAATTACAATACAATGAAATTTAATTAAAGTCTAATAAAAAAAAAAAACTAGTTTTGACTGCAAATGGATGTCAAGGTGCATGCAGGGTGATCATTCAAAATGTATTTATTTTTTTTGTTCAAAGAAATTTTAATTCAGCGACCACATTAATGCAGTCTTTGATCATAAAAAAAGATGTTTGAGAATGCCATGAAGAAAAAATTCCCAGGTGAAATCTCACATATCATCTTCATACCTTTAATATCTTCAGAACTCACTTGGAGCTGGTGTGAAGAGACACATGTTTGGCTCAGGGAAATCAGATGTTAATAAAGGAGCACTCAGAGGGGAGGGGGCAAAAAGCTACTCAGAAGGGACATTCATCCCATTAAAATTCATGATCCAAGCAAGCTGGCCGTTTGCAAATGGGAAGTAAATAAACTGAAATCTTCTTCATGAAATATTAAAGTCAGCACAAACAATGAAAAGAATGAAAGCGCTTTTGGCTGTGCTGAAGTCTGCCCAGGGGGTTACATTTTCAAAGGCGAAGAGGAGATGCGTGGAGTGGTGTCTCCAAGCCATTACTTAACACAAGAACGAGAGCAAATTGACTGAAGCATCCGTCTAGGCCTGCTGCTCAGCGTGAGGGAATAAACAGTGCTTTAGATCACAGGTTTCCCCCTTCGACTGAGAGGCATGATTATTTTTCTTTACAGGTTGTGTTGCCACACCGTGAATAAACAACATGTGCATTATGTTTGATCTTGAGGTACATAACTAATAAATGAAAGGAGAAATATGAGGGATTTTTTTTTAACTTTTTTTGAGAAGCTCACATATTTTTATCCTTGATCAAAAAAATTGGAGATAATTTAGAACATGTTAATAAATCATTTAGTAACTATTTTAAAGCACATTTGTTCTTTGACGTATAGTTACTTAGTGTTATAATATATGCATTTTGAAAATCTAATCGTACTGGAACTCATTATTAATTTAGTAAGTTATAAAACATTTACTAGCTGCCAGTTAACTATTTGACTGAGTTTATCAAATGTGAGAACTATTTATGCTTTATAAAGCATTTACACAAGACTAAACATTTAAAATGTCGGGTTCCTTTGTGTTGTGTTTTCTTTGTCTGTTTAGAATATAACTGAGCCTTTAAATCTAATTTGTTAATGCTCTACAAGCCATAAATAGTCCTCTAACAACTATAGATGAGCTCACAAAAACAGTAAATTGGAAGGTAATAAATGTTTTATAGCCACAGTACAGTACAGTACAGCTACAGTAGGAATGCAAATTAATAAAACATTCATTATCACACTGAGTAATACTGAATTACCATATCTCTGAAAAATAAGATGTATGAATTTGCTTTCAAATAGTTTAATAATCATTTATTAACATGTTCTAAATGAGCTCATGATTCGCTTACAACCGGTTGTTAAAAAGTGAAACGTTTAATTTTAAACATGTTTATCTGATTTTCAATAAAGCATGGAATTTTAGTTTTTAAGGATATTATACAAATGCTTATAAACATATAATAAAGTGTTTAAACTACTATTTATAAACTGACTACAAAAGTGTATTAGTGTAGAAATATATATATATATATATATATATATATATATATATATATATATATATATATATTTATAAATGATTAACTATTAGTGAACGCTTATTTATTGATTAGTAGTGTTAGAAGCGCTGCCCATGATTTTACTGTTGCTGTCTGTCAGTTGTTGAATCATATAGTTACGGTGGAAAGTCTGTTCATTTTCGTATTTATCTTATCAGTACGGCTGTTCTGAGATGAATATTTAAGCAGACATCTAAAACCTTTTCAGAAGTCAGCAACAACAACAAAAAAACGAAAATAACGGACAATTTCTTTACAAAACAATTCTATTTTGTGTGTTAACTTTACAAATGTAAAATGTAATGTTTTGTAATGTTTTTGTCTACTTGAACAGAAAAAATAAAACACATCCAGTTTGTGACAGATCTGTCTATTGAAATTGTTTAGTAACCTAAATTAAATGTTGTAATTAGTTTATAAAACAATATTTTGATTTGCAGAAACGTTTAATTTTTTTTAATGATGGGAAAAGAAGCCCTACTCAGTAACTATGTGTGAAATGTTCGCAGACAATATTTGAATAAAAAATTCAGCAATTACATTTTTCCATTCTCCTTCCCCAGCATGTGAAATTACCTTTCTAAAACAAAAGATGAAACTTTCTGAACATTTGAATACAAAATAAAATAAAAACCCTTTTCACAATGATTGTTGGGGGAAATATTTTATTGTTTAATTGTGTGTTCTGTATGAAGTATGATAAGTCTTTATAATAAGATGATTAAAAGTCTCTTTGTCAGAATTTCCTCTGACGTTTTGGATAAAGGCCTCCTCTAACTCTATATTTGTGAATGTAAAGACTGTTGACAAAGGTAAAAAAATAGTATTCTTTTTTTATGTTAGTTCATAATTATTAATTAAGAATTTTTTATCGATGTTATTTTTTAAACCATGCTCTGATTGTAATCAAGAATCTATCCAGGCTTGTAATTCTTACCTTAATTAAAGTCATTAAGTAACTTATTATTATCGAGTTATTTGTTAAAATTAAACAAAAAATTTCCAACAGCCGGCTTATCTTTATTTAGTTTCATTATTATGTGCAGAATGTCTGAAAACATGAATCGATTTTTTTTTATGCTCTCCACAAGAAAATCAAGATCTTTCAGGATTGACCATGAAGGAGAAGATGCTCATGATTTTTCCATCTCTCTAAACGTGACACTATTCTTAAGATGGTTGATAATATGATGTGGCATAACTCAGACCTAATCCACAAGTGACCTCTTTTAAAAGACATTGTTTAAGTGAACCATTGACCTGATACTTAATCAGTACTGCTTAATCCAAATAATTCACTCATTGTCATGGAGCAAGTCAAAATCAAGTAATTTTTTGGAAAAGGTAACCCAAAATAAATTTGTGTTAAAATGGAAACTTATTTTACAACAAAATTATCAGTTAAGGAAGTTACTAAAGGAACTCTCTATTAAATAAAAGTGCTCTTGAAGTAAAAATATTTGATTAAGCTTTTGTGAGATGGCGAGTTTTAAGATTCAGCATTCAGCACCTTTATCCCCAGAGACTGTACAGCTCCTATAAGTTGGTCACTGCTTTTGAGTATATTGTGTGCTGTGATTATATATTCCTCACTGATTGGGCTTACCCTGCGATTGGCTACGACCCAATCATGGTGATTAAATCAAGGGCATATTTAAAGGGGTGGAGGTGAGCATAGAGAGACTGGGTGGAGGACACACTAGACCGGAACAATGAGCTTGTGTACACACAAATTGCCAAACGTTTATATTATTTGGGCTTTTACTGATGAGCAAAAAAATTTTTTTTTCTTTGTGTTGGTGAGTTTTTCTTTATTAGCTGTGTTTATGTTTTGTTACTTGCTTTTGTTTGTTTTCTTTTTTGTGTGGTGTAATGTAAAATATAACTCTTTTCTGTAGAAATGACTCCGGAGGCAGGGTTGCAACAGCACTACGGCAACTTTTCTTTTGCGTTTCTCATTTAAACAAACACTGAGAATTTGAGAATTGAAACGCTTTTTGAGTGCGCCAAGATAGGACAGCAGGAAGGGAAGAGGGAACGGAATCCTTGAGCAGGCCGCTATTATGTTCTCCACAGGAAGAGGACATGTTCCGCCTCAGAAACTCCGCCTTCTCCTCCACTCAGTCTCCTCCTAGGTAGGCAAGAGATTAAACATTCCTTCAGCATAACACATGTGCACTAACTATAATACTCATCAATACTAACACCAAATATAATTATTTAATAATTCTATCACAATGGCTCAAAGTAAAACCCAGCCTACAACTTGCCTCCTGTCTCTCCCTCAATACCCCTACTTTTTAACTCCAGCTTAAACATAAAGACAGTTCCAAAGTAAATTAAGTAATTTTGTCCAGTTAGATGTTTGGGTCAATATTCCAAAACATATAAAACGTAATCAAACAATGGCTCATTTTAGAGAATTATAATTTGTTTCAAGTGTCCGCCATTTCTTCCAAAACAAAGTCAACATTCAAATTGTGGTCTGAATAAAACTTAAAACTTTCAGAATCAAACGCAATCAAATTTCAAAATCACCCAGACACTGTGCAACAGTTATTTTCTGTGTTTGAAATTTCTTTAACTTTAATTTCTCCTATCAAGCATCAGTGAGTTAAAATAGGTGATGCTGAATGTAAGAAGGATTTTGACTTCCCATGCTGCACCATAGACTGAAAGAGAAGCAGCCACCTAACAAATTTGTTGCCGGGGTGGACTGCAATTTCACTAGCCAGAGCAATCTCCTGATCTCTGATCTTCCAAGTCTGATTGATGCACACGACCACACGTGCACAGAAACTCGTTCACATAACATCTGTCGACCCACAGAAGCGAAGCCCACTCTAAATGTTTTTACCAAAATCAGGGAAAGAGGAGGGGTGCTTTTTTATTTATTTTCCAGCTTTTCAAATGCTTTACAGTATTGCGTGCGCAGATTATCAAGATACTCATAATGAGGAATTTAACTTTTTAGCACTGAAAGAAACTCAAGTGGTGCTTTCATACATTTTCTGAAGGTCACGAAAAAGTTAAAAACATAACAGACAATGCTTTTGATTACCAAGGATATGCTGCTGTTTACCAAGGATGTTGATCAAACATGTAATATGCTGCCAGATAGAAATAAATAAAATCTTCCATTTCTGTTATTTAAACTCCACTGAGACCAATAAATGTGGATGAACACGCACAAAGAACGTCAAGCACAAAAACAAGAACTGACTTCTATGTACCAAAACAACCCCCATCAAATTCCCAATTTAAAAGCAATAAAAATGAATTTATATCTGGGGAAAGGACTCTGAGCTATTATCACAAAGTGTAATGGAAAAAATGATGAAGTATTGCCATTCTAATAGAGTGCGACGTCTCATCTAGGAATCAAGCTACAGCTCCTATTTTCATCACCCCATTTTTTTCCTTTCAAACTCATCAATCTGATTTATGCAAAAGAGGCTTTAATTCAGTTAGGAGGATCCATGTTGGAGAATAGCACTAGAATCTTGTTTACTTTAATGAAGAATGTTCAGCACAGTACGCCTTTGATGGGCCACATTAAGTGATGCTTGTTTATTAAATTCAGACGAGTCTGTTCTTCAGATTCTGCACCTTTGCAGAATGGTAGGTACATTCCTCATCATTGAGCTGAGCACACTGGATGTAAATATATCTGGTGTCAGACTGTTTGTGAAATACATGTTTACAATGGAAGAAGGTCGTTTTGAGCATTTCAATGGATACAACCTATAACTTAAAACAAACACCTTTTGAATTTCCCAAGCTAACATAAATCCATACATCTATAACACTTACGTAATTGTTCAGCAGATGTACATGACTTGTACAGTGTGAGACTTTGCAGGTGGTCTAAAAGGTAACACTTAACATCCTAAAAATGGCAGCCAAGCTAAAGCTTAGAGTTAGGTAGCAATTAGACTGGCCACTGACCCCTTTGCTCAGCATGAGATGAATAATTGCTATACACTGCACTGCAATTTCTGAGCACATTATACCATGTTATGCTCCTTTCTTTGATATGTTTCCTTTTTCTTCTTTTCTTTGTCACCTACTTCCATTTCTTTCTTTTAGGTGAACCAATTGCATAGAGCACTCGCAAGAATTCTACATATCTGCAGATACAAATCATTTTTATAGTGAGATTAAATTTAATCTCTAGACCTGGTTTGTCTCTGGAGTAGATAGAAAAATTACTTGAAACACTACTTTGGGTAATTCTCTGTCAATACAGCTAATATTAAGGGTCCTATATCTCCTGTAGTGCAATAAAATGGAAATCAAATTAATTAATCAAATTAAAGACCTAGTGAAACCAATGAGTCATTATTACCATTACTGTTTTATATGGCTTAGCATAGCATCTAGTGAATCAGTCATCGGATTATAACATCTGTACAAAACCCTGTAACCCTGTAACCACACTTAATACAAAAATCAATGAACTCAAATGTGTGTTTTTTTAAGTAAATGAAATGGCATATAGTTTATTAAATTAAATGAAACATAACAAAATATATACAATTATTAAATAACATATTATACATATAAAAACTACATCTTACTTTTATATATATAGAATTTCTCATGTTTCCCACTTCTTTCTTCATTGTAGCCATAGTGATCTTTGAAAGGGCCTTTCCCCCATCAGATTGTTTTGGCAAATGTACCTTTGTGTCACCACAGGGGTATTTGAGAAGGGCCCTTGATGGTGACGCATTCATACTTCACTTGTCAACTCAAGACAGGGCCAATCCTTGTTTCTGGACCCGACTCTCCCATTCCAACCTGACGAGCAATCACTTTTTGGTGATTCATCATCCATAGGATGGGCTTCATCCCTCATTGGAGTGTCAGTTTACGGATGGCTGGGCAGTATGAAAGAGAGCCTAGAGACAGGGACGTGCAGGTGAATGGACAGCCGTTCATCGCTCCAGGACCCCAAGGCCCACTGTTGTGCATCATTACAACTGGAAAGAGGGAAATGGACTCTTACACTCAATCACATACACACCAGCTCTTTCATGAAAACATGCTGCCTTGGCTTCTAGTGCACATTGATTGCTGCAAGTGCATTTTGGTGTGAATGTTTTCTCTGCCGTACATGATTGGAGCATTTAACAGACCACCACAGTAGAGAGTTTTTGGATAGGATAACACCTCAATTTAATCTGTCACAGTGACTGAACCTATGAAGACTTTCAATGTGGATGAAAATGTTTGCTGAGCTAGAGTCCTTATATTAGATATCCAAACATTTTTGGATAAATTAAATAAATAAATAAATTAAATTAAATAAAACTGCCTGAACGTCATCTCTACTTGGATGAAAAACCATCACCTACAGCTCAACATGGCCAAGAAAGAACTTTTGGTAATCCCAGCTCATCCCTCTGTGCATCACTACCTCACCATCCAGCTGCAATCCTCTACAGTCACCCCTTCTCCTACAGTCAGAAAACTAGAAGTGATTTTGGATGAACAGCTGTCCTTCAAAGACCACATCACAAAGACAACTCGAGCGTGTAGATTTGCACTGCACAACATTCGAAAGATCAGCCCCTTCTTAACTGAGCATGCAACTCAACTCCTGGTTCAGGCTCTGGTCCTCTCACGTCTGGACTACTGCAACGCTCTCCTAGCAGGACTTTCATCAAATGTGCTCAAACTTCTGCAGATGATCCAGAACTCTGCAGTTCATTTTATCTTCAAGGAACCGAAACGAGCTCATGTTACTCCCCTTTTCATCACTCTTCATTGGCTCCCCATTGCAGCTCGCTAACGCTGGCATACAAAATTATCTCCAGATCAGCCCCTGTCTACCTCCATGAGCTCATACACTCCTACATGCCTTCCATAAGCCTGTGCTCAGAGAAAGAACAGCGACTTGTGGTTCCATCCCACAAGGGAAGAAGATCTCTCAGCAGAACCTTCTCTTTCACTGTCCCTGGATGGTGGAACAAACTCCCTGATCCAGTCAGGAAAGCTGCAATACTAACAGCTTTCAAAAAGCAACTGAAAACTCTTCTATTCAGAGAGCACCTACTATAAAAAAACTACCTTCTTTTTGCCCTCCTCTGTCTTTATCTTCTTCCTCTACTTCCTCACTGCTTTGGTTTATTGATCAGTTGATACAATTTCTATTATGAGAAGCTGAGATAGACTTTGACAGTGTAACAAATTGCATATTGTCTCTCCCCTAATGTAAGTCGCTTTGGACAAAAGCTTCTGCCAAATGCATAAATGTAAATGTAAATAAATCCATTAGAAAAATTAGCATTTTAATTAAATCAGATGCAAATATGGTTAAGGTTAAGAAGGTTAAGACATCCTCTTGAAAACATTAAAACATTTATCATCAGAGACAGAAGCCGATGAAAAGAATCTTGTGGGGATTCACTAAAGACTGGTTTCAACAAGAATGGTTGAGAATATTTCCTTGGGATTTAAATCATACAGTGTAGTTGTAAATTCTGCCTCATTGTGGTTGTAAGTTTTTAATCATTCATCTAGACAAGATGATGAAGATAGGCATCATCACAGAAAGTATTGTCGCTGTTTTTTCATGAATATTCTTAAGAAGTCTGCTGAGCAAGAGTGTCTCTAAAATGAATTCTGGACAATGACAGCCAAACATCTGAACATTCATGGATGACCACACAGTAATTCAGATTTCATGTCGTTGGATTAGGAAGGCACTCAAGCTTCTGAAGTGTTTTTCAGACCTGTCAGATTAAGATCTTTGGTGTTGACGAAAGGAAAGATGGAGGACGAATTACAGTATTACATGCAGGTAAAGCCATCCCAACAATCTCTGTAAAAACCTGTAAAAAGCCTAGTTGCGTCCAATTCTGCATCTAGGCAGTTTATGATGTACTCCTAAACCCAGAGTAGAGTTACCAGCATCTCCCCTTCCAAGCAAGGAACCCTTGAACACACCCTCAGCTGGTGTGCCAAGGCACTTGGCAAAGTATTTTATCAGTGGAGGCACAACCAAATCCCAATGAAGATTCCTAAAGCTATCAGGACAGTACTTTGGTCGGCTAAAACGGTCAGTCCCTCTAGAAGACTATCGTCTCAGATCTGGTTGCAGGCATCTTGTCTGCTGTGAGAGACTTATTATTTAGTTATTGATGCGCATCAAGCGGCAGAAGAAGTTCCCCAGCCATATCGGTGCTACCGCTCTGTGACCTAATCTCGTCCTTGTGTTTGAAGCCGCCAAACAGTCTATGTTACTAGAATGGTCCCATGGAAGACCTCATTGAAGTGGTCTTTGATAAGTAGCTCTCATGGTACACAGGACTGGTCAATGAATGTCAGTAGGCTAGTTTGATAGTGAGGAGTCTCCATGTAGAGGTGGGCTTTAGATGTGGCATTTGTCTTGGCCAGAGTCTTTTTGTAAATTGGAAATTGAGGGAGAAAGAAAGAAAGAATGAAAGAAAGAAAGAGAAAAGCCAGCCAAGTGGAGACACTTGGATTCAAGGAAGCTAGTGGACCAGTTGACATGGTGAATATGACACGTGATGTCACACATTTCTTTAATTCATTTAATACCAATGTGATTTTCTCATGCTTGGCACACTGCATTGATTTCGAAAATTACCAAGCTTCAAGTGGAATGGCCCATGACCAGGAATTATGTTTTTCTTTTAATACCTCTGTGGGATTTTTGTGGTTATCGTTGGCTTGTGAAAGTGTCACAGTTGTGAAAGCGCTAGTCCATATTCTGCTGCTCAAGCCAACATTAACTTCACAAAACACTGAGGTAATCTCACACTCCAGCGACTAAAAAGAGAAATAATTACCATGAATAATTTCTATTAATAATAGCAGGAAATAGTTATCTACTCTGAATCTATTCAAAAGTTGATCAGCTAGGAGAGAATCATTGCAGCATGGAGGATAAATTAGATCTCCAAGATGCTATTGTGTAGGATTCAGTGATGTGCTTATGAATTATTTTACAACAAATTGAGGACAAATTTAGCTTTTTTGCTTTTATGTGACAGAAAAAAATTGAGAGCTCAAAGTGACAGATGTGCATTTAAATGATGCAACATTTGGACAGCAAACTACTCAGTCCTATAACAGACAAGCAAACACAATCACAATCTGCGTTTGGTTGCTTTCACTGGGATCTCACTCAGACCAGTGAACTGGACATATGGAGTCATCTACAGACTAGTGAGGTGAGTGTAATTTGTTTGCCTGGCTCTAATATTCTCTTTCTCCCCAGGTTAAACCACAATTACTTCCTTGCAAACACAAGCAGATTAAATAAGTCATGTTTGTCCCTTCTGCCATCTGTTCTTTGCCGTCTACGCTTGACTGAGAATGTCATTCATCTTTAAACCTAAAGCAATATCTTTGTTGCTGGATCTATTTTGCAGGTAATATTTCAAAAACAGACTTTTGTTCAAACAGTAAAATAAATTTTCTTTATTGTTATGTTCATTCTGATTTTTGTATATGATTGTCAATTAAACAAAGAAAGCGTTTAAAAATGTAATAACTTTTCTGAAAATAGAAGAGAAGCACTAATTGGAACCGAGAGAGAACTAAACCAATATACAAAGTAATTTTACCTGCCCTCCCTATGACTTTCCATTGTTTGTTTAAAACAAAGCAACTGCATCACAACATACTTAAAGAATCTAATTGTAACTGTGATATTCAGATCTCTCTTAATGAATCTCATCAAGTATTCAGTCCTGATTAAAAGAATGCTCAGCTAGCAGCTCGACTGAACATGCTGAGATGCTTTTGTCTCATCAGAAGGAACATGTTGGCTCTTCAGGACTCCAGTGGCTTCTTCAATCCTCGATGAGCACGCTGGCAAAAGCTGGCCCTTCATTTCACAAATTATGCCTCGCAATGCCTCTTGCACATGATGACATTATATGAACACAATATGCAAAAACATGGTGAAGTTAATTAAAAGAGGCAGAATCCCAAAGAGTGAAACACACAATTAATCAAATTCTAGAGATATGGGGGGAGCACAGGGCTGCTTTTGCTCTATGATGAACTTTCACTATATTCAAACTAGTACATGCTGCAATTTGTGTGCGTCTGGCTTCTTATTTAAATAATATGTTTTATGCTTTAGAATACATGTATGAAACCAAATGACTTGTTCCACTTGACTGCTTAAATGTAAATCTAAAATGTAACATGGTTTATTAATTATGCATAAAGATTTTACCTAATCAAATGCACAACTCACATGCAGTAAATTTAATCAAAATATATAATTTATAATAGTACAAAAAATGTACAGCAAAACAGTCATTTTGAATGAAGGATTTGTTAAGTTTGCCAACTTTGTTTAATTAGTTCAGATACTTTAGAAGTTAAAAGTTTAAAATTAATTGGAAAAAAAATACATTTATTTCTACGTGTTATTACAGCCCTGCCACTTCTTTTTAGATTTTTTAAGTTTTTCAACTTATTAAAATTTTAGTGGGCTGATTTACAAAAAGCAGTCTGCAAATGCATGATTCACAACTGTTCTCTCATCAAGATATATTTAAACCCTGCTGATTTTCAATGATTTCCACATAAACAGTAGGTTTATTAAATTGTGAGTTACAGAACAACCAAAATAAAAAAAACATGCACTTAATTTAAGTTAAACCGATGTAAATACATATACAGTTGCACTACTATTACCCAAGCAATGTTTATGATATTATGCGCATGCTTAAAGTAAAGTGTTTGATTGAGCACAAGTTTTTTGACAGATAAGACAAGGAGACAATAATGTGTATCTAAATCTTTATTTAGTTTATTTTGCAATCAGAAAGTGTTTACACAAAAAAAAATGCACCCAACTCTCAATAGCAGATGGAGACATTTATTGGTGTTTTAAAATCCTGTTTTAAGGCATGAAAATATGTGTGACACAAGTGTCAATAGGATAGACACATGGGTGGATACATTACCAATATTTTTCCATTTATGTTCTGACAAGTAACCAAGCCTTTAGTGAGAGTTTAGAATGCTGAGTGATTAATCACTACATTTTAATTTGGGGTGGAGTATCCCTTTAATGAACTGAGAAATTCTTTGTTTGTGCTCAAACATTTAAAAAAGTTACCTTGGCTGTAGTAATGTTAGTTTTTTTTTGTTTAGTTTTTTACAAAATCTTGCTATTCGGCGTTATATTACAATTAATTTCTCTAAAAAATGAATACTGGTGAATTATCGGATTCAACTACTTCCCATGATAATTATAAACGCCAGTACTAAAATTTAATGTTCAAATATAAACCAAAAAAGATGCAACAAATCAGCAAGTGCACTTTACTATAACTGTGTGTCTTGCTTTAACAAAATCTGTTTACTCAATGTTTTCTATGATCATTTACCACACAGGTTTGACTCAAGAATAACCAAACAAGCATGTCTAATTTTCATAGGCTACCACTCCATTCATTTGTATCACAAAGGCACTTTGGCATCCTGATGAAGGCAACCCAGACATACTCAAACTCTAATGGTCCCATCATTCACAAGCTTCCAGGATGTGCAGTAAAGCAGGACTGATTTATTGAAAGCCCCAGAGAAAAAGCATGTCCTCTGTGTGCTGGTGAACTCCGTCATTTTGTTCTGCTTGAAGCTTTGAATAGAAGCACACTGAGCTGATGGTCAAATAAAGCTCTGGTCTTATTGTTTGGCTGGACTCGACAAATTGAATAAATCAGGGGTGACTGCACTTGTTAACCTCTGTCCTCCATGCTGAATCCTGCACTCCGGCCCGTGAAAACGTGTCATCAAAGAAAAAGAACAGTGCTTGAAGATAAAAAAAGAGGCTAACTAATGGAGCTATAGAAAAGTTCAATACAGGTGTGGAAAAATAATGTCAGTATTAAACAAATATAATAAGTAATATAAAATTGTAAATATGAATTAAATTTGTGGTTAATTAATTAATTATATGGTGAATAATAAAAATTTAAATGTGGTCATTTTGAAGTGTCGTTGATGTTTACAGTTTTATACAGAAACGTTATTTTAAGTTAGCTAGAAAAATTATTCCATCTAAAAGGCACAATTTTATCCAGCTGCAGACTAAACATCTGCAGCAATGTTGTGGGGTAGAGTCAGCGAGCACATAAGAGGGAAGTTAGGGGGAACAGCGAGATCATGACTACTACTCTTTTTTTCTTGAATTTTTTTTGTGAGACCTTTAATTGATAAGGTGGGATTTGATTTGGCAATTTAATGACTAAACAATATGTTTTATTTAAAGTATTAACAATGATTTGATTAATGAAAGAACCTAAACTGATTCTGTAATAATCATTTGATGCATGTTCCTGAAATTCATATTGACTTTGTCAATTAATTATATATATATATATATATATATATATATATATATATATATATATATACAGTGAAGAAAATAAGTAGTCCCACTAGATATCATGGAGGGGTCTGAAATTTTCACCTTAGGTGCTTGTCCACTGTGACCGACATGATCTTAAAAGAAAAATCCAGAAATCACAATCTATTAACTATTATATTTTTAACTATATATTTGTATGATACAGCTGCAAATAAGTATTTGAACACCTGAGAAAATCAATGTTAATACTTGGTACAGTAGCCTTTGTTTGAGATTACAGAGGTCAAACACTTCCTGTAGTTTTTCACCAGATTTGCACACACAGCAGGAGGGATTTTGGCCCATTCCTCCACACAGATCTTCTCGAGATCATTAAGGTTTCTAGGCTGTCGCTGAGACACATGGAGTTTGAGCTCCCTCCAAAGGTTTTCAATTGGGTTTGGATCTGGAGACTGGCTAGGCCATGCCAGAACCTTGATATGCTTCTTACGAAACCACTCCTTTGATTTATGGCTGTGTGCTTCTGGTCATTGTCATGTTGGAATACCCAGCCTCGACCCATCTTCAGTGCTCTAACTAAGGGAAGGAGGTTGTTCCCCAAAATCTCGCAATACATGGCCCGGTCATTTCTCTCCTTAATACAGTTCAGTCACCCTGTCCCACATGCAGAGAAAACACAAAGCATGATGCTACCTCCCCCATGTTTCTCAGTAGGGATGGTATTCTTGGGATGGTACTCATCATTCTTCTTCCTCCAAACACGCTTAGTGGAATTTTGCCAAAAGAGTTCTACTTTGGTTTCATCGGAACCCATGACTCCTCTGGATCATCCAAATGGTCGTTGGCAAACTTTAGACGGACCTGGACATGTGCTGGTTTAAGCAGGGGAACCTTTCGTGCCATGCATGATTTCAAACCATGACGTCTTAGTGTATTACCAACAGTAACCTGGTAGTCCCAGCTCTTTTCAGGCATTGACCAGCTCCTTCCATGTAGTTCTGGGCTGAATCATCACCTTTTTTAGGATCATTGAGACCCCACAAGAAGAGATCTTGCGTGGAGCCCCAGTCTGAGGGAGATTGACAGTCATGTTTAGCTTCTTCCATTTTCTATTGACTGCTCCAACAATGGACCTTTTTTCACCTTTCTGATTGTATTGGGTGGGCAGGTGTCTTTATGCAGCTAACAATCTGAAACAGGTGCATCTAATTTAGGATAATAAATAAAATAGGATAATAAATAACAAATAAATAAAAAAGTGGAGGTGGATTTTTTAAAAGGTGCACTAACAGGTCTTTGAGGGTCAGAATACTAGCTGATAGACAGGTGTTTAAATACTTATTTGCTGCTCTATCATTAAAAAAATTGTTAAAAAATCATACATTGTGATTTCTGGAAATTTCTTTTTAAATCATGTCGCTCACAGTGGGCATGCACCTATGCTGAACATTTCAGACCCCTCCATGATTTCTAAGTGGGAGAACTTGCAAAACAGCAGGGTGTTCAAATACTTATTTTCCTCACTGTATATATATATATATATATATATATATATATATATATATATATATATATATATATATATATATATATATATATATATAAATAAAGTTATTTATTTTTCGTTTAAACTCTCGTTTTTCATTGGCAATTGATTTGAAGCCAATATAATGGTATTTATATAAATGCCATTGGTAACTGAAGCAATGCACAAATAATGCGCTATAAGTGCAAAACCAAGCAACTTCTGAAAAAACTGTTCAACCATATTCACACAACAATCAGTGAACCAGCTTTACAAACATTAAATAAGGCATGTACAGTAATTTGGTTTGGTATATTATGTTCATGTCTCACAGCAAGAAGGTCGCTGGTTCTAGGCTCGGCTGGGGCAGGTGGCATTTCTGTGTGGAGTTTGCATGTTCTCCCCGTGATCGCGTGGGTTTTCTCCGGGTGCTCCGGTTTCCCCACAAGTCCAAAGACATGCAATATAAGTGAATTGAATAAGAACAATTGCCCATAGTGTTAAAGTGTGAATGTGTGTGTGAATGTTTCCCAGCGATGGGTTGCGGCAGGGAAGGGCATCCGCTGCGTAAAACATATGCCAGTGAGTTGGCGGTTCATTCCGCTGTGGCGACCCCGAAAGGGAATAAAGCCGACATGAAGATGGATGGATGGATATTATGTTCATGTTAGGAAATAGCTTCAGAGGTAACAACGAAATAAAAATATAACCATAGCTTAGTTTGTTTTATTGATAAGCAAGTTTTCAGGCATTTCACTAGGATGAATTTTCCATTTAGTAAAAAACTGTGCCCTTAAACAAAATGTGTCCTTCAACTTTACATGTGTACTATTAATGTGGCTTTATCAATAAACCCATAACATTACCATTTAATTCAAAAGGGCAAAGTTGGTTTTCTTTGAGTTTACAGGGACCCAAGCAAAGGCAGAATCCAAGTGAAGACGGGCAGAAAGTTACAGAGGCTACATGAGGCAGAATCTAGGCCACACCATAGGAGCCTTGAGGGAATGGTGACACGGGGAAACCAGACATGGGATATTTTTGAGTCCCAAGTTGAAAAACAAAACGAAGGAGAGACGGTACCTAATTCAAGAGGACGTTGAGGACAGCAGCAGTTGAGGAGAAAAGGTCAAGGACAAGATGAGAGGATATAGTTGAGAGGAAGGTGACCTGGTCTGAGATCTAGAAAAACGGGCCACACCACATCAAATTTCCCATCCAGGTAGTTTATGACCAACTCCCAACCCATCTAACTGACAAACGAGCTCCAAACAAGGAACCCTTGAACACATCCTCAACTGCAACACTGGTGCAATGAGAGATGGAAGGTTTCGCTGGAGACACGATCAAGTCCTCAAGTCCATTGCAGAACCAATCAACTCAGGACTCCAGTGGGCTAAGATGCACCATCTCTCTAAGAAGACCATAACCTTTGTCAGAGCTGGGGAACCGCCAACCTCTGCAAACAGAAGAACTAGAGATTGGCAGATGTTGGTGGACCAAGATTGGCAGTTGAAATTCCCCAGTCATATAAATGCCACAAATCTGCCTCTGAAACATCGACGCAAATTGTGTTTCTGAGTTGTCAGTCGCATGGAAAAAGCTCTTTGAAGAAGCCTTTGAGAGGAAGTTCACAAAGTACTCAGGACTGGTCAATGACTGCCAGAAGGCCGAATGGAGAGCAAGGAGCTTCCCAACGAAGGTGGGTTGCAGGGGGTTTGTGACACGTTCCTTGGCCAGACCCCTCAGCCTACTGGGAATCAAGGGAGAAAGGAAAGCAGAGAACTATCCGTAGCATAGCAGAAGTGGCAATGAGGTCCTTGTTGTGTCTCAAAAGTAGAGACCCATGGATTCTTGGAAGCTAGTTATCCTTCTGGACACAAGCTGAGATCTGATCAGCCTCAGCAGGGTCACCTGGATGAGGGTGTATGAAGTTGAAAAACCAAAAAGCATCAGTAGAGTTATTGGCACAGTAATTATAATATTCAGTTGAATTTATAAATTATTTTAGCCTTTTATTTATTTTAACATGTTAGTAACTATGCAGTTGTACAAAGTGACATTTACCAAATTCATTGCATCAAATACACAATCTTAGCATTATTTAGTGCTATGCTCTACCAACTGAGCTACAGGAAATCAATGTAAATAAATTACGTCAGAAACCCCTTTACTTTTAAATCAAGTTTAATCTGATTGCAACTGTTGCTTTTCAACTGAACCAATATTTCAATTTCTCACGAATCTTCTGCTCCTAAAGAAACCTGTCTAACAGATGAATCCTTGTCCACAATCTTTTATCATTGATACTTTCCTTGGCTCCCTAGTCTTCATTTTGTTGAAAATTAATTGGAATCCACGAGGTATCAGAAGTATCTGTGCTAAAAGTAAAAATCTAAGCATCTGACTTGCATGAATGTTATCAAGTAATGTTTAAAACCAAAGCATCCATTAGTTTGAGCCCAAAGTAAAAATGTTTATTTGTTATGCTGCATAAGCAAATGGTATGCATTGAAAAGGGAAAGAAACAAAGAATCTGCAAATGTAGTTTTAGTGAAATAACTGCAATGAATAGAGGCATTAGATAAATGCTTCTTAATAGGCTTTTCATCCTGGAGCTCACATAATAGCTTCTGAATTTCACTGGCATTGTCAATTAGCAAACTTTTCTGTTTTTCAGCATTTAATGGAGCAAATGAAACTGAGCCCTTCAGCACAAAAGCAAAGCCTTTTATTGCACCTGAAAACAGCTCTACTTTAGATTAAGTTTTCTTTAAGACTATTTCTGTAACATACTGAGATGAATGTTGGTGGGAATCTTCCACATTATCTTGTTAAAGACAATTATATTGAGGTCAAAAGCTATTCAGCGGTTCTTCTTTACTATCAGGCAGCAGGTGGGGCAGTCCTGGCTTCTCCTTTTCTCAATTATTCTGGAACTGTGGATGCTTTCCTAATTCAAGGATGAAGAGTGTGATGGTTTGAATGAGAAAAATGTCTTTTGGTGCCATGCCTGTATTAATTAATGGAATGAATGCATTTCAAACTGTGTTGTTGTAATAAGGTACCATAGTTACTGTCACAAAAAAGAAGTTTGTTATAGGGCTGGATGATTTCGAAATTTTTTTTTAATCATGTACTTTTTAAATAAAATCTAAAAGTGAGTGTAAGAGTGTGTAATCATTGGGATTCAATGTTGACGGTTAACATCTCCAAACCAAACGCCACCATAGAATCGATGGCACTTTGTGTTGTTACGCTTAATATTTTTAAGCGTCTGCTGATTGCCTATTATCTTGTTGTGGTTTTGACCTGCACAAGCATTTCTAAAAGTCACACACCCCACTTTTAACAGATTCATGAATTCGATTTAGATATTTTTCAATGCCATGCCCCAATCTGAAAACTTACATTACATCCTACATTTATATTAATTTAGAAAACATATAAACTTTATAGTGTATAAGACATGAGTTTGTATAGTCTGTCATGTGACAGAAATTGTTATGGCTATGTCACTATGCACACATGCATGTGGAAGAATCTTCTTTCCCATTCATTCCCATAGAATTCTATTCATTCTTACACATCTGGGAATTATTCAAATAAATGGTTAAATATCTCTGAGTACCTCAGAAAAAAAAATGTATTCCTGTTGCTAGATTTGAATTAGTTAATGAATACATTTGAAAAGCATTGTTTCTACATTTATAGACATTTGTTCGCAGTTTATAGATAAAACTGCAAAGGTTTTATTCTTGGTTTATACGCATCGATATAATATGCATAATAACGTTAATTCCATGCTTTACTGAGGATCAGTTAAACGTTTATAAATTAAACTTTTCACTATTTAAAAACCAGTTAGTTATTAGTTGTAAGCAATTCATGAAATCATTTAGAATGTGTTAATACATTACTATTATTATTATTATTAATCATTTGAAAACAAATTCATACATCATTTTAGTCATATATATATAGGAACAGTAACTCAGTGTGATATTAAATGCTTGATTCAAATATATGTCAAATGTAACTCATTATTAATTCAGAACATTGCTAGTTAACTCTTTTGGAGAGCTCTTCTAAAGTGAGGACTAGTTATGACTATATTTGATTTATAAAGCATTTTTTGTATACTAACATTACATATATGTTTATTTAAAAGTACAGTTCAAAAACTTTATTATTTCACCCACACACAGTTTTGGAAATGTTTAGAATGAGTAAAACCCAGTGCTTAAAAGCCTTCTCCTCTTTTAAAATGTGTCCAGTGATTTGACCTGATTAAACATCTGAAATGTAGCAGTGACATAGAAAAAGGTTTTTGTCAGATGTTGACCTAGATCCGAATAAATAGTATTGTATTAGTATTGTGGCACTGAATGTTTTGGATGTTTCGTGGGTTGTTATTGTTGCACTATGACACGAAATCATCTTCTTGGAGGTACTTGTTCTCACAATAAAACCTCAGTTCTTTTATCTGCACAAGTATATATAATAATCTGAAAAGATGAGTGCAAAAAAAATGAAAATAAAATTGAACAAAAGCCACCAGACTGCCCTAACAAAACACTCCAGGGCATCTGAAGCACTTACAGTCCGACCAGAGAAACTTTTCAAGCACCTCATGCAGCGTGCTTTCAGATTGAAGGAAGAAGGGAAAAAGCTGCCTTTATGAGATTGGTGTTCACCCCTGAGTGAGACTAATGCATTTCTTCCCAAAGCGCTCCTTCAGAGGGGTGACGGTGGGCTGTGAGGTCAGCGGAGTCACTGTGCTGGGGCATTATGAAAAACCACGAAAATGCAAAGAGGTTTCAAGAGAATTTTTTTTACAGAAGTCCCAATATATATTCCCTACCTGCTTTTGCTATGTCATTTCCACTGCATGAAAGTAACTTGAGTGCTTTATAATGACTTCAAGTTACTCTCTCCAAAACAATTCAGTCAATGTCCCAACCCTCACAAAAAATGATGCAAATATTCCAGTCAATACAGGACTTCTATTTCTGCGATTCGCAGTGAAATGTTCAGTTAATCCCTTGCATCCTCTTCAGCATCTCCCAAATCCCTGCTGTCAAAAGCAACAGCTGCTTCCCAGTGGCCTCCATGCCAGCTGAGGGCAACACTGGGAATCCTGGCCCATGGGTAATACCAAGCAGGTGCTGTTTTGTGTGTGTGTGTTTGTGTGTTGGGTAAAGACCCAGCTGGCCACCAATTCTCAGGCCTCGACCCAGCCTCAGGCCGGTGATAAAAGGGCCGTTTGAGCTCCTGGGTGTGCTAAGTGTCTTGTCAGCCATTGAGGCTCTAATGGGCTCCCACCATCACACTCAGCATTCATGGCCAGCTATTATGGAGAAGCGAATCCAATTGCTTTGCTCTGCCTGTTGAAGTAAAGAAAGCTGCAGAGACCTGTTGAAAGTCAATGTTGCTGTCAGAAGATTTGGAACTGTCATATTGTGGAGAGCCACCTGGTGATGCAGTTATTTCTACCTTTTTTGTATATTAATTATTGATTTATTTATACTTATTCATTTTTCTTTCCTCAATAAACCTAAAGATTCTTGACAGGTCTTCGAGAAAGTTATTCTTGAAATGATACGCTTTAAGCAATGGAAAAATAATTAGGCTGTGGTAGATGTACATGTAAGCTGAAAATAGCTAGTTTTAAAACTGTTTTTTTTGTTTGTTTGTTTAAAATCAACTGACTAATAAAGATGCATTACTGGAAACACCACTGACCAATGAGGAGACAGAGTTAAGCCCAAACCCATTGAGAGATTTGTGTCAGAAGTGAATCTGAAAAAATAAAATAAAACTGGAAACTGAAATTGAAAAAATAGACATCGAAACAAAAAAATTAAAAACTGAAACCGAAAAACATAAAACTGAAGTGGAAAAAAATATGACATTTTAAAAAAGGGTTTTGAAAACAAAATATAGAAAACTGAAACTAATTTAATATGTTTATGTAATTTTTGTAGATTATTTTTGTTATATATATTTGTAAAAATTGTATCAAACATTTGGTACAAATCTCACTCCACACAAAAAGGCCAGAACGTAAAGGTTTCTTTCATAACCCCGTTCCCCGAATAGGGAACGGAGACTTACTATTTACATTTATAGATTTTTAAAAAGTTTCAGTCTCGGCATTGCGATTAATCGTGATTAATTTGGAAAAATTGTGTGATCAATTAGTTAATTTTTTTTAATTAACCCTTAAACTGTACTAAAATATCTAAATCAGTGTTTTCTTATACAATTACATGTTGGGGAATGGATGGAAGATTTCACTCCAGTTGCAATTTTATGTCAGGTCTTTAGCCAGCACATAACAAGCCAATTCAAGAGTAATGACTTCCATGCACAAATATATGAATGCAAGTTCAAAGACAAAAAAGAAATAAAAATTCTAAAGAATTTTTAAAAACATCTAAATAGTACTTCAAGTGAAAGTTTTTCCACTGAACCTGCTGAAGTTTGCACGTTTCACAATATAATTACCTAGCATCGAAAACAAAATGGCGAGCTTTTGAAATACATATTTGGCGAGCTGTCCAAGTGAGTCCAGGATGTCCCCTCCAAAGTGTGCTAAAAGGTTAAAAGTTGGTATAGAACAAAACAAAAGAAGAGAAACAGTGTATATTTGAACATATATTCTAAGTTAGTAATGGGCTGAAAAGTAAAAACTTGCTTACAGGATAATTATAAAGCAATCTCTTCACTAATTTTGTATAATTAATTACATATACTGTAAGGTTTTTTGTTTGTTTTATTATTTTGGACGCACAAATAATTTGTAAAAAGCACAACATGTCAACCACCTCAGAGAGTGAACACACAGGCATCACAGCTCTAGGCAATAGTTTCTTAGTAATAATACATATAGTAAGAGCTCACATAATATATTTCAACTAACAATCCCCAGTACCTGACAGCCTGCTCTTTCAGCTCTGGCAATATTTAGTCAGTTAATAATTCACAGACTCTTTGTGGGAATATTAAAACAGCAGTGAAATTTCTCATGTGAACTTAAGTGAGAGTGTTTTGGCAGAGCTACTCACCCAACTCAATACAAATTTGATATCTGTCTAGTGTTAGACCTTTAGACCTTCCATTGGTCGAAAGAGTAATGGCTTTCCCCACGTCTCCACCTGCGTCTTCCATCCTCCAAATGGTAATTGCAACAGAATTAAATCTTTCTTTTACATGAGGGTGGTCCAAAGTCAGCCTTGGAGTCAGCCTTTTTATATTCAACCATCACAAAACACATCTATCAACGCTCGTTTAGCTAATCTTGGCTTGTATCAAACAACCCTTCAGCTAAAATATCAAAAGGGCAGCAGACTTCCAGGACTACTTTTGGACACCCCTGTTTTAAGTTCATACTCTTCCGGTCAGAAACCTGCCTGGGAGTTTAAGGAGTTTCCTTACATCACACTGGAAAAACCTTCAGTTTCCTTAAACCAAAACTTGAGAATAAAACAGAGTGAAAGACGGAATGAGCAGTACACAACTTGGACTTGTGTTATCTAAGACAGCAACAAGGATTAAAAGAAGATGCTCAAATCCAGGGTGTACAGAAACCAAACATCTATGTGACTCTGGCTTATAGAGGTGAGGTTATATAATAGTGTTCTCCAAACGCCATTATAGTGTCAATCAATGTTGCTAGCTTGTTATCAACTAACATTTTTAATTAATATATTTTGAAATAAATAAACCCACGGAAACCACAATGGACTTCAGTGACAGCCGCAAACATAAGTTTACAATCCATTTCCTCTTTTCAGTCTAAAGCCCCAGGTCTTTTTTGTATCAATCTGACACCATCAAGCAGCTTCTTCCCTGTCTGAATCTTTATTGAAATTCAGCAGACTCACACTAAGGAGTCAGGACACACTCTGCTAACTAACTCATCAGCAAAGTCCAACTCAGCCTCCACAGTTAAAAATAGAGTTTCTTTTAATGCCTCCATGAGACACCATGCATTTCATTCTTCCCAAAGCTAATTGGAGTTGCAGAGGGACTCAGACTGGCACTGTCTCAAAATGTAAAGCTTGTAATGACAGAAAGTTTATCTAGGCTTTGGGTGAACAGCAGTGAGTGGCGTACATGTGTTTTGGGGGAGGAAGGACAACAAAAACGCAGTAATTGTTTAATGTGGAGCAAAGCTGCAGTAACTCAACATGTGCTGTTTTTGGCAGACTGACAGAAGACAGCAGGCTTAACGGAAGTGTTGAGTTGTCAGCGGCTTACACACAATATCAAGAGACCTGGACACAGAATGAGTAGGTTTTCGTTTTTTTCATCTGTCAGACAGTTTAATGCAGCTGTAAAATATTCAACACTTTGGATGCCATGAATTGATCTGATGTAGCTCCAGTCAACATAACAATTCTGAAGCTAATATTAATTTATGGAAAAACTGTATATATTATATTATATTATATTTTATTATAAAACAATCCATGATGGAATTTTGACAATACTAAGTAAAATACAACTATAAAGCACAGCTTAATGAATGACGAATTAGTGCCTTCTTTCATTGGGCCAAAGGTCTCAAACTCAAATCTGCAGAGGACCAAACTCTTCAGTGGAAATCTCACCAAGGACCACAGCACTTAAATAATGACACGTTTTAATGTATTTACTTCAAGTAGCTAATACATACATAAAAACAATCAAGTAAAAGATCCACAACATTTTGAACTTAATCTCAAAAAACAACTAGTATTTGAAATAAAATATAGGCTACAAAAAAGAAACACTTGAAACCATTTAAAAATAAATCTTTATTTCCATGAAGTAGGTAATTGTGTTTTATTTCTATTCTACTTCATAACGAAAGGCTATACAGATGTTTATTGTGTTCATTAAATATTTTTATATCCATATTTTATATATAACAGCCCTTTAAATTTATTTTTGTAACACAAAAAGCACATAGAAGAAGAGCTGCCCAATGATAAATACAAACTAATGAGGCTTAAAGCAAACAGCAATCTGTACCATGATTTATCCAGAGACCTTTAACAACAAGAAACAGCACCAGACTAAAAACATCATGTTGCAAGCCCAGAATTGCTTTTGATGTCTTAATATCATTAAATAGAGATGCAAACCTAATACAACAATTCAAGATGATCAATCTAGAGTTATTGACTTGACCTGTCGCTCTTCCATAATGCTGCTAAAAAATAGGTCCTTCTTCTGGTGACAAATAGCACCTTCTTTCACTGTGACTTGTGATTTAATTGTATTTCATTTTTAATTAATTTATTTATTTTTTCATTTCAATTAAGACTTCATGCATTCAACATTCAAAGGTTTATTCGTTTTGAATCACATTGACCAAATTTTCTAAAAGCTGTACCTGTCTCAAAAATGGAAGGTTTTATTATTTTTCCCCTTAAAGGATGCAGGGGTTCTCACTTTGACAACAAAACATCTGACAATTTATAATAATAATAATAAAAAACCAGTTGCTACATGGACATGAGAACAATTGGTGCCTAGCCCAGACTGTGAAGTGATTAGTAACAAGCAAACCACAACAGTTTAGGCTTTAAAGTAGAAAGAACTTGTCCTTAACAATTTGATTTGTATTAGGGACAATCATGAATAACAGAAAACATGTCAATGTACAAGTGTTATGTGTTCAATTGAAGCTGCATTAATATACATGATGAATTTAGTGTTTTCACCTTTTATTAAATTATCTGCTGTAGTTAGTAATGCTACAGAATCAGCATCAAATTGTTTAGTTAAATTAGACAACTGGCAGACACGTGTAGCACATTTAACTTTATGTGCATGTTGTCATTTTCACTGTATATGAAGCTCATCTGGAAAATAAAATAAAGGCAGGGGCTAATTAGTATAAATAGAGCCTATAAATGTGTGTGCAGGATCTCCAGAGGGATGGGCAGGTGGCTTCAGCCAGATGAATTATTCATGTGTCCTGTGGCTGTTTTATGGAAGGAGAATACAATCTATCTTGGGAGCCATCATCAGGAGATGTAATATTTATGACTCGATTCTCACCAGTACTCAAATGTGTCTACTTTATAGCACATGGGCAGCAGCTCTCATAGTGATGCCAACAGTAGGATTCACATGACATCATGCTCAACATCATTGCAGAACACTGTTAGATGTTGAACTGAAAATGTCTTAATTTCCAACATTTAATTTGCTATCTTAAAGGTACTGGATATACAGATTTTTACAATTAATTTTATGATTACTGACAATGGAATAATAAGATCAAAAACATTTTGATTTCACTATGGTTTGATGCTTTTCTGCATTATGGACACCATTATCACCATCGGTATTCCATGGCTGACAGTGTTAACATGCTTTAAACCCATTTGCATAGCATTTCAATATAGTGGCTTTATTGTATGTTGTCTGGTATTAAACGAGCAGGTATACAATTCAATATATACTCTTAAAGTCCATTAGTATTTAAATTACATTTGTTGAATTAAATTTAATGAGTTCGCTTTTGCTTATCATCACCGAGTATCACAAGCATACTAGGTGAGCTGTCCGAGTGAGGAGTCCAGGAGCAGGAATCGATCTGGGCCTGGAGAAAACCTCACTTGATGTAGTGAAGGGGTGGAAGGAGCGATAGTTTGCACAACGTTGATGTTGTTGCTTAGGTCATGTCTTATATACTGGAATATTACAAGTAGGTGGGACCATTTGATTAGACCGTTAATGTCAGCCAAGCTCCTCCCTAACTTATGGTAATTGATTGTTTAACCTCATTTGTGGTAAACTGAAGCATTAAGTGATAAGCAGAAAATACACAGAAAAACAGTGCTACGTTGCACCAAATTTGGTCCTTTCCTCATAATCATAGGGGAACCTTTTTTGGTGCCATTTAGCAATAGTATCACAGTGTACTCTTAGCAACCAATCTTAATGATAATTATACAAGAATATATAGGAAAATTGCATTCATATGTAAAGAAAATATTAGGTTTGATAAGATAAACATAAAATGCAACAATGCCATTGTGCAAAAAACCCTTTATACCCCAATTGAAACAGAAGGCAGATGAATAGATGGATTGAAGGATGGATGGATGGATAGATGGATGGATGGACTGGTGTATAAATGAATGAATGGAACGACAGACAAACAGACAGATGAATGAATGGATGCATGAACTGATGTGTGAATGAATGAACAGACGATGGACAGATGAATGGATGGATCCTATGAAAATAGATATTGCTCAGATAACCCTTATTTCAAACAATGCAAGGGAATGCAAAATGGATGAAATGGATAGATGGATCAATCTTTGCAGTCAACTGCCTTCTAATTACTTTGCAACATTCTATCTTTTTTCGTAAAAATTGGCACAATGTAACCAAATTGAGGAATTAATAGTTTTGCCTTCTTCACTCTGAACCTGCTCTCAGCTTCTTCATTGCTTTTTGTTAAAAGACAAGGCTAACACAGTCTTCACACACACACATCACACACATACACTGGCATTTCCATAAAAAATATCAGAGGTGAGGAGAGAAAAAACAGAACAGAAAATGCCTTTGCCGAGTTGACACTAACCCCACGCTCGTCCTCCCTCCCTCCCTCCACTCTCTTGAGATGCTGCAAGGAGGTGGGATGGGGGGAGGGGGGGTGACACACCAGGGTATCTACAGCAAAATCAGTCCCTAGTGGGCAATTATTCGTGTGCAAGCGGTGTAGGGATCATTCTGTGGGTGGCGGAGCGCTGGGTAAACGCCAGGCCTCTGAGGGAGCAGCACTCCATTAGAAGCGAATCCATCACCAGCAACAAAAGAGAGAGCAGCTAGGATATCACTGTCAATGTCACATCTCGCCAGCTCACAACACATGCTCTCCAGGGGCTCTCGGCTCACTTTCCTACAGCTTGCTTTCTCTGTTCTATTATCACTTTGTCTGAAAAGTCTGTGTGGAGGTTAGGTGTTGTCCACACAGAGTGAACGAATGACCCATGAGGCTCACAAGGGAAGCATGTTTCAGGAATGACAACTAAGGGGCTGGTTTACAACCAGGGCAGGTGTACTTGCGTTATCGCTTTATTAATACAAGGAGATCAGATTGAGATTTTTTTACATGAACGGTATAAAAAGGACATTCTGCTAGGCAAGCTAAAGGCCAGCTCATTTACAAAAAATAAGTAAATACACAAGGGTTAATGATATAAGGGGTTAATTATATGTCTGTTTTATCTAGTCTAATTGGTACAAGTAACCCCTTCATACTGTTTCGAGTGTGCTCACTTTTGAGAAGTTTTATGTTGACATCAATAGGAGTATCTTCATTTTTTGTGACAAAGACATCACCAAAACCATTTATCAATGCTTTTTTAATCTGGAAGTCAAGTACAACATTTTTTATCGTAGTTTACTCACATGTTTCCAATCTGTACTATTGTGCTGCTATTTAGATTCCTCACTCACTTGCTGCAAGTTATTTTTTTATATTGTTGCAATTTGGCTTGTGCTCTCCATATCTTATAACATGTTGATGAGGTCAACCATTGAGTAGAGGCTATATTCACTAAATGTCCTTATTGATGCAGTGGTCAAGTTTTATTCAAGCTCAAGTCTACTTTTTGACGCTGTTAGAACATAAATGTGTCCACTGAGAGGACACATTTCAGTGCTGCCACTGAGAGATCAACCATTAGGTAGAGGCTATATTCACTAAATGTCCTCATTGATGCAGTTTAATTCAAGCTCAAGTCTACTTTTTGTGTCACCCAGAAAAAGGTCCAGAGACTATACCATTATCTTTTTGAACAGACTAGTCATTTCCATTAACAAACATGATCCCTCCAACCTGACTTCTAGGTTCTCCTGATTCACTGTAAGGTTGGTTTCAGTTTAAGGAACATTAGACAAAAATCATCTCATAATGGTAATTTAGAGTGGTGTCATGATTTTGGGAGAAATGTGGTTCACTCAAGATACAGCTGTTAGCTATTCTAGCGATTGTGGAAAACAGGAGTTGTTTGACAAAAAAAAATTAAAAATATGAGAGAGAAGTTTAGGCAGTTTTATGTCTTCTTTAATGATGTATTAAAATAATCTCTCTGCAGATCTCTCCAACTCATCCATCTCTCTAATTCATCTCTGGAATTCTTCAAACATCTGGACTATGATGTCATGTCTTTAGCTCTAGAAGAATGCAGGAGCAAGATGCCTGCACTGTCTGTGATGAAATGAGCAATAGCAGAAAGCAGGGAACTGATATAGGTTATGCTAATGTGTGACTGTCAATCACTTTTCAGGGGTGGGGAAATCGTATAGTGGTGCAATACTGTGATCAGTAAAAATGATTTAGCTTTTTTACAGTTTTGCAAAAAAGACTCAATGAAATGAAACCACTCATTGAGTTGTGTCCATGACATTAGGGGACACATTTATGTTCTAACAGCTACCAAAAGTTTAATATTATTGACCCTTTAAAAATTCTTGAAACTTTACAAAAATGTTATTCGAAATATCACATAGCTAATAAAAAATGCAACAAGAAATCTTCTATTTTACTATAATAATATTTTAAGTAAACTCAGCATTGTAGTCAAATTAAGGTAACCATAGCTTTTCCTAGTACAGTATACTATTTGAAAGCACAGTTTATTTTAGTGTTTGTCTAAGAATAGTTGATACACTCATTTTAATATGTATATCACATTGGTCTGTATTTATTTTTGTGCAAATGTATGCAAAATATTATTTCCATTTACATTACATTTACATTTATGCATTTGGCAGACACTTTTGTCCAAAGCGACTTACATTAGGGGAGAGACAATATCACCCTATTATCCTGCTATTTAATCAAACCTATTATCTGAATAAATAGCATAATACCAGTTCTGATTGATTCCTTTAATTTAACATTAACACATTTAGTTATTTTTAGGAGTATAATGGTAAAATAGGGAAATAAATAGGATAAGATTATACATTTTACTCACTGTATTCGCTTTATGGACATTACTAGACCTTGAGTGCTTGCAAGGGTTGGTTGGCAGAAGAAAGCCAAGCCAGGGTCTGCTATAATATGAGGCTCATGAAGATTTCAGCAGGCTTTGAAACAGATTCTCTTAGAGGTGAAGATCCATTATTACTGCACAGCCTATGCTTTCTCAGGCATGGAATTTCATTTTCGGGCTTCTAAAGCGCGAACATCATTCGACCTCCAGCCTGTTAGAGATTAGCAGGGCAAAATCAGGCGAAATCATATTAAAGTAATTAAATGTTTAAATCAACTCATTAGTCTGTGGCCTTTTTGATCCCCCGAGCCTGAGGTAAAACAAGTTAATTTCTCTCTGTGTCACACACCTGACTAAAGCCACTTTGTTTCATAACCTAATGCTATAAAAGTCCTTGGCACTCCACCAACATCACTTTTCTCTGCCACTTGATGCTCTGAGCCATTTGTATATAACGCTGGCACTTGCACAAACAATACTGCAGTTTAATTCTGTGTGGTCCCCATCCAATCGACTGCATCCAGCAGAGAATATGAGCTCTTTTTATACCATGTAATTAAAACTGTGGCAAAGCTACATGAGTGTAGGAGTTAAAAAAATAACAATCCCTTGAATAACAAGGGTAGAAAGGGTTCCATCTGGTGACATGTGCTCTTTGTTTGTGTGTGTGGTGGTACGCTGAAGGTAACATGGGTGTGTGCAAGTGTGTAATGGAGGGCAGAGGGCATTGGGGAGCATGTGTGTGAGTACGTGTCCTATATATGCAGCATTATATTGGGGCACATCTGCCACTGTATCTGCTCTCTCCAGGGAAGCTTATTTTGCAGACTTGACGTGTTCTCAGCTGGAGCCACTCTCATCTTCGAGCTCTGCAAGAAATCCTCTTTTACTCTTTTCAGTCATAAACACGCAGCCACACATGCACAATTTTGTAGAGAAAATGCTTTAGTCATACATGCTGGGAGAAGACAGTTTTGGATTCTTTTTTTTTTGAATGCATTAGATGATAGAAAAGAAAGCAATAGTCTCAATATTTCTTTCTTTGTATATTGTGGCCTGCAATAAACAGGTTCTTACAAAAGCAGTAGAGTAAGATCATGCATTAGATTGTATCAAAAGTTACGTGCATGGATTGTTTGCAGGGTTCTACACAAAAATAAGTAAAAAAACAAAATAATATGAAAAACATTGTTTATGTTTTTGTTATTAACAATGGATCAAAACGTGTGATTACAACTATGTTTATTGAGGATTGAAGGTTCAGAAATTTAAGAAGTAGTTCATGCAGTGATGGGAATAAAGTGTTATGAAAATAAAGTTAACATTTTTCTTTAACACAAACAGCAAATATTTACAGGATCATGCAATAAGGGCTTTAAAAGCAACACAGAACTGAATCATGTTCTCCTGTGAAATTACAAATGTTTATCATAACAAAAAAAAAATTATTAACACCCCAAATTGTTATTGGAAAACCACAAATGGCTCTTCAATGGTTTTGATAACAGACCCCAAACTAAATCAAATAAACAAACAAACAAACAGACACATTTCAAATAATGCATGGTTAAACTAAACAGCCTTGTTTCCTGTTTACATTAATGGATATAAGCTATTTACTGTAGGGTTATTAGAGATTAATTTTGATGACCCGGATGGATGATGCTCCTATCCGTCATTGAGAGTCAAAGAATGGGGAGAGTCAAGAAAGAAGGGGAGATGAAGAAAAAAAACATTGGTCAATTAGTATGCTAATGCATGCAAGCGACTCCTTCAAAAATCCAATCAGGCTGTCACCTCAGTGGGGGGATGTTATTATGAAGTCCCTGTGAAGTGTGGCTTATGAGTTGCCATGCAAAATAAGCCATGTCCACAGACGAGCAGACACAGTGGGACTGGCTCTAGATCAGCTGGCCAACACCAGTCTCTTTCACAATCAAACGTGTCATGTTTTCTAAGATTGAAGCAGTGTTGAAGAACACATTGCAAGTTGGACTTGTGTGCCAGTGTCTTCTGGATCGTGTGCATGCTGTGAATGGCAAATGAATTCCCAGTGCAATATAAGTGTAATGCCGACATTAAAATGCATGCCGAGAGTGTGAGAGCCATGTGCCATTAGTTTCCTAATGGTCCATGCACCCGCATTCAAGCTTGAAGCATGGCACACTTCTGCTACATGATGTCGGTCAGTGAAACTTAATGAGCTTGATGGCCCTAGACGTCCTGCTGATAGCCATGGAATCAAGAAATGTATTTTTTTTTCAGAAACACAGATTTGTTTTGTATTAGAACAAGAAAATTAAGTTTTAATTTTTATTCTTTGATAATATTTTTTATGCAAGACAATATGTTTTTTGTGTCTGACAATCTAATTCAACTATAGGTAGAAATATGTGTTTTAAAAAATCCATTTTAAAGAATAGCTTTTTTAAGGTTTTGGGAAAATGTGTATTTGTACATACATACTGTCCAACAAACATTTACTCTGACACACACAAACACACACACACACACACACAGAGAATAACTTCTAACATACAAACAGGGGAAGATGATGTACAGGAATTTGGGAGTTCATAGTCTGCAGATGATGGAAATGAGGTTTATTCAAACATTTAATGTATTTAATGGAACATTTAGACTTATCTATTTTTTTCACATTAGATAAAATATAATAAAACGAGAAAAGGTGTTCTATGACAACCTGATTGCAATTAATTAAAAATATATATAATTTCATTGCAGTTTTATTAAAAAAATTTTTGAAAACAGTAAAAAAAATATTTTTGATGCCATAGTCTTGATATCATTAACATCTGTAACATATACTATATATCTGTAACAAATCGGATCATATTATGTTCCTTTATTTTAAAAACTTATTTAAAAACTGGGATTTTAGTTTGTTGCTTTTTAAATTATTTTAAGGACCCATAATCCATTTTTTCAAGCGTCACGGTGGCGCAGTGGGTAGCACGGTCGTCTCACAGCAAGAAGGTCGCTGGTTCTAGGCTCGGCTTGGGCAGGTGGCATTTCTGTGTGGAGTTTGCATGTTCTCCCCGTGATCGTGTGGGTTTTTCTCGGGGTGCTCCAGTTTCCCCACAAGTCCAAAGACATGCGGAATAAATGAATTGAATAAGAACGATTGCCCATAGTGTTAAAGTGTGAATGTGTGTGTGAATGTTTCCCAGCGATGGGTTGCGGCAGAGAAAGGCATCCGCTGCGTAAAACATATGCCAGAGAGTTGGCGGTTCATTCCACTGTGGCGACCCCGAAAGGGAATAAAGCCGACATGAAGATGAATGATAATCCATTTTTCAATGCTTTTAAAATAAATGTTGGACTCCTTTAGACTCACACTGCACCTTTTATAATATTTAAAATGCAATTGTTATCATAAACATTGTTTTTGAAACACCTCATATTTTCAGTCTCAGCAAAATGAGCTGTTAACCCCTGTTCCTTCCAGGGTCATGCTTTCACCATTCCACCTTCTCATCCTGCAGCCATATATCGGCGAAAACATTGCAAAGGGTCTCTTTTAAAACTGTATTATAGTTTTTCACAATTGCTAAGACAGTTTTTCAATACATTTAACAACTTTCCTAAACTCAACACAATTAGCAGAACATCCGTCGAGGTAGGCTCTACAATTCACACATTTTTTGTTGCTTTGATACAAAACGCATTCAGTTAACACAAATTTCAAATGCTTGAATTTCTTTTACACTCAAGCTCCACCAACACCAAAACTATGTCATTTTCAGACAAAGTTTTTCTCAATGTGTTGTGATTGACTGAATGTTGCTGTCGGAAGAAAACATGTGTTAGTGTTTTGAAAACTGTGTTATTGTATTTTGAAAATGAGTTTTGGAGTTTTGTTTACAATGAGGGGTTTTGAGAATTAAATTAACTGTTTTGCCAATTGTGTGTTTTAACAGATTCGGTGCGTTAAGAGTTAAGCAAACTTGTTAAATGTATTGTCTTAGCAACTGTGTGATCAATTGAAATGAATAAAAGTGAAGTGCCATTCACCAAATAAACATAAGCCTTAGAAGTTCATGGTGATTATAATGCAAAAAAATCTATCACTACTGTTAAATTATATCTTTCTTTAGTGAACCAAAAAAGCTGTTAATATTCCAGAATGTTTACCAGATGTGCTGCTATTAAACTTAAGTCAGATTTTTTTAACTAATCCATGCTGGGCAGCATTTGCATTTATTCTGATTGGTTAGTGAGTAGGGATTTCATTGAGATGTTTTTAGTTCTCAGAAAGGCAATATAGAATAAAAAAACTTCAAAACTCAAGCAGCTGAAATGACTGTTAACACATTGTCAGGCATCTATCTGATGAGGGAACACTACTAAATCAAGGTAAGCTCTAAAAAGTGGAGCTTGTATAATATGGCATCTTTAAATGCACATTACTATAATAATAATAATAATAATTATAATAATAATAATAATAACTCATCGTAAAATCGCAGCATGGATTAAGTTGTGTTGGGTGCTAATAATAATTTAAAAAAACTAAAAAAAATTATTCTGTTCATCCAAACAAACACAGACTGACAGAATGTGAGAATAAAATCCCAAATTAAAGAATAGTACATGAGGTATGTGAAACCCTGTTCAGCTTAAACACTGTTTGACTTTCTGGCATAAGTGATGAAAACTTCAGTAAAATATTGGCTCATCTTACATTTGCAACAGCAAAGCCACTGGACAAAAACAGCCTTAGATGATGAAAAAGCATGAAAAAAAACCTAGAAACTGATCATAACATTCCAGATTCTCATGAAAGTCTTACATGACTATTACATACATTATATCAAATGTTAAAAATATATACATATTTCATAACCACAAAAATGTCTTTTTTTTTCTTTTTTTTGCTATATATTTAAAAGGCGTCTGGGAGTGGTCACAATTAAGATTAAAGTTCACACTATCACACCATCACAGTACAAATAAGCTCTTTCTTGTGGTTCAAATCATGCAGACATTCTCCTTTCACTCCCTATTATCACATACCATAAAAACCTGTCCAGCTCGGCACGTCTAATGGTAAAAAAAATCTGTCACCTCATTCAATGGAATCATTTTCCTGAGATCGCAACCAGATGAGACCGGTGAGGATGAAGATTTGCTCCTCGGAAGAAGAAAAAGAATCAGACACGACTCAGTCACTTAGAAGAAAGAAGTCTTGCATAAATCAGAGGATAATTTGAGTTTGAAGTATAATCCTTTTCTCAAAAATGTTGGGAATTATGAAATTTCATTGTTCGCTCTTTGTTATCAAATGTGACAAATGAGAATAGCCAAATCATGGGTAGCAAAAGAGTACTACATTGGTAAAGACAATCAAACGCAATTCACATTCTTTAAATGTATTCAATCTAGAGTATATTTTGATTAAGTTAAATTATAATAAAAGGTGCAAGAAGTGCATTCAAATCATTATTACAACATGCTTGAGATTTAAAGCCAACGGATTATATATTCGTAATATCAAACTAATGCAGGCTCCAAAATGTATTTTTATGAGATTGATGTATGTTTGTTAAATCCACATGTTAATGTGTCAGTTATAGAAACCCATCACTCACACATGTTTGTATGGATTATAAAGCTTTTATAAGAATACCACAGCTCCCCCTGGTGTTTATATAAAAATTCTGACTCTGGTGTCGCTGAAATTGGCATCCACTCAATTTCCTATAATTCATATTTAGGTCCAATCACTATGGCAACAGAGTAACTCAGTATAAGGGCCTGAGATAGAGAGAACTTCTGAACCTTTCATGTGCACTTTATTCCTGTTTTAAATTTTTGTCTTTCAGACATATTTGCCATATTCTCAGTATTTCCACATGAACTAAACCAGATATCTATTTTCTTTCTTTCTCCTTCAAGATGATGTCTGACTATTTTAGGTAGTTTTCCTTATTATTTTTACACAGTTGCAACAAAATACTGTGATGCTGCAATAAAGACATTGCATTATATTCACATGTTTGATTCATTAAGGAATGTTTCTAACTAAACGGCATCTAGTTTATAGCAGTGTATTTCACATAGTTTTGCTAAAGTATGTATATATATATATATATATATATATATATATATATATATATATATATATATGTATTTATATATTCATCAAAAAGCTCACTATAGGTTCTGTAACATATGTGAGTTTACTTTGTTTAACTGTTCAGTACAAGTGAGTGCAGATGTAAGCCAATCTGGCTGCCACGTGTACTCCCTTCAGCAGGAGATGAGAAGGGATAAAAAATAATAAGACTATAATAATAATAACTGGATTTTGTTCTTCCCCATACTGACAGTAACATTAACAGAGGCTGCCTGATATTCTGCTGTTTGGGGATGGGCATTACATGAGTTCTCGTTAAATAATTACCCAAGTAAGTTTGGTGAGGGAGGAAAAAAGTACTGGGCGAGCTCTCAAAGGAATGATCCCAGAGCTAGGAAGCGACCACATCCCCCACTAAATATATTATAAAGTAAAGATCTGGGATGGTAGAGAGGGTTTTGATTTTAATCAACAAATGAGAAACGTAGGGCTTGATTCCTGTGTCCTGCGATATCGATGAACTAAGTAGTGCAATCCTGACCTTGTAAAAATAAATGGTCTGAGAGTCTTAGAGTAAACATTATGCCCGCTTAAACTGAACAGAACTGAACCGAACCGAACCATGCCAAACCAAACCAATAAAAAAAACACTCAGTCCATTGGCCATGGTATTCCTCACACAGCTCAAACATGATTCATATTTATTGATAGGTTTAAATTAGCCCCGGAAGTTGATTGGTGTAGTAATATTGCTTTACAATGAATCATGTGGTACCATGTGGCATCCATACTACAAATTTCTTAATGATAATAACCAGGAATACGAAGACAAAAAAAAAACTTGATTTTTGAAACTATTAACTTATATGTAACTTGGTTCCAATGAGGTCTTCAAACATCTTTAAAGACTTTCATTGATTTTAAGAATTTGGTCTTAAAAAGCATTTTAAAAGTCTTATATTTTGATATTTTCCATCTTGTGCTGTTTTCAGTATGACATTCTGGCCATGATTATTGTGATCAAATAATGTAAATAATAATAATGTAAAGCATGAAATATAACTACTGATAAAAAGAAGAAAGGAAATGACAGAGAAAAGAATACAAGGAACAAGAAGAAGAAGAAGCACAGCCCAAAGAAGCAAGTTGTGACCATGGAGAAATGTAAATTTAATGAGGCGTGGATGGAAAAAGCATGTTATCAGAGTTGGTTACAACTGATGCTGGCAAACTTTTTGAAGCGTATTGCATGATGTGTAAAAATAAATTGTAATTCGGCAGTTGTCACAAGAACCAGACTGCCGATCCAGATGCGAGAGATGAAGATTTTATTGTCTTAGAACACAGGCTCCAAACAGAAGTCAGAAAACATAAACAGAAGCACTTGTCCAAACTGTGCTCACTCCTTCAGCAGCAAACTTAAAAACTTAGCTAAAGTGCCAGAAACTCCAGGCAGACTGAGGGCTAGCGAGACCGGACCAGAGTTGTTTGCAGGACTGGGAAGACCAGAAGCACGTCTGCACACATGAACACCTCGCACAGAGTGTTTTCAGAGCACTCAATATATAGGGACCAATCAGAGAGGATGTAACGAGCGGCACCTGAACTCAATGACAGGACACAGACTTAGGTGGGATAAGAAACAGAGACTTTTCCAAAAAAGTTAACAAGAAAACACAAAATACAACAAATAACCTCACAAAACAATGCACAGCATGACAGCAGTATAGGTTTAAAGCCAATAGACTCCCACGTTTAATCCGTAAAACACTAGATAAACGTAATAGGATGTGAAAAAACTCTATCAATCATCTCATTTTTGTTTTTAGCTTGCTAAAAGGCTAATAATTAGAAATTATTTTTAAAATACATGGTCTTTTCAAAAGATCTTCTTTAAAATTATCCAATTTAACTTGAAGAAACTTGTAAGAACCCTGATGTAGCCAATCATGTTACATGTAAACGTATCAGTGGTGACCTCTCTTTTTAAATTCTCTCATTTTTTACAAGTTGTGATTTTAAATCAATTTCCACAAGTTCAATGATCCAGCCCAGGGTAAGTGCAGCCTCAGAATAGATGGTGGTCACACTATTTAAAACTTGCATAGATGAATAGATGCAAATTTACCACTGATTCCTTTTCTGATACAGTATTTGTAAATTGTGTACGTTGCTAACTCTGCATTCTAAATCATTCTCCTTTATGAGTGATATAGGGAATAACTACATCTTCATGACAAGCTCCAACAAAGCATTAAACATTAAATGCATTACAAAGCCCATAAACGAGCATTGCTCTCATATTGCTCTATTGTTCTCAAATACACTGGAATGAGATGGAGAAAGCTTCTGTTAATGCTTGAGTACCCTGAAACCCCTGCCAGTCGATTGTAGGCCTTCCCCATAAAGTGCAAGGCAAACAAGATCTTCTCAATGGCAGTTTCACTACACAACATATCCAAACAAGCCTGTATAATGCATTCTCTGCATGGCTAAAATGAAATAAAGAAGCTGTTGTCTGTCTCTTTCTCTCTCGCTTCTGTCTCTCCGCTGTCATTACTATTTTACAAGCAGCAGCTTCATTACCAAACCATATGCTTGGTAATCATGAAAGCTGTGGGTGCATCCCTTATATGATGTGGGACGGCTAAATTATTAAACGCGGCGTGCTGGCAAGGCCCGACTCAGATGTGGCAGCGAGCCCAGTCTCCTCTCCATCACAGACTATTGTGAAGGGAGATGAAGCACTAGGAGGGCAAAAAAAAAACTTCAAACACCTTTCCTGCACATTTAGCGTAATGAACAATGTCTTAATTGAGATTGGCTAATTACCCAATTTAAAGATAATTAATATGATGCTAATTAGCATATGTAAATGACACATTGCATAATTGAGCATCCCTGTTTTGAATTAGATGGTTCTACAACGAGCCCAAACATAAAAAGTAAAAGAAAATTGACACTTGGAATACATTGAAGCATCGATAAAAGCGTCAATCATTTTGTTGCTATGGAATGCACTTGCTGCAACAGCTCGAGTGCTTTATCAAACAGAAGTTTCATTATCATGCATAAAAGTCTGCTAATCTAAAGTAATTAAACTGCTTAAGCTTTAATTACCAAAGTATGTTTGGTAAGTAATGAAGGATCTACAAAAGATTTTACACAATTAAGATTTAAGCTGCTCAGAGTGCAGTAAATGATTTAAAGTCGTATTGGCATTAAATGACTACGCCTTGATTTAAAGGGATACCATGGTACAAACTCAACTTTTGGAACATAAGTTTGAACATAAATGAGTAAAATTGAATAAATTGAATGGTGTATTCACACCAGGAATTGGTAAATGTGCGAATCATTGCTGAATCAGTGCAATAAAATATGAATTCAAATTCGCATTGAAAAAAGAAAACAAATATGTATAGAACACCTATTAATCTTTTAAGGTGAGAATTCTATGAATCTATTAATTAAGTTAATTAATTAATCCATTAACTCAAAGCAAATTTCATCACATTATTCTTTCATTCATTCATTTTCTTGCATTCCCCACAGCAGAATTAACAGCCAACTTATCTAACATGTTTTTTTACGCAGCGGATGCCCTCATCTCCGAGAAACATCCACACACACTCATTCACCCACATACACTATGGAAACCTTTATTTACTTAATTCACTTGTACCGCATGAGAAACCCAGAGCACGGGGAGAACATGCAAGCTCCACACAGAAATGTCAACTGACCCTGCCGAGGTTCGAATCAGTACCTTTTTGCTATAAGACGATCGTGCTACCCACTGTACCACCGTGACACCCTGCATCACATTATTTCCCATATATATTTTTGTCATTGCATTACCCATAATGCTTTGGACTACAACTCCCACAATTCCACTCTGGCCTTTATAAAACTTCACTTACTGTTTGCTCTTTCTGTGTATCAAGTGCTAAACATACTCTCTTTCAGTCGGAATAAGTTAAGTAAGTTATTTTAAATTGTGTTTTTGTGGAATTTGTTACCTGTTTGAAGTTATGTTTGTTTTGTATATTTCGAGGTATATTTGTTCTTTGACCATTTTCATTCTTTTTATTGTATTATTTTAGTGCCTTGAAACCATTCCTTACACTGCAGATCCTGTTCCTCTCCCTTGTTTGTTGGTGGTTGCTGAGAATAAAGGAAATATTTTTGTCATCATTGACCACTTCCTTTAATCACCATCAAGTACTACACAACTATAAATAACAAGAGGAATAAAAGTAAAATACCGAACACCACGTCGTCAACAGAAGAAGCTCTGTAAACCCAGTAAAATTCTAGCGTTGAAAGTTGAATTTTGCATTCATTTAAATGAAAATGTAAATAGATGGTTAGTGTCTTTACGTGTATCAATACTTGACAAGAGCCTCTTGTCTGGAGCTGCCAGCAGGGGTGAAATGAGAGCGGGCAAAGCCAGAGTACCATGTGGCACCTGGGTCATACAGCTGCAGGCCTCCTGAGCCACACATCCACACACATGCGCAGTAATCTGCACTCCCTCCTCCGATGGTATCTATTTGCACAAACTCACCCATAATTCTTCGCTTATGCTCAAGAGCACGTATACTGTGTGCTGGTGTACTTGAAGAAACAAACATGGTCGAGCAATCTTGTGTCCAACGAAGATAAACAAGAAACAAACTGCCAGGCACAAGCAATGAATAAAACACATTTTGAAAAGTGAACATGTACCTTGTTGAATTTTTCATTTATTCAAGCCCAAAGTAGTTTCTAGCCTCCTTTGAAACAACACAAGATGCCTTTATTTAATGTCAACATGGTTCTATGTTCTTGTGAAAATGATTTATTTTCAGCGGACAAGAAACATTTTGGCTTTTTAATAAAAACTTTAGATGAAAATTGCATTCTGACATGAATTTTTACTCTTGCAACAACCACAGCTCACTAAAACACTTGTCTTTCCCCTAAACAAATGTGTATAATTGTGTGAGATTTGTTTAATTGTTTGAGTTTTTTTGTTTGTTTGATTTTCATTCATATGTAAGCACATGCCTCCTCATGTCCAGTCGCCTGATTTCTTCTTAGCTTCCTCCACTTTAGGTTCCCTTATTTAACAGTGAATTTTCTGTGACCTAATTTTCACATCTGAAATCAGAAGAAAAATCACACTCAAACTAACTGAGACTGAGTTTGTATTTAAATCACCATCGCTTGCAAACACGTATGCTACTTTTAAACCAATTACAGCTTCTTGCTCATTGGATACAAGTTTATTTTGATAGTTGGATCTTTTCAGCCTTTCTTTATGGTTTGTTAGATTGAGGCTATGTATTACATTTCACTCTGTCGCCTCACATGTAGTAATGTAATACTTATAAAATAAAACCTTTTACATTCAAGCATAGATTTTATATTCAGATTTCAGCTGCTTGTGTCGTGACCCGGACCAGAAAACACGATCACATCACACCTGTTCTTACGTCACTGGACTGGCTCCTGGTCTGCTTCCGTGTAGATTTAAAAAGTTTAACCCTCACTTATAAAGCACTACATTGTCTGTCCCTGAGTACTTATCATCTATTTTATTCACTTTGAGCTTCTCACGGTCTAAGCTTCTGTCTGTTCCACGCACGCGCACTAAAACTATGGGACACAGGGCTTTTTCTGTCTATGCACCACCAACATGGAACTCTCTCCCAGGTGAGTTCAGGGATTCACAAAGCTATACCATGTTTAAATCTAAAAATGTTAAAACTCACTTTTTTGAACTGGCTTGTGATTGTTAACATTTTATACTTGATTTTGCTTTTAACAAACGCTTTATTTTAATTTCCTTGTCTGACTATCCTTTTTGTTTTATCTGTTTTTCTTAATTTTTATCTCTGCTGCTAATGTCCTTTTTTGTATGGTTTTACTTTTATTCTCTGTACAGCGCTTTGGAAAGCCAGCTTTAAAAGCGGTTTATAAAATAAAGTTTATTATATTATATTATGATTTTTGTTTCATATTTGCAGAATAATGTGTTTATTTAAGTAAATAAATAAAATAGTTATTTCTTTTATATTTTAAAATAAAAAGAAGAAAAAGTGTTATATTTTATGTTTGTGTACATGTATAAAGTATTACATATATGTAAAGTGGTCTTGAACGGGGCTAAATATTTTTACCTAAAGGTCATTTCACATTAATCATGAAATCTGAAATAATGAAAACTAAAAATGATCCCACGTCATGTTTATTACACAAACACAACTCTGTTGCATTTGTCTACTACATAACCATTGGAGTGGGTACAATTGTTTGCATCTGCTGCATTTTGGTCCTTAAGTGTCTTTTAATATAGGAAATAAATGACATACTCATAATCAATTCTTAAATGCAGTCAAGTGTTGCTAGTGTTGTTATATTGCGCAGTATTTTTACCCTTGTGTGGTGTTCAAAATAAATATAAAACTATCCATAACTTCATTATTATTTGTCTGCTTAATCTTGGTTTTCTGCTGGTGGTTTCCCAGTTAACTTCAGGTGTAAGGCAGCATGGGTATAGGGTACACTGGTCAATTGAAACCTGCATTCTCATGTATAGTCAGTTCGAATGCCTATTTAGATTGTTGATTTCTTCAGAACCTATGGGATAACATTTACTTTTGAACATTAAAAACCTCCACGAAAATCTGTTTTAAATTGAGAATTTGCATCAGTGATCTTGACAGTTTTAAGATAATACAATAATGTGACAGGTTGAGTTTTAACTTTATATGTTTCGGGGGCACTGTGTGTCAGAAAGAGTAAGCAAAAAGTAACTCATCTGCATGCCCTGTCTCTACCAGCGCTTGTCTCTGATCAAACAGTGCTGGCACCTGCCAATGCTTGGCATCTCCGTGCTCCATGCGATCAGATCAGGTGTCAGTCAGTGGTCCCTGCCTGGCCTCGGGTCCCTCTCACTCTCTCTTTTTCCTTCTTACTCTCTACATTGTATTTACTGTATTCCCCAGTCGATTCTCCCCATCAACTCAGTATCAGCCGAGGCAGGAGAACATATGGCATCTTCTGCATCCCTTCTCTCAACCTCTGAGCCAGCCTGTGCCTGGGTTCTCTGTTCAACCCAACTTGCTCTTCCTCTGAACCTCGTGGGTTCTACCCACTGATGGTCATGTATAAACATGGGGAGGGGGTTGGTGTAAGGAAACACAAGATTACAGGATAGAAAAATTAGAAACTGCTAACCAATGTTTTAATGAAAAACATTTTTTTCTCTAATCACTCTCCAGATACATATTTAGTTACATATTGTATTTATATTCTTATTTATATTATTGTATTTATGTATATTGTGTCTATTTTTATTGCATACATGTTTGTTTTGTTTGTTTGGTATATCTGAAAAGTTTTTTTTTGGTAACACCACAGAGCAAAGTTTATAAAATATTGACAACTTCTTTTAATATGAATGTTTTAACGATTTTTTTACCTGTAAATTTAAAGGAGGAAGAGAAAATGCATACTTCATTTGTAACATGATAACGTCTGTTATTGCATACTGAATGGTATTTCTTTTTTAAATAGTAAAGAATAGAATGGGAACACTATAAAGCAGCAACATACAAAATGCGGGGTTTATTTCATTTGATTACAACACATATTTCCATCTTTGGCTGTCAATCATCAACTGGATCTAGTTTGTTTAAAACTTAATACACACTTTTGAAATTTTTGGTGAAATTAAAATAAATTACATTTGATATAAAATGTTTTGTTGTTTAATGGGGTATCTAATTTTTTTTCGGATTCCAACACTATTCTGAGCATGTGTTTGTGTGCATAATAAATTGAACGTATGCCCCACCTCACTCTTCAGTAAAGAATCTCTACAGTATTTGACTCATGTACTAACGTCTGCTCAAGGTGACAGGTATTAACAAGATGCTCATGCTCCCAAATGACACCCTCATAAATCTAAAGATGAACCAGTTGTCTGAGTAGACAAAACAAATATGATCGAATCAATAAAACTAGGGTGAGCACAGCTCAACGATCTTTCAGCTTTGTTCATTATTTGAAGATCATAGTATGATAAAATGCTAAAATCTTGCTTTTTTAAAACTGTTTTCATTTAAATAAAATTTACATTATAATTTCTGTTGCCTTTGTAATCATTTGTTATCCATGTGTCCTTCTAAACCTTTTATTTGTGAAATCTTCTGTAGATCCTTCCAGCCGGTATGTTAGAAAATTAGTCCTTGACATCCTTTTTCCATTAACATAATTTCCATGTAAAAAAACCTTCTCTCTAAAGCTCTATACGCCTGTTTGCTTTCTTTAGTACATAATTGCAGCTCCTCGGATTGTGTCATCAGTATATTATAGTAAAAAATGTTTGATTACAGTATAAAAACCACAATTTTTCATCAATTTCTATTTCAAGATTTTAAACAATATTCTTGCCATGACCAATAAGCAGGTGAGTCAAGCAACTATCTAAATATATTTGTATATTTTTTCTAAAGTCAAGATTACACAATTCTGCACATTTGTGACAGGACGTTTGTATTGGAAACCTCAATTGAACATCTAAAAAAGTTTAAAAATGTATGTTCAAAGGGTTTAAATGCCCATAAATGGGAATTAAATGTGAATAAATTCGTTCCATGCAAGTGAGGATTTTTATCTCTCTTTTACCTCTTACATACATTTAAATTGACACTTCCAAACACTCACAGACACACTTTTCTCAAGTAGACATGACCCTTGACAGCTTCAGATTCCTCGCTTAGCTCTGTGCAACTATAAAAGCCCACAGCTCTGAAGTGCACGTCATGTGTTGTGTAGAACTGTCGTATGCGATTAGAGCACCTCGGAGCTTTGACTTAATCTGATAGTAGGACAAGAGAACGCTTAAGAGAGGGCCTCGTCAGAGTGATTTAGGAGACTCGAAGTATGACTGACACAAAGTAAACTTTAAACCCTAGTAACCATGGGCAGAGTCACAAAGCTCCTGCCAAAGAGCATTTACTCATAAATCACTTTGAGTGGCATGAAGACAACAAGGTCCAGAGTTCCCTCCCTTTAAAACTTTTTGCAAGTGTTGTCAATGTTTAGTAAGATTTGCCTGTTCAGTTGCGAGCCTGTCAGGAAACCATATTCAAATCCTGTTCCAATTCATTTAAGTCTCTACATACCTTTGCCCCTCCTGCATGTGTTGTGTGTGAAACCATTGTTTTAGTTTTTAGTCAAACTCAAGGTAGAAAAATATTTTAATTTCTTGTTTACTATGAAGAGTTTTATTAATTCCCAGATGTAAAAAAAAACGTTATTAGTTTGAGTTCACGTATAGAGAAAGAGTTATTTCCTCATGGTGTGTAAATACTTCCAGAGCTCCACTATGAATATAGTCACTGTGTGAGAGGCTTTGTGTCCAATCAGAGACACTGTAGATAACGGAGGCAGCTCTTAAGCATTGTAAACATTAACTACCACTAAACTGACACAATTTGTCTCATGGAGTTTCATCTTGGAGCATTATTTATTTATTTATTTGTTGTTATTCCTGCCCCCTAGAGGGTGTAAGCTATTGTGTGCTTTAGTACTAATCAAACTGGATCTTGATATTGCCAGCTTTTTAGTTTTAAGCGATAGCTTTAATTCCGTTTCATTTCACAATAACAGGCTGGTTTCTTGACAGTTTGAACACAGAAATGTTTGAAGTCATTAACTTGTATGTTACATCAAACAGTTTTACCTGTAAGGTTATTTCAGTTCTGTTTTTATATCATAACCAAAATATAGTATTACCATAATACCACGATGCATATTATATTATTATATAGTTGATAATATATTCACATGGTAAATTACTGTTCTTTGATCAGGTTTGTAGTGATGTATTAAAAATTATTTAAAAACTTGAAAAAAAATTCCATTGCATGCAATCCCATTCAAGTCAATGGTGCTGTTTTCATAATGTACCCGAGGCATTAGTCTATATACATGCTACAACCTCCATAAGTCATGTTTAGTTATATTATGTCAAGTTTAGAATTTTCGGCTTCTCCATGAGTTTTTAAATGAAGTCTATTGTGCTTTTGGATTGTTTCAGTAAGTTAGTTACCTCTATTTACATGCAAAAAGTTTAATTCTAATCAAATCCTTCTAATGTGATGGAAATAGCTAATAAGCCTGGTTCTTGACCTTAGCTGTAATTGGCGAGCTCAAGAAAGAGGTCAATATTGAGGTAATCTGCTGAAAACACAATTAATAAAATCACTGACATGGCAATGAAAAGTAGAAGATGTTACTTTAATTGGCTAATTAGCCACTGAAATGATCAATTACATAATGAGCCAACCACTGGAGCAAAACTTGATATGATCAATAAAGCCCCATACTTGTTTACTCATTAAATCACTAATGATCCCCAGTTTGTAAATGTGGGATCATTATTGGGATATGTTGTTGGTGAGGTCATCAATTAAGAAAATACGGTTCTTATAGATCACAGCGTCAGTAACAGTTAATAAACAGTCTCTAAGGTCATCTATGAAGAAATGATTGAGGTTATAATTGAAGCAAACAGTGAGCTCTGATTGTGTGATTGCAGGATAATTAATGAAACCTCAGAAGATTAAATCAATGGGTTCACAATTATTCAAAACCTCCCCTCCTTATATACTTGTATCAAGCCGCATATGTGTCATTAGCTTGTAAAACTGCTGGGATCACTTTCAACCACTCTATAAATATATGTCATTGGTATAAATTTTGATATTAGCATGGCTTTGAACATATAAGTGATGTAAAGGTATAGTGTGTTTAGATCAAAATCTGAAATCCTTTTCTATTGCATGCAATTGTGTCGACACTAGTATGCAAATAAACTGTTTCATGAGAATCCATTGGAGTTTGGAAAACCAAACCACCCAAACAATGCTTCCATCTTATGCTTCCATCTAAAAAGGGTCCTTTTTGTAGAAAGAAAATTATTAATATGTGAAGTGCAGAAGAAAGAGTGGTTCTATTCCAATCATTAAAACCAGAAAGCAGAAAAGTACCTATTATTTAAGAATCCAAAGTAGAATAAATGTCACTAAATGGTGCTCTGTCTGCCATGATGTCTGTTTCATGTAATCCACATGTGTCATCTCATATCTCCCTATTAGAATTTCTCTTGCATCTCATGATGGGATTGATAAGAGTGGATGGTGTCAGTACCATTCATGGACCGCTCTATCATTGCATTCCATATATTTTGTATTCAAAGCAATGCTCATCTCGCTTACTGCATTTCCCATACTGATTAGTGTGCAGTCATGAGTTCAAACCTGCACTTTAAAAAAATACTGTTTTTGTTCCAACCCAGTTTCAAGAAACACCATTAGCTTCAAAGAAGCCAGGAGGAGATGTCAGGTGTGTCACACGAAGGTTGAAGTGAAACCGTGCAAGGCTGCAGCCATCAAGGTCTATTGATAACCCTTGTCTAAATAGTGACTGTATGGGGATGGTAAACGTGTTCATTCGAGGCTGACACCTTGTATTCAAGTCATGAATTAAAGTTAAAACTAAACATCAATCACATCAATATCTAGTATCTCATGGACAAGAGCTCAATGATAAGTCTCTCTCTCTTTCTCTCTCTCTCTCTTTTAAATTAGAGACTGTCTTGCAGTGCTTCCTTTTTTACAGATTAATTTTTAGTGTTGTTATAAGATTTTTAACCTGCTTGGCAGACTATCATTAAATTAAGTGGTACCTAGTTGATCAAGTGCTTATATTTTTTTATATCCTTTTGCTCAAGTGTTCTTAGAAAAACATACATTTTAAATAGCATTATTGGGGAGTTCCAGTGGTGTGGTATGAAGAGCAGTATGATTTACAGACAGGTGAATACAGGAAGTATAACAGCGGCTGAATAACAGTTGTTGGAAAAAGGAGTCTTTTAACAGGGAGTGACAACTACGTGATTGCATAACAAGTGATTCGCAATTGCAGTGTGGCTTGATTGTTAAGTATTCAGAAGATAACGAGGAGGTGAGTGAATCAAAAAAGGTAATTGTGTTTGCTACAAAAATGTTTAGAAAACCATTGCAACAATCTATTTTGTTTTTCAAAGCAGGTGACTCTGAACAAGTCAGAACCATCGTGCTCACTGGTTACTACTGTTGAAAAGTTAAGTACAGTTTTACTCTAGTAAAGTTTCCATCGTTAAAAACAAACACTAATGTGATTTAACCACATCATCTAATGTGATATTTCAATTCTATACATTATTTCTCACACATACACTGCATTTTCCAATTGCATCATTCTTTTCAGCTGTGTATTCTTCTTTCATCATAGAAAAAATAGAACTAGAACAGCTAAATCCCCTGTTTGGGCTAAAATATTCATTATCTCTTGTAAACATTTCTTCATAACAAAGGCACAGAGGAATTGTTGTAATGCACTTGTGCCCGCACTTATATAAATGATTTATATCTGTGTGTGTGCAGTTTCATCTGAGCTCTGTAAGCTTTTTTATCACATTTTTCTTCTTGAACTTAGTATTACATTTCAATAATTTCCATATGCTTAATCATAACAGAATAAAAACAAAAAACCTCAAAGTGCTTAAGACTGCCCTAAGTTCTTGAAGAGATAGAAGCCAAATATTGATATCGAAGATGCTTTTCTTGCCAGTTTTTTTGTGATTGTGTGATCATCAAAGGAGACTGGGAGTGCTTGGCCTCAGGCTCCAAGCGTGCTTTTACACAATCTAGCTTGATGGTACATCACATCAAAAACCTGGTGTAAATTATGAATGGTGCTGTTACCTATTACCATCAAGCTCTTTAGTTTGATGCTTTGGCATTGATTAAAAATCGTCCAGAAGGCCTTGTTATACACCAGTTCTGTTCTATACACTCTGCTTTCTTCTGGGGGGATGGGTACCTTTACCTCCAGATAGCTTAAACTGACCTTGCATTGGTGGTGTTGTACCTGAAGACTGAAATGAAAGCTCAGGGACCCCATCTGTTTCAGTGTAATGACTGTGCTATTTGAAGGCAGGAAAGGTTCCTCTGGAGCAGCTGGTATCTTTTCCTGTGACCTTTTAGCATTCCTTCCCTCGCCATCTGACAGATGTGTCAACTCGATTATTTCAAAAGAGCCCTGAATAAATAACTGATTGTGAGAACGGGCTAACCCGAAGCAATGGCGACGCGACGGTTGCCTCTTTCCTTCACAATAAAACACCTAAAATCTGTGCAAGCGACCAGATGGCAGTCTGAGAATGCATCGACTGCCTGCCGTGAGAGACTCACACTCTTATAAAAAGGTAGAAAAAACGTTACATTTGCTGCAGCGGGTTTTCACAGTAGTGACAAAATTAGCATTTGAATCTTCAAAGAACTTATCAGTAAAACTTTTGGGTTCAATTTAGATTCCAATTAGGTACATTTAAACTGTGCGTTCCATTAGTGGGACCTTCTATCCTGCAGCAGAACACACACAAAGGCTCACTGATGGAGATGTGAAAGTATGATATTCCTAATTAATTAATTAATTACAAACAGAGTAATGGACAGAGACCAAAGTCTCTGGGATGTTCTGGGAATTATAGGATAACAGACATTTTACCACTCATCCATTCTGTCCCATGTGGACACCCATCTAAGTTTTATCCAGGGTCAGCATTAACCAATATATCAATTTTTTCTTGGCTTAGCTCTGGTGCAAGTTAATTCCTTGGACCAACTACCACAATGAATCATGGTAGAAAAGATGGTCAACATTAGGTACATGACTGACCCAAGCTTCGGTCAAGTTAACCTCAAAATTAATGTCAGCTCCAAGTCTTTTGTGCCAAATAAAAAACAAAGTCACCACTTCCTGACTTGGACTATGTTTGGCCCCCTTGTGTTTAAGTTGTGCATCTTTATGTACATGGCGCGGCTGAAGTATCACAGTTTTTTTAAACATGAAAGTAAAAAAAAAACACACTTGGTAGATGATCATTGCCATGTGGACAGTATAATTGCTGTTTTTTGATCGTCGGAGGGGTTTGCCATTAAGTGTAAGACTAATGGTGAATGAGTGAGGGATTATGTTGCTGTTCACTATGTTAAATTATGGCTTATGACATGTACAGCACTACATGCACACAACATTTTAAAACACAGAACAGATCTGCAACAAAATGCAAGTAAATGTTGTTTACTCACTCGTTTATGCTTAATCAATAAATCAAGATTTTATATAGTGCTTTTTTAACAGGTGCTTTTAAAGCAGCTTTACAAAATCCTAGTGTGGATCAGGTAGGGTAAACAGCAATTCCCTCTGTGAAGTCCCTGTGAGCCTCGCTGACTGGTGCAGGTGTTAGTTACCTCCCCAGCATAATGAATATGCAAACTTAGGATCCATCGACTAACATTTCGGCTGTAAAAAAAAACAAAAACAAAGACAAAAATGTTACTCAAAACAAATACTGCTGATTTTGGAAAAGATCGGACAGAGGTTCAAATATAGGTGGTTGGAGAGAGAAATAGTCGTTCCTTTACGTGAGCTGCTTTGCCCAATTATCGGAGGGAAGAGTCAAGTTACAACAGAGGGAGCTCTCATCTGATTACTAACTTCCTGTGGCCACTTCCTGTTTTGAGGCCATTTTAACTAGGCCTCACCATCATTCTAAGTTACGTCTCACGCCATGTTCTGGATCCTTCGGAAGACGCAGCCTTCCCAGCCTCCGGAGGCTCTGGCTTTGGAGGATTCTTCAAAGGCTGCATCAATCTTTGGTAAATGAAACGGCGGAGCCTTTCCGGAGTGCTCTTCGCAAAGTATCTTGGGATGTGTGACACTGCCAAGGATAGTAGCGATTTATCCTCAAAATTCTGGGAAAAGAAGGATGAATTTGTAGGACTCATTTTAAGGACCCTTCTATTTTTATAGAAGAAACAGCCTTCACGTAGCGTTTTGATGTAAGCGGCCTTGAAATGCGCCCTCTGAAGGAGTCAGAACCTGGATTGAGATATAGCTCTAGTTTGAGAAGTATTGATTCTCTGCTGTATTATTGCTTCTGGTTGATTCAATGCCAGTTGTTTCGACCATTGTCTTTTAGATTTTCACTGAACTTGTTTTGTGTACTTGCCTTCCATTTTAATCTTGACTCTTGACTCTTCCCTTTTAATCTTGATTACGTTTTCTCATTGTTGTTTGCAATACCTCAATACATTTACACACTAGTACATTGGCATATTGTTTACATTATTAGCCTTATAGAAGCATTTTAGCCTTTTCAGGTGGACTCAATATTTCTTTTTTAAACTAAGCAAAACACCGTATTTAAAAATACTGGGAACTGTGGACATACCATAGTCATCCTGTCAGCCTTGCTGCTTACATTTTTAATCTCTTTTGCAAGAACCTTAGCCAAGGCAGCCTCCATTTTGAACACAGACCGAAAGAATGCCCTCATACAAAATTGGTTGAACCAATTCAAAAGCCTTAGTTATGTCGACCATCAATGCATTACTGTACAGTTATGCTTTAAAACATACACAAATGCCACTATAGAATCAATTGTAAATGTTTAACAATTTAAACCTACACATTCAAAAAAGAGCATAAGTGTACCTTGCATACTGTAGCTCGTCAGGCGTTTTGGTGAATTGGCTTTTTTTGAACCAGTAACTGGTGGCTTTCTCTAGAGGAGTGAAGGAGGACAATGGGGTGAATTGAATGCCATTGTGTGCTGTTTGCCCTTGGAGCCAAACTATTAGCCATTAGAAGGGGGTGGACGGGCAAACGAGAAGAGGCTTGGGGGGCCTCAGGTGCTGCTTGGTGACATTGAATGGATTCCCTCTCAGACTGGAAGCACACAGCTGAGGAGTGCTGCTGTCGAGGGCGGGGGCTAATTGACTCACTGAGTGATTGGAGGACTGTGAAGAGGCGACCGCAATCAGACCTGCTCTGATAGAGTTTGATGCCTCCCTAAATAGTTTTCAAATGGAGGAGCAGGTGCTGTTTTCAAGCAATCCAAATCCTGTGTCTGTGCGCTCATTCCCACAGGGAAGGGGAACATCTTCCCGTGGATCTAAGTCCTTCAGCGCTTAGATGTTGTGAGTGGACGGAGCTGGGATAATCCTGTTTCATATATTGTTCGTCAATGTTCTTCATTCCCAGCTTGGATCCAATCTTGGAGTTTTTCAGGCTTTGTAAGCTCACGAGTCAGCAGGGCCTGCACCATGATAGGTGCCTTAACACTACTTTGTCAGTCACAATCACTTTGATGTATAAGAGTAAAGCTTCTAATCAATGTGATGCACCTTCAGGGGTATTAGGGGCTCTGTCATGTAGCATAGCTTTAAAGAGGACTGTGCAGACACATCTGACTCCGGCGAGAAGAATGAAATGTAATTTTGTTATTCTTGGAGATGGAACTCATGATGGAACTATGCAACTAAGCAATTTATCCTTGTTATGCAAAAGATAGATCAATCTGGCATGGAAAGTCAGAACCAATCATTTAAATTCACGAAGACTAAGGCTATGTTCAGACAGCAGATATTAATGTCCAATTCAGATTTTTTTTGTGAGATTTGTGTCACTTTGAGCTGCAGCCTGGACGGAGCCTTATAGTAAATGGAATGATGTTCTCCTGTAACTTCTAAGCTGGAGGGATCCTTTTTTATTTTATATAGCTCTTACCATTTGGCAAAGGTAGCTGATTGCCTTGGGCCAGACATTTAAGGGCCTTCTTGCACAGTGAGAAAACAGTAAAGATATGTAAGCTTATGTGTTTTTCAGAGTAAAAATGTAACTGTGCGCTTGTCACACCTCTATTATAGACTATTTTATGAATGCATTAAAAGAAATTTCTGGGTGAGGGAAAGAGAATGGCAGACAAGAAATTAAAGTGAAATAAAAAAAAATAGAAGATATTTTCCAAGTAAAGCAAAAAGTAATGTAAATGACCACCATCGTATGACACAAACTGACTAAGTGTTTTTTTACCTTTAAACATGAGAATGGAGTTAAACAAATATTTTAACTGAAATTTGAATTTAAAAACTGACAGAGTGGATAATTCAACTTGCATGGTCTTTACATATAAAGCTTAAGCGGTATTTATTTAATCACACTGCTGAAACCAGTAGTGTTCATTTCACATACTGAATTTATATATATATATATATATATATATATATATATATATATATATATATATATATATATCTTAATCTCCTTCATCATTATGTTTAATCTACAATCATTTGAACTTGCCTCTTTCATTATTATGACGTCAGTACACTAAGTGTGTTAGACACTTTGATAAAGTTAAAACAGTTAATTTGAGCGTACAACTAATTATATGTTAATCTGTAATTTAAACATAATCTGTGCAAATTAAACTGGTTTCGATTTTTAAAATGAAATAGTTCATCAGCTCTAGGATTCCAGGATGAGAGGAATGATGCTGACCTGCTGGAAGATGAGAGCCACCCCTGAAGACCCAGCGACGCCTGTCAAGCCCTCTGCCCTCTGTGCCTGTCAGCATGGCTTCTGCTCATCGTTTGTCATTTCTATTGATTCAGGGGAATGACAGATGGTGATTACAGGAGCCTGAGACAGATTGCCTTCATGAGAGTGGCACACGAGCCAACCATCTCTGATGCCGTCTGTGCCAAGCGTATGACTACTGTGTGAGTGTGGCCAATGCTGGGGCAAAGACATGGCGTGCCATTCTGTCATTAAGATACACAAATCACCTCCTTCAATTATCCTCCTATATGACAGCAGTTAAAGAGACTGTAAATACGGAGATCTGACCTGCGTGTGGTATTTGGAATTGCATTTGTTTTCTGGTAATGATTTGTCAGCAAGCACATGGACAATTGGAGGCTTTTACTGTAAAACGTATTCTGAATCACTCATCATCTGCTCATCATCAGTACTTCAATATATTCTATTAGATTTCCTCTGCTAGAAAAATGTGGGTCACTAAACTATTCACTTGTGTAATTCACCCAGACACTGTCCAGCTGTGGGCTGTGGAATCCAGCACAGGGAATGGGATGTAGCCTCATCCTGAGAGCTATTTGTCACATTGTATGTGATGCATATTGGATGAGCACTTCACCTAACATGTCTTTGTGCTAAAGTACATACATATTTCACAAACACCAAGCAATGAAAGATGTATTGTGTTTTGCTGCAAACACAAGGCCGCTGGAGGTAAGCTTCAGGAAAGGCTTAGGAAAATTTCGATGGATGCTTTCTTCTCTCCCGTTTCAAGATGTTTTTTCACAAAAACACACCTTCTCTATTATTATGGATGAACAATACATGCATGCATAATTTACAGAGCCTCGCATGCCCAAAAATAAATATTTATGCTTTTTTGTAAGTGAAAAAACTAAGGTTTTAATGATTATCTATAGCATATGCAGTATTAATTATTACCTGCATGAAACATATAAGATATCCTGCAGTCTGAAGCCTCCTAAAAACCTTGCACTTTTATCCAATGTTTCTTTTGTGGTTAAATTGTTTTGGCTTAAGCCACAACATAAACTCTGATTTATTGTTAAAATCCCTGATGTCACCAATATAAATTTTGCCATTATAATGTAGTTCAATAACATGATTCAGAACTGCGTTGATAGATATTTTACTGCTTTTATGCAGAAAATTTTGTGAAATGCATCTCTGAGTCTCATGTTTTTTTGTAATTCATAGAATTATGATCAGTAAAGTCAAAGATGTATGCGTTGATAAACATTCTGTTTGTCTAATTTGTCTTCCCTTATAAACAACATCTAAGGAATCACTATGTCCCCTTATTAAAAAAAATATTTCCAGAATTAACAAAAGGTTAAAAAGAGTTTGAAGCTAATATAAAGAGGCCAGTTTTAGATTTGAGAAGATATAAGAATCACTCCTTCCCTCAATTATTACTCACACTGACCGTAAGAGCTTCCTGAAGTATCCTCAAGCAGAAAATTTGGTCTCCTGGGCATCGTGATGGAAATGTGCCCATAAAACCACTCAGCAAATAGGGGACTAGTTTGCTTAATTGGGTTTTATTGAGCCTTCTGGTTCATTTGAAGGTGAGAGTTAAACTGTCTCTATGCCTCAGACCGGCAGTGTTCAAAAGTCACTGGCCCAACACAGACATGTTCATTATTAGTGCTGCTGGACATTAATTAACACCCATCACCGTTTACCTGCTCCTTTCAACTTCACGTCTGTGATGTAGATATCCATTTCAGACAAATGGGTCACAGAACAAGAACACATTTTTATTTTTCATTTCTAAAATGCACTAAAACTTAGTACTGCACATATCATGCAATGCCAGCGTTCTTTTGTGAACCTCACATGACATTATATTTACCATAAAACTAGCAATTAATTGATGTGAATTGAAATAAATATTTATAGGAGAGTATTTGAAGACCAAATTCTTTTAAATGCATTGCTTTAAACTACACATGGCACCCTAATATTGTGTGATTCAATAGAAAAAAACAGCTTAGCAGGTAAGGGTGTATGTCCTATGAAACAAGTTTCTTTTTAAATAATTTATATATTTGCAAGTCTTAAATAATTAATTAGTATGTGATTCAATAGCAAGCAAGCATTACACATTTATGGAAAGAACACACAAAGTAAAGTCGATAGAGCAACAAAAGACTTCAATAACAGCTACACAGTTTGGAAGGACCACTACTGCCATCTAAAGGTAATATGAACTTTACGTAATGTTTCAGTGTTTAAAAAGAATACGATTGAGGGTTAAGCAATTCCCCTATTTAAATTCTCATTAGAAGTAACAGTAGCACAAAATCTCTACGTACATTGGCATTTCTAGAATAAAAAATAAAAAGAGGAACACATTACAGCCCCCTCTGCTTTTTTATTTTTTTTTGGATGGGAACATGAAAGTAGTTTATTTTTTAATATGATATTGTCCACTATTATCTGAAATATTTGTATAAATACGTTTTGATAAGAGTAAATGACTCAACATTAAGAACCCACGTTTGCATAACTGCGATCCACACATAGATTATAACATAAACAAAAACTAAAATAACACATTTTCCTAGTTTTTTCCTTTTCTTTTCCCCATGTGAGTGCACTATTAATTTCAGGCAAGTCTAAACGTGAAAATATATTCATATGCATTTACATCTGTCTTCTATTAATATTCATGCCTGAATTCACATCTCAACACAAAGCCAATTTTCTGGCCATCTGGGTTATGTCTGGTGGAGGTGATGGATCCAGTTTTATTTGCATGGCAGTAATACATCATGATACCCCTCCCCGTTAAGGGTGCTGTGGAGCGCCTGAGCAAAAAGTGCATAGATAAAAAATCTATTTTAAGTTTAGGGATTCTTAGAGAAGTCTATCTTGATCCAGTTTTAGTCTGCAATTTCAAAACAGTTCCGAATGCAAAGAACAATTTGCTCTTAATAGAATTAATATATGTTATTTATTTAACTAAAACATGTAAACATTTTTTATTCTTGAGAAAAACTTAGTAAGTATAGAGAGAAAATCATAATGGCCTTCAGGGTTTTTGCTGTATTTTAAAGCAAGTGTTAACATACATTTAAAAACTGAAATTTCTGTCATTTACAGAACATTTACATCTTTATTTAATAAATATTTCTGCATTGTATAATGTTATCAAGTTAATATTTAGTCATTTTGTCACAGGTGGGATTCAAAAATCTGATCCAGAAAACACTGTGGCTTTTTGTATGCACACAACTAAAAGAAATACTGGAATCAGTTGGTGTAAATTTAAATTTAAGACATGAATAAAATGTGTCAGGCTCACACAAGAAAGTTTAATACCTCAACAGAGTTTAGTTACACACTATTTAGACAGAAACATGTAATTTCACCATTTATTTTTGTAAATAAGCACAAACTTTGCCTTCTCCACTGACCAACTAAAAACGATAACTATTGCTAGCAGGTGTTCAGGATATAAATTGCACCTGCTCAATCAGCAGACTGTCCCAGAATCCAATGTGAGTTTCAAAATACGGATAAACCCTGTAAATCATGAAAACTGACCGATTCTGTAAAATGAACAGGACATTTGACCTGTATTTGCACTGTTTTTTTACATTGTATTATTAGATGAACTTAAGTTAATTTAATTGTTGTATGAGAATATTGAAGTGAAAGTGATTAGTTGGCCAGATATGGAGTAACTGAATTTAACCCATCCCAGTGTACACATACAGCAGCGAACAAACACACACCCGGAGCAGGAAACTGGTGCCTTGCTCACGAGAACCACAGCTGTGGTTGTTGAAGATGGGAGAGCAAGTGTTTCATCACTCACACCAACTTCAACTCGGTGAATCTGGGGATCCAATCAGAAGTCGATCTCAGTTCTACCTGTACTTTCTGTTTTTAAATATTTTAATTTTATATTGCATGACTAAATTATATTTTACCATCTAATTACTGTCTGTGTTGAATAACAAAAGTTTCTGAGCTTGAATCTCAAGTCATTTTTCCATGACTTGCTTTTCAGTTTAAATAAAATTTAAAAAGTAGAAAGAAATATACAATACATTTTCTGTAAAATTACAATAATGTCCATTTTTGGTCATTTGCCACCATCATGTGACCAACCTTTTTCAGTCTCTCACTGATTTTCTCTTGCATATGGAATTAAAAAGCATAGATTGTACAAACCCTTGAGGTTATTGTCGAAAGTAATTGACCATCCACAAACTATCAACTGGGTCTCTATACTGATCAGTGTCAAGTGTTTCCTTACAAATTAGCTTTTTGGGATTTCATTTATTTAAAACAGCTTGAGATATATGCATCTCCATCTAAAAACACAACAGATTTTAATTACAACATTTTAAATCTTGAATATAATTAATTGGTCCTTTTGCTTAGTAGAAAATGGCTCTCTCTTTTAAATGCAGTTTTCACATCAGCGGTTTCTCACAAAGTCATTTATGAACTTTAATACATTTTAAGTTAGAGTTAATACGCAAAAACGAAGGGCATGAGATCCATATCTTAATTCATTGAATGACCAAGACAAAATCTCTGACATGACCTTCCTTAGATGGTCAATCGAACCCTTGCGCCACTGTTATGATAGAGGCATCAATTATTGGAAAAGTGCAGCGAGTCTGTGTCTCAAGGGATCGAACGCTGTCTATCAGACACGAACACTTCCTAATGATTAATGCTCAAAGTTCCTCCATGAACTCCAACTGCACCCCCATGGGGCCTTGGAGCTTCGGAGAGTGACCAGTTTTATTGCAGTGCTGGAATCAATTATGCTAAGAGTTTCTAGCGAATGCACTTCAGGGAAACAAAGCTGCACTCTTGGCAATTTTACTTATTTGCATATTGATGACATAAGGATAGATTTTGCAACGCAAAGGAGAACTACAGCACAAATTATGTGCCCTAGGTTGACTTAAAAACAAGTTTGATCTATTGGTTATGCCACCTAACTTCTCTCACAAACACACACACACGCCTACACACACTCTCAGGACAGCGTGAAGCTTCGGGAGTCTGAAGTCATCCTCAATTAGCCGCTAAACAAGAAGCTCTGGATACTCTCCAGAATGGCCTCTCTGGGGAAATGATGGATATTGTGTGTTTAGGAGGGGCAGTCTATTACAGCAGAGAGGTTAACGTGCAGTAAATGATGTACTGTACTCGGTTGTTTGCTTCTGTTTGATGGCCAGTGTCTGCTATAGCTTCACAGGCTTGGAGATGCATTAAAGTAAAAATGAAAGGATTCTCAACTACAATAAAGATTGCAGGTATTAATATTAAATATGGAATCGATTCATTATACATGCATGACACTTTTACTGAGTGCACTTAAAGATTCAATCAATTTGAAGAGTGTGTAGAGAATTAGCTAACTGAGTCAACTCTGACCTTGAGTGAAAATATTAATTTTAATGCACTTTTAGATTTAATGCAGGTACTAAAGTAAAGTAATTTACTAAAGGATAGAGGGAACTCCACACAAGGCAGTACATGACAAGAGTCCCGAAGTTTGTAATGTTGCATGATTTTTAAGAGCTAATGTATACAGTAGTCTCTGTGTGACACTTTGAGGCAAACTAGTTTTTAAATAACAATGAGTTAATTATGTGTTCCCTAAGTTAGTCACCACCTAGTAATAGTTAACTAATCATGAACTTTGGAATTTTTTAGTTTTTTATTTTACTTTTATTATTTGCTGAAGAAGTTGACGATCATGACGAGTTGATGATCATGAGTTCATGATTAATGCAAATAATACAACTCATCATTAACTCATCTTAAATGAACGATTGATTTATGTATTACTGATGATGATCTATATCAACTTACTGTAAAATGTTACCCTTTTAACTATGATTTGTTTTAGTTTTTTGTCTTTGCTACAGAATGAGAACATTCTGACACTAACCCTTATTCAGATAGATACACTTCTGCTTAAATCCAACATTACTACAACATTGCTTTACATCAGTTTACATGGAAAAATCACAATGACAAATGTACAATTGAGAATTTTAACATTCTCAAATTTTTCTTAAAAATGCAGCTTTTTTTATTTGATACCATGTGGTTTCATTTTATATTTGATTTTTTTCTTTGTTTTCTTTGTTTCAAAATGTGTTTTAAATTGAGATAAATTCCAATACAGTCTCTCCTTGATCAAATCCTTTAAGGTACTATTCTATGCTCTTTTTAAAACATTTAGAATAAATATATGACCCCTTTATACTATCACTGCACCCTTAATAACCCTTAATAAAAAAATATTATTTATCATAAACTTTTTTAAAACACCTCAGATTATTGGGCCATTAACCCCATCCTTCCCACTGGAGAGGCTTTAACAGCTGAATAATCTTACATTACAGACACAAACATCTATTTAGCAATGGTAAATTTAGTTTAATGAATTTGGAAAAGATTAAACTGCAGCATAAATATTTTAAATACATCTGTATATGTTTGATGTTGCAGGAAACATTTTTTTCATTGTTTGTTTAACATCTTTTGTAATACTAAAATCAACCCCCAATTTTTAATCAGTCTCTTTCTACTTGGAGCATAGAAAAGATCTGTATAGGTGTTTGTGAGTTTGGGGAAAAGTATACTTTGGCTTATAGATTTCTTTGGCTTGTGTTGTTTTTTTGTGGGGGGTTAGCGTTAGGGTAAGAATTTAAATCGGTTGATTTCAACAAGAGCCATTTCCAAAAAGAAAAAACTGTAATCATTTAAATAGCTCCACCACTCGATGAACTCCACCTTGCAAACCAGTCTGGGACAACAAGCAATCACATTTAAATTCCCAGTGATGAACAGATTTCCAAAAGCACATTGTTTCTATGTTAATGACACAATTGCTTTCTGGGTAAATTGACATCATACATGCCGAGAGCATCAGGGATGCTGTGCGTTTTAAATGAAGAAGTAATCAGCACTCTAATTTTATGTCTCTGCTGACAGACACCCCCGAGCAGGTAATGACAAAGGCAGGCAGGCATGCGGACACACCACTGCCAGTGATCGGCGGGGTGGAGGGACCGGAAAGATGCCGCGACGCCCTTTGAGAGCTCAACACTGATGAGGCCTCACCTGCAGGAAAGAGGAGCAATGCTCAAAAGCTCCAGTTCTACTCTCACTAGGCCCCTCACAGCCACAGCTCCTGACATATGTCATTCCCAATCTGTTGAGAATGAACACTTCTTTCTGACATACCCTGTCAGCCACCAACATGAAGCTTGGAGAGCGTGTTGAAGCAAACCGCTTCCTGCTAATTGGTGTTTTTGTGATAACACCATCTGTTCCTTAAGAAAGTTAAATGCTGGAGTCATTAGGAGGACACAACCTTCCAGAACAAATGAATCCTCCAAACAAACAATGCAGTGATTTATTTTCTGATAGAGGGTTTACTTGAATGTGAGTGAAAATTATGTGGGAAGGGAAGACTAAAGGAGAGCTGTTCTTAGAATGTGCTTTTTAGAAATTCAATAACAAATGAAGTTTATTGTACTTTAATGGTTATAAGCTATACACTTAAGACGTGAGATCCATAAATAATAATTTAATAAAAACTTATTTTTCTTCTGATATATATATATATATATATATATATATATATATATATATATATATATATATATATATATATATATATATATATATATGCAAATACATGAGAAGAATGTGTTAGATGGGAGACCACTTTATAGCTAATAATAAAAAGTGCAATAAACTAAAATATAAACTGAGAAATGTATGTACATGTAACTAATATGGTACATTGGCACCATCTAGTGGGAATAATTACTTAACTCAAATTATTTAGGCTTCAATAAGTAACTATTATTCACGTTACATGTTATTCTGATTAACAAGGTTAGACATCCTTTGGACTGATCATTCCTGATTCTCTTAAAACAAGAACGCCTTGTTTCATGCTTCATTGACATTGAATATTATTTAACTTTGAAGAATTATTGTTTAATTGTTTTAACAATTGATTAACGTCTATATGTAAATAAGAATATTCCTATTCCTTAGAGCAGAGCATTGATCAGCTTTTACAGGGGTTTAAACACTTTAAAATGCTGTATGCTATTTCTCTAAGCCATTGTTGACATTTGAACTCATCAAATAAACAATTGTCTGTACCAATAGCACCTTTTTTCAATTTTGATAGCCTCTGTTAATTGACTATCAGTTTGTTTGTGTACTTACAGGACCAAAAGTCTAATACCACTATGTCACTTTGCTCAAACTCAAATAATTTTGCAAACATAGAAATTGAAAGCTATCAGCAAAGTAGCAAACCACTGATTTAGCCGTTTTTATCAACCTCATTAAAGTTAAATATAATGTACCAATAAGACTCTAAAAGAAATCATTAGTGGTAACAGATTCCTTGGCATAGGTCAAATAAAGGTGGAGCCCTCACAAAAGCTGCAGGTAAATGTTAATGAGACCAAAGTACAACCAACTAAATATCTGACCTATCTTGATTTTCTATAGCAGCTCAAATGTGGCCATTTTCCCCACATCTCATCATGCAGACCTAACATGAACCATTGATTCAACTTCAGGATGATACAAAATATACTATTATTTTATGATTAATATAACAATTCTTTAAATACAGACAAAAGCCTTCGGTTAAACAGTTAGCAGTTCCTAAGATAACAAGAAGCTGTGTATTTGTATATTATAAACTCCCTAAAGTTATAAATACTATAATGTATTAGTAATCCCAGAATACAACTAGCCAGCTAAAAATACATTTGGTCAAGTTTGGCATTTCTCTGACACATCTGACAATCATCTACCACTGGCATACGATACTGCATGTAGGCCAAAAAGGGTCTGTGTCTGGTCTGAAACATTGACTGTATATAAATGCAATACAAATGAGGCTCAGAGTTTGGGTAAATCGGCCATTTCCTCCGCAACAAAGCATTACTTCAATAGAGTCAAAATAGTAAAAAGATGTTATTAGGTGGATCCGATGATGAGAACGAAATCTCAACACTTGGTTAGAGGTTCTCTCTCGTTTAACCCAGTCTTTTATTGTGCTAAAACCTGAAGTTTAATACAACCTAAAGAAAGGTTTCACCCCTTTCTGAGTTGCCATGAAGGACAAAACTAACAATAGAAATCAAAAACACGGGGGCACCAAAGACTTAAAGATGTTTTTTTTTCAGCTATAAAGTTGGTTATTTTTAACATGGGTGTTAATGAAAATCTGTTCACTTCTGGTCCCAACCTCGAGTGGCCTGTCGAGGTATTACAAGTTTCAGGCTAATGTTAACTTGACTCAAGCTTGGGCCAGCAACATGCAAATTGTAGTCCATTTTTGACCAATGTCTGGAGTCTGAACTTGGTCCAGTCATGTACCATAACAAGTGAAGTGAAAGTGACCAGTTAACCAGATATAGTGTGACCTATACTCATTTGTGCTCTGGATTTAGCCCATCCCAGTGTACACACACAGCAGTGAACAAACACACTGCAGCGGCAGTGGGCAGTCATGGCTGCTGCACCCAGGGAGCAATCAGGAAACTGGTGTCTTGCTCAAGGGCACAACAGCTGTCGTTGTTGAAGAGCAAGTGTTTTGTCACTCACACCACCTTCAACTCGGTGGATCTGGGGATCGAACCGACAACCTTCCAATCACAAGTCAATATTCTTATCCACCATACCACAACTGCAATTTGTAACTTCAGTAAGCCAGAGGTAGGCCAAGGAAAAATGAGGAAGTTGTTTTTTCACCTCGCTATTTTTCTCCTATTAATCTCCTATTATCAAGAAATAAATACTTTTAATTTGTAGTTTTGCATAATGTTCCACTACAGGTGCATTTTACAGTCCATTGATATAACGTTGTTTCATTTTTAGCTTTATTATCTCTAATACAATAAATGTATACATTTGTGAAACAATGTCATCCAGTCAGTTTATTTTACATTTTTCTAGATTCTTGGAAGACTCCTAGAAAAAACAGTGCCCTAGCACTAGTTTAAGCTAGGTTAAACCAAATATCAGCTCTGGGAGAGGGCAATCTGCGAGAAACCCTTGAGGACAGTGCTAAAGAAACCAAACATAATTATTAAATATTGCATTTACACAATCATAATAAAGAAAACTGTTATCGTTGATATTGAATGTTATGTAAAAGAACATTATGGGGCTTAAATAAGACTCGATGCACAGTTTGCAGAGCTAACTGCACTATGTTTTACACAAGCAATCTGTTACATTGGGATCAATTCCATGGATGATTAAGCATGATAATGAAGGTTTTTGGACATTCTCCACAGAGGCGCAGACATGGCAGCTGGTGACATTCATGAGCGCATCACAATGAATTCCCATTACTTTCAATGATCATGAAGTCTGCTTTTGGCGATGGTACAAACTCAATAAAAACACTAAAGCATGCCATATGTGCCTGTTAAGAGGGGAATTAAAGTCAAATTGCTTTGTTCATAATAAAAAGGCATACACGCACAGAGGATGATTTTTTGTTTAGAATAATGACAAGATGGTCAATAAACACTCACATTATTAGTTTGTTGGGGAAATGCTAATAAGTGTTAGTTATGGTTATAATTCACATTCCAGACAACATAAAGTTCACAAAAATCATGCTTGGCTTTAGTCCTAATGTCTGACAATTATACGTGTGTGCTACAACAGAACAAATGTGGTTGCCATCAGTTGTTAATTTGACATGAGAAATGTATACCTGTTGTTGTGAGTAGTGCTGTTCATTACCTCTCTTACGTCTTTTGTATTGTATTTAATTATATTACATTAACATTCATGGCAAAAATTGCTGGCTCTCCTGACATTTACCAAGAAAAATAGTAATTGTCTCCGAAAAGTATTGCATTAACACATTTAGCTTTATTCCCTATTTTTACATTGGAGTAAACAAAATGGGGAAAGGGAAAAAATAACTTGAATTACAAAAATGTAACAAAAAAAAAACTACCTGCAAAGTCAAAATTATTCAACACCCTTAACTTAAGATTTACTTGCACACCTTTACGAAAAACATTAAACCAATCATTCCAATAACCATCTATAAATAAACTTCTTTTTCAGCTGTATTTTTGGACCACTCTTCCTTTGCCCACTGGTTTAGGTCTATCACACTGGAATTGGTAAACGTTTCCCATTTTCTCAACAGCAAATGTAAGATCTTTGGGTGTTTCATTGGGATTTAGAACTGGACTCATTGCAACTCACTTCAGAATTCTCTGTTATTTTGTTGTCATCCATTTATGGCTGCTTCTTGAAGTATTATTGGGCTTTGTCTTGCTGGAAGACCCAAGATATTGGATGCAAGCTTACCGATTTTGAGATGTCTTCCTGACAGTAAAGGCATCTAGTGCCATAGGCCTCATTCTGTTTTGGTAAGCAATATAAGCATTACCAAACAGATCTTTCTTGATTTCGTTTAAGTTTAGACATGATCCCATAAGGAAAAAGGAAAAGCAAATGTAGCCTTTTTTTATGTTTCTTTCTCAGGAGTTTTGCCCTCCTGGGTCTTCTGGCATCCCGTTTCATTTCATTTAAATGTAAATGGAGAGTTTGTGGTGACACTAATGCTCCCTGAGTCAGCAAGGCAACTTTTATTAAATTGTTTCTCTATCGCCCATGGCCAGAGACATTAGTTGCAAACTTCTTGATAATGCACTGTACAAGGCTACTCTAAATCTTTGGAGATGGACTTGTAAGCTTCAGGTTGTAGGTATTTTTTTTCACAATTGTGGTGCTCAAGTCTCCAGAAAGTCCTCTTCTGCTCTGTCAGTTGGCCATATTTATCACAACATGCATAGACACACAATGCAAATACTTCTCGTTTTATTTGCTTTCAGATGTGTTTTTTTGTACTCGAAACCTCCAAACTTATTTCTCCACAACTTGATAGGGTGCCATTTTTGGAATTGTGGGTTATTTTATGTGAAATTAAAATATTTTGTTTTGTTCTAATAAATAATAAACATGTGGTTTTCAAAAATAACAATTTTGGCCCTGGCTGTATGTTGTATTAAAAAAGATACTGTACTCTACCCTACCCTACCCTACCATACTATACCATACTATACTATACTATACTATTATAATGGTGTATACGTTACACTAAATAACTTTGTTTTCTATAAATTACATTACTTATCATACTAAAATAAAACCTTACATTTTAGCTTTAAAGTTAGTTTGACACCTGCCGCAGTATTATTTAAATACATGTGTTTAATATTTTGCGCCAAAAAAAAAACCGTTTCATTCACTTTTATTTCATTTTACCGCCAGAGGGAGCTGGTATAGCTCAATGGCAATGTGGCTCCATAGTAACCAGACAGCGTACTCTTCCAGATTTCCTGTTGCTGTATACGTTCACATTAGCATTAAACGTTTAAGTGAACCATGAGAATTTTACATTGCTGTTTTTTTAATTAGTCAAAAAGTTTTCAAATATAATGATGAGCCGAACGCCAGATGCAAGAGCAAGGTAAAGTTGTCCAGATTTGTTGCGACGGTGGAGAGGTTAGCGGCTAACGTTAGCAAGCTAACAGATAACGTTAACGTTTGCTAGCTGCTTCACATCAATTAACGCTGATCTTTTTTGGCTTTTTCAGTTGCTGTAGAAAATCTACTGAAATTGTATTTCATGTAAAAAATCATCATTTCAGTAATAGTAAAAAATCACTAACGTAAGAAGTTACGCATGTTATTTCAAATAGCTGTCATCCAACTGTATCACTAAATAAATACATGTAACGTAACTTTGTGTGTAACGTTATATTTATACATACATACCGTTACATTTATTAATAGTATTGGGATGCAGTTTTGAATTAAATTGCAAACAGAAAATGTTACATTACATTTTTTTTATTCAAATAAAGGTTATGTTTTATTGTTTTTTTGTTATTCCTATTTTCCATTGTAAAACGTTCTGTTCTACTTTTTGTGAGTACATGATTTAATAAGAGATTTCTATTATATTTTCAAATATTAACACAAAAACGCATCTATTTAAATAATGCATTTTCATTGAATCTTCATTGATTTGAATAAAATACATTTTAAATGTATAGCAATGGTTGTCGCTCAATTTTGTTTTACCAGAGCAGATGGGAACGTGAAATCTTATATTAACATTTCACATTTCAGAGACACTCAGACCAAGCAGATTCAAGAGAACATCACCAATGTTGAAAAGCATTTTGGAGACCTGTGCCAACTATTCGCTGGTTATGTCCGAAAAACTGCTCGACTGCGTGACAAAGCTGACCTCCTCGTCAAAGAAATCAGCCTCTATGCCGACACGGAGACACCAAACTTAAAATGTGGACTGAAGAATTTCGCAGACCAAATGGCCACAATTCAAGACTACCGACAAGCAGAGGTACAGTGTGTTCAAAACTTCCAAACCTACTTAATCATTGCAAACTTTTAAGATAGCAGACAATCTTGTGTTTTTTTTAAAGGTGGAAAGGCTTGAACTTAAAGTTATTGAGCCTTTGAAAGCCTACGGGAATATTGTCAAAACAAAAAGGGTAAGTTCCACTTTTTTTATATTGAAACTGTTTCAACAACTATATGTTGCTAGAAACAATAAAAAAGTTTTAAAATCTGTTAAATTAGCTTTTTTTTCTTCAATTAGAACGCATCTTTCATATAGAAGTTTCCATTTGCATTTCTGTGAAAGGGTTTGAGTTGAATTGAATAAGGTTGACATATATTGATTTCAACAGTATGTGTTAACTCCATGAAAGTAAACAGTTACAACCCTTAAACATTTAGTGCAATATGTAAAAAAAAAATGTGGAGAACATTTGACGTTAATAAATGGTGTCTTCATTTGTGTGGTGAAGTGCAAAGACATGAGTGTTCATAAACATGACTTTTACTGTAGTGCAGTGATCTCATGAGGGCAGCTTTGCATCATGTTTCTGGCAAGCTGGCGTAATGTGAGAGAGTGATGTCATAGTTCAAAACCTTTGCGTATTTTTCAATAGAAAGCTTTCATGATTCTGTTTGATTTGTGGCCAGGAGGACCTGAAGCAGACACAGAGTGCAAGAAATAGAGAGACTAAGCAGATGCAACAGCTGGAGCGCATGAGGCAGAGAAACCCTTCGGACCGACAAATCATTGTATCCTTTTGAATTGGCTTTGCTAAATTCTTCACTAGAATAAACCAGTAGAGGAGATGCATTTGATTCAGATGGATATGTTGAAGATTTAGGGTGTCAGTTGTTGACCCAAATTTTGATATTGAACCCTTCTAGACTTTTCTAAAACTTGACAGTCTCAAATACATGGTTTGGTCTGTAAAAAAAAAAACACTTTTATCTATGACAGTTTGCCCAAACAGTGCCAGTTATTGACAGTTGTTTTGTGCTGCAAGGTTGTAAATATCATGGAAATAGAAAACAACTGTTTCACTCTCAAAACTTTCTCGTTTATCTGAGGCTAAAATGGTTCCTAGTCAGAACTGGCGTTTTTTTTTTTTTTTTTTTTGCGTTTGTTTGAGGTGAGCGCGTCTGTAGCAATAACACACACATTGTTGTGGTTTGGCGCATCTGTCTGTGATTAAACACGTTATTAAATATGTTGTGTGCTTGTGTAGTCGCTAATGTAGTCCTGTACATCTCAGAAGATCTGCTTTAGCACAGAGAACCGGAGTGCAAGCCCTCGCTCCATTTTAATTAAGATTAACCATATGGAGCTGGGAGGAACCATATTCCATCTGGGAGGAAACAGCAGCATCAGTAATAAAACTCATATAACTCCTCCAAGCTCCGGCTGAACCCGAATTTGCGAGGTTATCGTGTCTACATGGAAACAAATCAGTAGATTGCCGTTTTCAAATTAACTTGGTTACAGTTAAAACGATGCCTCGATTACGTGTGGACGCACCGCTTCCTGTGTTAAAAAAGCGAAATTAAAAAATAACCGGGTATGTGTGGACAGGGCCTAAAATCAATTTACAGGTCAGAATCCACAATGTCTCAATTAATTCCATCTTCTTATCATTAGGTTTAAAGAAAATCTAATTATTTTTTATCAACAACGCGAGCCAAGGGAACCACCTACCTTCAAAATAAATGATATTATGTCTTCTAATGATATCACTCAAAAGTCTCATATAAAAGTAAAAAAAGAGGGATTCCTAAATTTGGTCCCTGATGATCATTTACAGTATTCAATTCTAAATATATGTTTGATTTGATTAAAGGACTACCAGAAAATGCCAAACTAAGATTGTTAAAAACTCCAGAATTGAGCATTATACCTTAACATACTCTCTCAGTCACAGGTGGGTTGTGCAATAAACAAAATAAATGTTGGATGTCTTTATATACTAATATATCATTTGACAAAGTTCACAATGGTACAAAAATATCTGTTGCTCAGTGCATCCGTGCATTTGTAGAAAAGCTCTCAGGCAACTAGGGGACTTCACATCACGAATGTCTTCAGTGCCTGGAACACTTTGTGCATGTCTTTTCACTTTCTTGTTCATGAAAGGCTGAGAGTGAACTCCAAAGAGCCACAATGGACGCCACGCGCACGACTCGGCAGCTGGAGGAGACAATAGACGACTTTGAAAAACAGAAGATTCGTGATATTAAGGTGTTTCACGCTGTGCGGTTGCTTTTAACACAGTGTGGGGTCATTTTGAAGTAATTGTTATTATAACATTTAATGCATTTAAAGCCATGCATGATACATATATCATTATTCAACTAAAATAGTTATTTAGCTATAACTTGTATTGCTATTTAGGAGTTTTATTGTTATTTTTGAGAGTATATGTCTTGTAAATTTGTATTTGTATATGTGTATATTTAACCTTTAACACACTTTAGTGCATCACATTATTGTAAAACTTTTTTTTTATTGTAAAAAGGATCTCTAAGGCTCTCATTTCATGTGTTTAGAAAGTTTTGAGTGAATTTGTGACCGTGGAGATGACATTCCACGCCAAATCTTTGGAAATCTACACCTCTGCATACCAGCACATTCAGAACGTGGATGAGGAAGGAGACCTCGAGGTGAGCTTTAGTGTCTAATCTGATCATTTTCTTCGTTCTCCTTCTAAGTCCGCTACCATCACTATGATGAAAGCTGCGGCTGCTGGGGTGTAAGCCCTCTTCAGTCGTGATACTTAAGTAAACCAGAGAGGCATCTTGCGAAACGTGTTCAGTCGGCTGCGGAATGTTTCCAGTGGCTAATGCATTTATTTATGAATTCTATGTCTGGTGTGCCAAAACAAATTTAATGCTCAAGACTCAAGAGAGTTTGTTAACATATTCTTGACTCTGACTGGAAAGAATTGCATGAGTAGTATTCCAATTTCAGGGAAGCATTTCCTTGTTTTTGGCTGAACTTTGACTGAAACTGGATCCTATAAGCATACGGTATTTTAGCACTTCGTGACAGCTTTATGAACACACAGTTAGATCATATAGAATTAGGTCATAAATATACTTCCTGTGATATTGAACAAGTTGACTAAAACTGGTGGCAGCATTTGTTGGAACTCTCTCACCATATTGGACTGTGTAAATCCAGTTTTTTTATGTTCTAAATGTTTACCATGTTCTGAATTACATGCCACATCATATAAAATAACTTTGACTCATAACATTTAAAATGTAGTTGTTGTTTTTTATTTTATTTTTTTAATAAAGATCAGCCACTCCAATCTAGAGAAGTGGTTCCCAAACTTTTTTTCACTAATTACCATCTCAGAAAACATTTGGCATACCAAGTACCACTATAATGACCAACATTGAAATACACTTCAGTAAACCAAACAGTGAATAGGCCTTCTGATTCAGCTACAAATATTTATTAGGTTTAGCATTATAGACTGTACAGCCTGAAAATTAATAATGTACGATTAAAATTGAAAAAAAAGACAGCGGTAAACCACTTGAATAAGTTGTAAATGACTTAAATAAATCAGTACTTAAACCTTTAAAAATAAAAAAATTGTTGGGTCATGGAGGTCAGCTTCAGTTTGTTCTCTTGAACAAACGTGTCTAATACCTGGAAAATGTGGTCAGCTGTTTTTCTGGTTTCAAGTGACTGGCAGAACATAGTTCTCGTGAGCTGAACCATCATGTTCATATCTCATGTAAACCAATCTCACGTGTGTTGTTTCATCAAGATGGTTGGCAAAATATTGTCTTTTTGTTACGGTGTTGGTTGAAAGGGCCACCAAGTTGAGCTCTTTTGCTACTTTTTTTCCACACATAATGTGCATCATTTCTTTACTTCAAGGTAAACAAAGTTTTTCCCCCGCAGTGTGGGGCTTCGAAAGATTCGAGCAATAGGAAGTTTCATTACATTTCCTAGACCTCAAAGCTCTTGCAATCAGTTATACAGTGATACGAGCACTGTGCGAACTGCAAGCATGAGTTTGTTAGTTAGTTACACATGCTTTGCACACACCAGTAGCACAAGATTACCATGTTTTATTAAAATACTACATTTCTCGATGCACCCACTAAGTGCATCGAGTCAGTTGTGTTCTGGTGGATAAGGAGATCGCAGTTTCAAACCCCAGATCCACCGAGTTGAAGATGGTGTGAGTGATGAAACACTTGCTTTCCCATTGTCAACAACTACAGCTGTTGTGCCCTTGAGCAAGTTTCCCGATTGCTCCCTGGGCGGCGCAGCCATGACTGCCCAGTGCTCCGGGTGTGTGTTCACAGTGTGTTTGTTCACGGCTGTGTGTGTACAGTGGGATAGGTTATATCAGAGCACAAATTCCGGATATGGGTCACTCCTTTTCTGGTCTACTGGTTACTTTCACTTTCAAGTAGTATAGACAGGAATACACACACACACTGGAAATGTACCACTAACGGGCATCTGTGTACCACTTTGAGAACCACTGATCTAGAAAAACTAGTCCAGTTTTTTATCACCAGCAGGTTGGACTAAGTTGAAGCACATAATGCCAGCTCTCAGGTTTCTGCCAGTGACATTCAGAATATGATTGAAAGTGCGGCTACTCGTCTATAATTCAAAAAACACTCAGAACATAACAGATCTGCTTACTGTATACAGGCCAAACAGAGCTCTCAGATCATTTGGTACAAATCGGCTAGAACTACCACAGGTTCGCTCCAAACATAGAAAGTCTGCTTTCAGTTACTATGCTGCCCCCAGCTTCCAGAAGAGATTAGAGGAGCTAAAGCATTAGCCTCATTTAGATCCAGACTATAAACACATTTATTTAAATGCTGCACTTTGAATTTAAGTTTTTGTTTAATTCTATCTAATTTAATCAATGTGTAATGCTTTTATTGTTTTATCTTCTGCTTTTTTTCATCTCTGATCTGTTTGAGGCCGCTATAATGAGCCTGTGTAAAGCCCCTTTTTTGTGTCAATAGGTATTCAGGAATTCTCTGCACCCTCCTGATTACCAGTCACGTTTAGAAATCGTCAGAGCCAATTCAAAACTTTCTCTGAATCGAACTGGGACTTCATTGAGTAAATCTGGAACAATGCAGGTGAGTAAATCCTCTTACACCCAAATTACTCCCAATTAGGTGTATAAGGTTGTGTATGCCATAGTGGCCGCCAAGCTTTACAATAGTAGTACAAAGGACATGAAAGGCTTGGAAAACAATGACTGGATGTCTTGACACTAAAATATTTATTTGAAAGGTTAAGCATTTGTAAATTATTTCATTAAAACAATATGTAACATTCTATCTGGTTTAATTAGCTTTTTGTAATCTTTCTTTTCGGCTCTATTTATAGACTCAAAAGTTTAATAAGAAGTGTAATTTTTTTTAAGTTTAAAGGACTATTATTATGCAAAGTCAACACTGCACATAAGTGTACTTTATGAGTGGAGTGAACACACTTGTAAGATTGGTATTAACTAAAAACTGAATTTTTCATTGGACACTGTAGAGTGATATATGTTTTTTCAGTCAGTGAAGTAAATTTTCACAACCAATCTTAAAACAGAATTTATTTTGGCACATTTGAACATAGAAATGTTTAATACTATGACAAACTCAAGTTTGAAGGGCATGAAGACTCTTGTGTCAAATCCAGCTTGTTCTTGTGCATTGCTTTTTGCTTCCTGAATGCAATTACGTTGATTTACACTTATAAATATTGTCGGATTCAGGCTCTGGTTCACTCAAAATTTGACACTGGCTGAGGGGAGGTCTTAAAACTGTCAGACTAGAACCCTCAGAACGATCTGAATTTTTAAGGCCTGACATTAGCTCATTGCTGTACATTTAATAATTATAATGGGATTCAAAGTCTAAGCTGTTTTTGCCCGTAGTCACGTAGACTTTGGTTCAGCTGCGCACCAATATTGATTAACATGCCTGCATTAGCTTGCCCCATGTTGGGGATGCCCTCCAGCAGGATTCACAAGTGAATGCTGAAAGATGAATCTCATTCAGCAATCCATGATTATTATATCTCCCAAGTATTACATTTTTGTGGAAAAGAAAAAACATTAAAAATAAGAGAAAACGTACAATTCAGTTCACTGAAACTGCTGTGGCCAAAGCAAATTTTTATGTAGAGGCAACACTCCCTTAAACGGTGTCTATCATACAACCCCTAGATGCCACTTTTAACATAATATTTTAGAATATCTAAATAAAAAAATATTTGACATATATGGAATAGCTGTGAAATCAATATCATCCATCCATCCATTTTCTTCCCTTTCGGGGTCGCCACAGCGGAATGAACCACCAACTCTCTGGCATATGTTTTACGCGGCGGATGCCCTTCCAGCCGCAACCCATTGCTGGGAAAGAAATCAATATCATATGATGAAAAAAATATCAAAATAGGAACTGAAAGAAATACATTTATTTACATCATAAAATAAAATCAAAGATGGGGCTACAGTTTGAGGGTTCGAAAGACATCCAGAGTTAGACTCAGAACATAATGTGATAAGTGATAATATTGCTGAATAATATTGAAAAAAACCTTTTCAACTAAAATAATGATAATGACATTTTAAGTGTTTCTGTTTTTCAAACTTGTGTCTTCTTCTGTGCATTCCCTCTCATCCTCTCAAATTCCAAGATGGATGTTAGCCTGGAAAAATTCATAAATTAGCCACTTCATATTATAAATTATGGGTTCAACATTTAAGAAAGCATTTAAGTCTGGATGATACAGCAGCATCTTGTAGACTGTTCATGAAGACCCTAATAAGATCAAGTTAAATTTATTGTCAATCGTTTTCAATTCAAACTACTTGTTTTTTCCTTCATTTTTTATTTTACCTTTAAATAAAATATATTGTTATTACAATATCACATGGCTTTGGGGGTTGTATGTCAAAAATAGCACCCCTGACATATTTTGCTTTGCAGTCAAGAACACCTAGCAGACAGAGAAAAAGGGATGATGATGATGAGGAGGAGGAAGATGAAGATGATGACGATTTGGAGGAAGTGACTGATGACGACAGCTAAATATATATTTTCATTCTCATTTTATTAAATGGTCCTGAAATTCCTGATCTATATTTCAATTTGTATAGAAATGTAAAATAAACTCCCACAAACTGGGAAATAATTAAATGTAATGTTTAGAAAGTTAGGCTGAGACAGTTTTAAGTTTAATTGTATTCAGTTGTTGTGCTCGTGCACGCTTTTAATTTATTTTATTTTTTTTACTATTTTTGTAATACATATATTTGTTTCATATTTGCTTAGTTCAATAAAGCCGTTCTCTTCTTTCAGATTGTACAGTGTTTTATTATGTGTATTTGTTCCTCTGTGTAGAGTGTACATACCAGAAGCATTACTACTGGATTAGACACAGTAAAAAATGATGAACCCCTAGAACTAGACCCACCCTGTGATTGGCTTTATTGTGTTTCATAGCTTTTAAGTCAGTCACAAATGACTCATAAAGGCCAACCAGTACTGCCAGTTTAAATATGAAGCTGTTAACGACAAAAGCAAGATGCATAAATCAAAAGAAACATCTCAGTTGCATTTCTGTATCAACAGAGTAATTACAAAAATGATGACGTTTTCAATCAAACACCTTTAACATCAGCCGTATAGTTTAACATGTGTAAGTAATGCAAATTGTTTTGTAGTAGCTTTCCGTCTCCAGGTGTGTACATAAATGGCTTCGCAAAACAGATGCACAACAAATCTCCTTTGCATTGAAGCTGCCTGTATCCAAGGAAAGGATTCCCTTCATGGACACCTGACTCATCCATTACAGAGGCTTTAATGGAACCAGTGTGTGTTTATGTGCTCTGTAGCGCCTGACTGTGCTGAATATTAACACGATGGTTGCCTTGCAGCAGTTTTTTTTAAAGAGCATAACTACAGAATGAGTCAGAGAGAGAGAGAGAGATGTGCAGCAGGCTTTGGGTACACTTTCTTCTGAACATACTCTCTCCATTCATCAAGCAGATTCAGAGATTCGGTTGTCAATCTGAGAAAACCTCATGTGATCCCCGCAATGACGTATTTTTAGATGTGAATCATGTCTGGATATCTGCACCGCTGAATGCTCCTGTCATAACACATTCTTTTTTGCTATTGAAAAAGCATCTGTGTTTTTCTCTATTCTATTATTAGAGAATAAAATGAAGTACTTTGATTTGTATTGTGTTAGTGAGTCATGCCGCATACAGTATACTTTTTTTGTAAATAGGCACATTTTTTTTATTTCCCCAAAATACAGCTAGCAGTAAAATCCAAATCAATCATTTATTTTTAAACTGCTAATTGTCATATCACTAGATCAAACATTTTCATAACTAATTAACTCTGGGACAGATAGAAAAAGAGGCTTTTGTCCAAAAAATGTTACTATGCATTAATTTGTTTGCTGATTACTTTTCTTTTTAAATGGATTAATTCACATTTTGCATTATGTATATTTGTGGTTAAAAGAAGTTCTGCAAAAGAACTGCCATGGTAGCTGACTTCTCGATGTTATGCAGAATATGTCAAGCAGTGACATAATCGTATGTAAAATTACACATTTTGGCTATTAATCACCTGTATGTTTTACGTGTGAAATACGTATTTCAGGATGTATTTGATCGTTGACTCAGTCAGTTGTATTGATCCTAACACCGAATCTATGTTTAAAAAATGAGAGTTTTCAAAGAGAAAATGACAAGAATGAATAAAATGGGCTAAAGAACAGAAAATCTGTGTCTTAAATAATTAGCTGTATTACCGGTACAGGAAAAAGTTGGCCTAATTCAGCATCACATTTCATATACTTTCCTGATTTCTACCCTCTTCACCATCCAAAGACATAACCTTGCTTTGTTTCTGAAGGCTTGATGACATTTCTTTTTCATGATCCAAGTATTCAGCACAACTAGAAGTATAGAGAAGTGTCATTTCAGCATGATCTGGCAACCAGGTTTATGGTTAAGTTAAAACCAACATAATTTTTAAATGCTAATATTCTTTTTCCCCCAGTTCTTTCAATAATATTAGTACTTGAACTGAACATCCTTAAGGACACATCAGGGCTGCTTGATGATTACTTTGGTTTAATTACTTGCATACTGCACCCTTAATTATCAAAAATCATCTTACATTGTGTGCAAAGCTCAATTAGTTCCATTTTTACATTGTTATAATGTTTCTGGTGTTTTCTGAGAGTTTATAGTTTTAATTTAATAAAATACAAACTAGTGTCACAATTTTATGTAGTCACCTAATGCAATTTACAGTTCCCACTGGTCATAGAGCTGTGGATACAGTAAACTATACATCAAGTGGTTAAACATTTGGTCATAATATCAATTTAATACCAGTGTATTCAATTGTGAATTCCTCTAACAATGAATTAAATCCATTGTAAAGAGAATAAACGGAGGTTAAAGAGAGCTGGTGGCTTCAAACTATTTTAGAGAAACTCCTGTTTTAAAAAATGTAAAAAATCTTATATTAGTTTTTATTTGTGAAGCACACCCAATATTTTAAAAGTTAACACCTGCTTGCATCCAAAGCTGTTCAGTTGGTTCTTCTGCTGGGAGGTGGCTGAGGGAGCGTTGGTGACCTGACTTGATGGTTGAGGCAGTTGCAATACCGACCAGAATGAATGCCCTTTTTAAATCAACGTTTGTTATGGTGAAATAAAGCTCCAAAACAATTACTTCAATCTGTTGCATATGATTTAGCTGATCAAATTAAAAGTAGTTTTTACACTCCTGGATGGGGATTTCTGTATGGTTGAAATTCAATGTTTATATAAAGATAAAATGTTGTGTTAAGCAAAAGCTAAAATAAAAAGTGTATGGGACCTATGATTCATTCAACCGCTCAGACAGTCGTGATGCAACATAATCCAGATGGCAGACTAAAAAACTGTTCCTGCATCTGTCGTGACAGCAAGTCCAGCACTTCACTGGAGGAGAACCTTCTGACAGGCTTTGATTGAAGATGACAAGGTCACAAACAGTCATTTCATGCTGCGTGCGCTGTAAAAAAAACGTTTTTCTCTTGATATCCAAGGTCAACTTCACCATTTCCACCACATTTCAAAACAACTCATTTCTGGATTTTTTTTTCTCTGTGTATTTTATTACTGTTGTTTAGGGGTTTTAAATAATGCATGTGTAATAATAATGCATGTGTAAAAAAAGAATTTGTTATGACAGGAGCATTCAGCGGTGCAGATATCGAGATATGATTCATAACTAAAAACACGTCATTGCAGAGATTACATGAGGTTTTCTCAGACTGACAACTGAATCTCTGAATCTGCTTGTAATAATTCAATAATGATATTAAGGATTGGATGAACAAGAATTTCCTTATGCTAAATCCTAATGAAACAGAAATATTACGTATTGGATCTAAAAAGAATCTTTTAGTTTTAAATGTGGAGCTGGAAGGACACAATTTTTTTTATTAAAAATAAAAAATCTGGGTGTTATTATAGATAATTAACTGACTGACGGTTATATACCATCGTTTTTATGTTACTAAGACTACCTTAATTCACCTCAGGAACATTGCTCAAGTACAGAACATGCTGTCTATTGTAGATACAGAAAAAATAGTTAATGCTTTCATATCCCAGAATGGACTATTGTAACGCTCTGTTAGCCGGCTGCTCAGCCACCTCGCTGTTACAGTTCGAAACACAGCAGCTAGAGTTCTCACAAGAACAAAAATTAAGATCACTTTACATCAGTTCTGTGTTGGCATTTTGGCTTTCAAGGAAGCGTGATATGACATTTATTTTTCTACCAATAGAATTATCAAATAGTACCTCCTACGTAAACCAACTTAATCCACACTATGCTTTTGTGAAGCTGCTTTGAAGCAACTGCTAAAAATTGATGTATAAAAATTCTGATTGATTGATAGAATTAACACACTTTTCCTGTCTCAAAGAATTAAACTAATCATTTCGATCCAATCTTCTGAGTAGAAGTACCTGCAGTCCTCGTTTGGTGTGTCACTCATGGCTTGGTATTGTTGATGCTTTCAACATCTGCCTTCAAAAGCATACCTGGTGCCACATATGATATTGCGCAAGTTCTTATCTGAGTCTCGGACAATAGAATCTCAGAGATGTCTTAGGGTCACGCACTCACAGCAGATGAAATGAAAACAGACATCTGCCTTTGCTGACTCTGACCCACTCAGGTGAGCAATGACGTGGATAAGCAAATGTTTATAGTAGGATTTGTATGTTTGAAGAAAATATATCTGCATTCCATTATTGCTGTTGAAATATACAGCAGGTTTAGCCTCAGCATAGTGGCAGAGTAGGAATCACAGACTGATTCACTGGAGAGGAATGCTGCATGGAATACCAGAAAAGAAAACATTTTACCCTTAGTTTCAAAAATGGGTACTGGCTTCGCCTCCTAGAGTATGTAGAGCGGTGTCAAGACGGTTGATTAAAAGTTATACTTGATGCTGTCAAATATGAGTATGACAAATATGCACGCAGAGTATTTGAGAGTAAAATGAACTCTGTGTGGAGTTTTTTAATAATGTTTGTATTTATATTTGTTAAACTCACAAAAGTTATCTTTTCTTAGCTTTTAGAGAAATTAACTGAAAAATGTAACTTAATATAATCGAGTTCAAGTTCAGGGGATATGCATTACTTTAACTCTATAAAGAGAAGAACCAAAAAAATTTGGAACAGGGTAAATTTAATTCAGAATCTTGATAGAGATCATTTTTACAATAGCAGCATTCACTACATACCCTTCATTTTAAATATTCTGGAAATAATAAAAAAAAACTATACAACTCACCTTAGTCTTTTCTTTTGTGGAAAGACTTTAGCTTTGATTATAAGTTTATGGTTGGCATGGGAAGTGTTTTGGTAAACTTTTGGGAATGTCGTATTTAATCCTTTCCATATTTGGCCTAGATATCGTAATGAAGAAAAGTCCACACCGGCACACATTAACTAATCATTCACATTGCTGTTCACTGACATTTTCTTCAACCTAATTTACTTTTACACAAAAATAAGAAATCACATTTACACATGTATATTGTACAGCCTCAAGTTTTGATGTCACAAGCATGACACAACTTGGTTGGCAGTTTTACCCTTTTGTTTTGCAAACAGACAGTTGGTTTAATTTATATCTAACCCCCGATGGCAAATGAAGAAGTTTGATCATGTTTTAGATGTTTTTCTAGGGCTGTATTTCCCAATCTTGCTCTGAACAACTTTTTTATGGGGCAGTCCCACTCCTTTTGGTTTTTGTTTTCCAAGAAGAAATTATGTCTTCACAGGTTTGGAACGACATGGGGTAAGTAATTTAAGAGCCCGTTTTCATTTTCATAGTGGAGTACCACTTTAAGGGTTTGGGATGTTCTCATGAGGTCAAAGGGCTGGGTGCCAAACCCTGAGTTGCTTTCAATGCTGTAGAACCACCAATGATTTCAACTAATGGGGATAAATCCTCCTTGTTTGAATTCTTTGCCATGAAGAGACATAGATTGGCTTCATGGTTAAGCTATTCCCTGCAATATGAGAGGAATTCATTAGCCACAGTATGGAGCCAGAGGTTTTACTAACGTCTGGGAACAGCTCACTAATTAGGAAAATCCCACAGGATTTAAAGAGGAATGTGTCCCAACTTTGGATGACCACACATGTTGCCAGCCAAGCAGAAATACTCAGTTTCCACCAGACGTGCTAGCTTTTTTTCTGCAGTTAAGTAAACAGAGTATATTCACAACTTTATCTCTCATATAAATGCATTGTATGTAAAATTGTTCAGTTTAATTCAATTTGTCATGAAATCTGCATCATCAGGCATTTTTTATTATGAGGAGAGTCTTATTATCAACAATATCCCACACTTCCTTATCAAGCAAAGAGATGCAAAAATCCACAAGAGCCTTACAAGGAGGACTCATCAGAAATAAACAAAGCTTAACAATGGCATTGAGCAATAGAGGCAGCCATGAGAGTTTGTTTTGGAAAAAGGTGAGAGGTTTCCATGGAGCCACTGTTTGATCCTGTGTTAATTAGCTTAGCTCATTGATTGCACAACATCCTCTCCATTGATGGCAAGGGGGCCTTAGCAGGAAACGTGCCTCAGTTTATACTTACAGTAGCCACAGAGGATTGACATGAATTTAAAAGAGCTCATAATCATCACAGGAATTGTTTGTTGACCTCACACACTTCCACACAAAGCCCAGAATCTATAATCAAACCCTTCTAAATCTACAACCAAAAATGCGCTGCAATCCTTTCCAAATCTGTAGATCATTAGAAAAAAAGTATTCATAAATTGGTAATTTCTTTAGGCACAACAATTCTCATTTTGCTTTTACTCAGTTCTTTCTGCTAATTTGGAATAGAGTCAATAACATTTTGTGAAAAATTTTTACAAAATAAGTAAGTAGCATCATTGACCAGTCCAATAATTGCGCCACCAGTAACTAAATCAGTCTTATTTCTTATTAGACTCACTTTTATATTAGTTACTGTCACAGTTTAAAATCAAGTGAGAGTTTATTGTAAATGTTTGAATTGTGAATTCACATTACTTGCCATTTTAGTGATGTTCTTAGCAATGACATTGGGACAAAATGTACAGAATGGATGAAAAAATAACATTGATAGAAAAAATTGTAACCAACAATAAAAAAGACAAATCTAAAATGCTCATAAAATAAATGTATAGCATTTACTACATTGTACTATAAATGCATACTAAATATTATTGTGTGTAATATATTATATATAATATTATTTGTAAGTTAACTAAAATAACAGTTCTCCTGCTCAGTGTTATAGCCAGCTTTGAGCTACAAGTTAAACAAAAAATTCAAACAAACAAAGTTTTTAATTTAAATTTAACATGAATTATTTACATTTATAGATTTTTTAAAAGTTTCACTCTTGTCATTGTGATTAATCGCGATCAATCACTATTAATTAAAAAAAGGGTGATTAATGAGGTTTTTTTAAGAGTATATAATTAATTTATTTTTATTCTTTATAACAAAAATTATGGTGATGTTACATTTACCAAAAAATGTGTAAAAGTAAACATATTTGAACCAAAATAAAGTGAAGGTGGAAATTTGTGTGATATCTGTACAATCTTTCAAGCTACATCAACTTGTCACTGACCTGATTTTAGACCAGCATTAACAAGCATGAGAGGATTAGATCTAAAACCAATTGAAACCCATACTATTTCTTCATCACTATCCTATTTGTTCTTGGGTAGAAAACCTTATACAACACAGATTTGTGTGTGATGCAAGACATGTTATTCTCAGATACATTGACTGAACTTTCCTAGTTTCAAAATTAAAATCTATCAAAGTGTTACCGCTCTAATCTGTATTTTGCATCAGAGAGTAGCTGAGGTTGAAAAGGTCTTGGGTAAGTTTGGCGAGGGGCAAAATAGGGTCTGTCTAAAAGGCCTGGGGAGTGGATTTTGCAACCCGGCACAGCTAGCTTTTGTGCCTTTTGTTTACAGCAGGTTGTTGTGAGAAGCCGTTTGAACAGCATTGGTAGAACAGTTGTGCAATTGGCCCATTTGCCCAGAGCAAATAGCAGCTTCTGAGAAGGGGGCGAGGCCTCAAACAGCTCTACTTTTTCCACTCGTGTCATCACTTTTAATCTCCTTGACTCCTTCACAATTCGTTTCAAATTCGTATTGTGCAATATACTGATAATGGTTTCAATAGAAAATCAGCGCACGAAACCTTTGCAGAGGAAACTCATGTTTGTCTATGACTCACACGGTCCCCATTATGATCTAATTATGCACAATCATGTTTCCATTTGAGCAATGTCTATTCATGAATAATCTTCACATTGCATGAGAACATATAAAGGCAGCCTAACAGTTGATTGTTTGAAAAAAATGTGCATTTATACGGTCAACAGGGCATGTTGTGTAACTGGATTTTGGCTTGTAAAGACCTGTATAGTTTACTGCACATTCCAAAATCTCTAGAACACCTTTAATGGACAAATAGAAGAAACAATCTGGCTCAAACTAAACATAATGGAAGGCTCACTATTAATGAAGGCCTGAAGGATAATTAACTTTTAACTCTTATAGTCATATTAACATTTACAATTCATTAGCTAATAATAGTGGTGTGTATTCTTCAACAGATTTGCACCCAAAGAGATGCTAGTTGCTCTTCTAATAGTTTGACGAATAGCATTTTTGCTTTGTATTATATCAGAAGTAACTAATAACTACTTGAGTAAATCTTTCTTTCAATACTTTCTACTCTTACTCAAGTAAATTATTTGTAAGTTAACTTTTCTCTAACTTGAGTAAATATTTTCACAAGTGTTTTTACTTTTATTTGAAACATTTGTTCTAACCCATCGAGGCTTTTGATGCTTTTATTTTCTGTTGCTTAAAAGACTTACACTTAAGACCTAAATCTACATTTTGTTCACCTCATCTTGGTCAGAATGTGAATACATAAATCTGAGGAGCACAAATTGTCTCACTTAAAAGGCTTCAGAATCACAGGGAATACTGCTGATTAGATGATTGTGCTGAGGAGCATCATTGACACTCTCCTTAAGGAGGAAAAGTCTCAAAAGATAATTGCAAGAAGCTGGATGCTCAATGTGCACTGTATCTGTATAGATCAATAAGAAGTTGAATATATGTTGGAAAAGGTGCACAAGGGACTAGGTTACTGAGATGTCAAATGGTTTAAAAGTAAACTGAGGTTGAGTGAGTCAAAAAATGCCAAGAATGCCAAATAAATTACTAAAAAGGGCTGAAAAGTTGTAGCATCTATAGTCATGTGTATCCAGCAGCGATGCGTGGTTCAATGTATAAATGACCCAAACCTGATCAACATTTTCAACGAACTCACCCGCAACTCGAAAAAAAAAAAAAAAAAAAAAATTGCATGCATTTTTTTCAAATTGTGTGCTCGGTGACATGGAGAGCAGGCAGTTCTAGAGGCGACCCATCATTTTTCATTTCAGCTGTCTAGATGCATTTAATTATTGATGAATGTGATGTTTATGTTTCGACCCTGCTTGAAGAATTCATCAGCAGGTTAACAGAGAGATATATGACTATAAGGGACTGATGAGATGTGAGAGAACACATGCGAACTTGCCTTTCTTTGTGGTGCCTGATAGCCTCACACAGGTTAATGTCAAACCAATTCCAGAAATGTCTAATTAAAACTTCATTTTACTAAGTCGACGTGTCTATGAGTGTCAGGTGAAGCTCGCATCACTAGCGTTCACAATCGGGAGTTAAAAAATTAACTCTTTACTGAACTAAATGCTCATCAATGTTGTACTTGAGCTGCATAGTCGAGCTCGATCTCTGGGTGATAAAGTGCAGGCCTAAGTATCTCATTGGGAATTGTGTCTAGTACTAAATAAATTACAAAGGTTTTATTAGCATCTTTTTTTTTCAAGCGACCCAACCGACCTGAATATCATATTTTCAGAAGACCGCGGGTACCTGCTCATTTTGGGTCAATCCTTGGATCACTGGTATCCAGACCTCTATGGAAGGTCTGATGTGTTTTTCAGCTTACTTTTGCTAAGACCCACCCATTTGACCTGTCAATGTCAAACAATCCCATTTCACTTCACATAGCATCATGTTTCTGGGTGTGGAAATATCAATAAAAAAATTTACCAACATGCATGTTATGTATTGTGCTACGCTTTGCGAGGACAGGCAGCCATGTGCTGTTTCTGTGAATGTGTTTCTCTTCTCTCTCTCTCTCTGTCTCTCTCTCTCTCTCTCTCTCTCTCTCTCTCTCTCTCTCTCTCTCTCTCTCTCTCTCTGTCTCTCTCTCTTGGCTCAATGCGGATTGCGGATTGAACAGACATCAGAAACAACCAATCGTCATTATGAAACACAGATGAGCCATGCTCTGCTGCAGAGAATCCAAAGAGGAGGGCGGGATATAAAAGACGCAACAGAAAGCGGCTATGGTAGAGGCATTTAGAGGCCTTTGGGAGAGGCATTCTCTTTCGCTCTGTAGTAAAACTTGGTGAAAGTGGTAGAAGCTTTGGTGTAAGGGTTGTCCCTTTTTTTGAGTTTGCTTTTCCACTTGGCTTTTAAGTTCATTGAAGTTGTGTATGTGTTTGATTAGTGAGTTTAATTTTGCTTTCATTATTTTGGTTGTGTGTCCTGGTGGCTTCTCTACATTACAGAAGGGTGGCAGAGGGGTAGGGAAGCACATCACGTAACATACACTTGGTAGGGTATTTTCTCTGTTAAACACATTAGGTGAGTGAAGTGGGCGTCTTTCAGTTCTTTGTAATTATTTCTCTAGTTAGAGTAGATATTTAGTTTTTCTTGTGCTTTAGCTAGATAAGAGGGTTTAACATTTAGTCAGCTTTATTGTTTTTTTTGTTTACAGACGCCACTTGTTGTTGTTGTTGTAAATATTTTGAGAGATTCACTGAAAAATAAATAATCCTCACTTTAGTAAAGTTTGTTGGCTGCATTTTTCCTGTGTTCATAATTGGCATTATTTTTTATTCACCCGGTTCTGTTCCTTTTGATTTCATTTAATAACATTCATCTTTTAAGTAACTTCCTAATCCCAGACCTTACCACCAGTGGTCTTAAGAATGCAGCAAGTTACTCTTTGTAATTCAATGTTTAGCTGTTATGTTTATAACCGCTCATTCTCAGTACATAATAGATCTTTGTCTCAATCATATAGCTGAACTTACTTTCCCACTGGAATGAAAATAAATGTGAAACTCACTCTTCCCTGAAGCCTGGATGAATTCAACGAATCAGATCATGATTTCAGGATTCTTGAAGTGCTGCCATAATATAACTCCAGGCACATCAGACATATAGCCAATGTTACGTGGGTGTGAAGTCTGGCCCTGAGAATATAGAATCCCATACCAAGCCACTCCTATGTAAAAAAAAAAAGTCAAAAGCATTGGTGAAAAATAAAAAAATAAAAAAGCTAAAAAGAAAAAGTACTTGTCTTTTGCTGAGTGGTTCCGAGTCATCTTATCATGTCATTTGGAATTCAAGGTCCCAGAATCTGTAGGAAATCGAGAGAGGTACAAAAGTCAAGCTGCTTAAAGTTCGTGTGAAGTGATGGCTTGCTTGGGCTGTGGGTCCCTTGTGAGTCCACAGTCACGCAGGAGTCTTTAAATCTTACCACTGCCACCAAGCTTTTAGTAGATGATGATATTATTTTTTAGCTGGAATTGATATCTGCCCACAAAATCACAAGTGTCTTGTTCATTTGAGGTTTCTGCAGTACATTACAATACCAAATTTTATATTTTGTGTTTTCATAAGTGGCTTAAAAAATATTGATATATACCATATAAGCAAAGCAAACTTGTAAGAAGCTTTCAGAGAAAGTGAAGTCAAGCAGCGTTATCATCTGAGCATAACCAGAATGCTGAACAAGAACAGCTGGCGTAAAGCGCAGAAGCAAACCTGACCTTTCAGTCAATGAGTCCCATCTTTATTAAGAGCAAACACAGGGCAATAGAGCAAAGACAGGAAATGGTACATGTGTGTCAATATGTCTGAGGGCAAACTCAATCATATAAACCTGTCTCTTTCTCTTATCAATGCCAGAGGGATGTCACTCGCTGAGTGGAGATAGAGAGAATGCTGAAACAGAATGAAAGGTAATTCCACACTCACCTATTATTCAGCCACAGAATTAAATAATATGGTCCATGTAATGCCAAGCAATACCACTAATTTTGCTAAATTTCTTACTGTTGTTTTTGCATCATCAATAAATGTAATGTATAAATCAATGCATTTCTTGCACTTTGTTTTGTAGCAGTCCTGCATTTCAGATTTATATCATTAATTCTTTTTGTCTGATGACTAACAGAACTCAGTAAACTTCTCATGAACAGAGCTGCCTTTGATAAATGGTAAATTTGAAATGTAAAAATGTTCTTTTCAACCAACGCTGTGATTAATGCAAAGACCACACAGCCAGTGGGTGAACACACAGAGGCGTTTTTCTTTTTAATGAGCATCTCAGGTCGTAACAAGCATTTTCATTCACGTTCATGTGTAGCTGTCTACCAAACCAGTTCAATGTTATTTCACATCCGAGCCTTCTTTAAAGCCAGCATGGTCGTTGTCAGCAGACCGTAAATTTTCAACTTCAATGATTTTAAATGAAAGCCTCTTAGCATCATCAATTAGCTTGTCATACTCCCGAGGGTCTGTTTGGGAGATTTAGTCTGAAGATGCAGCAATTCTTACACTATCGTAAACATTAATGATGAGATAATAACCAAGTTACCTGAACGAATGTGTAGCAACCGTTTTCCTTTCCTGTGTTGCATTTATAAAAGAGTTTGGCAGGCTAAAACCTGTCCTATTCAAACCATTCTGGAAGAAAACAACTTCAGGCATAATAACTGGCATTTACCTCTTCTTCCTCAATACAATTATGAAATTTGAGTTTGTTGGGTGTAATATGATGTTGTGAAATTGGCTCTAGACACATTCCTAAAACAAACAATAACAGATATCTATCCAAAATATTTGTTAAGGCAAGGCAAGGCCATTTTCTTTGTTACATGTGTATTTATATTGTACATTTACATTGGCTTTGGTAAAGTCGGTCGGTCGGTCGATCGATCGATCAATCAATCAATCAATCCATCCATCAATCAATCCATCAGCCAATCAATCCATCCATCCATGCATCCACCAATCAATCCATCCATCCATCCATCAATCAATCAATCAATCAAAAAGTATTTGTAAAAGCACTCCACTACTACATGAGTTTGCCCAGAGCGCTAGACATTGTAAAATAGATCACAAATAACAAAGTTTAGAAGATAGAAAATCTAATTCAAACTACACATTAAAATTAAAAATGCACTCATCCACTAGAAAAACACTGCTTTAAACGCCAAACGCTAGTTGTGCGTCACTAGGTATACTCATGTATATTAGAACACAAGTTTGTATGAATAGTTTCCTAGATTTCAGTAGCTAGACATGCCCAAAATGCTGCACAATATTTCTCTTCAAATTTTTTGGTTATTGTTTGAGTTTAATTGAATTGGCTTATTCTTTGGCTTATTTGCAGCTGAGCAAAAATACTTTATTTATTTTTATATTTATTTAGTTATGATTTATTGTGTTTTTTAAAGCATGATTAAGGTTTAAGAATTTAACATTCTGTAGGAATTTAAAGGCATCTGGACTTGTTTTTGGTATGTTGCTTTGAAGCACTACGCCGCTCACTGCGTTCCTTTTCCTCATTCTGGTTAGAGAGTGTCTTGATTGTGTGTCTTCATCACTGTCTACTCAGTGCTTCGTTGTCACTATCACCATTGTGATCGATCCTCCACTCCTTACCTGCCTGTACTACAATCTTGAATATTTATGTAATCTCCAGTCATCTCAGCTTCCATTCTGCTCTTCAACATCTCTATACCTGGGCCATTATCACCTCTGCACGCAGTCCTCTTTACACGAGTCCAGAAGCAGCGCTGATCTGAAGCCACCACTACAAAGAATGAGATAAGCTTACAATGCCCTTTCTAAGTGATGTTCTTATTCTGTAAACTTGTTTTTAAATAAAGGTTAAACATCCCCAATAACTCTCGTTCTGTGATCGCTGACATTGTATTAGCTACATATTTGTTTTTAAGTGCTTTTAAAACTATATTTTTAGCACCTCATACTGTTATAGCACCTCGTAATTGTTTTTGTATTTTTGACAGTCTATTTTTATGATTGTACAGTGACCTTGAGTCGGGAAAGGCATCTAAAATAAAATGTATAGCATTGATATAAAAAATGTAATTAAGAACATATTACATGTATACTTTTGTTAAGAAAATTCCACTACTAATCTCAAGTCAGGTTTCTTTTCTAGTACACCCACAATTCATACAATCTTCTGAATATGATCCAAAAGAGTGCAGTTACTCAGACAGACCAACACACAGGCATGGTGGTCTTTTGTTTTTATACAAGCATCGCAGGAGCTGGCAGGTTGAGCTGCCTTCTTCTCTAACCATGCAACTGTCAAAGAAGCAGCAGAGGAATGTCTCCCCTCTCTGGCCGCTCCGGCTGTTTCCATTTACCTTCCAAACTGATGCAAATATTTACTCCTGAAAACCAAGAGGATAATTTTCCTTCTCTGACACTGTTCCAAAGGCATCTGGACTTTGTTAAGAGCTTTTGTTTGAGGCGGGAATAGACTGTGTGTGAAGTCAGAATCCAAAGAATGTCTGCACGGTTGCCTTCTGAACCCAGAATGACCCTCAATCATGCTGAGACCAACACCAAAAGTGTTGGTTTTGATTCACAGAGAAATGTTCGATTAAATAACAATAATAATCTGAAGGTTTTATGGAGGAGTTCATGTAAAGGCGCTTGTTATTTCTAGTTTGTGCTTATGGTACCGAAGCTGTTTCAACAATCCTATTTTAATAGTGTATTGAAGCTAAAAATCATTCATATTTAAACAACTGTCAAGTCAAATTAAATTTGGATTGAGAAATTATTTCAGGTTTACTAAGTTGCTGAAGTATGCTCACATGCACAGATGCTACTGTAACCATTTCTTCACTTTCCCATCTATCAAGTACTGTTTGTCAAATATCCGCCAGGCCTCATTCTAGCTCCAGACTGCACACTCCGGGTGCCAGGCCTTCTTTGGATTGCACAACACTTATATCCAGTTTGTTTTGGTCCTCCTATTTAGGTCTTGCATTTGTCCCAACTCAGTTCCCATGAAGATTTCATACACCACCTTATTTCATATCATGTTGTCAGTTTTCACTGTGGGAAATGTAGCATTCTGTTTAGACGGGGTTTCAGTCAGCGAGGCAATTTACATAATGAGTGTGTTTTGGTCAACAAGGGCTATCAGAAAGCTTTCATCTTCATGTAAAACTAATCCCACCGGCAGCTTTGAGGGACAGACAAAGTAAACACAGCTAGTTCGCTCCTCATATGGCTCGGAGGGTCTTTCGTCCTGAGTGTGTCACGAATCAGCTGAGATTGAAAGCTCTCGATTATGAGTGAGAATTCTGACAGAGCCAGGGAACAACAGCGAGTACATCAACATGGCAGAAACCCAAAGTACTGGGAAAAACAGATCACGCTTCAGTATTGTAACTCATTAGCATTAATAATGCATGTTTGCTTCTCTTAATTACCTCCGCCTACACGCTAACATAACACCTTGCTCCTGGCACTCACTTAAGCCACACAGCCTCGATAATATACGAAGCAGTCACTGACCCTGAACGGAGCTCTCACGAGTTCACATTTATGGAAACAGTGGTTGCGTAAGCTCTGCACACCTCTGAACACAGTTGACAGGGCCACTTTGTTTCTGCTCCAGTTGAGCTACTGCTGCTGGCCTAAATGCACTTTAGAACCGCTGCTAAACAGCCTTTGCTAAACTGACATTGGCACCTGGGTCTGTTGGGACTCTCGTGAGTTTGATTCTGTTGCAGAAATGGGTTGTTGTTTTTGCTTCACTTTATTATGAGACATGAGTTAATTTGTCATAACTAATCTAACTTTTAAACAGATTTAACTCAACTAAATGTTGAAAATACTGTAATCCACTTTTTAGAGAACTTTTGATTTTCAAAAGTTTTTCTGAGAAATTGTGTGAACAAATAAATCACACATACATACATTAGAATAAAAACGAAAATAAAAACCTATTGCCTAAATGCATTGTTTGCATCACCTGAAAGCACAATAAACACAAATGATCCAAAATTACCATCCAAAGAAGTATCACAAGTTATAGGCAGATTTTAAAAATGTTTTAAAAATGTTTATCAACACTTACAGTTTTGTTTAAGCCACTGTTAGAGCTGGGCAAATGTCCTGAAAAGCAGAAATAGGAGCTTTACAAAAAAAAAAAACTTTTTATCAGTGGATACATTACGTTGGATAAAAATGAACAATATATATTAAGAGAAAAATATTCTTTTTTTCTTGTTTTATTATGAAATAATTGGAATGTTATCAAGCTATGTTGCTCTTTAATGGTACATTAAACACACTTTTCAAATGTTAGTGCTGTCCTCTAAAAGGGGAATGGCATCACACTGATATAAATATATAAGCCTTAGATGCTCTTAGATTTTTTTACTTAAAGCTGCTTTATGCATTTATGAACAGGGGCCGGTTCAACTCATCCATAAACAAACTCATTTGTAGCTAATCAAATTCAGGGGTTAGAGGCAAACCACTAGCCCAAACAAGCAAAGAAATGCCTAATTAGTGACATCATGTGTGTTGTATAAAGGTTTAAATGAAATTTTGTAGGACTCCAGCCCTCCCATCCCTATGACATTATAAAAATGTAAACAAGCCAGATGCTAACAGTGGCTCACTCAGTAAAATTAAACCTTTTTTCTTCTAAGGTAGAATTAATCTAATCTATTTTTTTGCATTTGTGTTAATACTAAAAATGACAACTTAGGAAAATGGGAATTTCGTTTCAACCCTGGTTATGGTTATTATACAAACAAATCTGGCTTCAGGCAAACAAAGATGACTTTAATTAGTGTGATTAGGTGTGTTTAATGTTAAGTGAAGCTAATCTGTGCAGGGCTGTGGCTCTCCAGGACCGACTTTGAACTCCCCAGCCATAGAATGAAGCCTTTTCCAAATTTGATTCAAATTATATTCAAATTCTTCTTTTTGAAGCCAAAAGTTCATACTTTTAGACATTTTTACACATTACAATACATTTTAGACTTTTTTTCCATTGTTTATTTTGACAGTTTCTGACCCTAGACTAATATAAATGTTAACCCTTGTATGGTGTTCGGGTCTGTGGGAGCCTCTTTCAGTTTTCACCAAAAAAAACATTATACAACCATTTATGATTTGAAACTGAGGTTCTCTGGCTTTGGCTCATTTTCTGTGAAAAACATATCAGAACACATTTTTATGAGGTCTTCGGGTCTACTGGACCAGGGGCATGTAAAAGTGTGAAAATGGTAGATTCTTTACTTTTATTCTGTCTTGCCACACAAACATAATTCTCACATAAACATGCCATTTTAGATTTCAGTATAAAATTCTATGATTGTGCAGACCCAAAATGCAGTGGGTCTAGCAGACCCCCAACCCTGCCAACGTAACAGTGATGAGAACACCACACATAGTATAAATTTCAAATGTGAAGAAATAACATTACAAAAAAATAAGTATATTTGCTCTTTAAGTCACTGGTTTCCTGGCTAAAGTAAATATCTTTTAACTATTTTACCATAAAATGTCTTGATTGGTATTAAAAATCAATGGGTCCATCAGACCCGCAAACACTGCATGAGTAACAATAATATAAACACCACACAAGGGTTAAAACAGTCACAGATATGTTCTTTCACCCTGGCAGTAACTATTAGAGCTTATTCTCCAAACAAACAACACTTTCCTCCAGGTCTTCCCTGGCACCCGCCACACTGCCTATGAAACATTGCTTTATCCTTTCATGCTATTACTGGGGTAAATCTCCTCTGTTGCAGTACAATGCCGAAGGCCATTGAAATCCTGTTAATGTGCTGCAATTAAATTCTTTTGAAATGCTAAGCTCTTTTTCCCTTTGATAATTTCAAAACAGTTGACTCACACTTGATGAGTGAAAGCTTTAAAAGTATCATGCCAACAACCTAAGATACACCTGCTCGGGAGTGCTATTTGTGCATTTAGGAGGTTTCTCTTTTTTGTTGTTGCTTTTAAGTGGGGTTTAAAAAAACAGTCATGCTTTGTGAGCCTCACTACGCTATGAGAGAACTCACAGAAGGCACCCTCAGCATTTAACCTCTCACTTAAACATCAACTGAGAATCTCAGCACAGTTCCACATTCCAGAGATCTTTCTTAAGGTCACACAGTTGCCTTGCCTCTCTGAATGAATGTACTTTCCTTTTTTCCGTTTAGTTTATGGCTGTGTGGTGTGGAAAACTCCCCTTAACCAACATATCGCACATTTCTTACGGCTGACAGGATCAGCTCTTACTCATCACCGTTGATAACAGCATCCACAACAAACACGCCAGTATTCTCTAGTGTAACTGGATCCTAAGGAACATGGTGTAAAAAGAGCGCACATGGGGAAATTTGATGGTCGCTATACAGAAGCTGCACTGAAACTTAATAGTAACTCACCATGGGCTGTTTGAAATCTGGAGCTGGTTTAACCATGGAATGTTTACAAGAGTGTTTTAGTGGTGTTGAACTTGAGCCAATGTGGCGGACAGTATTATGTCTTGTAAACCGTGAAGATTTCAAAATCTTGCCACTTGAGATTTTATGAGCCCAGCAGTGGATGTCTAGGCAACACTTCAAAAGTTTCTGCACACAGCTAAGACTGGAGTAATGCTGCTGAAGAGAAAAGACTTGTGATTGAATTACTGTTTGTTTCGCAATCTGTTCACAGTAGCCCTGACCTTTTTGACCCTTTGAATCCCAGATGAGGAAACACACTTGAACAGCTCCTAGGGTGACTAGCAGTCTGGTGGTACTGATTCGGCATCCGTTTCTTGCATAACATTACTCAAAAGATATGAATAATTTTTTATATTTATTTATCATGAAACTACAATGAAATGAGACTTCATGAGTGAACACTTAAGAAATGATCTATTGGTTGCACATGCATTGTGGAATAAATAGAACGCACTAAAAAAATCAGTAAAAAACTTTTTCCATTTTTAATCAGAACTTTTCCCACTTTCCAATTTTTCCATTTAACTTTTTTTTAACTTTTCGGGCGGAAAGATGGCGCAGTGGTGGAGTTGGTCATCCTGTAACACAAAGATTTGTGATTTGATAAAAAAAAAAAAGTTTGTAAAAGTTCTGTAAAATCTCACAAGTTTTTTTTACTTTGTTTTCAAAAGTTGTGGGGTGTTATCATGTCGGAATCAGTAATACATCATTATCAGCCCATTCATATGGTTCAGTAAGTACCTACTCCATCTACTGGCATGCTTCGATAGGTGTAGTTGCAGCTTATCATCCAATGTTAACCTAGCCAACATTGTCCATCAATAGAGACATTGCTTCCTATCGATGACTAAAAAAACGATATCCTGTTATTTATTACTATTGAAATGTGTGTGTGTTTCTTACTTTACTGAAAATTTAGTTTTATTCCAAACCTCTAACCCCAAGCTCAGATTGTTAGGATTAGTTTTTTCTTTTCAGGACCCTCACAACCAATACATGGCACACACTCAGCTAGAAGAAGGTACAGCAGATACCTAGTGACCATTTAAATGGTTAAATAACAACGTTATCATGCTACTGTTGTATGTAATTAAAAAAGAATGCTGAACAGAAGCTTAATCTGATTCATGCCTTTTAATAAAGACTAATTGATAATGCTGCAACATATTGTCGACTTTTCTTTTCAAAGCAGGAAGTAAAATAAAGAGTCAAAAATAAGAAAAAAATGCTTTTCTTGTTGATAATAAATTCAATTATAAAGGTTATCATTTCAAGGTGGCATATTTAGGTAAAAGGAAGCATAAACTAAAAATTACAAAGCTCGCAAGGCGAGTTTAAGATTGTTTAAAGAGTTTTAAAATGTCACTAACCACTTGTACAAATTTCATCCTTATCATGTGAATGAAGTGTTTGACTTGTGTGGTAAACCTTATTGACTTTACACCTTTTGGACTGTGTGTGTAAGAACTTCCCTATTTCATAATTGCATTTGACTGTCATAAGCCTGGTTAAAGTTCAGCCACTCTTAAAATGTAATACTGCAGAGCCAGATTAACCAGAGTGCTTCTATACCTTGTTTCCCAAAACCCACCTGTTCCCAGATGAATTTTTCTCTGTACAGAAAGATCAGTTCTCTGGAACTGCCAGTGAGTCAGCTAATTACAATGGAAAATATAGCCCTGAAAGGCCTCTGAAATGAGAATGCCCTCAAACACCCATGTTCTTTGAATCACATGCAAACACAACACAAATGCTGTCCAGTGTGGTCTCAGTGGCACCTGTTTATGTCATAACAAAAGAGAAGTAGATGTTTCCCATGCAACGGAGGGTGTTTTACTCTAAACCGGAGAGGAAGCAAAGAAAACCTGTTCTGTTCCTGCTGAACTGCATGACAAACACACGTCAGAGACTGAGTCATCAGAGAGATATTTTAAATGAGGATAAAATGTTTGCGATTAAAAAAACTATTTTTTCTTTGATGTTAGAGCCTCACTATTTTAATACCAAACAAATAAATAAATAAAAATGATCATCATGTGTATTGAAAAAATGTCTACAATTGTCTGGAACTTTCAGTTATTTATAAAGAGCAACCCTGAATCAACCCAGAAAACTAATGACATCTTTTTTTTATCGAAACAAACAAACAAACTCATCATACAATATTTTAAATCCAATGCCTTATAATCAATTTCATCTGGCCTCACCAATGATATGAACTAAATCTATAGTGAATTACTCAACAGTCTCTGTTGGAACATTTCATAATGTGATTAGCAGATTTTATTTTCATCTATAAAACACAATTTTCTTGTTCTCTTGTGTGGCCTGAAGGCTAGAAAACAATTTACTGAAAAATGCCATTGAACCAAATGAGATGATATTTGTTCTGTGCGTCACACACAAACATGTTTTCCAGCTCTTTGTTCATTCCTGTTTGGTTTAAATAAAACAAATGTCTCATTGCAGATGCTAGGCCTATGGTTATTCTACAAAGGGCACCAGCACCACTCCCTTGTCTTTCTCTTTATGGTGATGACTCGTCAGCATATTAACAAATATGTACTGCAAACACATACAGAGTAAACCTCATTAATGCATCAGACTAAAGTTGTTTTTATCCAAGCTCACTAATATGATTTTTTGTAGCAAGATGACACTTATAAAGGAAAGTGATGAGAAGAAAAACAACATAAATTGTGCTTTGCTCTAATGAGCACAGCAAACCCCCTGGGTCCTAGAATGTTGAAATCAGTTAATGATTGCCTAGCTGTGTTTTGATGAAGAATGAAACATTTAAAAGCAACTTCCTTGGATTTCGCAATTCTACAGTAAACAGCTGCCATTGGATTGGAATACAAAGACATCAGTTTTAAAAATTCCAAAAGAAGCCTGGGTGTGCAGGACAGAAAGTGCCAAACTAAATAATGTCAATGTCATTTGTCAATGTCATTTTATTTTTATAGCACTATCAAAAACAACTCAAGTTGTCCAAAATACTGCACAATGTAAAAGGTTAAAATGCACTGAAAAGACATATGACCCAAGAAGTGGGGTTTGAGCTTTTATCTGACAACCAACACTATGCCTATTTTGTAGATGAGGGAAGGCTGTTACACAATCTTGGGGCACTCATGGCAAACACATGGTCTCCTCTACTTTTGAATTTTGGAATTGCAAAGTAATTTAGTGACTTTAATTGATCAAGAGAATTTTTAAATCATTTCGGAAATTCACAGGTAACTAATTGAGCAACAGAATAGGTGTAATATGTTTGCTTTTGTGGAGCGCACAGAAAAACCAAGTGGTGGAAGTCTGGGTATTGCAGACTAATGCAACATAAGAAAACTTGCAATAATCTAGGTGCGAGAGAGGAAAGAGAACAAAGTGTGGATTACTCGCTTCAGGGTGTTGAAAGAGAGAAGTGGCTTAAGTTAATTAGAAGCATGGCTCCACTACTCAATTTATTTGTTATTGGGTATTGGGTAGTTATTGTTTTATATATATATATAAAAAAGTTTTGTACCTATGGTTTAATTTTCATAGGAGGGTCAACTAGCAGAAACCAAAAATAGTACATTTTGCTTTTATTTTCTTTAAATTTCAGACCATGGACTGTATATACCATATATGTAGCATGCACAATGTTTAGTATGATCAGTGAAACAAGCTAAAAATGGGTGTAGCCAACCACCGCTTTCATAGAAGTGCATCAATTCCCGATAATCAAATATGGGTCCAGAGAGGGAGGAGATTGGTTACATTTTATATATCTTAAAGAAACAAAATGTAAAAACAGTTCACCCCCTCAGAGTGTTCATGAAGGTATAAACTGACGATCTGAATAAATAAAAAAAAACATTATATCACCAAGGGTGTAAACATGAAAAGAGAGATGGGCATTTCAAACTTTGGAGTGAACGAGAACTTGCTCACTTCTGACCCTATCGGCAAGTCGAAGTATTACAGTTCACTCGCTGGAGCAGGGAGAGCAGGTGTGCCCCTTGCTTCAGATCCAAGCTGTGGATTTAACTTAATAGCTGTTAGCCCCGCCCCCGACCTAATTGGTTTAGTGAGTTTGTAAAAGAATCTTTTTTTATAATATACAAAATTAAAGTGTAACATAACAATATGTTTTTGATAGCTTTTTCTGTACAGAAAATGAAGTGATATTTAACTGCTTAGTGCCACCTAAGGTTAACTCCGGCTAGCCAGTAGCCCTATTTATTCCTTCGCAACAGAAGGAGTAGGGCAAATGATTAAAACTGTACTTTTGCCATTCATCTGGAAGTTGAATGGCACGTAGAGATTGCTCAATCGCCGAGACAAAATGAATGTGTCACTAGAGAGAGTGTAAGCGTAACGGGCGGAGTTCCAAGCACGGGGAGTTCGACTCTTTTCTGCGAGTCGCCTTTGAATCAATGAAAATGATTCTTTTAAGTCGTTCAGAACCAACGCAATTCAACCAAGGCAAGCACGTCCGTTTAACATTATCAACCTTTCCGTCCGCATGTAAAACCACAAGAAAACTTCGAAAGTGTTCAGTGAAAGTAACGATTACACGAAGCGTAAGATTCGACTCAATTGAATCATTTCAAAGAACCGACTCGGTTATATCGGGCACCAGCTGAAAGCACAGCTCAGAAAATAGCATCAGTACAGTGAGTCAGAGCCCGTCTCTGGGGCTCGGGTACACACCGGGAATATCTCGGAACACGGCAGCCTCAAACTTGAACGTGCCTGACCAGAAAGATTCACAAGACTGAACTAAAAGAATGGATAAAGGAAGCTGCACACATTTACAGGCACTTTGCAATTCTTACTCGGTGAGCAAGTAGGATTTTTGTTGCACGGAGAGTATTTTGAAGAAAAACCTTTATGTAAACAAAATGAGTGTGCAGTGGATTCATAACCCAGTGGCGGGAAGAGCCGGACACAAGCGCTTTGACACCGACGAGCCCGTGAGCAGATGCCCGCGGCTCAGCGAGTCCTCGGCGGATGCGGGTCTCCTAGGTTCCTCGCCGGGGTCTCCGGTGAGCGGAGCGCCTCCGAGCGTCCTCTCAGCCCAGCAGGGTCCCACTCGCATCGGGCAGTACCTGCTCGTGCCCCTGTCCGACCGAGTAGGGGTGCAGAGCGCGTTAGACATGGACACGGGAGAGGAACTCCTCTGCAAGGTAAACCATTCTCTCCTGAAATCAGCCTCTCCACTGTAATCTGTTTTATTCTCAAAGGTGATATTGTGAAAATGACGATCATTTTGATACTAATTTACATTGGCTATACTAGGACAGTAATGAAAGCCTTGATAAAATATTGACATCTGTGGTATAGAATACATTTTCATTTTGTCCAAGTAAAAAGTTAATTTATATGAGATCTCAGTGTTGCCTCAAGCTTCAGCTTTTTAATATTGTTTGAATCTTGACCTCCATTCCCCTCCAGGGTTCTCCGAACTGCACATACTGATCTTGTTTTTCCATCTGCAGGTGTTTGATATGGGCCAATACCAGCAGAAAATAAGAGCCTACAGCATGCTGTCAACTCACAAGAACGTTGCACAGATCAAAGACATAGTTCTAGGGGAGAGCAAGGCCTATGTGTTCCAGGAGAAAGATTTTGGCGACATGCACACTTTTGTAAAAAGCAGGAAAAGGCTCTCTGAAGACCTCGCTTCTAAGCTTTTCTACCAGATTGTGTCTGTGGTGAATCACTGCCATCAGGTTGGAGTCATCCTGGGGGACCTCAAGCTTCGCAAGTTTGTGTTCACAGATGAGAAACGGTGAGTTTAATCTCGGGTTTTTAAGAAAGGCCAGGTGCAGAACTATGTTTGTGTTATTCAAGGTTTCACTTCTTTTTTTATTTTCGCTTCCCCTGCTTTGAGCAAGGTGAAGCATTGCAGGATACCAGTGCTTTTTCCTTCCATCAGTGTAATCAAGCTTGCTTGTTTGGAAGAGGAACGAAAGTGATCCGGTTTCTATACTTTTACGACTAACTAACATGCTCCAATAAGCACATTTGAATATAGAGCCAAAATACAAATAATTTACCGGATCACATAATATTTGTATTATATTATCAATTTAAATGTATAGAGACATTAATCACCAATGTTTCAATATACTATGTAGTTGATTATTTCACTACAACTATAATGTACTATGATTTCTAATTAAACTTCTAGAAGTGTCTATCAAAAACACTTGTGCATGTGTCATCAGCCAATAATCGGGGCTACAGATGTCCTGCTACATAACTATATTCTACTATATATATAACTATAATCCTAATTTACTTTTTTAAAGTAAATCTACTTTTTAAAAACGCTTCACTCTCTTACATTACGTATGACAGCTTTCCTGAAAACCAACTACACAGTAAAACCCTCAGAGTAAAATTAACTCTCTGAACAAAATTAACTCTATTCAGAGTAAGACCAAATACACTTTGAATAGAGTAGCTGTAACTCAAACTGAGTAAAAATGTAAATGAGGTTATCATCTAAACTACCAATTCTTCACCCAAAATGTGTCCTTTGTAATAAATGTTTGTATTTCACTATAAGATTACTCCTCTCTTTTACTCCAGCCCAATGTAAACAAGACAAAACAAGAGTTAATGTGACTTTTGATTGGTTAAACTTGAGGGGCTCAGTGTTAACTTAGCTGTATATAGAGTAGGACCAAACAGACTCAATTAACAGAACAGAGTCAATTAACCCTCTAGATTTTACGGGGTAGTTTAAATATCTATCAAAGCGTCCATTAAATTCTCAAGATCTACAGCTACAATAACCCTGACCTTCAGCTACTGATTTTGCTTTCAGTGAATGGAAATAGACCTGACCGAGTACAGGGACATAGTCAGACTTCTCTCATAACAAGAGACGGGTGCAGCAGGATGAGTCATAGGAATGCCTGGAGATGGGAAAGTCACCATTCAGGAGCATACTCTCTCATTCGCTGCTCTTGAATACAGCAAGGCTCGTAGGTAAAGAGCATCAGCTGTGGCCATTCCAACACAGCAGAATGTCAGTCTGGCCTGACAGACGCGTCTGGCGCAGACGTGACCAGGGCATGCTGACATTTGGTGAGAAAAGCACAAAGCAGCGCTTCTGTTTCCTTTCACTTTGTTCTGAGTTACGCAAACCTGCTGTTCTCAATTAGAACAGTTGCAGTGTCTGAGGCTTTTGTGAAATGGTGCAATGCTGAATGTTGAATTAGAAGCATTAAGGTCGAAACAGAGATAACAACGGCACGAAGATCAGATGTACCGAGCTGGAATGTGTCGTTAGTGATTGTGCAATACAAGCTCACTCTTAAAGGCTGTGAACACATAAATGAACAAAATTATATGTTTTCACAATAGGTTGTGGTTGATCCAGGTCTTGACTTTAAAAGGCACGAATAATTCAAATAAACCTGCATGTCTTAGAACAAAACTAGAAATTGGTTGCCCTGTAATGCTGTAGAACTGAGGGAATAGACTTGAAGAAAAATACTGAATGGTATAAAACAATGGTTTTAAAATGAGTCCCCTAGTCCTAGCTTAGTCTTAATTGGGTTCCTCTCTCCAGCTCAAAATGGACTAGGTGGGGTACACCCTGGGCTCCTGGATCACTGACCTATAGCTCTCACATTCACTAACTAGGAACATGTTATAGTCAGCAATTTAGATGAAGCATGTGTTTGTACTGAAGGAGGAAACCAAATTCTCTAGATGAAGCTAGGGAGGACATGCACACTCCACTTCAGAGTGGCTTCAACCAGTATCCTTCTAACTACGCAGTACCGTGGAGATGAGTTTTTATCTGTTTAATAAAGATAAATACATTAAATTTGATTTGATTTAATTTTAATTTACCAGAAAAATTCAAGCTGTGGTACACAAAGTTCCTCACATACAGGTGTTTATGGAAGAAATAGATTGATATGTGACTTCAGATTTATTAAAACAGATGTAAAGTTTATACTTAAAGGTACACTGTGTTTTACAGTGGTAATCTAAGTTATGTATCCAAATCCAACCAAAACACTTGATGGATTGAGCAGTAGGGAGGGGCCAAGGATACAATTGTGTGTTGTCAGCTAACAACTGGTGTTTTATACACGTTTTTTTTAGATCACTTGTTATATGACCAACTATGGCACAGGACTAACGATGAGTTGAAAATATGTTTCAACCAAATGTTTCAGAAAATAGCATGTAATGAAATATACACTTTGTATCTTTAAACTCTCCATTAATTGGAATGATTGACTTCTTAAAGAAACTCGATTGTTCATGTTTTCATTTTTTTTCACTGCCTGATGCTGAACTCAGCATCGCAGGTGCAGAAGGAACAGAGTAGAGCTGCAGAACAGCGCACTCGTTTGTCCTCGGACTCTCTGTCTGTCACACTCTCGCTCACGCAGGACTATGACTCATTCTCTCCACCTCTCAGACAGAATGCTGTTGTGTCATCTGCAAACCCCTCAAACCAGGGCTGATAGCCGGTGATGAAACACAATAGCATGCAGAGCTGCTCGTATTTTACTAAAAGGGATACCACAGACTCCTGGCTCATCGGCTCTGCTGTTCTCTGTCCACAGGGATATTCCTAGACTAGTGGGGGATTTGTTTCCGATTGGAAGTCGAACTAAATTTAGCACAGAGTTCATAAGTATTGCTAGAGGAAGTGTTTACGGTTTATGTGCATGCATGGGGAAACTCCTTTTAGACAAGGGTCTGTCAAGGTTTGTTATATAAAGAATTTACATGCCCTGAATATTTTGAGCTTGAAAGTGTGAGAATCCCATGCATTATTTTATTCGCCTGCAGGAAGAGTGAGTTCATTTGTCGTTCAATGAGATACATTGTCTAGGATGTCAAAGCTCAGCAGATTGCAGAATAGCTTTCTACACATGAAGACTCTTGTTAAGACCGCAAGAGTACAAAAGTACAATAAAAAATTATATCCCAGGAATCTTCAGATGGTGCTTTAAACTTATCCCTCTGAAATCTTGCTACAGTTTCTGCTATATCCTAGTTAGGGTCATGTGGGTCACATTTGTCTGTGTGAGAAAGCAGGGGCACTTAGCCGTATATAAATACACAAAGTGTCAGATTGCTTGTCAACATCACTGAAGTGTTATAAATTATATAAGTAGAATATTCTATAAGTTAGTTAATGTTGAAACATTTTAGGACTTATGAGAAATATAAATTGAGAAGAAATGAATGAATGTTTTGTTGTTCAGCAAGACATTTAAATGTACGCGATATGAGTTAATAATTTATGAGCTAAAAAGTATTTTAGGTTGAATTTTAGTGAATTTTAGGTTCCATGTTAACGTTTGTCTCTGTCCTGCAGCCTCCTCCGTTTTGCCATCATGATCCTGTGTTTTTTAGACTGCAATAACGTGGTAACATATAGAGACAAAATATTGTTTATAGTTATTTATCTTTGGGTTTGTTTGTTTTCTTTATGGCATATGAACTTGTGGCATGAATTAATATGGCTGTCTTCACAACAGATTTATCCTAAAATCATTTGGACGAAGTTTAAAAAATACTCTTTATTTTATTAATTACTGAACACAAAAATGTCATTATTCAAAATCATTGTTCAGTTAAAGATGTGATTTAAAAAAACTCTCAAATGTTCAAAAAGTCCTGTAGAAAACACTTTATGGAGAGTAGGTGTTGATAGAAAGAACACAGAGTAACCGTGTTTGAGTCTTGAATGATCAATCCGGTACGGTTGGTTTTCATATAATTTGCTAGATTTACATTCTGGTTATTCCTCTTGTTCCAAATGTAAGATAGATAGGATTTTAAAATAATTTAATTTGTTTGTTTATTCCCAATGAGTCCTTCATGTGCTGGGATTCAACCGAAACCCACATAACATTTCTTACTTGGCAAAGCTCTTGCTTAACCTTTGTGGGGTATTCCCATTTTAAAAGCAATTCAAAATCAAAATTTTACTCCATAACACATTAACATATATGACTTGTATCTCAAATTTTAACAATATAGAAAACATATCTTGAATTATTGCAACCAGTCCCTACTATAAAACAATATATACTTGTAACATTTTTATTCAAGGGTTAATGAAGTAGTTTGTTTGGTTCAAGTGACACATTTATTTTTTTCTTTTAATAATTTACATGACTGGAGAAAGTCCTGATTCCACACTTGACCTATGACTGGTCCAAGCCTCAGCCAAGTTAGCCTTAAATTTAAACTCTGGTCCATGTCATTTGTGACAAATTATTTACAACAGCACCATTTTCAGAGCTGGACCATGTTTGGTCCACATACTTTGAGCCAGTGTCAGACGAATACCAGATGTGCCAGATAAATGCGAAATCTGGCCCAATTGTTTTGCTGACAGGGAGACAATTACATGAAACTGTGTCTGTAGAAGACCACATTTGAACTAGAATGTATATTTTTAGAGGAAAATGTGAAAGCTGCTTGCTGTGGCCAAATCCTCCCGGTCCAGGTCTTCATTTCAACAAGCCTTTGCTCCTCCGCATAGTACTATTCCCTGCCTTCACATTGACGTGACATGTAATAAATGCAAGCCCTATAATATATATTTTTATTCTGTTACATATTTGTTACTTTTTGATTGAGGCATGAAGACAGGATTATCTGTAAAATAATGTTGTTGTTTATTCCCTTTATCCTGACTTCTTCAGTATGATCAAAGCTAGTTGATGTCAGAACTATGTCCAGACAAAACTACATTTCTGAAAGTTCTTTTATTAATTAATTAAAGTTATCCTGTTCTAGTTTTTGTATAAAAAAACATCTCACAGTGCATTTTATCTGTCTTTTAGGACACATTTGAAACTTGAGGGTCTCGAGGAAAGCCATATTCTGCATGGAGAAGACGACTTGATGTTTGACACACATGGGTGCCCTGCATACGTGAGCCCTGAGATACTGAACGGCAGCGGGTGCTACTCGGGAAAGCTAGCAGATGCATGGAGCCTCGGCGTCATGTTGTATACAATGCTAGTAGGCCGCTACCCTTTCCATGACCTGGAGCCTGCAACCCTCTTCTCCAAGATTCGACGGGGCACATACTGCCTTCCAGAGGGACTCTCTTTAAGGGCACGCTGCCTCCTTCGCAGTCTCCTCAGAAAAGACCCCTGTGAAAGACTGAGCACTGCTGAAGTCCTCATTCACCCCTGGTTCAATGAGAACACACACGACACAGGAAACCCTCAACAGGATGTCCTCCGAGAACAGACAGTGCCCCAGATAGACATGGAGCAAGATGAGGATCTTTTCTCCTGAGGAAAGCAGCAGCTTCCACGTGAACCAGAAATGTTATTCGTGTTTTTGATTTTTTGCTTTTGTAACAAATTCAGAAGAAAAAACTCAGAGTACTGTATCATGTGAGCTGGTTTTTCGGACCAGTCGTGCTATCTGTGCACAACAGCCAGTCTATTTTGAAGTTGTTTGGTGCTAGTGAGCTGTTCCTGTGGCATTGTGGGTCAGGTGATGATGGGAGAATGCGAGACTGTCATTGCGATGACTCAACCTCAGTTTATTGGCCAGATATGTGGCTTTACTTTTACTGTCAAAACGAAACTCGCAGGCTGACTCACCACTTAATACTCCAGCGCAGAAGGTACATGTCTCCTTTCAAAGCAAGCAAATTAAACTTGTGAAACATTTGAGGATGTATAGACCAATAATTTAGACTAGATGTGTAAACTTGAAGCTGTTTGGTTATTCATCACCACAAAAGTACCTGGGAAATGTATGAAATCAATCACATTGGATTCTTGTTTTACAAGGTGTGATTACCTTAACTAAAGCTAAACACAGAGGCCTTAAAGTGGCAGTTACTTATTTTATGAAGAAACATTTAGAATATGTTGTAATTATGTAGCATATCAAACTGAGATAATTTAACCAGAATATTTAATATATAGATATATTAGATTCTATTTTAAATTGTTAAAGCCACATTTTTTCCCAAACTCTTTTTTTTTTTATTCTTGGCTTCTTAATCACCCACATAAAAAATGGCATAAACGGTCTGTTTTTATTTTGAAATCTTCACATTAAAACTGCAACCATGGGAATAAAAAAACTTTCCTCCAATACAAAATAATGTGATTAGTTCTTAAATTAACTAATAACTTTCTTGAAATTGTAGTAAGTGACACTAATAAGATGTTTGTCTTTTTGCAACAACAAAAATTACCTTCATCAGAAAAGTAGCAAAGGACACTTTAGAAGGCTGCATTTTAAAAAATAGAATGCAATCAACTAAGAGTGTGAGGATTTTATCTCTGGGGAACACAGACTTATTTTAACTGAATTATGTAGCTTGCATCTTTAAGTCAACTGCGGCGTTGAGGATCCCTAAGAAAATATTTTTTTCAGCTGATAAATTCTTTTCAATTTGATATATATTCTTTTTTCATTTAAAAGTGAGGCAGAGATGGTCCCAGATAAATTATTGTCCATAAAATGGTCGAAAAGGTTTTCCAGATTACCATTTAGGTGGCACTTCCCGTTTTGTTATTATTTGCTTTAAATCAATTGCTTTGTTTGCTTTCCTACCTTCTGCGTATCAGAATTGCCAAATTGTACAGACGAACTGTTCACAAAGGTTAAATGTCAGGTATTGACCTTTATGTCTCCAAGTGGTCAGCTTTACAAGCAGATCAAGAATAAATGTACAGGATGGCCCTCAGGACATTTTCAGTAATTTCCTCCTTTTTAAGGTCACAGTTTCTTTACTTGAATTCAAGAGACCATCTTAGAAGCATGACACTTCTGTTCAGCTCTTACCTTGGGTAAGATGACTAACCATGAGTGTAATGGAGAGGGAAGGGCTTTGAACCCATGACTGTGCCCAATATATGCATCTACTCTCAACAGTGTGACGCTTTCAGTAAGGGTTGTGTCATGGAAAACTCGTCTCCTGTTTAGTGGAACTTGATTTTTACCTCTGAATTGTTTCTATGTTTTCTGAACAGATGTATGCCAACTCTCTGCCGCATGCATGCAGCGCATGGGGATGCTGACACAAGTGCGTCGAGTTCACCTTGCACTGTAAATCATGTTTTTGTGACATACCTCAAGGCTTGACCACGAGGGTGCAACAGTTATTATTCATTGTACAAATGAGCACATGTAAATATGTACATTCTATGTGTGTGAACGGTTCTGAATAAAGATATCTGTTATTTAAATCGCTGGAGTGTTTAGTGAAACACACATCGTTCTGAAAAAGCATCCGATTGTATGTTGTGTGAAACATTTTACTGTATGTTACCTTGTAGAGGTGATTCGCACAAATATCGAATTATCTTCCTCTACTTTATCATGCTGTACAGGCTAAAGTCCTTGTTTGATTGCAAAACAGCATCTTTTGAAATGTGAAAAAATAAATAAATAAAAAGTGATTGAAATCAACATTCTACAACATTCTAATCTGAGGTAGTTATTCAGAATAGTTTTGCTTCCAAGTACATATCCCAGTAGATAAGCAATGATAAAATGTGTTAAAATACATTGTGCTATTACAAGCCATCTTTTTCATAATTTTATGTAGACCTACATAAATTTATGTTTTGCATAAGAATAAAGAAAATGTTTTTTTAAGAAAATAAAGATTGAACTAAACATTTTTTTTATCTTTTTTTAAAGCATATTAGGACTTAAATACACATATCTTTTCATGAACGAAAGCTCTTAAATAGCATAACAAATAAATACATTTTAAATTAAATTGGAGTTTAAAAGAAACTAGAGAATAGAATTGATCTGACTAAAGAAAGAAACGTGTAGTCCCAGAAGTAAGCGCTAGTTGTTAACTAGGTGGAGTAATAAATAGAGTTTTAATTTCGAGGTATGTGTCAGGTTGAGTTGCTTGTTACCCTGTATTCTATTATGTATTCTAATTATTAACTTATTGATGTGCTTCAGTAACTGCAGTTCTGCTAAGCGTGATGTTTAGAAGTGGCTTATGTGTTTCTCAGCTGAAATTGTGTTGACGTGTCAAAACTTTCAAGTGAATATCTTATCTGTAATTATAATAAGGCCTTTTTCTTCTGGTATCCTCCCAAAACAGCCAGTCAGCTTGAGACATTGATGATGCTAAATTAAAAAATTAAACATTAAATGTTTTTGCCTGAAGAATTTTGAGGAGAAAAAAATAATAGCTTTTCAAAGTTTATGGGCAGACACTAGACAAATATAATTTTAGGATCTATTAAGGACTAAGAAATTAATAAACCCCTAAAGATTTTGAAACTGGTAATTGCATAATTGTAATTATAATGTGAGGAACTGCTCCAAGCTCTTAATATCAGCTTGCTGCTAATTTTGTCCAAGTTGGAAACATCATTTTAGAACTTGGCAAATAAAGAGTTCATAACAAAATGAAAGGAAAGTAAAATGGAACAATTCACAAGTTATAAATACAGTGGGAGAAATAAGTATTTGACACATCAGCATTTTTGTCAGTAAGGGGATTTCTAAGTCGGCTATTGACACAAAATTTACACCAGATGTAGCCATCAAGCCAAATATTGAATTCATATAAAGAAATCAGAACATTTAAGTATACAGGTTGAGTCATGATAAATAACTGATGACCTATAAATGCTTCTCATTACCCAGGGTGCACACAAGAAAGACTTCATGATGGGTAAAAGCAAAGAATAGGTTGTATGAATCGAGTATGAAAGTTTTCACTATGTTGTCATAATCACATGACCAAGCTGTGTCAGTTGGCTCATATCTTTCCCATTCATATTATTAAAGAGCTCCCATCTGAAATGCCATGCTTCATTAGTAATGAGTATGTGTAACACTACAGGCTAGCAGAGTGGTAAAAATGAGCCGTTTGTGAAAAGCGAGAAATAAGATGATCATCCACTTCTTGCGAGACTGTGGACATGAGCTGCATGTTTAAATACTATACATTAATCTCAAGGGTGAAACTCGGAATAGGGGAAAACAACTGACCCAGGTTTTAATCAATGTTATTTGTTTACCCAGTATTACATCACATAATTAACAAAAGAATAAAAAACACTTGTAGTATGCAATTTTACAATAGCAGTCCTAGGCCACTGCTGGATCCAGGGTTTCCTAACAAAACCTTCTATTCTAGGAAATGCAAAAGTAAAAAAGTTTTTAAAAGATATATATTTCTTTTAACTTTCTTTAAAACTTCTGCGTTCATATACTTTGCATTATTTATACTTTACTACATAAATATGTACCTACTACATCTGCTCTGCATTATCCTCACTTAACATGTAAATTCATTCGATTTTTGCTACCCTGTGAGCTTTGCCTAACTTAACTTTAAATTGAGTACAATAGTATAAGATTAACATAAAAATGCTAACTAATAAGCTCATTGGGTTTCATTTCAATGTTACGTGCTTGTATTAAATAAATACCTCTATTAAAATAAATGTTAAAATAAAAGTTTTAGCATGGTTTTATAACATTGCTTTATAAATATTAGTGTAATGAAAGCAAATGTTGTTTAATAAATATATGAAAAATGTGATGAAAAAACATGCAGTTGGAATCATTTGAGGTAAATTTTATTTATTGGGTAAACATTCAGGAGATGCGATTTCATAGTGAGCATAGTCACCAATGTTTTCATAGTAACCAATGATTACATAGAGCAACAGTTTACTCTTAACTGTTAACAGCGGTTTACACCAAATGAATAAAATGTAAACTACCTCCACAGCCACTTATTCATCTGTGTTAAAGTTTTATTTTTCAAGCTATTTGCGCGATAAAGCTCGATTTGTGCCAAATTGCTGGAAGACCCAAGAAAAAAAGCTTTGAATTCATTTGACCTTAGAGTCAGACAGGTAGCACCACCTCTTGTTATGACCTCACAACATCTTGCGCAAGCTGATTGTGTATCAGCAGAATCTCTGGAGCGTCTCTGCTGTTGGGTGCCTGCCAAGCAGCATCGCACGCCATAGATGCAGTTGCAAAACATGTCAGAGCTGGCCTTGGGTGACGCTCTGCTAAAAAAGTGACACTGTTCTTTCACTACTCTTATTATCTTGACACTAAACTATCTGAGGGATGTTAAGAGTCACTAGTAGAGCGTATGAAGTTGTCTCCAAATCAAAAAAATCATGTGATGGGTCATATTTTAAGGATTGTTTGGGGCTTAGTTGTGATATGCTGTCAAGCCTCGCAAGCACTTGCGCCACAAAAAAATTCAAATGTAATGACAATTAATCTGCCTCGAGTGATGGTAAAGCTGTCAGCTATCGGGAATAGGCCTGAACTGTCTCCAGCCACTTGAGATTAGATTGACATGCATATTATATTATTGACATAGATATTATGATGACATGCAATCTGCAGTAGACTGTATTTATACATGTTACTGTTACTGTAACTGTTTTGGTTACTTGATGGATTTTGCTTTTCTCACACATGAAAAACACCCCTTGTTATAAAACACAACAGCTAACCCAATCTAAATCCTTTGAATTGCACAAATCTGGATTCTATATTGAAAAGCTTTACACAATTAAGCCTAGTCTTGATTGCAAAGAAAAGATGCTCATTGCAAACCTACTTTCTTTTTATAATATTTGTTTTTAACTGCAAAAACTGTTTTTGTTTTTCTAAAAAAAAAACACAAATTTTTTTCAAAAAGACTACATTTAATGCAGAGTCAAAATAAGGCAAGTACATGATGAGGTAAGTAGTTTGGCTGTGTTCATCAAAGAGCAAATTTGATTTGATTTTCAGCATTGTGTCGCCACCTTCTGGAGAAGATACTATAACATTGATTTCATACAAATAACTCTCAAGCACAGTAGATCTCAAGCACAGTATCAGCCACTAGAGGCCAGTAAAACCTCAAACAATAGCAGATCTTTGGAAAGCCCAAATAATGCACTGATATGAGAAACCCTTTTTGGGGGTGATTAATAATACCTTAAATCCCTGTCTTAAGCATTAATAAATGATAACAGGTTCATGTATTGTCCAAGAAACTGTCAAATAATGTTAGAAAATATGATTAACATATTATTCATAAACAATCAGACAACTTTTTAGCTATTAGTGTGTGTGTATATTCATTCATTCATTCATTCATCTTCATGTCGGCTTTATTCCCTTTCGGGGTCGCCACAGCAGAATAAACCGCCAACTCTCTGGCATATGTTTTATACCTTTCCCTGCCACAACCCATCGCTGGGAAACATTCACACACACATTCACACTTTAACACTATGGGCAATCGTTCTTATTCAATTTACTTATTCCGCATGTCTTTGGACTTGTGGGGAAACCGGAGCACCCGGAGAAAACCCACGCGGTCACGGGGAGAACATGCAAACTCCACAAAGAAATGCCACCTGCCCCAGCCGAGCCTAGAACCAGCGACCTTCTGGCTGTGAGACGACCGTGCTACCCACTGCGCCACCATGACGCATCATAAGCATGTTTATAATGAGATTTTTCAGGGCAGCATGGGCAGCTCACATCCGTTTCCCAGGAAGTCAGGGGAATCAAAAGGGTTTATATATATATAAACATTATATTTAATAATAATATCTGAAAATTATTTTGTTTTGATGATTTGGCAAAATCTTTTTTAATCAACATAGTTTTGTGAGAAAAACGATCATAATGACTTACTGGCAATTTTATGTAGACTATCCCAGTTAGAAAATAAATTTCTGAATCTGCTTTACTTAATGGTGTGGGTATTACATTTATTATCCTGATGAAGCAAACATTCTGAAGAAATGCGATATGTTGAACTATGCCAGCTAGTATTCGTGTGAGGAACACACCCAATGAACGGTATAAATACAAATGGCCCCCAAAATAAGATAAGGACCAGTACTGCTGCCTGTAGATTACAAGATGTTCTCTGTCCTAAAGGTGCTACATTCAAATTAAAAGTGCAGGATACAGTATGTCTAAGATACATAAGGTTAATACCTCAGTCTGAGGGTCACCACCCTACAAGGTGCAGCTGCCTGCAACCTACGTGAAGCACACTTGATGTCTTCAGTCTTCAACACTGTAAAATAGTTCCTTAAATATACAAAAAAATGTTGATCAATTGTTATGGAAACAGTCTCTTTTTGAAACTTGCCTTCTGGGATAGCATGCTGATTGAAGAGGTACTATTATATTATGAGCACCTTCAAGCTATGGTTATCTTTTTGCTCAGTTAGTCAGTGAACAAGGTAAGGCTTGTGTTTATTTACTAAAATACATGTATTACATGTTAAATGGCATGTTTATACATATAAATAATGTCTGTGTTGAGTTAGTTAACTTACTTGTGACACTGTATTGACTTCTTGCACTTTAACAGCCAGTAGCCCTTACTTCTCTCTCTACACAAGTTTGCGTTCTCTATTTAAGTATGTTTAAACTGCATAAAATGCTATATTAATTAAACAATACACAATACAAATATGTTTTGGCAAAATATGGAAATTATCATTTCTAAAATCGACAAAAATGCCTAAACAAATAATTTTCTGTCAGTACTTTCTCTGTATTTTTAGAGAATTTCTTTATGGTACAGACTTGTTTAAAATCTTCAAACATTTGTGCTGGACCATAGTTGGGCCTGTTTTGTAACGGGCAAAAGCTTGCGTGGTTTCACACCCCTGCATCAATAGAACACCGTTTCAACTAATGTCATCATCCTCCTGTGTACTTGTATGGGAGAACTATACTTGTATACCACACAGTTAACTGAAAAATCATCTTTAATCATCACTATGTGTAAATATGGGTCAAAAAACCTGCACTTAACATGGATTTTAGAGGTTTATCGATTGAAAACTCAATGGCAAATCATAAGGGAGAAGCAGCTTTGCTTTAAATAAAGATGTGTGTGCACACGTTCATGGGGATTTAATCCATTCAAAATATTATTCAGGTTTGAATCAGCTTTCTTAATACATCAAAAGGTTTCTTGTCCCATGCTTGTGACAAATAACATGTGGAATGTTGCAAAAAATCTCAGAGTGAGCTAATCTTTTAATAATCTTATGTTGCTGTGAATGCAAGCTGTTGTACATTTGTGATCCTCAATGAGATCACGAGTTTCACAGAGTTCTGTTCACTGAGAATGCAGTCTCATATACCTTCAGATGCAAGGGAAACTTTCAGATCAGCCATCATTTCAAAGCTGTTCCGATTGAGATAATTTCTGTCACACTCCTTAATTACATCCCACATTGTCTTAAATGTCATGTTCTTTCTTGCTCTCTAATTTGGCAGCCATCATATCAGAGTGACATAACAGAACTGAACAACTGCTTTGGAAATCATGGAGTTTTAACCCTATTGAGACTCAACACTACAGACAGAGACAATGAACATTTATTTTAATATAAAGACTTGTTTTGTTTTTTTACTAAACACAATATTTTAAAAGCATGTCTATTGGTTGCTTAGATAAATTATAATTTCACTATTTTTTATACAATTAAACTTTTCCTTTATTTATGCTATTTATGTTACAAAGATAAAACAGTAAAACATGTGTTGAGAGAATATAAAACATTAACATTTATGTAATAATACTACATTCATTCATTCATCTTCACGTCGGCTTTCTTCCCTTTCGGGGTCACCACAGCGGAATGAACCGCCAACTCTCTGGCATTTGTTTTACGCAGCGGATGCCCTTCCCTGCCGCAACCCATCGCTGGGAAACATTCACACACATATTCACACTTTAACACTATGGGCAATCGTTCTTATTCAATTTACTTATTCCGCATGTCTTTTGACTTGTGGGGAAACCGGAGCACCCGGAGAAAACCCACACGATCACGGGGAGAACATGAGAACGCCATACAGAAATACCACCTCCAACCGAGCCTAGAACCAGCGACCTTCTTGCTGTGAGAAGACCGTGCTACCCACTGCGCCACCGTGACGCCTATACTACATTCAAATGAATTCAAATATGCTACTAAAATGTAAGTTAGATTAGACATTCCTAAACAGCAAATCCAAAAGTGAACCTGTAGGGCATTCTATAGACAGAAGATGTCAACCTCTAAAGCTCTGTCGCTTTAAAAACTGAAACCCAATAGATACATTAATTTTCTCTCCCGTAGTCATATACATCTTTTCTCAATTTGATCATTTTATTTCATTGGGGTGGCAATTGTGGAGAGTAATATAGGATTATGTAATAGGCAGCGTATCTAGAAATCCCAAAATAAACATATGATCAAATTCTAATCAGAATCCCACCAAGATGCACTTGACCATTCTAGCACGTCTTATGTGATATATGATATATGTGATATATGATCTTGTAATGATTCATTTATCAGAGGTGGAAAGAATACAAAACTGTTGTAAAAGTATATTGACTTCAGTGACGATAGAGTACAAGACCTCATTACAAGTAGAGTTACCTCTCTTAAACGCTAAATAAGTAGCATTATGTTATCACAGGTGTGTTTGTGAATGGTTTGTGTGTCATTAACTTAAATGTAATACTTGCCATCATTCAGTTTAACTATCATCTCCTAATCATATTTGCTAGCAATAAAAAAAGTCATGGGGAATGGTTTTACCTCACATAAAGCTGTCAGTGTTGTCACAGCTTTAGTTGCAGAACGTAGCTGATGTATTTATGTTACTTGAAAACTAACTTAAACACGGAAGGTGAAACCATTTCTCTTTCAGCTGGGTCTGAGGCTGAAATCCATACGTATATGGATACGTATACGTATACGGTGTGATCCATACGTATATAAGTGTTTTTTCCTCAAATAAATAATCTGATTTTACAGAGAGGTACTTGGTATTCATTCATTCATCTTCATGTCGGCTTTATTCGCTTTCGGGGTCGCCACAGCGGAATGAACCGCCAACTCACTGGCATATGTTTTACGCAGCGGATGCCCTTCCCTGCCGCAACCCAGCTGGGAAACATTCACACACACATTCACACTTTAACACTATGGGCAATTGTTCTTATTCAATTCACTTATTCCGCATGTCTTTGGACTTGTGGGGAAACCGGAGCACCCGGAGAAAACCCACGCGATCACGGGGAGAACATGCAAACTCCACACAGAAATGCCAACCTGCCCCAGCCGAGCCTAGAACCAGCGACCTTCTTGCTGTGAGACGACCGTGCTTTAGCGCTTGGTCTGAACGCCCTGTCAGGACTACAGATATAACTGTTTATTTTCCCTTCAAACAAAGTAGGGCAGGATCAGGTAAGTGAGATATGCAATATACATATTTTCTCATCGCCGTTCTCATGCTCTCTCCACACATGCGATCGGAATGACGCACATCCGCACTAAAATTGAGCATGATCCCATCTGACTTACATTATCCTTACATTAACAGTAAATATTTACATAACAATCATTTCAAACTATACAAAAATATAGAAATTAAATCGGTTCACGACTATATACAATTATACTTTGTGCTTTACACATAACGTAACTCCATAATGCAAATATTAAACATTATTATACAAACAATATACACTTCAGAACTATAAACATACCTTAAAAAACAAATCAGGGCAGGATCAGCTAAGTGAGACACGCAATATATATATATATATATATTCTCATCGGCTTTCTGCAAAACACACGTGAATAATGAGCGATATGATTACGATAAAACACCACACACGAATTAGTCTACGCGCTGCACTCACACACAACTAAAGATAAATCACTCTTATCATGAATAACAGTTACTTTAAACACGTAATATGATAAATACGCTTTAAAAAAGGAGGAGAACCCATATTCACCTCATGCTCTCTCCACACTTGCGGTCGGAATGACGCGCATGCGCAGTAAAATGGAGAACGATACCCCTCGCGCCTCTCTAACCTTCGTCTGCTTAACTTAGTGCAAAGAACGCAAAACGAATTTAATAATTATTATAGCAACACTTAACCAATATTTACCCAATAAAAAAAACCATTTTGGTGAACGTAAATTACGATAATAAAAAGAAAATTCAATGACGTTTCTACCGGCTACACGCGCACGCACGCACATGAGATTAGTTACGCGAGCAAAGTCCGGAAAGTTGAGGTAAATCGTCTGGGTTTCGAGAACTTTCCCAGAAACGTGGTCGTTTGATTCCATCCGGTAAAGGTTTGTATGTAGAATATATTTGGTTATTTTGAAGGACTTTTGAAGAATTTGAATTATTTGAAGAAAACTTTAAAGCGAGGGCAGGAAATGGTAGTGGGCGTTTGTTGACATCCCAGCATGCACTTCGCAATGGGGTCCGTTTCCAAGCACTATGAAGAAAAATGGATATCTGGTGTCAATTTAAGCAGGATTACAAACACTTCTGTATGTAAGTTAGTCAAGACACTACAACGAATCTTTGTAAATGTAAAAAAAAATTAAATAAAAAAAACGGTCACCATCTTTGTGTAATACAGCTCAGGTTAGCAGTATAAGTAGGGATTATTATTGCATTTTAGTTGTCTTTGCAAGCACAAGGTAAGAGAATCGGGCTTCTCTGTCTAACACGCATTGTATCTGACAGTTGAATCTGAAAGCTGTTCTGTATATACAGCATGCTAATGGAGATGTCTGGAACATTCACCCACGATCTACAAAACTTTTTACCATTATTTTCTGCAACTGTGTGTGTGCGTAAAGAGTTAACAACTAGCATTTGTTATCAAAGCTGCCTTGATCTTATTGCTTGAGCAATAACATTAAGTTCTCAGCACACAACACCTATTGTGTTCGCTTCAAATCCCTAGATCAGCCATCTCATTTGGCAGTATCGGGTCTTCATCTCTCCACAGGACAGCAAGAACATGATTTGTTAACATGAATATAAATAAAATGAGTTTTTCAAAACTGGCAATATCATTATTAGAATTGGAATATAATTTCTATCTTGTAATCACCAGCTTAATATTTCTCTGTGAGTATTAAGAGTTTTTATTAATGTCAGGCACTTGACTGACAGTAAAATACATTTTGGTAACAAGGCCATTTTAAACTAATCTATACATCTGATGATGATGATGATGATGATGAAATGGTCACCACTCAAAGGAACTTACTGACTGAATAACTAGGGTATGATTATAATTTCAATAAAATTCAAAGATTTTAAAAATGGTTTAACATATTTTTAATCAGGCGAGATCCCAGCACTAGGTTGAATTAATAGGTGTGATGCTATAAAATAGGTCGAGGTTCATATTCTCATGTCCATAGGTGAAGAAAAACAGCTGAGTGGAATGCATTGCCTCCTGCTGCACAAGCCGGTTGCCTTTAATTACATTTTAGCCGCACAAAGCACGGTTTTGATCATCTCTTTCTGATTATTGGGGCTTTGTAGAAACTCAGTGGCTGTCAGGATGTAATTATAAGAAACTCAGACCTCCTTTACTTGTCAGTGCTCAACACAGAGCAGTTCCTGAGTATATAAAAGTTCCCTGAGAGGGGAATCTCTTGCAAATAGTTACAGAACAGATAAAACAGTTTCAGATGTAGCTACTTTGTAAAACACTAGTATATGCTCAATCTCAATTATAATCTCCCAAACAGTGTTAAACGTTACAGAAAAAGACTGGACAGATGTGTAGAGTGACTGTACAGTTTTGAACTTACACAATATTTTGCCAGTGCACGATTACATCAGGCATCTACTGTACAAAACTCAGATCCGATTTGGGAGGGATCTCTTAATCGCAGTTCAGCTTCAGTTCAACATACCAAAAACAAGTCTTTTAGTTCCTAATGTACTCCTTAAATTGGATTCAATTTGGAATTTTATACTATGTCAATTTCCAATAACTGGTGAATTATGTAGTTACACCACATAATCCAGAATGCTTCTAGGAGACACTAGCTGTGTTTTTATTCAGTTTAAAACTATTATTTTACTTAATAATAATAATAATATTATTATTGTTGTTTTACTATTATTGTGATTATAATTATTATTATTTGTAGTAGTAGTAGTAGTATTAATATTACTATTATTATTATTATTCACATTATTATTATATGATTATATTTTACAATTATTAAACATTAGTATAGATATTTTAAGGTTGTGGAACCTCTCACTACACACTTCACACAGTTTTTTCTCAGACAGGCATTAACATTTTTACGCTTTTCTCTAAAGTTCTTTTCACACTCAAGTCCTTTATCTTTGTGCGATGTTTAGCATGTTCCTTAGCCTTTTGAGTCCTACTGCAGGTACCTTAAACCTTAAATGGCTCCATTTGACACGAATATCCATTTGATACATTTATTTTAATTAATCACTACAAGTTTGATACATTTGATACATTTATTTAAATTAATCACTAGAAGTGAATGTGTTCACCAACAACTATACTGACTCAAACTTTAAACTTGTTTTTTTTCCAGCTGTACATTTGGACATTTTTAACCTGGGTGTTAATGAAAATCTGCTCACTTCTGGTTTCAGCCTCAATCAGTCAATCGAGGCATTATAAGTCCAGTGAATTCTTATCGCACATCAATAGGGAAAGTGGCGGGTTGCTGCTTGGTCAAGCTCTAAATGAGAGCTCCAGGCTCCTCCCATTTGGCACTGCATTTTTTCACTTTTGGTGAAACGTATAAAAAGGGGCCACTGTACACAACTCAGATATGGAATAATTGCATTTTCAGATTGTAGACACTAGCAGCTGCAACTGCTTATCCCCACCTTACAATAGTCTCTTGATATTTTGGAAATGAGAGTTCTAGTGTTAAAATATTAAACGTGCTACAAAACCCCGCTTTTAATTTAGCTCCCTTATCTGTCTTCTGGTACTTATTTAGATCTAAATGTAATCTATTTATTATTAGAGAAAATGCCTAATTTATAATCAGGGGTGGAAAGTAGAGAATTACACTACAGTAATAGAGTAGGTTTTTTGTGTACAACTTTTTAAAGCAGTTTTTAAAAGGGTGTACTTTTACTTAAGTAAATTAGATTATTTTTTGGTTAAAGTCCTTATCTGCATTTAAATAGTTAATACAATCCAATGAAAACAAATGAATAAAATGCATCCTGAAATCCATATACTTTTGGAGAGAACGATCTAAAAAGCATTCATTTCAAATAAATGAACCCAGCCACATATCAAATAAAATGTTCACTTTTCATGTTTAAGTGGCCGGTTCGTTTTCAACATGCATAAGTTTTATTTGTAGTTCTTGAAATCTAAACTGCAAAAGGACGTTTAGATCTGCTTTCAGGTTGTTTAGGATATAATTCATGTTTATTATTTAGAGATGTGGTAAAATGTCGGAGGAGGTGGTAGTAGGGGAGAACGGATGGTAGCGGAGGAGTGCCATGGCCATAAAAATACACTTTGCCAAAAAAGCAACACGAAAATCTCCACAAATTTAAGAATGCATGCATGAAGAAAGGGAGAGCTTTTCCGGGAAAACATCATAGGGCATCGGGCCAATAGGAGAGCAGGATACTATTGTAAGAAACTGAATTATGCCTTTGTGTGATCTGCTTGAGAAGACCGATCTAAGTACAGGAACCAAGGACTGCTATCCTTTCAAATGCGTGAAACGTGCAGATTGAAATGACAAAGTATAGAGCCAAAAACCGGTTCTGGGTGTCAGCATAATATGCACTCCACTGTGTTTACTGAATCTGCATTTGAGTGTATTTGAGTATCAAAATCCCCCGGGGGCTAGTCCTAAATTTACACCCAAAACTCACCAGCTTTGTCTCTCGATGAGTCACACCTTTTCTCTGTCTGAGAGAACCAATCATGTATGCCTTACATCTCTAAAACTCCCAACAGCTTTGACCGATGCTCTGTGAGTTGTATTCCTGGTTAGCTCACTCCTCTATGGGAGGAGACTGGTCTGAAGAAACTTTCAAAGGCAGATTCAGATTTCAAATCCTGGCCTTCAGTTTCTGAAAAGGCCCACGATAGAAAGCTCTCTATAGCTCTCTAGAGCTCTCTCCTATTATGTAGTAATATTGGAGTAAACTTTAATGCCTTTTGTTTGAATGATCAATTCCAAATTAAGTGTAGATAATAACTCTTTACTCTGGATTCATATTTCAAAAATTGTATGCTGGATGAACGTAATGATTGTATACCTACACATCAACAATGATAAATGTTTGAACCTCTTCAGACATTCTTCTTTTACTGAAAAACTTTTAAGGATTAATAAGAAGATTAACATCAAGTGTTAGTAAAATTAAAGGTCATTGAAACTTAATATTATCATTAATAATTAACATTCTAATTAATTTGGCTGTGACCAAGAATATTGGTAAAGATAAAACATTTAAAATCAATTATGGAGTCAGATATACAAATTTATGTGAATTATTAAAAATCCTTTAAACACTGTTTCAAGACAGAACACATGAGCCTCAGTCCCGAGTAGTATCCATTATTGGGCCAAGCACCGGGACCCTACACTACGCACGAGCACAGCATCAGAGCTGGAACTGACCAATAGGAGAGCAGGATACTGCGCACGACCGCGCAGAATTAGGGCTGGAACTGACCAATAGGATAGCAGGATACTACACACAAACATGCAGAATTAGGGCTGGAACTGACCAATAGGATAGCAGAACTAGTGGTGCTATAACGTCTTCCACCCAAATTGAGTCTTCCACCCAAATTTAAAATGTCAAATATGTATTTCTCATGCAAGTTTTTCATATCTTTAAATTTTTCTGTATCATAAAACAAAATATTTTTCACATGGCCTTTTGTATTTTGGATTTTCAGTTACGTGAAGCATTCATATCTCAAGGTGCCACTGTATTTTGCTATCAGCAATATCAGGATTTCTGAAACAGCCGAGCTGACTCAGAGCTGCTTGAAAGAAGAACACCACTAAAAAGTTACTCAATTACGCTGTGTTAATTTTTCCTTAACTAGAGTAGATTTTCATTGAAGTAGAGGTATTTTGCGTACTCTTTCCACCCTGCTTAAAATATGTTTATAGTATAATATCTCATCTGAATATGCTGCATCCAAAATATTGTTTGAATGGTGTTATAATTGTGTGTCTCCCATTCAGAATTGGTTTCCCATTTTGTTTTATGATTTAAAAGTGTGAAATTGAAGAACACTTTGGATTCTCTCAGGAGTAGCAAACTCACTGGAAACTTCTCGCCTATTGCTCTGTGTATACTTTGTTTCAAGCATACTGCTTGCTTCAAACATCCAACCCAAATCCATCCAAAAATCCTTAAATGGACTTGGACAGCAGGAAGATGGGAAGAGTGAGTGAGCGAATTGCGAGGACCGGAACTAGCTGCTGATATGACTGAACTGCTGCAAGGTGAGCAAGGCATTTGTTGGAATGGATGATGTCATATGGAGTCTTCAATATAGAAGAACCTGTATATTTTAATTTGTTAAGTGAGCAGCTTCGTGAATAATTGTTCATATACCGAAGCATCATGTTGACTGCAGGTCTAAATATAACTTCTCTTTATGAAACAACTTTAAATACAGAAATCTGATGTTAAACACACACAGGTCTAAAATCTAATAATGTTTACCTCGAGGAGAGACAGCCCCATCTCTACAATGATCAATCTTGTCAAGAATTTGATAAAAGAATCTGTCTTTTTGTATATCAGTAAACAATGATCTGTTGTGCTAGATTTACCCCATCTTCTTTAACACCCTCTTTAATCCCACAATATCATTCAATTGGAGCAGAGCGAACACCAGGTGTCCATTGATGTCTAGCAGTGTCCAAAGCACCGTATCCTACGATTCCTCTCCCCTGTGTGGTCTGAAGGTCCTTCATCTTTTGGGTGAGCAGACAGCTTCAAACAGCTGCTTCGGGGCTTTGAGGGGATCTCTCTCATCTCAATCTCTACCGAGGACTCCTTCACTCTCCTGAGAGAAACTTGCTCTCTGGGGAAACACTTCCATAATTCATTTGATAAATATGTTAATACATTAATTATTTGGTCCAAGGATTTGCTGATGATTGGTTCTCCTTTTGTGAACTTCTTAAAAATAAAATTGTGTCTTGAATTTTTGCTATCTTGCTACATAAATCTATTTCAAATGGAGCTGGGCAATGACGATCCAAAGCATCTAGAAACAGGTGATGTTAATTCTGCTGAGAACATCTCACGGAGAGAGTTAGACATGATTCTTATCAAACAATCAGTTGGTTTGATTGCTCTCAATACATTTGCATCACACATTTAACCCAATGATCTGCTAGTAACTGGACGGCTGGCTCAAACTGATGAAAAACCTTCAAGTAAACATCCTCATTGATTGCTCTGAGCTCAACGAGATTGAAATGTTGATCGATTGCTAAGAGTAGGGGTTTTGAACCCCTTTTAAATTAAATCTAAAGGACACCAAGCCTTGTTTGTTTGAAAAGGTAATGTTGAACATTTTGCGCATGTCAAAAAATTGGTGAAGTTTTTTTTTTTTAAACTTGACTGTAAGTTAAGCTAATATGCTTGTAGGCAATCCATTAAAGATGACAGAACCTTCTCGAATCACAGACACACTAATGCCATAACTCATTATTCTCCAGAAACAAGGGTTAAATATGAAAACAGACATTTCTACATAGTAAACAGATTTAAAGCTGGGGACAGGGAGGTTGGATTGTCTCCTTATGCAACCTCATCGTGCAGCTGCCCTTATGCACCACAAGACTCATAACATACTTATTTTATGTGGGCAAGAAGCCGGGTAAGGGTGGCAATAAGAAAAAGGCAGTGAAAAATAGAGGGCTGCCTAATGCGAAGAGGACCGAAAAAAAGTGCCAATGAAACATTTTATAAACGTTTAAAAAGTTACATCTTGGTAGACCGCAATAAAGTAAGGTCCCTCTAACTCTGTTCCTGTACACGTTGTTCTCGGTCCTTAAATAACCATTTTACAGCAAATGCATTATATTTACAAAATGTTCCTATCATAAGGCTGTTTTTCTCTAACTTAGGCTAGCAATTCCTACAACAAATCTGAAAATCTGATAGGAGGCTATGTGCGAAGGTTTCTCACAACAGACATCAATCAGCCTGATGATAAGATGTAAAAATGTAGATCTGCTAAATTTTAAAAGTAAATATCAAACAGACATATATTTAAGTCTAGCTTATAAATAGAAGAGAAGGGAAATGTGTGCAGCGTGAAGAATTCTGCTCGTTCTAAACTTCGCTTTTAGACTATGATAAACTCTCATCTCTGTGGATAATGGCTTAGTTTGAACATTCACAACACCTTTGAAGCATCTTTTCACTGCTCTCACAAAGAGCAATGGGGTTATGCTCACTGCTGAGAGTGGGGAGAGGCTATTCAGATGCCCATGACCTGCTCCCACAGCTCAGTGAAAAGAGCCCAAATGACGACATTAGAAGTTGCTAAATGTTGTCAAAAAAGGCAACAACAAAAAAAAGTCGCTAAGTTGACAGCACTGGATAGGCTGTCTTCTCAATGTGAAATATAATTTATACCGTTGGTGAAAAGATACATACACTGTATAAAAAAACAGGTTAAAATGTACCTGTCCGTTTCATGATTTACAGGGTTTCATGAGAATTTTGAAATTTGGATTACTTTCTGGGTTAGTCTGTATATTGAATAGGTGCTATTATTTCCTGAACACCTGCCTGCTCTCGTTATGTTCTCTTTTACTTAATCAGTGGAGAATGTAAAGGTTGTACTTAGTTATTAAAATGCATGATTAAATGGCATGTTGCGACAAAAATAGTGTCTGTTGAGTTAGTAAATTTGCTTGAGCAAGATAAAATTAGCCATTTAATTTAAAACAAATAGGATAGAAACATAGAAAGCCCAGTAGCTCCTCAGTTTCAGTTTGAATCACACCCAAGACAATGAATTATACAATGAATTTTACAATTATACATTAAACAATAACAAATATTTATTAAAATAATAAGCATTGATTTTTTTGTAAATGTATTGAATTGATGTTTTGAAATAGAGAAAAACATTTAAAAGTCCTGGTAATTTTCTATCAGTACTTTCTCTGTTTATTTGCAAACTTTTTTTTATAATGTTGGGCTGAGATATTTTCAATACTTTTTCAAAGTGTTCAAAAATGGCATTGGCCAAAGTCAAATATTGCTTCGCCATATATCCAGCGCTAACATAGTTCTTAGTGACATTCTGTTCCCAACACTATGTAGATGTATTACAAGTTTAGTCATCAGTAATAAGTCATTTCCTGCAGTTCTACATAATAACTGAACAGAAAGATTATTTATCATTATTTGAGAAATGTGTCATATTTATTATTATAAGAGGCAAAAATTGATCTATCGTGAATGTTGTTGGCTGAACAACTGACTCAATTCCTTCAAATTCATCAGAAAGCAATCTAGTTGAGAATATTGCTGTTAACCTCTTGTTGACTTAAGGGGTCTTTTAGGTCACTGCTTTACAGAAGACAGTTTAATAGTGGTGTGCTTAAAAGGTTTTTTGTCATCATTTATGTCTTCACTGATTTTAAAGATAGCATGTCCTTGGTTCACTAATTAAGCACTTGAAAATACATTTGTCTGATACAATCTCAAATAGTTTTGAAAATGTTCTGATGTTCTTTCAGAATGCAGAATAGAAAAATAAGATTCTTCTGAAATTTCTAAAACTTTAAAACAACAGATATTAAATCTCAATATTAGTGCCTATCTGACAAAGCCTGCTGTTTGATTCAAGCATTTGTTTGATCAATGTTCAAACACACAGACTGCATCATTTATCATGCTTCACCACTCATTCTGTTAGACACAAGTGTGAAACAACTTGTGGGGGGAGAATATGCTCCAATTTACTGGAACCATGTAATTAAATGCTAAGCAGATTACTCTGTAAATTCTTACATCAGTCAAAGCTTGATTAGAGCTTAGAGAACATTACTGGCATTTTTCCTTTGGCAAAGAAAAGCTTTTTTTACATTTATACACATTCACAGCTGTTTGGTGCGACAAGTCTTGAAAAATGTAATCTCCCACTTGTTACCTATAATTATTTTAAAAATAAAATGTCTTTTTAGTGTGAGATTTGTTGGATGAACTGAGGAATAACATCTGTTGTGTCTGAAGTAGCTTAAGTGTCTGTACAAGCAAACAATAAGAATACAGTTGAGACGGACAGGTGTCACTTTATCCAAACTGCACAGAATCTCTGGTTCTATTTTTATTAGTCAATGCGGACTGCTCATTCTGGTATGGATAAATTCCAACCAACTTGCAAATCACAAACCAGCAATAGCTTGTTCAATCATGTTTTGGTCTGGAGGTTTGTCCCTCTGCATAGAAATCGTGTTCTGGTAGGGCACCTTGGGTGAAATTGATTTCTGTGGGATCTTCTTCAACAGAAATTACATTCCTGGAGGTCTTCCCTGTTTCAATTGCATGCTAAAAACACCACAACCTAAAACCATATTAATATCCCTTCAGATAAGTCTTAACAATAAAAACAACCGCTGGCGGGAACTATTAGAAAACAAGGAAAAGCACAAGCCTACTTTCCGGTACTGTAACGTGTTCTACTTTCTTAACAATTTTTTTGGCAATTACATGAATTCTGAATAAAAATAAAATGTAATCAATTTCATGCTTTATGCTTTTAAGAGGTTTTTAACAGCAACTCAAAAGGCGCTGCAGATTCTGAGGTGCATAGTGTGAAGAGGTCACCAACTTTGCATGACAATAACAACGCAAGATATATAGAAATTAATGCTGTTGATAATTACTGTAAAAATATTCCTAAAAAATAAAAGTTTTTAATTAAATGATGTCATCTTTGCTGAATAATGTAATGTGTCTCTTTAACTAATACACTCTATTCACAAACCAATGCAATGTACAAATTTCAGTTGTAAATGTGCTTCCGGTTTGAGATTTCAGATAGGAGCATGTGTTGATAGCGTGAGTTTGTACATTTGTTTTTACAGAAGTGATCACGGTTAGGTGTTAATTTAGTCAGATTTGTATTATTACGATTTTATTTTAATATTTCACCTTCGATCTACATTTCAAATTCATTTTTACAATTAGTTTTTTGAAGGTTTTAAGTACCTTCATTCTGAAGGTGCGACGTCACAATTCTGCTGTGTCCATTGAGTTATAATTTGCACGGTTTAATTCAGAGGTTAGATTCATGTTTTTCCTCAAGATAAAGATACAAGTGAAAAAAATCCAGGGCGATCGCCTCCATTGAAGTGAATGGAGAAAACAATTTCCACCGCTGAATCGGTAGTTGATGAAAAACTGGCATGGAATGCGTGTAATCGTGTAATCATGTAATCGTGAATAGAGTTTATTTCCTCTCTAATATCTTTTATGCTTTCGATCAATGAGGTTTTTCTTCTGGAGAAATATGATAAATAATCAAACTGATTCTGCTCTCTCGATGATGTTCAAAACAAAGCGCAAGCGGCAAGGAAAAATGTGTTTTATTACAGGCCAACAACAGTGCACTGCTGTGTCCCATTGAGTTATAATTCATCACAGTTTAATTCAGAGGTTAGATTCATACTTTTCCTCAAGATAAGGATATGAGTGTAAAATTCCAGGGTGATGGCATCCATCGTTGTGAATGAAGAAAAATTATCTATATCTGGTACGTAGCTGAACAACTGACATAGAATGCAGAAGTAGTTGTGTGCATAGAGTCTATTTCTGGCCTCTTCTGCATTTAAAAATGATTATTCTAGTATCCACCAAGAGATGGTCCCCCCAGCTAAACAAGATTGAAACTAGTGATCTGAAGAAAGAATTTAGATTTTTAATATTTCAAAACGGAACATATATATACATCAAATATTAATACTTCTTTGTCTATTATGGAAAAACAGTTTGGCAGATAAAAGAGGCAAAATCCCATTATGAAATTAGAGGAAGGTGCTCTGTTGATCAGCAGCACCACACGCAGGGCTTTTATGCGGCGCACGCAGTGTTATGATGCTGCCCCGCATCACAATGAGCCTTCAAACCCTGGATCTTACATTGCTTTGATTGAGCCAGCAGGTACTCGAACTAAGAGCCATCCATAAGAGTTCATTATAATATATTTCCAGATGAAAATTCTGGTCTAGATGATGGATGGTGTGTTTGGTGCTTGGTTTTATGTCACCTTATTATGCTTCAGCCTTTTTACACACAATCAGGTATAATTATATTCTACACGAACATAATATAGCATTACACAAGGAAAAGGATAACTCTTATGTCTGAAAATGCCTCCTTTGGTATGGTATTACACACAATTAAAAGACTGTACATATTAAAAGTGAGATCATTTCATACTATTTCCCTCTTGTCTTTCTCGTCACTTGAAGTAAGACCTGAAGATAAATGCATGCTATTATTTGCTGATGACACACATGAACACACAGTTGTTTTCTTTGCCCCATCTCTCCTGTCACATAATTAATGATTCATGGCTGGTTGGTGATGCAACCATTTTTTTGTATTAATGTATTTAGTTTTTTTCAAATACTATTTAATTGTTTTACATAAGCTTTAAATAAAAAAAATAATAGAAAGTGATGTGTCCAGATCCATTTTTCACTGCCTTCACTGAAATTGTTAAACTGGTAGCACTTTAAAGTAAGTAATCATAGATCATCATTAGGTAATGCAAACATTACCAATGAATGAATTACGTTTGATGATGACTAATTAATGATGAGTTAACATATGTATTAATCATGAACTCTGAATATTTTGTTCAGAAATTCAGAAAAAGCCTCTTTAGAAACATCAGAACTCATGTGTACCATCTTTGTGATGTAGTAATAAACTCAATCCTCCTTTATGAAATATGGATTGATATGGGTTTGGAAAATATAGCTGCAAGTATGGTTTCCATGTTCCTCTGTATTATCTTTTATGTTTTTGATCAATGAGGTGTTTCTTCTGGAGAAATAAGATAAATAATCAAACTGGTTCTCCTATCTATGATGTTCAAAACAAAATACAGGTAGCAAGGAAAAGTTTGTTTTAGTCCAGACCAAAAATAATGTATCACTGTAAGATTGAAATAATTCCTGGTTAAAAAACAACCTTGAAAATAATCAAATATTGAATATGGTAAGTATCTCTCTCTTTGCTCTCGATGAAGGTGATCGCATCTGTGTCTCTGTCCTTCCTCGTATCTCTCCTGCTGGCTCCCTCCATCTAGCGTTTAGTGTCTAAGACTCTCCTCGCCCTGCTCTCTAAACTCTAACAAGAAACTATGGATCTGATCAGCTGGTCTCTGAATGCAGTTGTCAACATGTTCTCGACGAGAAGCTCGGGCTCGGGGGAACCCACGTGCCCTGAGGGAACGTTTGCAGCTGGCTACACGATGGACGGAAGGGAGAAGTGGCGCCTCGTGTGCCTGGCCGGTCTCTCTCTGGAGGACATTGAGGGTATTTACTTATGTGGAGCTCTGATCACAGGGTTTCTGCTGATTGGATTATGTGGAGCCATAATCAGTTCAACACTTTGAGAAACTGTTGTACAATTATTATTGCCTTTACTTTCAAGATCCTCCTTTATGAAGCTGTCAAAATAGCAAAAATATTGATTATATAAACATGTGACAGGCTACAAGACACACACAGGATTCTTAACACAGATATGAAGATTTGTGATCAAGATTTGTGAAAAAAATGTATTCCAGAACCCCATATGTGAGTGATTCTTGTGTAATAAAGGTATATATATTGATTATTTTCCCACAAAAGTTAATAACGGGATTAAGTAAACAGACAGGAATCACTTGTTATGCAAATATTGAGGCAGGGCTAAGAACATATATCAGCCAATGACTTCAGATGGTAAATATGTTAAAATTAAATAACACAAGACCAGGTGACGTTAAGGAAGCAGTGCAATAAGAACATATTGGATTTGATCATTTGAACTGGAGGGTTGGCACAAATAGCAATCACAAAAATATGGGCAAACTTGACTTATCTCTTCTCATGCTAGTGGATATTGTCCAATGGAAGCAATTTTTGAAGTTTGTAGATGGAATAGCTTGATTTAATGACCTGACTTCCCTGTCAAAAGGAGAGCACTCTCGAATAACTGATGCTGGTTTAGAAATAAGAACAGCATCACACATCTTCTTACTTTTTGAAATTGGTGCAAGAATACATCTATGAGTCAAACATTGAATCGTTTCTGAAGTCTGAGAGAGTGTCTAAAAAACTTGTGACACAAATGTAGGGTAATGTGGATCTCTCTAGGAGTGGAGAGTGACTAGATATGAGTAGTTCTCGTCCATGTATATGTATGAGATGTTTACATATATCTGTTCACAAGACAAATATATGTTGCTTAGACACTAACACAAGACATGAAATAAAATTCTTTATAAGACAGGCACTTCGGATTTTTTTTATGTAAATATGTTTTGTTTGTAAAGCTAATAGTGATTTTTTTTATGTGGAAGGAAAATGTCAAATTATTGTTTTTTTTTATTCTCAAAAAGATGTCTAAACAAATAAAAATGAACTTAGCTTGTAAGGGTTGTTCATTCTTCCATAATTTTTCTATTTGCTAAATTTTCACAATCCTTATAATATTTAACTTAACATTGGGACTGTTAGGGAAATAAATCAAATTTAAAAAAGTCAAAAATAAAAGACTTCAAAAATGTTTATATATATATATATATATATATATATATATATATAATATTACTTTTTAACACAAATTCAAGAAAATCTTGTGTATTTTAGAAAAACTACTGCTAGCTGTTGCATGCCCTCAAGGATTTTGTGTCAGAAATGTCAAGATTATTTTTGTGTCAAAGAAGAAACTATTTTTGCTCATGAAATGAATGTGCTTTCAAGTTTTAGCCTTGCAAACAGATCTTCCGAACACCATGTGAGATAAACAATAAAGAAAACAAAATCATCCAGCAAGAGTAGAACTGGCTTGGAAATAAAGTGCAAATTGGATAGTTGAATAAACCATTTCAGAGTATTATAGCAATGCTGTAATATATAAAAAGATGAATAGCAGATGAATAGATGAAAAATAGAGTTTTGACCTTGCTGAATGTGAACATGTTCAAGGACACCAAAACAAAACCCCTTTTAAAATAGTCTAATATGACTTAGGTGCGCCTCAGCACACTTCAGCTGCTACTACACTGATGCTGCTACAGGAAGATGCTTCAAAGACATGAAAAGACACCATGTTACTTCCTTCCTGTCTCTAACCGACGAATACAGATCAAGGCTTTTGATGCCTTTAAAATATTATCGACTTAAAGGAGATATCTTTTAACAATTTGCATCATATAAGTATATCAATCTGGAAGAGAGCAGAGGCTGAATTTTAAATACCACCTAAATATTATTAGGAATGTCTCTTGTTTTACATTTGTGTATTGACAAAACAACTGAAGCATGTATTTCTGAAAGTATAAAGTGATAGACAAAGTAAATGTTTTGTTGTAGCTAGTTGAGCATGTTTTTAAAGTTGAAATGTGCTTTTAAAGCATTGACAAATGAGCTTCAAGATTCACCTCAAATTCAGGTCATATGATGTGAAGGGCGGTCAGAAACCATGCAGCTATTACAGACAATGTGGGGATTGATTAATGCTTTTTGACTGCTAATGTCTGAATGAGTCAAGATGTCTTCTGGGCAAATTTGAAATGAGTCATCACTCGGCGTTTAAATCCACTGAAAAAAATATTGTGTATTTAAAATAAATCCTTCAAATTAAGCGCTCACCCCTAGGTCCTGCATGTTTAGGAAATCTGAAAAACAATTAATAGTGCACAGTATAAACACAATTTTACCAAGGATTGTACCACAAATCAAAAGTTACGGTGCCAATGTATGCCGAACCCCTGGTGGCTACCGTTATTTATGTGGTATACTGGGTTGTGCACAGGACTAATAGACCAGGATTCAATTCAAATCTCACCCATGATATAGTTTCCATTCCTTGGTTTTGATCCTTTTAACATCAAGAGAAATGTTTCTTACATTAATAAATGTCATACTAAATTATTGACATTTTACATACAAACATTTACATGTTTTTTTTTAATCAAGGTAAAAACTAAAAAAGTAATTTGATGCAAATTATTAGTTTGACAATGTATTTTTAACAGTATATATTTAGCCTTAATGGGGTGAATTGGCAGAATGTTCGCTGTGTTACTCCATTCAAACAAGCATTCAAACATTCTCAGTCTTCACACACTGCCAGCAACTCCTTTAATGTTAACTGTTTTCAGTGCTGTGTTGATCACATTGCAATTTATTTAATTTTCAGAATTTGATTACACATGCAGCCACTCGGTGAAACAGAAGATTTAAAATAGGAAAAAGAACACCCTTTTCATAATTGTAAATATTAGTAGAACCCAAGTAATTGCCATGTACTAGCCTAGGAACTCTATTCTTGATTTAGCAGAAAAACAGCCCTATGTGCAAACGTCAAAGAAATCACAGGGGAGTTGAAGGGAGAGGACAAAAAAACTGCTCTTTTAGCACACAGGGCAGTCTCTCAGAGTCAGAACCCATTCAAAACATCAGCCACTAAGTGCTCATTAGGGTGCTGTTGTCTCATGCTGGCAGTAGTGGTAGATTTCCGCTGATTTACAAAGACTGTCTTGTTGCTTTTGTGGCCAGCCATTACTCACTCATTGTACGGCAGTTGTTATTACTTCCGTTTCCTAGAATCCCATGTTTACCCAGAGTGTTCCTGCTGGGGCACTGTGATTGGGCTTAAGTCATATAACAAGTTTTACCTCTGGCCACACAATTCGTTGTTTGTGGCACATCTCAAAAGCATAGCTCCTGGTCTCAGAGATAAGTCACAGAGCCACAGTGTAACATTGTGTTCTGACCTCCATGCAAGTTTGATCAGCTGCTGTTTTCTCATCAGGGCAAAATCCAGTCCAAAATGTGTTCTACATTAGATGTGGAGTAGGCTTAAAGTATAGATGATAGCTTGTGGTTCAATATTTGACAGTATACGAGTTCTTATGGGTGGCATTTTTAGGCTTTATTTGTTTAATCCAAACCCTTACTTCAGCCTCACATCACAAAACTCAATCCACACATTTGAAGAGATTTCGTAGTTGAAGGTTATTTATAGAACTTTCTCCCCAGCACTGCTGTTTAATATTTTACATTGTGGAGCCAGTTTTTAATTGATTAAATGCCAGCTTTAGTCCAGCAACTGAGTCACAGTAATGGTCATGTGATGTTTGATACAATTACATAATGGCAGACAACCCATAGAGTTCTGCCTTGCTGTATCAGTCAATAAAATGTGTTGCTTGGTTTACAGGTATGTTACTTTTGTTTTCCTACTCTATTCAACCAAAACTCTTTTAATTACACATCCTGGATAGTCTGAGGAAAAGCAAATTAACAATTAAATTCACTGTCCCCAGTTGGTGGAATAATTTCCCTGAAACAGTCAGCAAAACAGCAACACATTCATTTCAAAAACATTATTCTTATCCACAGAGATCTTTGTCCAGGTGATCTGTCCAGACACTCTCTGTGAAATAAAAATTACCTTGTTTAAAGTCATATTGCATATTTTGTCATTTTCTTTGCACAAAAGTGTCCCCTTAATGCAAATAATTTCTTAGACATCTCATAATGACATTGCAAAAATCGTGTTGTGAAAATATTGCACATCATCTAAGAAAAACACAAAACAAAAAAGGTTGCTACACTGATTTAAAAAAAAATAATGTCCAAATTTTAATACATGTGGATACACTGAAACTCAGTCAGATTAAACAGCACATGAAAGAAAATAAAAACTTCTTATTATTTAGGACAAATTAGACATGCCATCCTAGTCTAACTTAATTAACCTTTGAATTGTGTGAGGAACTGGTAACTATTTATAAAAACAAATATTCATATATGAAATGCTTTTCATACTGTGCGCCCTTCATAATGACTCATTTTTAAAGAAAAAGCATTTAATATGAAATAAAAAAAATAATATAAAATAAATAATAGATATGTATGAGAGTGTTATATGTAGTGTTTGAATATTTTTAATGAAGTAATGGTAAAGGAGTTAAGTTCTTTCACACGTTGTGCATAATGACGTAGCCAATACTACTTCCGTCATATGGCATTTTAGGGCATTCTAGATCTTGCTCTCGTCTTACACACATTTTCTTCTTAGAAGGAGTATATACTTTAAGAATGCAATACAAGTATTTAAATTAGATTGGGAGATGCAGGATGTGACTGTATAGTCCCTATAGATACATTTGACCTCCCATTGCGATCCCATCTGAGGGCAGGAGTTCTTTGTTATATACATTAAGCTGGTTAATCTCTATTGCAAATATTAAATTCAACTGTTCTAATGGTGGATTTAACTTGTCTATAAATGTCATGACAAGGCAAAAGACTGTACACTACAGTATAATCAGTTTGTTGTGGATAGGGCTCAAGTGTCTAGAGTGGGATAGTACTAAATATGACAAATGCATACAAGTAACCAATAAGAAATGCTAGTTTGTCCTCCTGCCATCAAGCAAGTCTTTAAAAATAACTGCATACCTGTATGATCGACGAGAGAAAGGCTCAATAGTTATATCAATATAATTTCCAGCAAGTTAGCAACTGGAGCATTCCTTTAACAAATGTTTCATTGAGGTAGTTTCAGTTGCAAAGCTTTCAAAATCACCTGAAAACATAAAATCTGTTTTGAAAAATGTAACAAAAGAGAAAGTTTCCACTGCTTGTATGCTGAGATATGTTCAATTGGTTTAATACCATCGAGAGAAAGCAAAGACCCCTCACAAAACAATGTGTAGAGTCCGGGCAGGACATTGTCAGTAACTCAGGAGTTAGTGGGTAAAAGCCCTCTCAGATCTCGATCTTGAATTGATGTCAGTATTGGTTCATTTTCAAAAGGAGAATTCCTCTCAAATTTAATTCTGAGTATTCCTCAGCTACCCAAAGCTTGCTTGACTACATGCCATGCCAAAGCTCATGGAAATGCTATGGTGACGTCATAAGGGATAGGTGTACTGCTAGAATACAAACACAGTGCATTAATCGAATCGTTTTCTTTATTTGGGGGGATAATAAACACAATAAATGGCATAGACCCTATCATATTCATCATCGTTGATTTGCAGTTTTTGATTTCATGTAGAGTTCACTACCTGTTGCACATCAACGAACACTCGCCTCACTTCCGCTATTGCTCAAATGATGCGCAAGCTCCTGTAACACTGCCGCTTTGCCAATCTGATCGTTTCTCCTCTTTTCCATGACCAAATCCTCCAAACTCTGAAACTCTAGGACGTGACACTGCTTGTCAGGCAAGCACAGCTTTAATTTGTATGGCTGTTTTCCTATTCGGATCTCGCCTCCCATCTTGAACTCCCTTTTCCCGAATCTGCACCACGCCGCAAAGCACTCCGAATTTCTCCAACTTAGTTCTCGGTCTTTGGCGCCCACCTGCTCCATAGCGTTCTGCACTACCATATCTGGAATGAGGGCTTTAAATTTGTACAACTCGTTCACAATTCTGCCTCTTCTCCCTTGACTAGCGTCGGTTAAAAAACTGTTCTTAACCTCCGCTCGGTGCAAGTGCACTACCTGGAAGTCCCCAACATACACCGCCCAGTGCGGAAACTGCCCAGCGGACACGAACTCCAGCAAGTCCCCGGGCTTGGTTCTGTTAAGTAAATTCTCCGGGCTGAACGTCTCGTGTTCCGCAGCGTTGCTGCTCCGCTCGTAAACGCACTCATCCCGGTGGTAAACCGCGCAGTCGAGCTCGCTGTAGTGCTTGTCCTTCTCCGTCAGCTGTGGTACATCAACCTGCGGATGCTGTCCGTCATCCAGCTCATCGTCGTCTGCGGAGAAAATGTACGAGACTCCAATTCTCGGTCCGTCTTCTTCCGTGTCCCGTCCGTTTGGGTCCGTGGTGGGAACTTCCGCATAACTTAGATGTGACAGTTTGTCAACCTGATTGCCCATATATGCACTTCAGCTGCGGACAGATGGAGTATAATGAGCTCCACCTGTTACCAGCAGAGAGAGATGGGCATCTGAAAGTGCGTTCCCGCCAGCGCTCTGGCTTCTTACCAAAGCGGTTATTGCTAGATCCATTCACACCACGTTTAAAGACCAACAATACACTTCGTTATTCATTTAGCACGAGTATGCTATCGCACAAGCGTTGTCCCAATGATCTAGGAAGAAAGTAGTTTTAAAGCCACTCGGTTGAATTGTTTAGAGTATCGTTTCTAGTTGTCGACGTCCTTGTCTCTCACTACTATCTCGATTTGCTCTGTTTATAAGCGCACCTGCTGCGTGCTGCTCGGGTCCATCAGATGTAACGCAGACTAACAACAGGCTGAGCTGAAGCCAAACTGCCAGAGTCACACTTCCACACCAGCTCGCTTATTTAAAGAGACAGGTTTTCTCTTCAAGTGAAGCAGAGAATGCTGAAAAATCACTACAGCGTACGACAGGTGCAACTAAACAAATATTATTTTAGTATAATGAAACGTTGTTTTTATTTACTTTTTTTTTTTTTACTTTTTCTTAAAGACGGTTTCCAATGTTTTACACATTAGAGTTTACAGCTTTCAGCCTTTTTACTTGAAGTAGGTTTTTGTATCGTGGATATATCAACTATAAAGCCTCTAATGAGAATGAATACTATGAAACAATCCCTCAATATTTTGTATTCCCTTGCAAATGTGCATATTGTTTGCGAGACAAGAAAAACCAAGATTGTTGAGAGGGATAGTAAAGTTTTACAAGAGAACCCAAAACTGTTGAGAGATAGTAAAGTTTTACAAGAGAGCCCAAAACTGTTGAGAGATAGTAAAGTTTTACAAGAGAGCCCAAAACTGTTGAGAGATAGTAAAGTTTTACAAGAGAGCCCAAAACTGTTGAGAGATAGTAAAGTTTTAAAAGAGAACCCAAAACTGTTGAGAGGAATAGTAAAGTTTTACAAGAGAGCCCAAAAACTGCTGATAGGCATAGTAAAGTTTTACAATCGATACTAAACTGTTGAGAGGGATAGTAAAGTTTCACAATAGAACCCATAACTGTTGAAAGGGATAGTAAAGTTTTTACAAGAGAACCCAAAAGAGACAGTAAAGTTACACAATTGAACCCAAAACTGTTCTGAGGAATAGTAAAGTTTTACAAGAGAGCCCAAAACTGTTGAGAGGGATAGTAAAGTTTTACAACAGATACCGAAACTGTTTATAGGCATAGTAAAGTTTAGCAAGAGAACCCAAACTTCTGAGAGGGATAGTAAAATTTTACGAGAACCCTAAATTGTTGAGAGGAACCGCAACAGTTTGTGAGAGAACATAAATCTATTGTGAGGGAAAAGCAAAAAGATCAAAATAGATTTTTATTCTCATTTTTTTTCTTACTGTTTTTGTATTATGTTGCCACACCTTACTTTGGCACAAAGGCTTTTTTAATTGAAGAGCTATTTTTCTACTCATACTTTTCTTCTGCGTGCAAAACACAGCGTGCTGACCACACTTTGTGATTTGACAATAGAGTCTAAATTCTAGTGAAATGACAATGTGTAATGTATTCAATCAAAACTTTGATTAGTCGATGTAAATAAAAAATAAATTATTATTTCTAGCTTGAGATCTACCACAATATCTTACTGATTGTACTTTAATTGAAATAAACAGGAAACTTGTTGAACAATCTCTATTTAGAACCTTTTATGACTGAAAAAACTGAAAAAGGTGTTATTCTACTTTTTTTTGGAAAAAGTCAACATTCTACTGCATATCTAAATGCTCAAAAATTGCATGCCTAACCTCCCACGAAGTCAAATTTCTTTCCTTGCACATATTTCTTTAAAAGCATAAAGCTCATTTTCTTCAGTTAGTGACCTAGTTTAAAAGAGCGAGACTGGAGATAAAACCAATTTTAATTCTTAAGCTACAAGAACTTTTAATTACAAAATTAATCACAGAAGGAAAATCACTCATTTGCTTGCCCTCCAGTTATTGTGGAACAGAAAAACTATTCTTAGACAAAGCGATGACAGACATCAACAGTTTTATCCCAGTTCCAATGATGACATGCCCCATTTTAAGGTCTCACTGCCCCCTGGTGACTCCCTGAATTTGAGTTCCAAAAGTGATTACAGACCCCAGGAAGCCAGACTGAACCATAAAAACAACTTCAAGCTACAACTTTTTGTGGAACATATTTATTAGTATATTCATATACTTTTTGACATATTCATTTGTTATGACATATATTTCTGAAGAATTCCATTGCGTGAGAGGGGAAAATGACACTTCTGAACCAAAAACATGTTCACAGTCCCATCAAGCACACTACAATAGAGTTCCTAAAATGCAGGGTGACTTTTAAAACTATGTTCTTTTTTTCCATAACACTGGATCAGGTGTGGGGCCCATTTTTGCTTCTGGAATGATAGGTGCAGGATTTAACGGAGAGGGGCAGTAAAGAAACCAGTAGCGAATGACGCACGATACATACACACAACTCTAAACACTCATCATGCAGCACCAAGATCTCTAATCGTCTTCTTTTCACACCACTGTTTTGGGGATTTGGGGAAATATTGGGGGCTAGGGTCAGGCCACTGAAGGGGATTATTGTCTTACCTCGTAACTTATCGTGACATTCAACACATCTAGGTACTGATTAATGGATAGGTGACTAACTTTACGATCACTGCTTGCACGTCGTGAGCCAAATGTTGTGAGCCGGAACTAAAGTGGATTTTAGGAATGAATTTAAACTGGCCTACTGGAACAAATGCATAAACAAATAAAATAAGGCAGCAAAAAGTCAACCAAAACTAAAACAAAAAACAACTGTCTTTGGTCTCAGTGAAGCATGTTTGCTCCTCTGCAGAGCCGAACTGAAACAAACAGTTTGTCCAGCTAGAATATTGTCATTGAATAAGAGTTGATTTCCAAAGCAAAGTAAAATAAACCTGTCAGTTATCCTCAGGCTTTGTGCAAAAGTAAACCTCACCTTCATTTTTTCAAACCCTGCTGATTATGTCAAGTAGTTTTTGGGATTTTGTTCAGTGATATCATGCATCAGGTCACAAAACATGACAATAACGGTAAAGTGACTTAATTAACATTGGTCCTATGGTTTCCAAGCAAAGTCTATATACACACGTTAAAAGGAAAAACTTCATAACTGGGGGAATGGGATGTTTGGTTTTGGAGGAATTCAGGGCTCTCTGGACGCTCGCATCCAGACATGATGATCTACGTGAGTGGAGTAGAGTGGTTCGGGTAATGCTGAGGGTACTTCTCTATGTTGGTTGATCCCTCTGTGGAGGCGAGATGTGTAGAGAGGGGGGTGCTCGACCACTCCATTCCTTCAGCTCACCATCCTTAAAGAGCAGGTTGACTGCTGGGAGGGGGACACCAGACTCTGCTGGGGGCTGACTCAGGGGCCCCGAAACCCCGCTGTCAGGGTCTGCTGGCTGCTTCCCATCCTTTGGGAGAAAAAAACATGCATACAGAGGACAGCGTTTGAAAAAAAATACACTGATTCCTGTTTCATACAGATTGCATCGCAAAGAGCAATTTCTAGGTGATGAAATACTTCAGTGGTATGCATCACTATTATTACATTCATGACTGTAACAGATTTCCTTTGCTTTTGTTTGGGAACCAAGGGTTCAGAACGGAGGTTTTCCAGTAAGCGGAAGGATATTGTATCTTTTAGATAAAACATCAGGATAAGTTGTAGATTGATAAGGTATTAAAGCACTGTACCTGGAATGACTGAACAAAACTGAGAACCTTTAATGCCAGTTTTCGACTTGAATGTAGCAACTCTTGAAGGCTGCAAATAAAATGAAGGAGTTTTTTCATTATTCAGTGCAAGCTGACATGACACCTTTACAGTGGAAAAAAAGCTTATCTCGTTGCCATTTAATAATCACCACTTCACTTACTCAAAGCAACGTTCTCACTCTTCTTTCTCACTCACTTAGTTCATTTGAAAATAATATATTAAATCACATGTCAGGGTATAAACATAATACCAATTCAAATTAATTATTCTGAAAATGTATTCACTTAAAATTCTTTGGATTCACAAATGATCTAAATAATGTAAGCATGTAACTGAGATCTACCGCTCAATTAAAGTGTTTTTATTAACAACAAACTATAAAACGTTTTCGTACGTTACAATATTGTTTTAGAAAGAAAAATAAACCAACTATGGTTTTTATAATACATTTTTGTAAAATCCAACAGCAGAATGTACACATATATATACATGCAATTAAAATATTTTACTATATAACATCATAAATAACTTTGTACTTGGTTTTGATTTTAAATCCATTGTACAGTAGTTTCTACTTTTGAAACAACAACTTCGTCTTGTTTTCTGGTATCATGGTTAACAAGTAGAACACGCAGCTGCAAATGAGATGATCTGAGTTCTAATCTTGAGCTTTTTGACTGTGACCATGATAAAAAATCTTTTTGAAAGTAAGGCTATATATATGACTGGATGACCTCTGCATCAGTAGAGAAAGATATCTAGCAGTGCTCCTGAGGTTAAGAAAGAATGTGTAAAAAAATAAAAGTGGGTGGAAATGCTACCATACAATATTTGCATAACACATCCTTCCATTGTACTCATCACAGGCTACCTCAGTATGCTAGCAAACTTCTGTAAATACAGTTTTTTTTAAACTCCCCAGAAAATAAAATTGTCACCTGTCTCTGCTGCAGAGTTTGTGAGAAACAATCCTCTGACACACTTTGCGGTTTAACTCCGAGCTGAAAAGAGGCATCCCAAAGCATAGCTCTAGAGGAACCCACTCGTCCTCACTGAACAACCCTTATAGAGAAAACAGACAGAACGTTTATTCGTTTTGATTAGAAACAACACTTGCATTCTCATCGTGGTATTTATCTCAAGAGTTTTTTTGTAACATAAAAAAAAGAAAGTACCTTCTGTTCCCTGTTTCTTAGAACCGTCTCCATTATTCTCCTCTGTAACCAGCTCGAAAGATTCATTGCTTCCATTGGCATCAATCACACCACTAAGCTCAGCGTCTACTGAGAAGAAAGTAAATACAGTCTAAGTTCCCCTGACGGTAGCACAAATGTTTCACCTAGACTAGCGATGCAATCAAACTTGCTGAGTGCAATTAAAACATTAACTGAATGAGACATGCATTAATAAAACACACCCGTGAGAGCTTGAAGTGGCTGCACTCATTATAATCTAATTACGACACTTGTCGATAACGGCCTGTCCTGTAATAACAAAGTAGGTGAAGTTATCTGATCTTAAAAGGAAAGTGGGCAAGCTCCTGAACCCACCGTCAGCATCACTGGGACGTCTGCGGTGTCTGTTGTTGTGGTTAAGCATGGTGATGTAGCCACACTGGTGCTCCAGATCCACTTTGTCCCGCAGGGTCTTTAGGGCTTTGTGTGCACACATATTGGAATAAGAAAAGTCTGGGAGAGGAATAGAAATCAGAATGAATTGGGGCTTTAGACACAAAATATCGGAGGCATCAATCTTATTTAAATGCACAAAATAAATGGTCATGTTAAGGTTTCCTGTTGATTTGTTTTTTGATTTTTTTTTCGAAAACAAAAGCAGCCTGAAAAACAGCAAAAAGTAAAAACTAAATTTTTACTCTAACCAGATGCGTTGCAAGTTCTGCTCACAAAAGTTCCACCACCTTATGACTGTCAAAAACTTGCAGGTTTAAATTGTGTTACTATTTAGGTTGTTTATGACATCTGAATTCAAGCTAAATATTATCTGAGCTCAAGTTACATTGATGTACAGAATTCATATAAGTTAGCTATGCTATAGTTTTTTATTGAAAATACTGTCGTGATCTAATAACATACTAGGGGTGGGCGCCATACCGGAACGAAAGGGAATACCGGTATTGTGTTGCGTCATGATATGGATTTTTCAATACTGTGGATACCATTACACATTCATAATTGTCATAAATTTAGCTTGATGCTTCTTTTGCACAGACTCAATTTATTTTATGTTTAGACGAGGAGATGTATCGTCTCTTGCCCTCTGCAGGAGTTGATGTGATGGGAGCGCTTAGCTCTGAAAAGCCCGTCAGCCAGAACGATCAAAGCTACTAAAGTCGCCAGGAACAGCAAAAGTGTTTGCGATGTCCAATTTTTCCCCCTTGTGATATAATACCGATACTGTCTGGACAGTGGAAAATATTGTGGCATGAATTTTAACTCATATCACCAACCCCTAGGACATATTTATTATTAATAAGCCATATTTGAAATGTATGCTATGGCTAGGTGACTATTACATGCTAAGAGATGTGTGGTTAGCTTGCCAACTCATTTACTAATTTCCAACCTGAACATTCTGTTACAGAATACCTAAAAAGTCTATCAATTAATACATGTTTTTTTCTGAATGAATTCTTTGCCTCCATGTAAAGCCAATCACGATCATTGAAACGCTGAAACTCCCACAAATGTACAAAGAGACTGATATTGTACCTGCTTTAAAGTCTTCATCATCAAATGGAAAAGGGACATGAACAGTCTCCCCATGTCCATGCATTCCATGGCCCTGATTAGAGAGAGAATTTTAAGTTTCTGGGTTTTTTTGTATTTTTTGATGATTAGTATAGTTTAATAGAAAGAGATTTTGAGTGTTCCGTGACTCGTTACCTGAATGAGCACTGCAGAGTGGGTGAGGGCATCATTCAGCATCGTTAACACATTGGATGTGGGTACAACCCCTGGGTCATGACCCCATGAGGTAATAAGTAGTCGGTCGTATGCCTAAACATGCAAACTTATTATATTAGCTGTGCACCATATGAAACTTAAATATATACCCACCAATTACATCTATAATATGTTGTTGAAAGCTTTAACATTTTAAATGCTTGGAAACTTTAAAAACAAGCAGCAAAAAAGGGGTAGACACCAGCACTGGGTGCTATAAACTGGCACCAAATTGTCAAGTCAGTGTTATCACAATTACATAATTAGCATAGCTCTGTTGTTTGCTAAAAATTAGCATTACGTAATATGGCTATGTTTAGACTGTGGGTCTTAATGCACAATAGGTTATATGCCAAACATGATGTAACCGGACCGCTACATTTCCAAAATTGTGTTGCTATTGAAGCTATTGCAGAGAGTAAATACACACCATTTTGATGACTGCAGCCACAGGTGATGTGATATACCTAATTTCCCATTTCAACAAAAATCTAAATTTACATTCCCATTACAAATATAATGCAACTCTGTATGTGAAGATGTGGCATGTTTGCACAGAAGAGGACACCAAGACACTCAGAACATTGTCTAAACATTGACGCTAACCTACTTTAGGCACTTTTGTGGCTTTTTTTTACCAATAAGATCCAACTTTCTTAGTACCAAATAATAGTAAGAACAATTTGAGATTGAATAGAGTAAAAATTATGTAATAATGACTAAGATGAGCAAGTGCTGAGAAAAGTATAGTACATAGAGTTTTAACAACACTAACTTCATTCAAACTGTAAGTGTGTTCTCTGGTCACCTTCTGTAACAATTAGTAAAGAAGCTACATATTTGTAAGAAAGCACAGTCACTTTTAGCTATTTGATGTAAAAGCCAAATAAATGTGACTGTTGTTAAACTGATAAATTTGAATGTTGTTAAAAAAATCTGATACCTTCATGACTATATATGATTTGTGTCACTTTTGGCTGTAGTCGGCCGTCTATTGTTTACTATTTTTCAGACATCTTTTTTATTGCATCACCATCTAAATATCTTTAATGTTTTCACTTGGTCCTGTACAATTGTGGTATATTTACAGAATTTTTTTTTTAGGAAAATCATCGGGGAAAGGTTTCAAAGTCAAAAATATAAATGGATATGCTAGAACCCCTGAGCCACTTCAAATGTCAATCAGGTAGAAAATCTTTAATAAAAATGGGATATACTGGTTATCATTTATTAGAAACTGTGTAAATAATGATGGTAGCACAGACCTGGAAGATCTCTGGAAGCTTCCTGAGTCTGGAGCCTTTGGACAGCAGCAGTGAAGGAGGACCATGACCAGTGACTGAGTACAGGTAGAGTTTGAACCAGATGGAGCTAACTTCAGGAATGGCAGGACCAATGTGCTGGAATGATCACACCAGACATCACAAAACTACTTTTTCTGACTCTAGGAGACCAGCAACATTATGTAGACAATGTGACTAATCCCCATGATAAACAGTGCCCTTATTTGTGCTTTCAAAATGAAAGACTTCTAAACAGCAAGTAAAAAAAAAATAGTATGGAAATGAAGTGGTGCAGTTGCTGATTTATATACAGTGCAACCCAGAGGCAAAGCAAGACCTATTTAGTTTGAATTATACTCTCTAGAGTACAGCCATCTGACTACAGACTGAACATGCACAGTCGTGTGTTCACACGTTGCTCTCAGCGGGTCTGAATAGCATCTCCTGGGTGAGTTTGGGCTACCTGAGGCGTGCAACTGCTGATTGGCCGGATCTCGTTGCTGAGTGGCGCCATGGAAACCAGCAGTTTGTAGTTCTTGTTTAACACACGGCTGCAGGTGGCTGGGTCCAATCCCAGCAGGCTTTCACAGCGAAGGAGGTCTAAAGGAAGGCCTGAAGAGACACACAGTGCCAACCAGGACATGCGTTATCTTGTTCTGCACCATAATTGGATGAAAGAATAACTCATTAGAGCTTATACAGTGAAGCAGTCTAAATGAGATCACTGAAAGTGATGTGCGTTAGTTACCAATAATCAAGAAACATTATGCACTAAAATGACAACTTCTTGTTTAAAGGGTACATCGCTAAAATATTTGCAATAAACCTTGTATGTATTAGCAGAAATGTATGAATTGCAAGCATTGTATACAACAATTCTTAAGTATTCTTTTCAGGTAGAGTGTAAAATGTCTGGATTTGAAAGATTCGGAAAACAATCGGATAACATGAAATGTGGGACACGCTTACTCAGAGAACTAACAAAAACAAGTCAGGAAAAGGTTTCTCTCAAACCTTTTGAAGTAAGTAAAAGGTTCTTAAAAACAATTTCATGCATGGGAAAAGGTTGTAGACAAATTATTTTAACACTTAAATCTAAGATGAATTTATATACTAAGATGAGTGCTTCTTCTGTTCAGCTGGCATAACCCCATTATACACTATTCTAAGTTTGTCCCTTCGCCAATAAAATGAATACATTATTTATGACTAAATTCTTTCATTACTAGCTAAATAAACTCTAAAAATAAAAAAGCCTAAACCCTGCACTTTTTAACATGTACTATTCCTAAAAGGGTGTGTGCTATGTATTTGTATATGTATATTTATTTACAATTTAACTTCATCTCTAACAGAATAAAAAAATCAACAATAGGATTTTAGTCGGGCGGAAAAGTCTAGACCAAAACACAGAACAGTACTCTTCAGTTACTCAAGTAGCCCCACTGAATTATGCACAAGTATTCAAGATCTTCTTCTTCATGTTGGCTTTCTTCCCTTTCGGGGTCGCCACAGCGGAATGAACCGCCAACTCTCTGGCATATGTTTTACGCGGCGGATGCCCTTCCAGCCGCAACCCATCACTGGGAAACATTCACACACACACACATTCACTCTTTAACACTATGGGCAATCGTTCTTACTCAATTCACTTATACTGCATGTCTTTGGACTTGTGGGGAAACCGGAGCACGGGGAGAACATGCAAACTTCACACAGAAATGCCAACCGACCCAGCCGAGGCTCGAACCAGCAACCTTGTTGCTGTGAGACGACCGTGCTACCCACTGCGCCATATGTTTATGTTATACTAAATATTATAAATATTATTTATATAAATAATTATATGTTTATTTACTAAATATTTAAAAATGTTTTTCATTATATTGATACATTTTTAGTATAATGAAAAAAAAAAGTTATAACTTCTGCAAAAATAAATTATTTATGCTGCAGACAGGGTCACAATTACCGCAGGATGTAAAACATACCCTGCCTGGAATTTGAAACATACCTATATTTGGTAAATCTGGGCCCTGGTCCGGCGTGAGATCTTTGTTGTAGCGCAGAAAGAGTATAGTGTTCCTGAGGGTCAGCGCATGGTCAAAGTATCTCTGAGCTTCTCCTTCAGCGGTGCTCTCCACCTTTCAACATAAAAGCATCCTCATCAACCTCCACACTCAAAGAACATTATTATGTCTGCAAGTGAGACGAAATGTACACACAAGTGAAAATGTGAAGGTTGGAGAGATATTATAGGGGAAATGCAATAGCCTTTATCCTTTTGTGTGTGCAGGAATGAAAGCAGTCCTAGAGTGAAAATGTGGCCATGTGTGTGTTATATAATCAGCCTCTGGCAGTGGGTCTTTCTATTTCAATTCAAGCACAGAGACGAAGACTGACTGTCCACTGTGTGTCCCTCTCCCTCTTTTGTGTCCTATAATAGGGGTATTACCTTCTCCAGTTCCATGAGAAAACTGTCCAGGGTCTCATCAGACAACTTGCCCACCTCAAACATCGTCACAGCATGGCTTTTCAAGTTCTGGGATCAAAACATGACATGAAAATATTTTTCATTCGATTTAACTTTCCCTGCCTTATCAAAGTTCTTGACTTGTTAATCAAGACAACACTAAAGTCCAAACTGAAGTAAAGGGGAAACAGAGCTTCACATTTGACTGTCTTCTAGTATTGTCAAACATAAGTCAAGATTCAAAGCTTACTGTTATTATACATTTTTATAAGACATTTTAGGTCCGTGTTAGGTATTATAACTTTCTATGTGTTTTTGTTTATTAAGTCTTTGTCTCTTCTGTCTCCATGTGATACTGAAGCATTTTGGGAAGTTTTACTGTAAATAATCAATCAATACTGCACTTTTTGCAGTTGCTTCAAAACAGCTTTACAAAGGACTAAATTATTATTATTATGCTTACTAAGGCTTTAATTGTTCGACTTGAAATGTGTTTAACTAAAAAATAAGATGACATGATATCTAGTGATATTACTTGTACACTTTACCGACAAATGTCAAACACCACAAATAAGCAAGAGAAAAAAAATAAGTCAAATGTGAGTGAGATGCTAACAGGAGAGAGATTGCCCATCATGAGGAAGGCGGTGAGGGTGGAGTCAAACAGGAAGGCGATTCTTTTAGTCGGAGCTGCTGGGATGCTCAGACTGCTCACGCTTGCATTGTCTAGAGGACAGGATTAAAGCAAAATGCTGTCAGTTTAATCAACATTATTATGATTTATGTAATGATTAGAGCCAGTACAATGATTGATGATAGCATTTAATCACGAATGCTTCGCTCACCCTGATCTTCCAAGCTTGTGGTGTCTGTATCAGTGGCTGAGGAACCGGCCTCCATCACTGGACTGCCACCTTCCCAAGACAGCAGCATCTTCTGAGGGTCCATGGTACCTCTGTTGTAAAATGAAACAGTTTTTTTATATTTTCCATATAAAAAATGCTGAGTAAATTCATTGAGACATGAACTAAGAAAACATAAAGTTTGCATTAGTTGATTATTTGGCATATGCAAGAATATGGAACAATCGTCACATAATAAAAAAAAGGGGGATATTTGTGTTGGATATTTATACATTTTGTTACGTCATCTCTGTCCCCTTCTATGATAATCCCTCATATCTTGACATTCATTGCTGGAGCTAAAGGAATGTTTAACAAAAAAAGACACACTCATAATACTAATAAACAATATTTATATAGCATTATATATGCAGCTAACACATAAAAATCTGCCTCTAAACATGGCACAAGGATAATTAGGAGATGGTCAGTGCAGTGCTAAAAGAAACATAACATTTGTTTGTCACAGTAAACGATGTTTTATTATAAACAGTGTTCCTAATTGCCTCATGTAGGTTATGGAGAATTTGATTAGGCTCCAGTCAGCTTTAATCTGCTAGAAAATTGTTCTTCAGATCATAGTTCAAACATATACAGACACATTGTTTTGTATAATCATTGATTGCATAAAGTATAAAAATATATAATATATAAAACTATAAAAATATATAAAATATAAAAAGATTTTAAAATATTTATTTGAGCTGTTGTGGTAAGCCAAAATAGACAAAATTTCAAAGCCGAAATGAAAAAGCAGAAATCTTTGTTTCCCATTGTTCTAACTTACTTTTTTCAGGTTTGGAATAGTCAAGCAAAATCTTGTCTTTGGAGTACCCAAACAAAACATACATACTTGGTGTCTCCTGACATAGAGTTTTTTTATGAGGCTTATGTAATATTTATTACATACTACACATGTAGTCATAAAATATTTAACCTCTCCTTCGTCATTATGGTTTAAATTGGTAAAAATAATTACTTTTTGGTAATCAGACTTTAAATGTTTTAAATGTTCTAACTGTAATGTTGGTCAGTTTAACCATGGGTGCCAGCTCACTTTAAGCCATATGAATGAATTACAAATAAATCACTTCCGATTGCACATCTAGAGAGAGAGAGTCGGAGGTTGCTGCTTGATCAAATCAATTCCAATTTAGCTGACTGTTGACCAATTAGAACAATGAACGATTCATGCCAAAGATTAGTCAAGATAGCTACTGACCCTCAATAAGGCTAATAACATTTGTTTTCTCATAACTGTTGCTGTTGTATTATTAAAAAAAAAACATTTTAGTGAGATGGAATGGTTTAAGTAAAGAAATTGCCTCATGATCAACTGCTCATAAGGACTATTTTTTTGAAAATTGGGAAACATCTGTGATTTTCTCAAATAATATTCTGACCAACAAACTATTGACTCAGATGTGGATGTATTTAAAAATTGATATCAAACATAAACTGGCTTTGGCAATTTCACTCTCCATTCGCCTGATGGTCTTTTTTTATTAATCCCAACAATCCCCAAAGAGCAACACCATGCTTTATCATAATTATTGAATTCCAGCAAGACAACTATAGTTAGCGATGGATGCAGCTTTAATTTCACACAGAGATTAATTTTACTCTAAACATTGACCCTATGACTTTTATGTCTAGGCATCTGTATATAATAAAAAACTGACGGTTAAGTCAAGCACACAAAATTCAGCAAGCAAAACATTTTGTTTTTTTTTTTTTTACCACTAGCTTACCCTAAATCCAGTCAACACAATTTGAGCTAAAAAAAATAACAACTATTAAAGATGGGGAAAAATACATAAATGTAGAGTGCAAACAAAAAAGATTTTGTACCCTTCAAATGTTTACCAAGTAACCTTTGTGACAACTGTGAGGTGTGAAGTCATTTTTAATGTCATATTAAACTTAAATTTGTGCACAATTAAGGACAGGCCACAGTGACATACGATTTCCAGGACAGTCCAGGGTTGTGATATGGTAGTTTCTACTTTACCAAAATAAAATTTTTGACTCCTATTGTTACTCTTGCCACAAGGAAGCGGCTTGCAACATTAAGTGTGAGCTTCTAAACCTCTCTGTAAATATGTACCATGGCTTTTCCAATATTATATTTCATCTAAAATTTCTCTGGAAATATTTAAACAAGTTCTCAGAAATGTTTGTAATAAAATCTTTTGATATTGTAACTTAAACAAACAAGTGTTTCCCTGAATTTCCTCTCTGTTATTGATAGCTTCTTAAACTGATTTTCTATAGTCCTGAGAGTCTATTGTGTTCTAGCACATTCATTCTTTCTTTGAACATATGGCTGAAATACAAGTTGACATCCTATCTCAGGTTATGACTTCATTGGTAATCGAACCAAGAAGCAGGAAAAACAAACTTAGCACAAGTACATAGGTTTCAAAGTGTTTGACATGGTTAAGCTTTTCAAAAAAAAATTTGTCGGTTACAGTGGCATTAAAAGGCTATTCATCAGTGTCAGGAATGTGGTTCCATACTTGAGTCTATTGACCGAGGGGGCACTCTTCCATGAGAGGTGCAGCTGGTCCGGGCTGATCACCTGCCCCTTTTTGATGGCAAACCCCAGGCGACAATACATAGAAACTGCATTCTGGGAGATAAGAGAAACAATAACAGAAGTGGAGACTTTGATAGCATTCAATATTCATTTCTGAGATTTATGTTTTTTGCATTTCCCTCTCCCCATGAATAACCCTTAAAACTAGAGAAGCATTATGAAAATAAAGGCATGTTTGCAGACACTTGCCAAAGTATTCCCTTTCGCCAGACAAAATCAGAAGATAAAATAGGTTATATCCAACTCATTCTCCAGACAAGCTAGCCAAAGCTATAGCTCGGAAAATAATTTCCCTGACTTTCCCAAAGGTTATTTTCCACAGGGCTGAAAGCATGACAATGGATGTTAGTGAAATGAAACAGAAACTGAAGTACTGTCACTTTTAAAGATAAAGCTTGGTTAGCTCTTGGGTGAGATGGAACAGTCCTGAAGAAATTAGGTCAGGATTTTGGCATCACATTGACTTAGCTTCACTGTTGCAAAATGCAGTGAGAGGGAGCAACAATCCTGGGTGTTTACATTAATAAAAACTATTTGCAAATAATTTTACATAACTAAAAGTGTTTTTACATATTTACCAATAATGAGTTAGTTACAAAAAAACTCATGATTATGAATTTACTGTTTAATACAGTGCTATTCGCCAGTTTTCAATAACACAAAAGGAGAACTTGTTTGGACCTTGATTGACAGGTGAGGTACCAAACAAACTTGTGTCTGTCAAAATATTGACAAGGTAATATTGGTTAAGGTGTGTGTTCGTTTTAAAGGGTGCCTATTATGAAAAGTCAACTTTTGGAAAGTGTTTGGACATAAATCAGTGCATGAAAGGTGTTAACACGCTCATGTTGCAGTTGTTGCAATTCATCAAGTTTTGATAAAATCAGTCAAAGTAAGATGTATCAAAATTGCAGGCTGCTTTCAAGTCAGTTAGTTTGTAATGTGTGAGCGGTTTGTGACATAAAAGTCCCAGCTTACTAATGTTGATAGTCGTGTGTATGACCGTTCCCCTTCACGTCAACCTTCCCTTCAGCATCACTTATGCTCTATTTCAGGATTTGTTTGCAAATACAACACTCTTCATCATAACCAGTGAAATAGATTCTTTTTTTTTTTTTTAATTACAACGAGACAAAGAATTCTTCGCTATGTTGTGAATTTGTTACTGATCACTTTATGATGAAGTAAGCTGCTTACTCTGCCCCCAACATAGAAATTTACTTGGGGCATAAAGTTTGGTAGATGTTAATCAAACGCATAAGGACAGACACTGAGCTGATGTTTGCTGAGATCTGATATTAGCAAGGAAAAAAGCCATTGCTGTCCCTTTGGGATCTGACAGGCCCAAGAATTTGACTTTTTTTAAAAAGTGGTCAGGGCCTATATTAGCAGTGTATTAATGGTACTAAAGTCCTAGCTAATAAATATTTTAAATGGTTAGGTGTCTTGGTTAGGTGGTTAGGTGTATTTCGTTGAATATTATAAAGTCAAAGCTCAATTAATGTAGATTTAGTGTTGACGTCAAAATAGGCATCAGATTGTCTTCATCAGCACAGACCATTAATGGTAACTAGGCAAAAAAATCTGATAATCAAAGAAGTTCATGACAACATAGTTATCAAAAGGCACTGAGCCAAAAGCTGAAGCAACTAATACCAGTTTACTCGAGTTTAAGCACTTTCTTCTGCTAAACCTAGTCATTTTGTTACTTTAGATTTAGTTTCACTAAAGACGTTTTATCCCAGAGAGAAAGTGATTCCAATGCAATCCCTTAACAAATGTACTCAAACCATATATGAGAACTTGAAGTTCAGTTTAATTTAATTAATTGTTTTAGTACAAATCTAACTCTAACAATAATGCTTAACTAACAAATTATAAACAACAATTACAATAAAGTGGATGGGCTAAAACTTTTAAGCATTAGACGGATTTAATCTAGATTTATTTCCAAAAATGCTCATTCGTCATGAAGACCAATATTCAAGATTTTTCAAGCAAGATATTTCCTAAATAAAGTAATGAATGATTCAAATGGTTTGAATTGGTCCTAAATCAACCGTTTTATCACTTCTAGGGGGACTGGGGTAATCAATCCATTCTATTTGTCAGTGAAATGTCAGAGATAATGAAAACAAACACTCCCAAGCCTTCTAAAAATAAATGCATCTGAAAAAGGGTTCTTATTCACATCGCAGTGTGTTTGTGAAATAAAAGATATGGGTTTTCACTAAAGACTTCATGAATAAGCTTGTTTTCCACTGAAAGCTAAACATCTACAAAGGGAATGTGAACACAATGGTTCTCCTCTTTCTTTCTTTGAAAGGTTTCAGTCTCACATTCAAAGAAGGACTCATTTCACAGTCCCTCAAAAGAGCAACGGATTTGGAAAATTGCTTGGGCAGAGACTGTAATTCCTGCACTGGTGCATGGTGGATTCACTGCCCTCCTGCTCAGCTATACAGACATCATTTCCTATCCAAAAATCCCAGGTAAATGTCCTTTCATTTTCATCCCTGCATGACACGTACCTTCACCAGGCCCAAGTCAATCTCCAGTACATTAGCCAGCTAAAATGACACAGAGAAGGGGTATAAGAGGCTGAAATATGAGCTAAATCACTCAAAAGAGGCAGCAAGTGCACTTCAAAGTGAAAGCTTAAAACATACCTCTGCAACATTAGTCTGCTCATCAATGGACACAAAGATTTTGTAGAGAAGAGTCTCGAAATAATCCCCCTGGACCCTATTCATGACGAACCCTTCAAGAGGGGGCACTAAAATCACAAAGGATACAGTATGTGGGTGATCCAAGTAACCTGAATGCTTGCACTATTAGTTTTTTTGTAATTCTCACATATTGCATCATTTAATATGGAGCTTTGCTATTACAGGAGCAAAATCTTCTCAAGATCACATGAGTCAAATGAAAAACTGCCTTTTGAGTAGGCCTAGAATGAATCCAACATTGATTGTGGTGCTTGATTTCGGGGCTTAAGGATGGTACAATGGTATAATCACGAATACAGGATTATTGTGTTCATCCCGAAGCCCATTCTCTCAGCTGGAGCACATATGTGCGGTGACTATGCCAATTCTGTGAATTTCACCTGTTATTATTTCACTCTTGGCAGAAGAAAGATGTATCTAGAACACCAGTGTTCAGTTTCAGGTTACTGAATAAACCACGAGGGTAAGTGTGAAGGGAACTCAAGCAGGTTGAGTATACAAACACACAGAAGGCTCTGGTTATCCATTCTCTATACTCAAGGTTTCCTTGGGGACTAATACACAAATCTTATAAACTAAGGGTAATGCATGTTTGTGCAGCTCAGAAATGCGTGACACTGGGTGTGCCATATACAACAGCAAAGTTAAAGTACAGTAGTTAAAAAGTAGGTATTGAAAAAAATTTATATCAAATTTAATATTTATAAAATGTCTACAATTATATAAATTAAAACCATATACAGACTATATTCAAAGCAAAAAAAATAATTTAAAATAATTTATTCAAAAGTAATAGAGTAGCTATTTTTGAGTCTCATACCTGATATGCAACTGTCATCTGATATGGGCACATCCAGATATATATAGCCTCGGTTGTACAGACCTAAAAAAATAAAGGATGATAAAGAGATCGAAACTTCTTGCAGAGGATGTCTCATCCATGAGAGAACACAGATTCACATACAGACAGGAGGTATTACACACAGAATTTTCACCAGTTTTCAGCTTTTTTTGACAAGAGGCAGTTCTTGGCTCCTGGCAGTCGTTTAAGCAGTTCCTTACCTCAAAATGTGTTTGTTCTGAGGGAGTGGATGCCTTTATGTGTACAGAATGACATTGTGGGAAATGATTAAAGAGAACATTTTGAGGTGGAGTGTCTCTTTAATGCATTTCGGAATATCCTAAATAAGTGTAGCAGCTATTTTACATCTTCTAGCAGTTTAACCAACACAAACTTGATTTTGTTTTGTTTTTTTGCTATCACATCGATCACATTTTGTTGACGAATTTATAATCACAATGAGAATGCCCAATTCAAAAGATTGCGTCCAAAGGTTCAGCACTGCCGAATCAGGACGCAACACTCGTACAATACAACGAATGCACACTAATGTAGGCAATTAAACTGCTTGGCCTGTTTGATTACAGTGGTTCAGAAAGCCTCTGGAAGACAGAAAATTCTTCACACTTACTCAGAACAACATTGTACTCCATCGATCCAGCCAGCTGGGGTCCCGAATCTATCATTTTATCAATAGCCGTCTTCTCCGACACAGAACAGATCTGGAATCAGGCCAATATAAAGCCACTTAAGACCCGAGTCATTAAATAAAAGAGGTTTTACCCTCACCTCTAACAGCTTACAAGCCTTTGTCTAGGGCTGAACAATGTTTGAAAATAATTGAATTGTGATTATTTGTAACCAATATTGCATTAACTGTGATTATTTTTTCTTAAGCTTTATCTGTCCAAAATAGCTTTATTTTCCAAAAATAAATAATTTAAGTGAAATTTCCCACACCCCAGTACAATATTTATTGATTTGTTGAACTTCCAGTCTTGTATGCAAATAAAAACCTTGGATAAACAATAATATAAAAGTCAGTGGCAAATGAAATAAACTAAAGAGTAAAATAAAATAAAAAGGTAATATGTGGCTCTCCCATATTTTAGTAATTCAATGTTGTCATCAGAAACATGAAAACCTGTGGACTGCACTTTTTAAGAAGTGAATCTTTTTATCAGACAGACTAAATAAAATATATTTTCTGGCTGTTACAGTATCACATAACTGTGTTTAATTATTTAACTAGGTAATAGCAATGTCTGAGATTTGAAAATTGGGTTTATACATATAGCAGTTTAATTGCAAATGTGATTAATTGTTCAGCACTACTAATTTCTAAGAATGTAATTGGAATAGAAACTAACAATTAGACAGAACACCACACAAAGAGTTTGTTTCTACTTTCAGTGATCTCAATTCTTCAAAATCAAATTCTGTTGCATTAATCAATTTAAATTAATAAACAGTTCTGCCTTACCCTGATGTCATCCTCTGTGATGTACCCAGTCTGAACCACCCACCAGGGCTCGACAGTGATCTCCACAGGCTTTGCTGGCAGGAGATCCCGAGCCGATTTCCTCCGGAAAAATTTCTAGCCACAGACAGATGCTATTTAGGCGACAGAGCGAGGCTTTCCTCATGTGTGCAAAGCACTATTCTCTACGGATTAGATCTTTCATCTTCAAAGGCAAACCAGATATCACATGAACGTCATCCTAATGAAATCCTAGAAATGCTTCCTGGAAAGTTTGATAGAATATACTGATTGATCTACAGTTTAAAGGGAAGGCTTACTTTGGAAGACCGGCACTGGTTCATTAGGTCAATGTATTGGTTTCTGCCAATCCCAAGGAGCCGCAGACCTGAAAGATCCATCAAAAGGGTTGTTACTGAAAACTAACCAATTGCAAAAATTCCCATAGAAAGTGAAATAAACTACTGATAACTATTAACAAATGCAGTTTAATATTTTCTTACTAAAGGTCACATTTTGAAAACAAAAATGACCATTGTTTATAGGTCTACACAATGAAAACTATTCCTCATGTGCCCAATGACAACTGCAACAAATATTTTTTATCATTTCAGAAACTAAATTCACAGGTACAATCACCCAAATTGCACTTTAAAAAGATCAGAAAGATTAAAAATAATTCCATTTTAGAAGATTAGAAATGTTACAATGTTTCTGTGAAGACCATTCCATCCTAATCCATTGAAGTTTAGCCGAATGAATCTCCCCATAAAAAAAAGCCATGGAGATCTGGTTATTTAAAGAAGGCCAGACCTGGGTCACCCAACTAACAGGCTTGAAGCCAAAGCCTGTAGTGTGAACTGTGAAGGGCATGAGTTCTGCCTTGTATCAAACAATGAAACTAGAATGAAAGAAGATATGCTGCCGATTACCTTCTGTCAAGCAAAACAAGGACTTTTTAATGCTATTTGTAAATGTACAAATCTAGCAAAGGGGATGATAACTGTTACTTTGTTTTGTAAGATGTTTTGTTCAAAACCTTGTGTGCTGGATTTACTCTCTCACACACACATGGTACTTTGGAAAAGTGGTTACACAGTAAAACCCTCTATTCACACTAATCACATAAGCAGTAACAAGCCCTCATAGGATAAGGCAGCAGATTTATCACTAAAATGACTGATGGATTATAAATAAGAGGTCTTATAAAAAATCTTCAAATCACCTTTTCACAAAATGCTTTGCTGTGAGTTGGATGTACAATATTTTACAGCAGAGGGGATTACAAGAATAAATACATAATCCTGTTGGCTAAGGAAATAGAACAATTTAAAGTCCAAGCACTTGTGAATTTAAACTTGTGTTATTTGCACTGCGTTTTACTCTTAATAATCTCTGTAATAAATATTTATAATTTCGTTTATATAATATAGAACTGAAGTGTTTCCACCAAATGTGTATAAAATAAATCCCAACAACAACAATCTAGTACATCCTACGTGTAGTTATAATATGCATCTCCAGAATTAACATCTGGAAAACAATTACCAATATCATTTTCATAATTATCACTAGCAACCGAATTGTATACTAGCAAAAAAGAAATCAGATACATTTCTCAGCTTCAAAAATTGCTAGAGGGGTTGATTTATTTCACTTATAATGATAACAAGAACTTCCTAAGACATCGCTGACCTCAAAGCATCTATATTTTTTCCTTTAGAAACTATATATAGCATGTATATAGACACAGAGGTTTGCTAGTTTGACTCGTACTCCCATGGATTTTTCCAAACCATTTTGCCAAAACAGGCGCCCTGAAGATCCCCCCCACACTTATAAAAAGGAATACCAGTCTGTACTCAAACTAAGGGGTATCTTGCCAAGAGGCAGCAGAGCTAGTTAAGAATGGGTGAAATTTTATAACATACAGAATTTAAAAAGCGTTGCTGCAACAGTCTAGTAAAAGACCTGCAGTGATGAGACCAGCTTTCAATTCTACTTATAAAAATAAATTATATAAAAAATTATATAGTCATAGCACTAAATTCTAAGACCACATGCACACAGAGTCTTTCAAAACAACAATCATTTCCAGCCTTAGCCAGAATTATTCTGAACCACTAGATTGTCCACCATCTCTAGAGCCTTGTGGTTTCATGATTGTCATTACAGTCAGCAAGTCACAGATAAAGATTTCCAACTCAGACAGCAGGAGGGAGGGAGAGAGAAGAGAGTGAGAGAAACTTACAATCGGCTGCTGTGAAGTTGGGCAGCGAATCATAACTCTTTTCACAGTTCATGATGTCCTGAACAGAGAGAAGGACATTGGGTAATCTTCAACTAATGTCAACCACAGAGCTATGGTTCTGTTCTTCTTTTTTTATGGCATTCAAAACAAACATCCTTGTTTTGTTGGCGAAATGTTGATTGTTCTTTTAAATTTTTCCACAAAATTTGAAAAAAAAAAAAAAAACTGAAAAAGATGTAATGTATCCTCATAAAGGGGATATGTTCCTCCACCAGAAGTCACACTGACAGAAAACAGACACTGTAGTTTTAGGCAATGAAATATACTAAGATGACAATGCATGAGCTACAGTCAACATTGATGCTCATGAACTCAAACAGAACATGCTTAAAGAGCATTTTCAGAGTACAGAACATACTGTAATGTAATGAGCCTTAACGAGAAGAATTATAAAATAGCACAAAACTGCTTCTCCGTTGATGGAGGAAGAAAAAATCACATTATATCCCCAACAAGCTAGGCGTCATCTTCCCCATTTATTATCCATATAACCCCCAGCAGCATCAACCTCTATGAGGAAAGTATTTTGGAAGTGTTTAGTAATAAAGTTAAACGGTTAAAAATAGTGTTCATCATTAAGCTCAATTCTCCAAAATGATTTAAAATTTTAATTTGTCAGCATTTTTATGTAGGTTTAAAGAGACAAAAACAAGAATAATCTACAGAAATATGCACTTTGTTTTAATCCTAATACACTTCTACCAGTCCAGTGCACTTGATAGATTTACTTTATTACTAAACTAAGTTATATTAAGTATAACTTAATTTTACCAAAAAATAATCATTGTGTATCAAAAAAGCTATGTTCCTATAGTTTTATAAAAAGTAACATCATATTTCTTTGAAACATGATTAAAAGGATCATACATTGAGACCATAAACATTTTAACTTTTGTCATTTACATGCAGAAGGAAGAACAACAAGCCCTGAAAGTTTCTAAAATCAAAATGTTTTGTTTTTTAAACTAGGTTGCATTGGAGCCAACTCTGGAAGCAAATGGATGTTTAAGGAGAATTATCCATTTTTATCTCAAACACTGTTTTTCATTTCCAATGTTAGCAATCACCATCAGTATTTGTCAAACTAAGCCAACATACTAAGACCAAACATGCATAACAGTTGAAAATATTTGAAAAATCTGTGTCTTAGATAAGTAAGTAGGCAGTATTAACTGTTCAGGAGAAAATGTCAACTGTTGCTTCTTATTTCAGGCATCTCCTTGTAACAGCTTCTCAAATATATGTTTGTGTGATGACTAATTCTTGTTCCCTGAAGTTCTCAATGTAATATTTAATGGAATAAATAGCTGAAAATTGTACACAATTTGTAGTTTTATCATTTCTAATCATTTAGGCGAACATTCAACAAGAGTTTGGTTACACAGTCATTTTTTTCTGAGCAAAACTTTCAGCTCTGTGAGCGAAAACTACGACAAGCTACTGACATCAAAATAGGTGAGAGATGCAAAGGTTGCACAAACATAGTTTCTTGCTTGTAGTTTTCAAATGTAAACATTCAGGTTGGACTAATTTTGTCATGCTTGAAATTAACCTTATTATCTCTTTAATGTCTTAAACATTAAATACATTAAGACTTTTTTCAAAATACTGCACTTTTTAAAAAGTAAAGTGATGTTTTTGAGCTCACCTTCATGCACGGTACCTGAGAAATGGTCCAAACCAAAAAAGGATGTAAATGCAGCGAACACACAGAATCTACTTCTAAAGATGAGATGGGGGATAATCAGGAGATGTTCGGAAAGGTACACTACTGAACCAATTAAACTTAGAGTATACCAGGCAGAAAAGAGATGGAGTACCAGAAAGTTACTCTTATTATGTGTCTACCATTGCCTTGTAACTCATGGTATCTGAGCATATAATGAGCCTTCCATTTGTTCTATAGAAAAAACTTAGTTTTCTTCCAATTCATGATTGTACACTGGACAATGGTTCAATCTCCCACCAAAACATTCAATAACTATATAAAACCGCTAACTTTTAATGCCATCAAAGCACATTGGGTGCCAGTTTACAAAAATCACAAACCTTACATTAAACCCTCAAGCGTACCTCCATGATGCTGATGTAGTATGAGAAAGGGGTGACCCTCAGACCCTTGACCATGATGTCAGACAGGTGATAGGGGTAGAGCATTAGATGCTCTCGGCTGTACTTCAACAGCTCCTCGTAATACTTGCGTTCATCCTTCTTCACATGTCTCACTGTAAGAGAACAGATCACATAATAAACAGACTCCTCATTTCAAAATAATAATAAAAGAAAAAGGAAGTGAGAAACACCTTTGCTCAATGTCAAACAAAAAAAAGTAGAACAGATGACTAAACTTTACCTAAGTTATTGCGGAACCGAAGCTGGTTTCGGATACTGTACAGAAGAACTTGCTTGTCATATTCACGCTGTGAGTTTCCCAGACTCTGTGAATAAAAAGCAAGGACATTAATAAACAATGCCAAAAATGCACAAAAAAATTGTAGTTTTCTTGGTGAAATAACATTAGAAAGATACATAATCTCTGTGAAGACCATTATCAAATGTGAAGAACATTATCAAAGGTTTAACGGATGCAGGAAATGCTTGCAGCCAGAGAGACTATAAGAATTTTGTAGTGAAAATCTAACTCTGGTGGATGAACACATATATTGCTGCGTAAACCACAGATTATTATTGAGAGATATGTTTAATTACAAAATTACAGAAAACCTGAGCTGCATGCTCTCGCCATGTTTGAACAGGTTTGTTTCATGCAGTTCAGTTAACCTCACTTTCCGAAACATTTATAAAACTGTGATCCTTTTTAGGTGTCGGCACACTTGAGACCCCACTACAAGACCATTAAGTACAAAAGGCAAATCAATGCACATTCAATGTAATCACATTTTTGCAATTGTTTTGGAATTTTACTGTTCTATTTTATAGACTGCTAAATTGGTGTGACCATTTCAAACAGCCACCTATTCTTCCATGCAAACACAAAAATGAGTTCCATGTGCTTGTTCCAGGAAATTAAATGAGCAATAACAATTACATTCCTCCTCCATCCTCATATTTAGCTATTTTAAAATAAAGTTTGTAAACCTCTGTTTTCAAGTCTATGTACATTTTGTAAATGTAATTTTAGTTTTCCCACTCTTTCACTAGTAAACTTCATCTATTTCTGCCATTAAAAATGAATTGAGCTAAGTTTAGAGACAAAACTAAATGCTGTTTTCAAATAACACAAACTACATTTTAGAAACCGCAAAACCAATCCAGTCAGATTTTTGACAAAGTAGTGCTGTACCTTTTATGGAGGTGACTCATTCTCAAACTCTTCTTATTGAGCATATTGAAACTTATACATTTATATGTGAAAATGCTACCGGTCCCATCTGATTCATTGGTCACTGTTAAGCTTAAAGTGCAATACCCAGACCCAGAGAAAGACTGAACAGGTCCCAGATAGGTAAGACAATGGCTATTTATTTTCTTGAGGGAAGTTGTAGAATGTGTGTGTATAGTAACTCATTTGCTATTTTAAAAAAGAAAGACACTTTTAGTGAAAAGAGGATCCATAATGGCTAAGCAACGTTATAAATTTATTTCGGATCTCCAACTAATTCAATTACTTGTTCCACCATCATTCAAACTATTTAGTAAAGTTTTAATCAAACACTTAATCTGAAATGCAAGCCCAATTCAGATTAAAATTCAGATCTTCAATCCAACTTTGTAAACAATGTAAATGATTAGGTCAATGATGCAGTCTGCTATTATTCAAATTCTAAAGGCATAAATAACGTATTTAATGTATGCAAATATCCTCAAATGACATCCCACTGACATTAAATGCAATATGCAATTTAATGGATATTTTTTATTTATTATTAATAATGATTGATTATTAATTTATTATTACATTATATATTAATGTAATTTATTAATAATTAAATTGTAACTATAAGCTCTCAATCAGTGAAGTGTGCAATAAATTATCGTAATGCTTCAAAAGGCATGTTTACCAGCCTAATCAATTATTTATGTGACATTTAATCAAAGAAATATATATTTTTTATGTGGTGGTCAGGCTCAACTTTGACCTATGTATTGATTTGACATGAAGCAGCATCCTTCAGGGGAATCTGGCGACAAGAACATTGTTACCGATATCTAAGTATTTTATATAAAAATGAATGAGATGAACAGAGAACCCATGCTGACAACGAATTGTTATGCAGCTGTGGTGGAGGCTTGTGTGAAATAGTGTTTACGAGTGCAGCGTGTGTGTTACTGTACCTGTTTGACATTAGCTGGCAGTTTGTTCCAGGGGTAATTCTGCCTGATGTGAAATTCAACGTCCGTGTTCATTGCTGAACTCGAGCTCCACGGTTATTCAAAACAAGATTCTCACGGGCTTTCGGGTAAGTCCGGGGTGACTATACCCTCCCGGTATTCATGTAGTGGTAGGACACGGTTAGGCTACAAAATGACTCTTTTGTGAATGTTATTTTAGCTTTGACAGTGAACGTCCACTTCCTTGTTGTATTTTTAAGCGAGCCTTCGTCAGCTTTTGGATTGTGTACGTCACTTCCGCTCAGCGTTTGACGAACGGGGATAATTTTTTTCAATGGTTTGAGGGCAAGAAAACAAGATGTAAATTAATTACGACTCATTTTTTCATGCTTTTTTTTCAATAGACTATATGCTACGTATCACTGGTTTGTTAGGTCAACGGGTTTCTGTCCTTTTAAAATGGAAGGTTGTTTTGGTTTGTTGTCAGATTGTCACATGCAGTCAATGCAGTAATGATTCGATTCAGCATTTCTCAGCTGAAAGGAAGATCCGACTCAAAAGAATCTTTCAAGAACACGTCACTGAAGAATGTAAGACGACTACTAACAAATTATTCATATAAAAATATAAAAAGTCGATATAAAAAAGTGGTGAATAAACGTAGTAATACATATATTTATATATGGGGATGCTTCAACATAAAATGATGGACTGAAACCAAAAACATACAAATAAATTGTAATGTTTTTGTTAAATAATTGTTATTACAATTGTATATGTTTATATTATATAATTCATATATCAAAAACAATTATTTAAAAAGTGACATAATCATATATTTTAATAATCAAAATATTTTTAGTTGGCCATCTTTGCATGGTTATATATAACATTTCATCTGTTACATAGGACTCATTTCCCATCTGTCTGTTGTAGTGTCTTCACCCCAAAAAGGGTTTCCAAACTACAATTTGGGCTGAATAAATTTGTGTGTGTGTGTGTGCGTGTGTGCGTGCATGCGTGCATTTAAAGCTTACACCTGTCCGTGCTGTCTCAATTTGACTTTATTATTAAAAGTGCCATTGTTTGGTGAATATGATTTAGTCGTGCTAATATGATTCAGTCATTATTGCTAATGTTGTATATGTGGTGAGTGGTCTTTTATTCTAAACCAGGATTGTTGATCAGAGGTAGCAGGCAGATTGTGCCTCCCTGAAGATCTTAATTGGTTTGCTTAATCTAATTAAAATCTGCCATTTGAGAACGAATTTGAGGTAAATTACTATAACTTGAAAGTAATTAAATTATTTTATCTGATATACATTATTTTTGTTATCTTTTAAATAACTGTCAAATCTGCTCAATTATAGGCAAACTGTTTTATGTAACTCAAACTAAAAACATAGTAAAGTTAAACCACACAAAATTAACTTTGAATCTTACTGTTAAGTTGCATAAATGAAGACATATATTTATCAAATGCAATTTATAGAAAAAAAACAGCTATATGTCTCAGCGAAGAGGTGACATTGCTAAAGATGATGCTCCCTTGATGACATTCCAGACTCCATGGCATTCAGAGAGTGTCACATAATCTACCAAGAAGCATGTTTGTTTTTCTTTCCCACAGCAGCAATCTCAACATGACAGTAATTCATCTTCTCCCACTGATGTAGCGCTATAAGTATCCACACACGTTTCAAAGCTTCAGGTCATCTTATCGATCTCATATTTTGCCATAATGCTATTTGTTTATAATACTTTTAGGTTCAGAAACTATACTAAGCACATTAAAGTTCTGTTGAAACCCGGTTTTAAATAGTTTATTTACATGTGTATGCAGAGTTAGATACTCTTTTAATTAAACAAATATTATTCAGGTCCATCCTAACATTGACAATAAATGCAGTACATCACTGACAGAAAAGTTGTTGTATAACACATCTTGAACAATTTCTAAGTTCAACTTGGCCCAGGTAAAACCACCTTTGGCTCACGCCTTATTTTCAAACCAAGGTAGCCATGCGTTAGACTTCAGCTGTTCATCGGCCTCATCCTAGCCATCAGCGCTGCTCTATATTTACCAGCTTCCTGGGTTACACAAGCCCTCGACCCCTTCCTCTGTCCTCTGTATAAATTAGTTTCTTGGTGGCTGCCACAGTAAACACTCAAAAGCATGGTGCTTGGCCCACTGCTGTGTGAACTAACAAGGGGAGGGTCGGGTCACATGCGAGACCTGAAAGACAGCAGAGCTCTTCACTATTCTGGGTAGCTGGAATGTACACAGCGACCGGATGACAGGCACCAGACGAAAAATCTCAAATCTTTCTCCATGAAACCTTTGATCATCATGAACTTTTGAAATATCTCAGAGTATAGAAGTAACAGGTGAGTGCAACAACATCTTTTTCAAAAGAAAATATACTATTTGGCATATGTATTCTTTTATTGGCTTTGTAAGGTGATAGATACTAATAAGCAGTTAATTGACTTACCATATCCTGAAAGTTTTCAATCATGTTTTCTGTAAAATCATACTTTTATAGATATCGCCTTTTGTTGTTTACTATATACTAACCGATTAACTCTTAGGAACACTTCCAGTCTTGTGGCATGTCTGAATGGTGACTCAGAAAAACAAATAACAATTAGCATCTAAAAATAAATGTCAGACAGACCCATGTGATCTAGAGTGAATTAAAATCAGTAGCTGTCTCTGGGGTGATTATACGACTCAGTGTTGATAATAGCTCCACGAGACCTCCTAGTATAAACAGTCTGTCAAGGGCAAACTCACCAGGGGATAAAAAGCAGCTGTCCAACAATACTGATGTGATACTTAGCTTTGATTAATTAATATAGCTACATGCAAACGTTGATATGTTCAAGAGATTTAGGCTTTTTTGAACTTTATGTTCAAGTGATTTGAGAACCACCCTTTGTCATGATAGAGTAAAAATAACCTTAAAGATAATTTTTTTGTAATATCAATTGTAGCCTCTTACTCAATGTTGACTAAATGTTTCTCATTGCAGCATGGCTAATCCGTCAAAAGAGATCTTTCCTTTCAAGGACCAGGAACTCCCAACTCATCTCCTAGTTCAGCTGAACACACTGCGACAGGAACAGATTTTCACTGATGTGATCCTGTGCACTGAAGACAAGGAGATCCCATGCCACCGAAATGTTCTGGTTTCCAGCAGTCCATACTTCCGAGCCATGTTCTGCAGCAACTTTCTTGAGAGTAACCAAGGCAGAGTGGACCTGAAAGGGATTGCATCAGAAGTCGTTGAATGTGTGGTGGATTACATCTATAGCGGTTCCATCATAATAACCATGGAGCTTGTGCTACCCCTAATGCAGGCGGCCTCCATGTTACAGTACGGAAGGCTCTTTGAGGCCTGCTCTGCCTTCCTTCAGGAACAGCTGAATCCAGAAAACTGCTTGAGTATGATCCGGCTCTCCGAAATCCTGCATTGTGAGAGCCTCAAAGAGAGAGCAAAGGAAATGGCTGTCCGTTGCTTCTCAGATGTAGCTGCTACTGAGGACTTCTGTGAGCTGTCGCTTCCAGAGCTGATGTGCTACCTGGAGGATGACCGACTGTGTGCTGAAGAAGAGCAAGTTTTTGAGACATTGCTGGCTTGGATTCACCATGACCCCTTCTCCCGTCGAGGTGCAATTCACGACCTATTCAAGAAGGTCCGGTTGCGTTACATCCACCCCACATACCTTTTTCAGTTTATTGCCAATGATCCGTTGGTTCAGTCATCTACTCTCTGCACCGAGATAATTGAGTCTGTCCGACGTCTTATGTTTTCTGTCAGTGCCAAATGCACCAAAGAGCTGAAGCCCCTTTGGACCACACCACGTCGTTACACATGCAGGGAGACCCTTGTGGTGGTTGGAGGGCGAAAAAACAATGAACAAACATCTCGAGAGGCCCTTCTCTACGACGAACGGACTCAGCGCTGGCAGTGGCTTGCTAAATTACCTTTACGACTCTACAAGGCCGCTTACGTCTGTATTCACAGTATTCTGTATGTAATAGGTGGACTCAGTCTTAGTTTGGTATCTGAAGACAGTGCGGTAAGCGCCACGGTCTACACTCTATCTTTGAAGACAAACCAGTGGCGGACAGCCGAACCAATGCTGGAACCACGGTATGCCCATCAGTGTGTATCCTACCTTCATTTTATCTTTGCTCTTGGTGGAATAGGAGCAGATAAGCAAATCTCCAATACAGTGGAGCGCTACAACAGCATGTTCAATCAGTGGGAGGTTATGGCGCCAATGCCAACTGCAGTCCTTCACCCTGCTGTTGCTGCCAATGATCAGAAGATTTATGTATTTGGCGGCGAAGATTCATTGCAGAACCCAGTGAGACTAATTCAGGCAAGTAAAGTCATTCTGAAAATATAATTGAGTTTGCTACAGACATGATTTTTAAAGATGCCGCTTGTCCTGTTCTTAGGTTTATCACATCTCTAGGAACTTATGGTCTAGACTGGAAACCCGAACAGTGAAGAATGTATGTGCTCCTGCCGCTGTGATAGAAGACAAAATTTTTATTGTTGGAGGTGGGTGAAACCAGCTCTTCTGAAGACATCAGGCATTTACAGTTTGTTTCAATGTATATGAAACATACCTGATAATCCTAGTTAAGCTTCCCTTAGCTTTATTGACGTGCCATAAGTGAATATATTGTAAATAAGCAAGGTTGGAACCAAATCCTGCAAGGCTTCATCCCTCCAGGTCCAACTTTGACCACCCATTGGTGTGCAAATTTACCACTAGATGTTTGCATAGGGACATGGCTTGAGACACTTGAGATTTGTCCCTCGGCTATGTCTAGGGAACTCCATTTGGGAAAGTTCCATTTGGTGATGCCATATCTACCGGGAAACGATTCTTTATGGCTAATCATCCAACTCAATAATTGACCAGTAAGCAATCAACAGGATGTCACGTCACACTTTACTTAACATTTAAAAGTACTTTACTTTAAAAGTCTTGATTCGGCATGTTTTATAGAGGTTTTATAGAAAAAGTTTGGGTACAGGTTACAGAACTTGTTGGAAAAGCTCCCAAACATGCTTAATCGAAAAACCATACCATTACAAAACACTAGTGAAAAGGCAGCTTTAGAGGCCAGTTGTTGTTTTTAATTTCATCCAGTTCAAGCTAGTACTCTTGGTAGCATAGAACAATCATTGGAAGGTGAATTGGATGTTTTTGACAAAATCTTGGCTGTACCAATTAAAGTTTTTTTAAACATTGTCACATTACTCCTGTTTTACCTATGAGGAGTCCAATGGTGAGAAGAGCCAACTCAGACTCATCTCCCTTGTTTGACATTCATACATCTTCTTTCATCTGTAGTCTCATCCATGGTTTCTCAAGAGAGTTAATCTTGAGCACTTTGAGGAGACTTCACTGGAAACTGCAAAAAGAGCTTTGAGATGAGTAGAAAGAATAGTGAGAGCACAGTGTTTTGCTCTGGGAGTCACATTTGATTGGTCTCTTTAGTGAAAGTGAAAGTGACCAGTTGGCTCTGTCTTCATGATGCATGCAATTGCAGCAGAATGGGTCTAACTACAAATCACGGGAGATTTGCTTCATATAAAAAGAGATTTGAACTTTAAACTATCACTATTTGAATTTGATGATGGTTGATTTGTGGTTGGGAAACCAGTAGTTAAGAAACCAGTGATTGAAAAATCAAGTAGGATACATGCATATTATACAAAATAAAATAATTTTAGTTTATCATACGTCAAATAGTTTATCAACGTTACTGGAGACTCTCAAAACCATTCACCATTATAATAGGGGTATTTCAAAACCTACAAAGAACACACAAACCACATTGGAAGAAAATCTTTAAATAGACATTATTATTATTATTAATTATTAATGAAGAGGCTTGAGTAGAGTTTAATTATATTTTATTATTAATTATTATTATTATATTAATTATAACATGTAGAGCAATATCTATTACAAAAAAATGCTTCTAAAGTAAAGTGGAATTAAATACTAGCCACAGAAAGCTTGGGTTACCGTTTGGAAATTTGTTCACACTTAAACATGACTTTTGTGCATTTCTGAAAATTCTATGCATTTTTTTAAAGTTTTTATTAAAAAAAAACATTTATCAGAAATTGATTAACCAATTTGACATTAAGGTTCCAAATTACAGTATAAACCTACAAGCCTTTGATAAGGTTTGTGATGTGTAAAGTGTTCATATAATAAACATTCAGTATTGTTTTCTATTGATAATTGTGTGCTTGATCGTGCTGCACTTTTAGAAACTTGATTTGAGACTTCAATCTCAATGATTTAGACAATATTGAAGGATACTGTCGATCTTTTCAGGCTACACAAGAAGAGTGATCGCCTATGACACCACAGCTAATAAGTTTGTGAAGTGCGCAAACATGAACGAGCGAAGGATGCACCATGCAGCAACAGTTATCAACAACAAACTATATGTGACTGGAGGACGTTTCCTCAACAGTCATGACGTCATCGAAGACTCCGACTGCTTTGAATGTTATGACCCTAAAGCAGATGTGTGGACTTCTAGAGGTTCTTTACCATATAAACTATTTGATCACGGTTCACTATCCCTGATCTGTGTCTCGAACCGCCGCAATCCACCATGAGTGCTAAGTGGGTTCAACAACTCTGATTGGACGTTCCATTCATTCCAGGCAAATGAGAATTATGAGTTCGCAGCTGAGACTGAAAAGCATCTGAGGGAGCTTGAGATTTCTTTGAGGTTTAACAATATTTCATCCTTGGCTTTGATGGAATTCTGCTGGTGCCTGCCAGCATCTGTGCCATCTTAAATCAAAAGAGATTTAGCCTGGCAAATACAAGTGTCACACTGACCTCCGGGACTGCGGCCAGGACTCCAGAGTAAAATGACAGATGTATGCAATGCTCAGCTGTCCTCGTCAAACTGTGATCTAAAGACAATCCTCTGACAGATGTTTTCATCTTGATCGTTTTCTCCCGGAAAGGATCAACCTGTTGAACTTTAAGTGGCTCCTTCAGATTCATCCAAACTTGTTCCAGGAGATGTGCCAGGGTTTTGTAAAATAAGTGTCAATGTGTTAACATGGACATGACTTGGTCGTTTTATAAAGTAATTGTTGAAGAGAGCATTCCCAGAGCGCTGTGGCGTATGGTCAATTGGTTGTAATTAACGAAGGCCAAAAACAAACCTAATGGATCATGAAATGCTTGATGTACCATGTACGCTAAAAATATGTGGACACCTGCTACTAATTAACAGGGTTTAGTGTTTCAGCTTCACAAATTATGAACAGATGCATAAAATCAAGCGTTCAGCCAAGCAATCTGCTAAGTGGACTTGTTAACTATGGGGTCGTTTTTAATTGTAGCAACCAACCAAATCGTTTCTGGAAATTGGAATGCAAAATTCTGCAAGTTGATTCTTAAAGTTATGATTAACCATTCATCTTGTCAAAGTAATTTCCTTCTCAACTTGTCCACTGTACTGTACATTACTTTTTGTGTTCAAGGAACCATGTTTTATATTGATAACCACTTAATTTTTGTACTTTTGAAATAATGAGTCAGGACACCAAGCACGTATGTTTGCTGGTTTACAGTGTGTGGATATAAACAACAAATGAGGTTTCTACATAACAAAAGCTTAAAGAACACTGACATGACTTAAGAGACAAAGGACCAATAGAAGAGCAATGTCCACTGCTTCCTCTGCTGCTGTTTGGTGACCTTTCTTTTGACAAGGTTTGTATTAAATCTGTTTTCTAGTTCAGTACTGTAGTGAATAAAATAAATGCTGAAGGATTTAGAGGCAACTCATTCTTGGAGCTAATCAATTTGGCTTATTTCTGCTCTGTGTTATTTATTGAACAAAATCACAAGTAAACAACACCTCTGAGCACTAAAAGCTTGACAGCAGAAGGGGTAAAACCAGTGCAGCTGGTCTCACTACTAACTTTAGCCTTTAAGATAGAAAGAGTAGATTGTGCTTGACAACTGCTGTCAAGGGAACTAGCAAACAGACTTCAGGGTCTTTTTAGAACTGTCTTCATGTCCTTCTCGAAGATTAAAAGGTTTTAAGAGCACTTCATGTGAGCTTCAGCGGGGAAAGTGTTTTTGAATATTTACTTAGTTTAGGCATGTGATCACACTTGTTAATCATGGTGTTAAATCTTAAATAGTCATTTAAATATATCAAGGTATAGAAAAATACATTTAAATGGTTTTATTAATCCGAATTAGACTTGCATCTATTCCCAAAACATGACTTTGTTCCTCTTTGAGCTTACTGGCGATCAGATTTAGATGGTTCTTGTAATTTCATATCAAGGTTGCACAAATGCCAAGAGTTCTTTTGAACAACTCTACTTTTCAGATCCTTATTTTCCTCCTTTTACGCCTACAAAAGCAACCATTTTCATTCATTAAATTATTTACATGCTCAAACTTACTTACATTTTAATTGATTCGGTGAAACAGAATTGAGTAGATGTGTAAACTTGGATAGCAATTGTTTGATCTCTTCATCCTGCATCAAGTATATATCAAATAAATGATAAACATTAGTCCTCATCTGCATTCTCATCTGTAATTGTTACTATTTTGCTCCATTCCTCATGTGTAATTATTACTTTTTTCAACATGTACACAACTAAGAAATATTTGATGCAAACAAAACATTTACAATTCAAATTACGCATGAGCAAATATTGAGCACAATTCTGAAATCTGGATCTAACATTTCTTGATAAGCCTCACATTAAACTGAATGACATGCAAATTTTATAAACACTAGACATGAACATGATTTAAGTTCATTTAGATAACTTGCCATTCAAGCAAAGAATGGTAAACAAGTGGTAAAATATAATCTTTTGAATTCCAGCCAAGATATGCATGGTGTTAATTTAACAGAACTTTTATTATAATTTGGATTGATGAAAACCCTTTTTAACTGACATGAAAAGTTATAAGCTAAAAAAGCATTAGGTAAAGCCAAAATGTGCATGCATACAAACATTTGAAAGCAATTTGATGCCTGTTTTAGGTAAGGTCTAAACTTACTCCCTGGAAAAGGTTTTAAAAACAAAGCTTTGTTTGATTCAATTCACTCATTATTAGGTGCCATATTCTACATGCTTGCATAGATTTATGGCACATGCTGTGCACCTATTTAGTTTAACCATACATCCAAAAAAATCACAAAATTTTAGACAGAATATATAAAGGGTAAACTGCAACAATTTTCACATGATTATATTAATCTTACAAACCATGCAATAATTTCATCGACTGTGAGATTGCTAAAACATTTAAGTGATGTTAGTTTGCCCTCTAGTGGAGCACTTGAATGTAGTCAATGGAAATATTTTCTGTTTAGTTTTTCTCAAACCTCACAAGTCCAAAAATGAAATGGGGAAATCTCCATAATTTCTTTATCAATGAATAAGTGCATTTAAGTAATCATGATCTAATTGATGAATGTTTATTAAGGAAGAAAACAAGTATAGACATCCATTCACGCCAGCATAAGGAAATAAAAAGACACTTTAACGTTAATTTTGGATGCCTGGTGTGGATATTTCAACATACGAGAAACATTGACTCAAATATCCAAATTTCAAATGCTTTATTTATTGGCAACTCTGTTCATATTTTTAAAAAAATCAAGGTAACCATGCACACCAATCATCCTGCAGAAGGCAGTACAGTCGAGTTTGCACAAACAGAAGAGCAAGTCAGCAGCCCTGCACACCACAGCAGTTCTTGTGTAAGCGAGTGCACTTTTTAAATTAAGAAAAAATACAATCCCAAACCTTGTAATAGGTACCTTCATTTCAGAAACATTGAAGCCTCTTTGAGTGACGCATTGCACAAAACTGTTTACTAATAATGTATTATAAATAAAGTTAAGACATTTGATTAAACGCAAAGCTGGTCCAAAAAACTAAATAAAAAAAAACCACGAACACTAACAATTAAAACAATCATATCTTCATTACAATAGAGTCTATCTTTTAGTGGATCAGAAGAGATTCCGATATACAGCATGTACATAAATAAATCCTACAAGTCTAGTTTAAACAGATTTTCCTTCTTCAGGCTGTGGTTTCTTGTAAATGTTTGACATTATACATTAGGTGTAAGACTCGTATTGCTCAGAATGTGGAGATTTGTTTGGCACAGCCGATCACTCCTTCATGAAACGCCATCCATTCTTTAAAAAAAAAAACTTCATTATTCCTGACTTCTTCTAAAAACTGCCATCAAGAAAAAATATAACTCTGTCATTATCTAAAAAGCCATCCAGGTGGACTATGTCATTAATACAGCAGTGATTTTAACAAACAGTAAGAAAAACATTTGGTAAGACTTAATGTGGACATCATATCTGCAACCGACTACTTTATCCTAAAAGGGGAAAAAGTGAATCCAATTGGGTGCTTATTTACATATAAAGTATTCAGGCTGACTATTTACACACGCCTGTGATCCGTCTGATTTCCTACACACAAAAAAAGTACATTCAGGCCTTTTAGTGCTCAAATCAGCCTCACGGTTTCTTTTTTTTCTAGCCAAGAGAAGCTGGTCAAAATAACCTGAACTACATTCCTAACCATTTCCTGAGAAGGCTGGTGCTTAAGGACTCATGCTGGACGAGGGGCGGCTTTGCTCCTTCACCTCTGGCACTTTTTTAAGGGAAAAGGAAGAGGTATTGTAGGTGAGTTTCGAAGTTAAAATTGGCCCTTCAGTCAATCGCGACAAAAACATCTCACAGAGCCTAGATTTCTTTGATAGTCCGCTCCGAGGGTTTGTAGTTTGCGGAGCTGGTGCTGGACATGTAGACGGAGTGCGTTCTGCGCTGCAGACGTGAGCGTTTGGTGCTCAGGTTGCGCCTGCTGTTGCTGATTATGTCGTTGATGAACTTCTTGCAGTCCACGCACACCTCCATGGTGTTCCAATCTTCAGTTAACTGCTCGGGAAGCTCCATCTCATCTTTTGAAGACCGGTCACCATGCTTTGAGGGCCTGAAAGGGATTATGGGAGGAAATTAAGCCTTTTTGGACAGATGAACCGATTAGACTGGCAGCTGGGATCTGAGGCTAGTTAAATACTTGAGGTGGAAGTTAAAATTGAAGTATTAGACACATTGTTCTATAGTCATAGGTTATGACTGTATAACATGTTAAAACAACCACAAATACTTAAACTTGAGGAAGAGTGCTTGACTATGTTGTGGCATCATCTTGCACTGGACTTATCCAGTTTAAAGTTGTTCACAGTGTACGTCTCCCTAATTCAATCCAATCCACTTTATTTCTACAGTGCATTTTATGAACAGAAACTTTTCCAAAGTGCTACACAAAACAGTGCTTAAAAGAGATGCAAGTTTGAACTCCTAAGGCAATAACAAAAAGTTATAAATATGAGTAAAACAGGTAAAACACAATAAAACTAACCAAAACTAAAATATATACATTAATAACACGCCAAGAAGCACATGAGCTCAGGGTGAGTTAAAAGCAAAAGAGTAAAAATAAGTTTTAAGACAAGATTTAAGACATTCTATTGTAAGAGTCTTTTTAACCAGGAGAGGTTGTGCATTCTACAATCTGTGTACATACCTCTAAACTGAACCAATCACACACTTATTCCCAGATGTTGAAGGTAAGATGAGAAACATCAAAAATCACAGTCTTATCTAACGCACATGTTCTTCCGATGTTCAAATTTACATCATTTTTTTAAAGATGTCTACTCTACACAATGTCACTATGCTATACTCTGAATTCATCCTTCACCTTGTAGATTTTGTGTTTTTGTGTCTTTCAGATGTACATGCACAATTGATCTTTTTGCAAAAATAAATGATAAGTTTTACTTCATTTTTGGTAATTCGCCACCTTCTTCTATAATGGAAATCTTGCAGGCCACTTTCTCAGTTAATGTGGCTAAAACACATAGCTTTGGCTAAAATAAATATACTCAGGAACGGAATAAAATGTGTTCCAAAGTTTGCTCATTAACAAAGTCAGGCCTCAAGCCACGCTGCTTAATGCTCTCAAAGACGTTTTGCACAGAAGGCTGTTTATGCCTGAACCATCCTCTGATCATTCTCATTGTGCAAGGATCAAACAATCTTGGATCAGTTACTACGGTTACAGTGTTTTCCCCCACGTTTCTGATGAAGGAAACTATGGGGAAGAATCTTGTTTCTTCATTGCAAACTGTCTCGTTTGTAATTAGTTTGTGCAAAAACTATTTCACATGAAGAGGTATATTTATCCATTAGTGTATTGAACATGCAGTGTAGCTAACAGATGTGTTAAAAACAGACAAATGAACAAATAAAAATGCATACAACTGTTCATTTTGGGGTTGCAATATTGCAAAGAATATTTATTTGTTTGTTTGTTTTTAAATTCATGTCTGCATCTCAGGCTATATCATGGCTACACTGTTATAGAACATTAAGTTGACATAGTTATTATAAAACGATTCAATTTCTTCAGTTAAGATAGGCTATTTATAGGCTATAATTGTAGCTTTGATAAAAACGCTAAAACATTCTTCGATTTAATATTGTTTAAAGACATTTGACAATTAATGTCAATTACAATTAAAAAAGTATGTGTGATGGATTGTGGATGTCCACAAAACTGACATGATGGAGAATTATCTCGTTGAAATTTTTAAAAAAAATGTCTCGAGTGACCAATTGACCTGCATCTAGTAAAAACAACTTGCTCGTGTTTGGATTTAAAATTGAACACAGTTCTATGGTTAATGAAAGGCTTGAGCTCGTGCAGCTTGTTTTTATACACTTATCCCATTTTGCCTGCTATTTTTAAGAATATACATATAGGCAGACAATAACTGGCCTGCAGGGTAATGGTTTAAAATCAGCACGCTACTTTTTAGTAGCTTTATATAAATATAGTCATAAGTTATATTTATGTAATATACCGTCATATGAGGCTTAACTAGTGAGTCTGACCTGGAGAGGGAGCGCTGCAGGCTGTTCCTCTTGTGGCTGGATGTGGAGGAGCTTGATTTGTCAGTCTGTGCTGGAGCTCCAGCTTCTTTCTTGGCTAGAATGCTGGGGCCCAGAGAGGAGATCGGCAAGCTGGCGTGAGGCTTGGAGGGCAGCTTCATCTGAAATTGTAGAATATGAGGTTACTTAACCCTGCTACTTGTTTAGAATGTATATTTGGAAGGCACGGGGTGCATTAAGCCAAAGCCAGTTGAATATTAAACTGTGTCAATGGTAAAAGAAAAAAAGAATGCATTACAACTAAACAGTTTTTTATATTCAGAAAGGTCAATATGTTTTTTTTAGGGAGTGTGTGGTTTCAGACAGATTTTAGAACTACACCTCAACCAAACTTCAAGAATTACATTTTAGTTTAACCTGAAGTCATTTTTCCCAAACAGTTTTCCCCCAAAACCATATATTTATGTGACTTATGTTTTTCCCCAATGTGTTTAACCAAAACCAACATGTTTTTAAGCACTATGACTGTAGAAAGATTTTAAAACTAAAATCATGCAAAGCATATGTACACAAAGTACATTTTAGTTTAACGTTAATTACTTTTTTTTATGTCTTTCCCAAAAAAAGCACTTTCTTTAATATAAAATAGTCATTCTTTTTCATTTGGAAATGTTAACATCTGATCTTGTTTTGTTTGCAGTTAACACAGCCACTTTAGATAACTAATTCATTTAACTATTAGGTTTCGTTTGCAAAAATGTAAAAACTTTATGACTACGCAATCTTTTTGTTTGAACTGTAATTCAAACTAAAATATTTTTTAACCAAAACTAATATGTTTCTCAGTGTGCTTTCAGAAGCAATTTAAAATGAAAACAAGCAACATAAAGAATAAAAAGAGAATACATTTTAGTTCAACATGGAATAATCTTTCCCATAAAGCGTTTCCTCATAACTTCTGAACTTTAAAATTGCACTTAACTTTTATACACATATGAAACAACATGTCAAGGTTAACCCACTTTGTTCAAAACAAATTTAACAGGTTATTCTTTCATAAAATACAATCAGAAAAAAACCTATTGCTGATTAACTTCAATTCAATTTGAATTCCATTTCAATCTAAGGCTGAAAATAAAGATAAAAAGTAGAAGTGAAGTAAAATTGTCACAATAACCCCATATGGAATGTCCTGATTTTTTAATGATATTAATTGTATTTCATTTTAATGAACGAACCTTCTTACAGCACTGTGAACAAACAGGCCTGTGATGGGAAAAAGAGAAACAGATTAGTTTAACTCAAATTCCTCCTTCTTTTGAGTCATTATTTGTTCACTTAAATTTGCCCCCACCTCTTACAGAACTGGCAAGTGTATGACCAGGTAAAAAGCGAGAATTTCTTCGTCCGACACGAAAAGCACAGCTGAGGAACAGGCATGAACATTAAATCTCAGTGAAACATCAGGTGCAGAACATGTAGAGTGAGTGATGTTTAACCTACCTTTCCTTTCTTGAGCGCGTTATAAACCTCTTTGTACTGCTGAAACTTTTCCAGCTCAGCCTTCACAAGGACCTGTCTGATGTGCATCACCTCCTCCACGGTCAGAGTCAGGCACTCGACAGGAAAGCAGAATTCCTCCTGGAGCAAACACAAAGAATCTTCTTCACTCACATGCTGATGAAAGCAATGTACTGTCAGACATGCCATGCATAACCTCACAATTCATGCTGGATCACAATTCACAGAAACGAGTTCATCCCCCACCGAACACATCACATGGTAAAGCCCACCACAGAATGGAGATGGGAGATGGACTAAGCCAAAACATTCATGTGGACAAAGCCTTAAAAGGGTCCTGAACGGTTTTCATTATTGCGTACTTTCATTTAATTCTTCTTTGAATCTATGGCAAGCCACTTTAGCATTTAATAGAATTTTCTAAACCAGTTATAAGTAACACACGACCAGATCAGAGGCCCGGGCCATGCTAAACATCCATTTGTCTGTTAACTGCACAGTTGAGTCTGTCTGCTCTGTCAGAGTTTAGCAAGACTGTGGCAGAGTCAGAGCCAGCAAGGCCTAAGCACAAATGGAAACCTTAAGGTAACTTGTACCAACTAGTAATTAACGCTAAAACAGCTTGCCACAAACAGTATAGAGCGCTGATTATGAAGATAATTTTTTTGGAACAGCTATGAGCTTGTGATTAACAATGCAGTGTTAATTAAATTCTTCAAAGTAATAAAATCATTACATTTACAAACTTTATGTATGTTTTTTATTGTAAAATATGCTCTTAGATATAACCAAGTTCATGACCCCTTTAAATGTAAAGCCATCAATGATGAATGGAACTTTGCATGCTCTGTCCTCATGTAGCATCCCATAACTATTTTTTCACAGATTTAGGCTCACAAAATTACAAAACATATATAAAAGCCAATATTTATATTTAATAACAAATAGACTTCAAAACTCATTTATTCTGATTTTACAAAAAGTACTACTGAGTGACTCATATTGGCTTTTATACCATTTGCCACCCTTAATTAGTTAATTATGAATAATAGGACGTTTTAACATACCACTCGACCACTGCCTAGAGCATGAGCCTGATCAAAAAACAAAACATGACTTTTATTTGCCATTTCACAAATGTTACTGTGGTTTTACAGAAGGAACACAAATCTTTATAACTTATATAAAACTACAAAATAACCAGTAAATGTTGAATATTGTGTAAAAAAATATATTCCAATCCAAAATTAATAACAATATTAGCCTATTAAAATCAGTTCAATTAAATAAAATACAAATATATATATATATAAAAAAAAAATTAAACGGAATTAAATTAAATGAATTAATTGTATGCTGTTAAATTATTTCTCTATATTTCCTGTACATTATTGAATTCTACATGTTCCTTCCTTCAGCTTATCTAAATCTCACACATAAAGTATCTTATCATTCTATTTTGAATAACCCACATGACTTGAGAATTATTGTTTTTTGCAAAAGAAGGAAGTATGTTGAGCAATTTAGCCGTCTGTCCGATCATAAAATCTTCTTGATAACAGGTAACTGAACTCTTTTAATGAGCCTCGTGCAGCTTTATCTGCTGGTCAGGCCTCGCAGTGGAACTGAAAAGCATGATGAAGCAGCTCACTGCAGATGAAACATGATGAAGTGATTCCTCCAGCATGACTAAACACAATCACTGAGCAGCAGAAACATTGGTTGTGTATATATATATATATATATATATATATATATATATATATATATATATATATATATATATATATATATATATATATATATATGTGTGTGTGTGTGGTTTACCTTGCTGTCTGAAGACTTCTGTGGTGTCAGACAAGAATGGAAAGCAGAAAAAATATAGTTTTCTATCTATCTAGCAATAAAAGTACAACAGTAAAAGAACTTTAGCTCTAACAAACAACCATTAGAGAAATATTTTCCTGTTGAGGGTCAGGTGGACATGTATGATTTCTCAAAGAGCCGTGACGTTTGTGGTTAACAGTGATTTCTGAGTCCTTTGGGTCATGAACCAAAAATTCAAAAATAAGAATTGCAATATGCAGCAACTTTCTTAATCGGTGCTTCAACAGGAATAATGTTAAAGCTAACATTTCAGCATAGTTTTCTAGTATCTCAACACAATTAAACAACAATTTTGAGTGTTGTTAAACATGGACAAAAATATTTCAAGGCTGACTTTGTAAGACTTAAAAAATATCTTACATATTATGACCAATTGAAAAAGTAAATATGAAGGATTTATAATGGTGTGTAAATCTATATTTTACCCTGTATCTTTAACATGTAATAAATCAGAATTAATATTTAGTCCTTTTTGTAATTAAGCTTGGAGTATCCTTTTGATAGTTTTTTTAAAGTAATCAATGCTATGTGTAACCCTTTACGTCTATTTGTCTTTCAGCAAAAATGTAACTGTTTAAAGGCATTAAAAAGCACAACCCTAATAACCGCTCAAACTGTCAATCAAACTTCACCCCTCAAAACTCTGCCCCCTTGAGTGCCTCGCTTCAGCACATTATTCAGTCAAAGAGTACCAGGTGAACGTGTATTGACAAAATACATTGTTGTTTATTTCATAAAGACAATGCTGCACTTATTTATTTAAACACTACTAGTATGTCTATAAAGGTTGCAAAAAACCTCACCACACCACTGTGATATTAACAGTTTTATGTTGTCATTTTAATGACTTGTCGTGTAATTGCATTAAAGTTCCACACAAAGCAACAGAGTAATCTTAATCAGCTGGGTAAACTATATTATAAGAAATTCTTATTTTGAGTTTATAGCTGTCTGCTGAATGTGCTGATGCATGTAATAACATTTCATTATATCTGTTAAAAGGGCAGTAACCTATCTTTGCCTCACTATTGTTAAGGAATTCATTCTAGCATGGATGGTCTGTAAGCCAATTAGAGATTTGCCATATGACCTATATTATAGTAAACATTAAGTTTGTCCTAAATATTTGCCACAGAGAGCTTCAATATTGGGTGTTGACATGGGTGTGTTCTGCACTCCCTCAACTCCATCTTCTGCCCTGATGACCACAGATTCAAAGTTTTCGATCACGCAAAGAAAGCTGTTTATTCACGAAGTACAAACTGCAGCTCTCTGATTCTGCTTTTTTCTGAAACCATTTAGTTAAAAAAATGACAAAGATAAAGAAGTAAGAAAAAAAACTGTTGTGGGTTGACTTTTTATTCTTAATTTTTTTATCTTTCTTGTGGAGCTCACAATGTTCAGAATCGAATTATACTTTCACCAGACTGAGAAGGGACTTACGTCTGCAGCCAAATAAACTACCTTGTACTCATTTCGCATCGGTTCAATAAGGTACAAACAATTTGAAGGAGGGAAGGTTTGTGAAATTTACCAGAGATTTGGAGTTCTGGCGAGATGGGGGCTGGAAGCCGTGTACGTTTGTGGGAGCTTCTTTCTCTATGGAGTGTCTTCTCGTGGGAGCGATGCGCTTTTCAGGTTGAGGAGTGGAAGATATAGGCAGGAACTGAGGGGGTGCTGAAGAACAAGAGACTTTAAAAGCTTTAAATTCAACTTTTCTACCCAATACTGACAGAAATATTTCTATTTCCACATAAGCTTAAACTCTTCTGTAAACCCTTAAACAAGCCTAAATACATGCAATCTGATGTCTTCTTCAGCAGAATGATGATGTTGAGTATGTTTCTGGTACAAACTACTTTTCTTGATTTCAGACATCTAATTTTACTGTGTGATTAATTGCCCCTTACTAATCCTTTTTGAAATTCCTATGTTCTGATATACTCTTCTCAACTAACATAATGATGAAGAAAACTAAGCACAGGATGTGTATCTTTACAAATTCACTTTTTATGGAACAAATTCACATTTGGTTATTCATTAAAAAAAAATTACAGTTTTTACACAAACATAGAACAACCATTGCATACTTCTAAAACGCACTTCCAACATCACGTGTAGATTACCAATAATGAGCCATAATAGAGGTTAGAGTCAATGTGTACCGAAAAATAAGTTTATAATGAGTGTGAACATGTAAACACTGTTGTCTTATCTTTAACGTTCGTTTCCTAACAATCAGTTTCCATAAACATAATTTTTGAGGACACCTTGACTCAAACTTTTATTATGGTACATTATTGGTAATCTAAACATAATGCCCGGCTTGAACTAAAACTGATTTAAAGCGTTGCCGATGTAATAATGATCAAAGTTTTAGACCTATCTGGCATTGGCTATCAATGCAGTGGAGTGACTCCGGAAGTGCCACGTGACTTCAGAATTAACAAGTGGATAGAGGAGCTTTGGATAAATGCAGGTCATAAATATGAATAAACACCAATGTAAACAAGTCTTCACATCTAGAATGCTTACGTTTTCTGCCCGGTACAGACTCTGGAGATGTGTCCTCGACCAGTGAAGTGGAAATGCTGGAGCTGCTCTCAGATTTATGGGTGGTTTGTTCCTCCTGGTTGTACAAAACCAGACCGTTACTAATTACATTCATGAGGACTCTCATGTGATTTGCCTGTAAGTCTTACTCAGCAGAATTGTTAAAACACAGACTACGTAAACCACACTGACCTCAGAGTCAGAGCTGTCGAGTTCAGCCAGTGTGGGCGCTTTGAGTAACCTCTTCCTCTGCAACAACTGCTGACTCCCACCAACACCATTCATTGGGCTTCGAGCAGGAGAAGTACCATTAGCAAGGGACAGCGTGCTGATGGCCAGCTTTCTGGGTCCATCAGTGAGTTCTGTGGATTGATGCAAGACACCAATGAGAGCGGTGGCCTATCCTAGATGGAAAAGCTGACGTTTTGCTCATTGTTTAAAAAAAAAAATCTAGAGCGGTTCAGATTGGTTATTTGAAAACTATAATGTCTTGCTGTTGTAATGATGAGCCACTAACTCGATGCTAAGAACAGGAGCTATTTGCTGACACCTGCGTTATTTTTAAAAAATCTTAAATGTTTCTCAACAGAAAAGAAAAACTGAACTGAAAATATTTGGATCTTAAAGTGATCTCACCATGGAGCTGAGCACTTAATCATAAGTGTGCTAAAAATTTCAGTAAAGTTCAAATATTGTTCTTATTGTTCTTAAATAGCAAAATTAGTTTAACACAAAATACATGTACAAAAATGACAATCAGGAAAATTATACAAAGCACAAGCATCTAAGTAATGTTAACCCTAAAAGTACTTTGAATATACTTAATTTAAAGGTCTACAGTCCAAAGTAGAGAGCAAATCCGCCTGCCATAGGGTCAGAAAAAGTCAGCCATCTTTCTAAATAAAAATACACAGACTTATTAAAATAATTCCTAGTGAATAATACCTTCATTGTTCACTTAGTGTTGAACCTACTCCCCCTTACATACTTACAGATTACAGATTTTAGAAAAAAACAAACCATTTGATATAAAAGATGTATGCTAGTTGGAAAACCGTATGCTCCAAGCAAAAACACTTAGCCCGGCTTTGATAGTAAAAGGGCCAGTTTTTAGTTTGAAGACATGATACATCAGAGTTTGTGACATGATGCAGTGACAGGGTCTGACTGTACAGCCTTTATATTTATCCACTGTTACTAATACTGTAACAGAACTGTGACCATTTTGAAACTTGCATTGATTAATTTAATATTTCTAGATATATTACTACTAAGTTTTAACAATGTGTCTAAATGTAACAACTGAGGGGTCATCAGGTCATATTTTGACTAGTCTATTTCATCCAACTCTAATGCAATTTGTACCCTATGTGTCCCTAAACAAAACTGAGTTTGACACCTCTGCTCTGAAACACTACATGATAATGAAACGGCTATGAGTGACTTTCAGATATTTTATAGAAAAAGCAATGCAAAACTATATTTACAGTATAGTCCAAAAGTTTGAACATATGTTATTTTTTTTTTCATAACTATGAAAATTGAAAATGGTAGATTCACCCTGAAGGCATCAAAACTATGAATTAACACATGTGGGATTGTATACATTAAAAAAGTGTGAAACAGTTGAAAATATGTCTTTCTAGCTTCTTCAAAGTAGCCACGTTTTGCTTAGATTACGCTTTGCACACTTTCATCGTTCTCTTGATGATCTTCAAGAGGTAGTCTCCTGAAATGGTCTTCACTTCACAGGTGAGCCCTGTCAGGTTTAATAAGTGATATTTCATGCCTTATAAGTGGGGTCGGCACCATCAGTTTTGTTGTGCAGAACTCAGCTGGATACACAGCTTATAGTCCCACTGAATAGACTGTTAGAATTTGTATTATGGCAAGAAAAACGCAGCTAAGTAAAGAAAAACAAGTGGCCATTATAACTTTAAGAAATGAAGGTCAGTCAGTCTGAAAACCTTTTTAAATGAGAAGCCATGTCCAAACTTTTGTTCTGTACTATATATATATATATATATATATATATATATATATATATATATATATATATATATATATATATATATATATATATATATATATATATATATATATATATATATATATATGATTATTGATACAAGAGTGCAAAACAATCTACAAAATAAAAAAGTCCACCAATCAATTCAACCAAATGACTGGTAGGTGAAGGTGGAGGCAAAATAGTAGTGACTAGTCTCTGTACCCATTCTGGGTTCAAGAAAATACAATTAAATGACTTATGTTCAACTTTACACTCGACACCAGCATAACATCATCATTTAGCAGAAAAAATTGATGGAGAGTAGTGTTTGTCATGAGTAGTGTGTGGTATCCAAGATTTGTGATGGCACAAAAAAATCTATTCTAAACCCAGTGTTAATAATAATATTATTGTTATTAAAGCCAGTGTTGAATTGAGATCATTTCGTGCTGTGCTCTTCTAAAATAAATGATTTGAGACTAATTTTCTACTGTTTTGGTGCTAAAAAAATTACTGACAACAATTGAGCAAGATTGATATTAATTTCTGATCATCAAAGCACTATTGTTTAATAAGAATAAGCATTACCAAACCGTTTGAATTATATAAAAAATATATATTTATAATATTCATAAAAGTTTCAACATACATTTTGAAATAATAACTTCTCAAATACCATAAGCCTTGACCGAGGGAAGAGGTGCAACAGATCTTGACAAGACATCAGCACATATTGTGTTATTTTAAATTATTTTTACTAATAAAACACTGGGATTTTAATAGTTTTAGGGCTAACTATGATACATACAATATGAAATATGATATATACATACTTATATATGAATACATACAAATAAACCACAATTCTTTTCAAACACCTAGAAAAGATGCCATTATAACCTTCAAGTCAGCAATCCACTTCTTTTGAGGCTAAAGTAGTTTATTTATAGAAAAGGTTTGTCAGAGTGTAAAAAACAACACTGAAGCTTATTCAATATTAATGTATGCAGAGACAGAGTTACGTAAACTCTTAAACTATAGACTAATCCTCATTCATAAATGAATTTTGTGAGATCTGTAGTCTCTCAATGGGTGTAATATTGAGGCTGTGTCAGAATGTTACTTTACCTGCGCTTCTGAACAAGTCCTGTGGGGTGCTGATACTTTTCCCTGCGCCTAGAAATGGGAACATATCCTTCAATATGATCCCACAACACACACAGCTCTCTCTGCTCCTCACACTCACACAGTACAACAATACACCAGAGTCTAGCTTGCCCATCCAGAGACTCTGAGGCTCATTTCTGACAGTGACATCAGCACACAGAAGCACAAATACAGCAGACAACAAGCAGTGGAGCATCCATGGAGGTGGAAGCAGAAGGGAAGAAGTGGAGGATTCCTACAGAATTTCCAGGGCTAGTAGCAATTGTTGAGCTCTAAAACTGCATCGACTCACCAATGTGGCTTCATTTATTCAGATTAGGCTGAAGGAAATAATGCGCTCGGCTTAGTAGGCTTCCCAACAGGCACCCCGATATCAAAATTACATCACAAAATGACAACATTCTTATTTTTTGAGAAGGGTTTGATACTATGGCTCTGCATCAATTTGACATCAGGAGCCCACTGGTATATTCACTGAACTCTGATAGTACTGTAATTAAGTATGCAGGACATTTGCATGAAAGCTCAGTTTGCTTAACTCACTACAGCAATCAGTAATGATCACTGGAAATTAAGAGCAGCTTTCGGTAGGAGATGGTTACACGTCTACATTCATTTGCTTGTCTTCTGTACCTGGTGTGAATCCTGATTATTGTCAGCACGGTCTAATGGACCTAAAGCCCTCTCTATGAGTTAAAGGGCACAATCACTCATTTTTGCACTTCTGTGGGCAATTTAGAGTCACCAGTTTTTGTATTGTGTGAGGATAGTAATGCAGGAAACACATGAGATTAGAGGTGAACATAGAAGTTTTAATAAAAATCCATCATTGATAGAGTACCTAACATTGACTCACAGTGCTTTTCTGACAAGTTTTGACTATTTTAAAATATTAATTAAAGAAAACAATGTGCAATATCCCAGTGTAAGTGTAATATTCAGCTTTGGGACTGTAACTGTAGAAACACTAACATAACAACAAAAAAGTGCTGACAACTGAAATGTATTATTTTTAATTATTGATCAGATCGTTCAAAAAAATGTACAAAATAATAATCAACGCATCAACTTAAAAATCCAAGTATTCATTTTGTTTTTAATTCAGTTGTGGAAAAAAGTTCCAGATTTAAGTTTCAATTTAAAAATACTGGATACACTGAAAAAGTAAAAAATTACACTTGTCCCTGATCATACTCACCATATGTGTTAGATTCCTGCACAACGCAATTTCAGTTTAATTTAACAAAAATTTCCCTCCAAACGACACAGAGACAGTGTAGCGCCATTCGTGGCAATTTTAAAAGCAGCAGGGAAAATGTATTAAATTCAACTGAAACTGCGTTGTGCAGCAATTGAAGCAAACTTTTAGCCAGCACAACCGATTATGTTCAATCGGTTCAATTAATAAGTACATTGATAACTCCAAATTAATAATGGGTAACCTAATTGACTGCTTAATGTCATAGCTGTGTGGAATAGCTCTAGTACTGAAACTTCTCCCACTAATATCGTGCTGACTCCTCCTATACATCATGTCAGTGACCAAATCTCGTTCATTTTTACCTCAGAGGGCTGAGCACAGGTGCTCCTTGAAGGGGCCAGACTCTAACAACTGACTGCCAAGTGTTCTCAACTAAGCCAGAGGTATTCCAGGTGATACCCAAAAGTCCAGTGAATTCAAAACATTCTATATTGATCTACATTCTTTCATAACTTTTCCTCTTTCTTTGAGAATCAGAGTTCAGTGATGTGACAAAGTGCGAACTTTAATTGGCATGAGGGTTAAAGCGACTGCAGCAACTTCACAAGCGTTAAGCGATAAAGCCAAAGCAAATTTTTACCTGACAAGTCAAAACTGACAGACATGCTAAGAGGACGCATTGCTGTGAGAGAAACCCGGAGAGCGTGGACAAAGAGAAGAAGCAGACCAATAAATCCAGAGATTCAAACAATAGAATTAGTGACAAACAGAATAGATTACAGAAGCTCCTTTCAATGACTATCCAGACAAACACATAATTGATTTTAGTGAATTAATAATACTTTACCTAAATGTTAAAACCATACCAAACAATGTTCAGCCGTGAATTATATTATAAACATTAACTTGACCTTCATGAGTATTTCTTTAGAGATACAGCTAAAAGGAGCAGTATGCTAACACTAGCAATCAATAAATGGCTCTGGAAATGTCAAGAGGCGTTAAGGAAATGTGTTCGTTTCAAGTGCTGTGATCACTGAAAGTAGCAGTGCAAAATAAACATTAACATTTGCAAAGCTGTGTGTGTGCAGACTAACATAATGTTTATGTTTATGTCTCTTCTTCTCAACTTTCCTCCAATCTAAAAGTCTGTAGTGCATCGTCTGCAAGTTTACAAGTTTCATCTAACTGCACTGTAATCTAGGATCAGAAATGTGTGACAGTTTAATCGAAAGCTACTCATACCGTTGCCTAAATGCTTAGAAAAAAATAAAAACTGTTGAACGTGAGCATTGCTTTCACATTGAATCCTGAACCTTAGGGCACTTGTAACTCTACATGCACGCACCTATAATTAACTCCAGAAGTCACAAGGTGAAAAACACAAGCAATTCTGTAGAAAACATCTATATTTCTAAATGTAATGTAAGTATACTTATCTCGAAGGCAAAGCAACAAAATGAAGTCTGTTAGAAAAGTACTTAAATTAAAAGGGATCATTATTATTTGTAAAAAGATTTTTAAAAATGTTTAAAAAATGTCTGAAGGGGATGGGAAAAAAATTAGGCCAAGACAATGGTACAGATATAGAAAATATCTTCTACTGTTATGCATGTACTGTAGGTTCATAGTACATTAGGGCACAGTACACAGACCACATAGCAAGTGGATTTTTAAATTTGGCAGAAACAGTGATTTTTTCCAACATCAGGAAAGAAGTGTATTGAGATGCTGTTTGAAAATGTATCAGATATGAAATCAGTCAAACTGTACCAGTTTTTTTTAATGTACATACTGCACCTTTAAGACAATTGTAGGACCTTTAAAGAAACTACTTCTTTACGGAGTTTCTGGCTCGTTGATCGTTTAGCTGTAGCAGAGATCTAACAAAGAATGACTTTAAACTCAAGTAGAGACCACTGCAAAATTACTATACAATTTTTAAATCATTTTAAATTATTTAAAATGCAATGCAAAAACAACAGCTCAAAACAGAAACCCCAAAAGCAAGCCCAAAAAAAAACTAATGATGAACACACACAACCAACAATGACAACCACGGACCATATCTATTTCAGGTTTTCTACAATCATAAATCAAAATTTCACTTCTAATTTGTGCCTTTTCACCATTTATTTGGAGATCATTAGACTTAATCCCTTTCAGATTTAGGGATTTCACACAGACTTCAGGCAGAAACAACAGCCTCTTTTCACCAAACAAACTGAGAATCCATACATAGCAATCTAAATCTTCACTAAATCAGCAGGAACTCTGAAACATTCCACCCATAGGGATCAGCCTTGCTACAAGAGAGCCAGACTTATGCTCGAAACTGTACAAACCAGCCACCAAACAGCCTAAAGATCTTCATAAACATGTGCATGTTAATACCACCTAAGCTTTAACTACTTAATCCGACAACAAAATATCATGAGACCAAAATCAGAGGTCACACAGAATCAAATACTTTCTCTCTATAACCCGGTACATTTCTTACTGAGTTAATGAACTGTGCTCTAATCTAATATTGTAAGCAATAGAGGATCATTATATTTTGAAACATCTCCTAAATGCACTCATCGTCTACAGTACACACAGATAATGATGGAAAAAAATGGGGGATAGAGATGTGGTTAGGGGACACAGACTGTTAGAACACACAGTGTGAGGCACAAGCAGCCATGCGTGAGAATGACACACGGTCATCTTTGTGACGTGACCTGGGGAATTCACAGCTGTCATATCGTACAATTACATCAGCTCACACGTCACGAAGCTTACATTGATCTATTTGTTCCTTAAAAGAAACATTTATTTAAAAAAATCAATAGAATGTAAACATATAAATGGAACTTTAATGTACAGTATAATTTGAGGGATTTTCCTGTACATACAGTACACAAAAAGATCAATATAGTTGTTTCAGACATTAAATCAAGTCTGCAATTGATAAATAAATGAATCTCAAAGATTATTATAGGTTATATTGGGTATTATAGAACTTCAGGAGCAAAACATTGAGGATTTATCTTGGGTTGACAAAGAATTAAGTAAACTGTGCTATGATACAGTAAATTAAAAACACTTTTTATAATAATAATAGTAAATTTATATGATTACTATTTGGATTATTTCTATATTATTTGTATGTTATATTTTCCATTTAGTATTTGTATATCACAAAGTTCATATTAGAGATGAATGGTTCTGGAAAATAATATTTTATATAAATACTGGTACAATGAAATTATGCGTTATTCTTTGGAAAATGATTTATTTGTAATTTGTAATTAAAAGATCATTCCCCTAAAACGCATCTATTTCAAAATAGTCTCTGCAAGTCTAGAGGTCTTCAGTTTTTACAATTTTATCAATTAACTACATGTTTAACAGTAAGGTTATGTATATTTCATTTCCAACAGAGTATCTTTAGTCAAAACGTGATTTAGCTTATTTGTTCTGATTTAAATTTTGATTTGACCTTTTTCACATTTTCTTTCCTTTTCAAGTAAGCCTTTATAGTTTTAATCCCTCATTTAAATGTTTACTTAAAAAGTAACAAGTCCAGGAGTGCACTCACCGAGTCGACTCCTGCGGATCATATCAGGTGAGACCGGCCTGAGTTTCCTCTCGGACTTGATCTCCTCCAGGATTCTCTCGTGAAGACTCGGGGGCCTTTGAGGATGGGGCTTTAGTTTGCGGGCCGACACCTAAAACCACATTCAAAAATGAACCAAGACTGAAAGGAATATTTTGATGGAATAAATGTATGATAACTGTGTGTTTAGTCTCAGAGGATTTCAGAGAGTTTGAAATCTAAATTTGTTAGCTGTTAGTTTACTTGAATAATAAAGGTACTTGATTGACCATGGCAGTTTTAACAATCCAATCATAAAAAAGCTGCCTAATCGCTACTGCCTTAAGCTTAAACCGTCTAATAACCATTCAAAATAAGGTATATATGATTTTAAAGTTAAAGACTTTCAAACAATACATATATAATATTTTGATTGTACAAAGGATTCTCTGACCAATCAGAGAAGAGAATTTACTGTGAATGGTATTTAAATCTAGAATAATACTAAAATAAATGTATGCTCATCCGCTTTTGCTCGTCAGATATTATGAAGTTATTCAAAAGCTTTTAAAAACAAGAATTCCAATCAACATGACACAAAAACTGAGTAAAGGGAAAGCTTCCATCAGTCTGGATATCATGTCACTTATCACTTAATCACCCCTTCCCAAAAATATTTGCATATATTCTCATACTCACCGGATTTAATGGAGGTCTTGATCGAATGAAGTCCAGGATGATCTCATGAGCACTCTTTTTTAACCTCGGAGGAATGTCTCCATTGACCTGCAGCACACAGAAGCCACAAAACACGTTAAAGTTTGGATAGTCTTCATAATAATCAACAGTGAACTTGAACTCAGTCAATCACTAAAAGAATGCAAGCATGTTTCATTTCTAAATAAAGATGAAGAGGTGAGTAAAAAATAACATCAATCACATAAAGCTTCTCTGGACTGAATTAGCAGCTCCTCTATGCCTGTAACACCTACGAAATACTTAATTTAACCCAGAAGGAGGAGTCCCTAAGTCAGCCCTGGAGGGCTACAACTCTTGCTGGTTTTTGCTCCAACAGTTTTTCACGACACACAAATAGCTTCACACAAGCCAAAATGAGCTTAATTAGTTGACTCAGGTGTGTTGCATGACGGTTGAGGTAAAACTGTGCAAGGCAGCAAGGTTGCAGCCTTCCAAAAACTGCCTTTGAGACCACTGCCTCATAACTTCGGAATGACACTGTGAAAAGCAAACATTGTTGTGCTTTATGATGGTTGTAAAGAACAGCAATAAATGTGAAGTCAACTCTGCTGGTGGTTCAAAAAGGAAACTGCCTTGTACTTGTTTATTCAGGAAAATTAGGCATTTCTCTTTTCCTTGAGTATTCCATCCTCTCAAGAGGAATAGCTGATTTAAGAAACATGTATTAGGTTAGTAAAAAGAATCAGTAAAGCTTTTAAAAGTCAAATAAAAGCAAGTTTTATTGGAAAACCAAGAAGTCTATGTTGGGGGACGAGTGTCTGGTTTAAAGGTGAGAGGGGAGTAGAAAACACAGACAAACCCTGATTCTATGGCAAACTAAGCAAACACTTTCTGTTCAATCCAATCAGATTCCTCTAAGTCAGGGGTCTCAAGTTCAATTCCTGATGGGCCGCAGCCCCTGCAGATTTTTGTTCAAACCCCATTTCAAGAGACATATCAGTAGCTTTAAACAAAACCAGAGGAGCTTTATCAGTGGAATCAGGTGTGTTCAGTTAAGGTTGGATAAAAACTGACCCATACTTTAAGTCAGGAGTCTCTAAACCTGGTCCTGGAGGGCAGGAGCCCTGCACATTTTTGGTTCAACCATCATGAAACACACCTGTTGCACTAAGTAAGGTCCTCCAATTGGCCGAAGCTAGAGTAGTATGCATACTTCAGCAGGGTTGAAACTAAAATGTGCAGGGATGCAGCCCTCCAGGACCAGGTTTGGGGAACCCTGCTTAAGTGTTCTTAGGTTAGTTTGGGAGATGTTAATCTCTCCCCAAGAGGGGTCGTGAAGACTTTGCTTCATACAAAGTTCTTCCAAGGCAAATCATTTTAAAACCTGTTACTGAAATAACCATATTTTAATAATTGTTTTCAACCACAAGAAGACAGATACCCCTGGTTACCGAGGGTTTTAGTCAGATATTTTGGTGTGTTTATTTGATGAAGAATAAGCTTTTGTAGAGGATCATCTCCTCCCTTTTAATTAAATGTAATTAACTGACAAACTTCTGAAGAAGTGGAAAAGGACCTCAAATGGTTTACTCTACCTTTTAATTTTACATAAGGTATACCCAAACAGGCATACCATGTCCAGCAGGTACATCATGCCACTCACCATGACCTTGCGTAGTTTGTAACGTTTAGAGCGAATATCATCCATCAGCATCTCGTATGGAGTTAGCTGATACTCGATAGCTAGAGGGTTGTACTGGCGCTCTTGGACCTTCTTCAGCTTCACGCCATGCCTCAGGTCCCTCATCACCTGTACCCAAAACCGTGCCTGTACAAAATATGATTGGTATATTTAATCATGAAGGGTAATCATACTGATCATTAAATATGGAACAGAATGACTTCTTTCATCTCACCCAGTCTGCATTCTGTAGCTCATTCAGGTCTTTGGTGGGCTCCTCGATTTCTCCTTCCATCTTTCGCAAATTCTGAGAGGGGAAGATAGAATGAACATAAATTCTGAGGACTAGGAAAATCTTTCAGGACATACTTAATACTTAAACCAAACTGTTAAAAAAAAAAACTAAATTAAATAAATGGTCAGACTTACACAGAAATACACAAAACACATGTTTCTCACACATTAAATGAGCTAGATAATGTTTAAGCAAATATTTCGCCATGAGAAAAAATAAATCAATACAAAAATTTAATAAACAGCCCTCAATTCTATTTTATTAGTTAAAGTAACAGAAGCTTCTGAACGTACTTGGCAAAAGGTTACTCAATTTTACGATAACCTGGGATGTCCTAAATCTGGGGTTGAATGAAAAGCAGTCGATGCCACCATAATGGCTCTGGCTAGTTTGTAAATGGATTCAACCTCATGTGACATACATTCCCAGTAAGTGAGCCAAAATTAAACTAGATCAATATGCTGCTAATGCATCCTTTAACTACTAAAAAAAGTCTCCATTTACAAAAGTCTACAACTGCTGATGGCATGAGGGCTCTAGTAGTTAAGTTATTCATTCCTTTTAGGACCTAAAATGACATTTTTGTAAAGAAATTGCTTTTGAGAAATGTCGTTCTGAATTTAGATCTCTTTGCCTTAGAGACTTAGATTATATAACTCCAGCCTAGAACAGTAACCTATTCTTTGCCCCCACCTGGATCTCTTATTAAATTCTTCAAGTGATTTTGAAGTCTTTCATCAGAGGTGAAGCAGAAATTCCTCTAATCTTGGCTACAGAAACAAACAAATCTATTTGGCATGAATGAAACGAAAATAGAAACTGGGCTAAAAATATCTGAGCAGAAAGTGGCTGATTTTTTTTTTTACAGACACAATCTCAAAGAACACTTCCTTCATCCATAATAAAACTGTTAAAAAGTATGTCATGTTGTCGCACCTGGGTTAAATGAGTGTGATGTCAATCTTATCGATATCTGAAGCACTTCAAAGCAGTTTCTTCTCTTTTTAGTTCTAAATGAAATTCAGCTCTGTGTTTCAGAACAGATATTTTTAATACAAAACTCATGAAACTTTTGGGGATTACCAAGCCAAGATAAATGATAAATGATAAATCTATTTTTAACTCTCAATTTCATTGCCTTTCAATGTATTACTACAATCATGGTTTTCATTAATTACCTCATTTAAATATGTACTTGACTCAAACATAATAAAAAAATAAGAATGAAAATGTAATACTTAGCAGACGATTAAAGCAAACACCATTTATCAAGTTTTCGTGACTAATGGAAGTCTTTTTTAGCCCTCTAATAGTGGCCTGCAGATAGACGCCTATGTCATTTAACAGTCATCTACACTTAGATGCAGCCAGTCATACACAGTGAAACTTCTTTTTATAGCAAACTATTTATTCACACGAAAACAGCTGCTCCTGTTTCGATGTGAATCATGGGACATCTCAGTGTTGTTGGTTTAGGTCTCTTTCCAAGTAGCAAGTTAATGCAAACTAAGAGTAAGAAAGAATATTTGTATGGGACATGGTTTAGAATTCATCCTGTTCACATGCCTTCTGATGGCATGCTACAATTTAACAGCCACATTCTGCACAAAAGGGGATAATATTCTGATTATTTAGCAATAACACCAGCTTATGAGAATTCAGTGGACTACAGTGTTGCATAACTCATGCTAAAAAAGAATCTTTGGCAAGGATTAGCGCCGTATATATATATATATATATATATATATATATATATATATATATATATATATATATATATATATATATATATATGTGTGTGTGTGCGTGTGTAGTCTTTCTTTATATTTCTTGAGGCATGGAATTCAAGTGGTATAATTTATTTATTTACTGAATATTAAACAGACACAAGGGATCAGTGAGGTGTATACCTTGACTAACTGTACTTTTAACTTTAAAGGGGTTCCTGAATTTTGTATTTATTTCTACACTGTTCATGGGAGTGTTTCTGTATGGCCAGCTAAAAACAGATTTCAGAGCTGTGTTATGCTCAGAGCGTCTGAGAGAGAAGTGAAGCGACTAGTGACTTTAGACATTGTTGGCTCCAGAAAACATGTGTGACACACATGCAGGGTGTGTTGAGTCCATCTTGATGGCCTGATTTGTGTTATTTGATTATTCAGTTGCATACTGATGCATATCATTTGTGGTATGCTCTGTAAGATGTGATAAGATGGCTTGCGATAATTATGATAATTGTGGATGTGCGTGATTGAGTGCGAGTTGCTGGAAAAAAAATGGCAAGAAAAACCCAAGGACGTCAAGGGAATAAACTGCGTCAAAACAAATGCTAGCATAGAAGCTTCTGATCAGCAAATAGAAATTCAGGGTTAAGAGTTGACTGCCACCTATTGAAGCAGCATACCTTTTCACAGTGTTTTAAGAGGAATCTCATCATACATGATTGAGTTTTTTTTTTTATTTGTTTTTGTTTTGTTTTGTTTTTTCAAAAGTATGCTCATGTAAAGGGTACAAAACATCAGTTTCTAAATCTGCCCAGGCTTGCGAGTACATGTCCTTTGAGTGTCCTTTGAGTACAAGAACGTTGAGTGATGGGTCTGCATCACTCAAGTATCTTCTCACTCTTTTCAAACGATTCCTCTGTAGTGAGGTGTTTTCTTTAAAATGGCCTCTCAGATCTACGCACATCTGTGATTAAAACTGTAATTAAATGCCTTTATGCTTTGAGATCAACATATGAATGAATGGCTTAAAATAGCTTAAAAATTTGCTTTGTAAAAGCTGAAACTTTTTAAGCATTTTCTTGACTTAAAACCACTAGTTTCATCCAGTAACTAGGTAAACACTGTTCAAGAAATTACTTTTATCTCATAGACCCAAACATGCTCCTCATTAAATGTTTTTTGGTTTATCTTTTAGGCATTTTGTTGTTGTTTGCCCAGACAGCATGCAATTATTCGTACTTTATTTGGTCCAACCTACTGTAGTAATATTATTTATTTACTTTTTTGTGTAATTTACAGTATGTACAGTGCCAAATAGATGAAAATTCCAACTCAAAAACAGTGAGTGTTATATAGTCGCATCAATGTTGGGATAATAATGAGGCTCTTACCTCTTTGGCACTCTTTATCTTCTCTAGGAAGGTACGGAGCTCCTTGGTCTCTGCATACAGGGCTCGACACACAGCCTGGTAGTGGTTGGGAGCATCTGAAGGGCTAGGGAGATGAGATGTGCAGAGCTGGAGAAAGAAAAACTCAGTAATTCAAGTACTTTTTAAAAGATTGTTACAAATATTCATATGAAGGTATTTTTCTCAACTGTAGCAGTTTTCTAAAGAATTTTACACTTTCTGGTTCCCTGCTGATAAATGGAAAAAAATAATATGATGAAAACAACGAAGTACAAAGTGTGCTGGAATGAAATGTTAATTACTGTGGCAGCACTCTTTCGGAAATCATAGAAAAAAAAACTTTGTATTAATTACAATATGCAAAAAAACCCACCTGACCATTGCATGGGTATTGTGCATTCCGATAATTGAGGGGTTGAATTGGAATCTGTTCATCATACGTTTTTATGGTCATTAACAGAGTTAAAATGGTTTGTTCTTAGTTTAAAAGTTTAGAAAAGTTTGAGTTGTTAACACTATTTTATTTTTAAGTATCATAACTATGTTTTGTATTGAAAAGCTGAGGATCCCATAAATCTGGAGGGGCTGTTTTTTTTCAAACCCTGTTTTAAGAGATATAGTCGATTTAAAAGGTAGTAGAATCAGGTGTGTTGCAAGAATGGTGAAGCAAGGTGAGACCTCAATTAATACAAAAACTAAAAGATATATTAGCTCATTTAATATTTACTCCTTAAAGTTCAAGTAAAATATCTTACATAACTTGTTTAAAAAAATACTTTTTGTGACTAAAACTATTTTTTTTCGATCGGATTTAATTAAACACAGCCAGGCATTAACTTCTTAAACAGTAAAAATAATTATATGTTTTAATAGCATGACTATTTAATTAACTATGTGTATTTTTTATCATTTGTTAAATGTAATAGATTTTAACTTATATGGATAAAAAAATATTTGCAACATGGTTGGATTTTTAGGGACAGTGGTGAAGAAGCCTAGCGATTCTCGTTTGGATACAGAATGTATTCTTAAAGGCCTTTCTCTCAAACTTAATTTCTCAATCAGATAAGATCACATATGCACAGTCACATTCTAGTAGTGTAAAACAAATACATAGATAAACATGACCTTTAATGAATAACTACACACTGAACCTTCCATTGATCATTTCATTATGGCTCATTTAACTTTTGATTTTATTCAAACAAGATTTTTTTAACCAGTTTCCAAGCCATATTAAGACATTATTGTCAAAAGGACCACAAAATTCAATTTGCTGAATACAAATTGTGTTCCTACAAGTTCAGCAAGAAAACAACTGCCAAACATTCCTCTGCATTCCCTTTACCAAGCAGATTAATCCCAACAACACTCCAGATTTTTTGAAACTGCACTATTTTTCATGCCGCCTCTTTCGTTCAGAGTTCATAGTGCAATGCACTTATTTTAGGTTTGATGCAAGACTCTGTCTGATCGTTTAATCTTTGCATCTTTGAAAAAAAAAAACCTCCGTCTGATATGCGGATTCTGGCATTACACATTATATTTCAACACAGAGCTTACAGCCAAACCCATAGCATGCATGGCTGTCAGGTCACAAACACAGACCTGTTTAGACTTCAGAGACACAGCAGTAATACTTTGAACATGACATATAATTTAAATACACAATTACATTAGTCAAAGTCATTTCCAACCGGCCTAATGGCATTTTTCTGCACACCTTCCCTTGCGCTCTGCCCTCTTCTGGAATGTTTTACACCAGATACAGTCTCTGTGACGTGTGGTCTTTGCTAAGAAATCATGCTTGACGAGACACTCAAGCTAGAAAAGCGAAAACACATTGTTAAACCTGACATAAAGGAGATAAGAAAAGTCAAACATGTGGCTGAGGAAATCAAAGGCTATTTTCCCCTTGTTATTTAATCTCCTATTTTTAGTAAATGGCGAGATAATGAAAAGACTGTTTATAATCTTCCACTCTCATTAACTTCATCTTCATGTCTTTTTCCATGTCTAAAAAGAGAATGCAAAAGGTTTCGGCTTGTGGAGTGTAATTACAGAGAGTCTCTTGAAGAAATTGAATGTCATGGTTTGTTTCTGGGCTTAAAGTTAAAATTAAGGAGAGAATATTATATAACCCATACTAAAAGGGATTTAGGGAAAAACTGTGAATATATTGCTAACAATATTGAGCACTAAAATGGACGTTGGGTTTTGTTTTGAATTAAATCACATTAGTAGTCTAACGATGCCGTTATCATAGACAGCACTGTCTGTTCATGCTGCTTCATTCATGGTTAGTTAAAAGCTTCTCTGTTAGTGCATTGACGAATTTGGTTATGATTAGAAGTGAGTGCTTGGAAGGCCTTTATAGAGTCAGAGAGTAATGCATTACTTTAGTGGAGCCAAGGGAGATGCTTCGAAACCGCACGACTAAATGGATTGTCGTAGCATCACTGATACCTGTGCATTGACATGCAGGATAAACAATGACACCTGCACAGAGGTTTAAACTTGAGGCTGTCTGTTACGCAGCAGAACATGGAAAGGTGGCCACAGTTACGACAGAATCCAACAGCAGGTTGCTTCACACAAACAGCAACAGTGGGCGGATAGATGGCGCATTGGTGGATTTGGCTGTTCTGTAACCGGAAGACTTGGAGGTTCGATCCCAGTCAGGTCCATTCTGCCGTTGTGCCCCTGGGCTAGCCACTTCAACCACAAACCCTTTATGAATGTGTGTGACTGGTGGGGTGTGTTTGGTGGTGGTCAGGAGGCCTTAGGCTTGGATTTGTAGCCACGTCCTGTCAGACTGCTGAGGGCTACCAAGGTAGCTTATCACCACCAGAGACACATAGGCCTGTCCGATAAGGGATAAATCAATAAATTGATCAAAATAAAGTTTGCATGCTGTGATGATTTTGTGCTTGGAGCGGTGGGCTACTGAATCAATTGCACAGTGACTTCGTAATGAGGAAATGATGCAAACCAGTAAGAATAAAAAGATCAGATCAAGCCTTTAAATATAACCTGACTTTACATTATCATTAATTGGCAGTTGGGCAACAACAGTTTTTATGAGAATAGTGCTCCTTACAGAAATAATGTCTCGATAGCCACGCATGTTTGAGACTTCATCAGGGTCTTCCTCTCCCTCATCCTCTTCCTCTGTAGCTTCATACCCCTCATCGGGACAGTCGGTTTCCGTCTCTGCCATGTTAGTCATGAGGTCAATGAGCTGCTCCAGAGGAGGGCTCAGTTCCCTCTCCTCGTGCTCCTTCAGACCAAAATCTAATGCCTTGTAGATCATTATACCCAGAGACTCAATGATCTGAAACACACAAACAGAAAACAGACACACATTCATCAGGGTTTTTCCAGCAAAAATCTATATAGTGATGACATCAGACTCTACACAAGTTATTTTACATCATCAGAGACATGGGTTCTTAAGATAAACTGGGAAGAGTAAAGAAGCTTTTGGATCAACAGCCTCATTGCAGTCTCATGACTCTCAGTGGCCTGCATGGTTTAATGTGAAGGGAATGCAGATCTTCTGATGAGACGATCATATCGTATTTGGCTCCAAAAAAAGGCATGGTCATGCCAGTGTCGCAACAAGTTGTAAGCCATAAAATCCTACTTGAGAACTGTCACAATTGAATAGTAAATATACTAATTATTAAGTGCATGACTTGTGCTCAAAGCAGGAGCATTGACCCGCTTAAAGAGAAAACGCCTGCCATTACCCAAGAGCTGGAGATCTCTTTACCCCAAACCTAAGATAAAAATTGTGTTAAAGGACCAGAAAACCCTCAAAACAAACATGACATCTGAATGTTGAAACATAATTGAAGACATTTATTGTGTCTTATGTTTTGGTGAATTTTTTGAAAGTTGACATGAAAGAAAGTATGAAAGATCCCTTTTTAAATAGGTTTGTTTTCGCAGTCATAATATGATAAAAACCAAAACAAACTAAAATATGAAAGGCTTTGTGCCAATATTTTATTAATCGTATAGATAAAGAAAAAAAAACACATTATGATTATCAACATTTCAGTCTCTAAACTGATTATTCTGAATTCAATTGTATGGTTTTGTGTAATGTTTAAGTGTTCTGTAGCTCACTTTTTGGTATTCAACAACAACATAAATCACATTTTTAATCATAATTTTTAGATACAATACACAATTGGGATATATGCATATACATATAATACATGCTAGTTTCTGAGGACACAAACATGTCTTTAATCGAAGAGTCATATGAACCGTCAGGGACATGATTGGCCAGGACCTGTTCTCTACTAATTAAATTCAATGATTTGAGAGTGAGCTGAGGTAACAGCAGCAGATGCAATTCAGAACACACTGAAACTCTGTGAATGCCTCACACAAGGAGACTGACATGACCCGACGACCAACTGAGCAGCAATCAAATCAAACAAACACAATTGACCAGCCAGAAAAGCTCATGAACAGCAAATTTCATCATGTCCTTCACCACCACAAATGGTAAAAAGCCTAAAATAGACTAGATGGAGAAAAAAACTTTGATTCCATCATTGCATTTGTCAACAAACTTGTCAAACAATCCCTATATTAAAAAAATGATTATTACATGCACAAAACATCTCATCGGCACGAACCAGAAAAACTGCATTACAATTTTTTCAATTTCAACATTTGAGGCTTTGCTACATGTCATCTTCAGCACACTAAAATAAACAAAGACTCCTTCAAATGACTTATCTGTAGATCAATATTGATTCAGGGACTCGCTGTCGTTTCTTACCTGCTATAATCATGCTGTGTTCCAGACACTAATCCTTGTCATGAGGAAAACAAATATTAGAAGTGTCCTGCTCTTATGTAACCTAATCCAGAGCACAAGAGCTGCGCTGCACAATTCAGAGCAGTGAAACAGCGAAGTGGAGTCTGAAGGGACATCAAATGCAGAGAGCGATCCCAATATTGAGTGCAACAGACAACAATCGAATAATTCACAACAGGCACCAATATTAATTTGCGAAAATAAGCTTAATAATCAGGAAATATCTTATATATATATACAGCATCTGGTAGGACATCAAAATCAGTTCTTGCTTACTCTCTAATCAAGCTAAAAAAGTGCATATTAAAGCAATCTGTGTTTGATATTTGATGTTAAATTCATTATTATAAGCAGAGTTTGCTTTGGTTGTGACACAAGATACATACCTACTAAACCAATGAGTCTATAAATAACGCTCTGGTAATTTGTCCCAGAACTCTAGATTCATGTACAGCTTGTGATCAAAAAAGTTATGCAAATTTTGGCAAATGAAGTTCTGATGCTTTCAGTTCAAGTACATATCTTGTTGCTCTTTTTTTTTTTTTAAAGGACAAAAATGAAAAGTAAATCCATTTTGATCCAGAAGAATGTATTATTAAAAACAATAATTTAAAAGTAAAGTGTCTGGCCACTGTAATTTCAGCTATTTATTAAAGTCTAGGCGAACTGCACTTATATTATTGATCTAGAAGCCACACATTTCTTTTGTTTGAACAAAATAAATAATGAATTGAAATTTGTAACAACAATACTAATAGCCTTCAATCTTTCAAACAGATGTATACCGCTGCTCTTCCCAAATGTGGTCAGCTGTAACACCTACTTCTGTTACACATCTGGGTGAGGCAGAGTATAAAGCAGCCTTAGGAAGGCAGTGGAGGAGGATGTCACACTATAAAGCAGATGCTGCGACAGCTCGTCATCTGCTAAATAGTGAAGATGCTGTTTAACACACCTCAGTGACCAACAGCCCGGCAGCAAAATTGAATTGTTCTGGCCTATACACACACACACACACACAATTATGAATATTCAAGTTTATAATGGTATGACATCTTTGTAATTATGCGCATCAAACTTCATCATAAAGTCTATTTTTGGTTTGATTTTCACTGTAATTAATATAACATTTTCTTAACATGTTATTTAAAACATTTATCAAATGAACAATTAGCTAACCTTACTGATAATTTATTGTCTAAATTGGTTCCAAAAAAGAAATAAAATGTAATTGGTATTGCTTGCAACACCATGCATAATATGCGCCCTGTTTTTTTTTATATATATGTCTTAAGATATTTTATTTTTAGGAGAAAAATAAACACTGGTAATACAAGTATATACGATATGATTCTGAATTAATTGTAATTACTTTAAATAATAATAATGTTATTCTTTCAGCAGCGGTGCTCCTTTTTTATTACTTTAACTATGATAATCTGTGAGAACATTGAAGACTAGCCCCAACCCAACCTAATAAACAAGATGAACACGGGACTCATCTCACTACAGTTCCTTCATTGGCTTGTGACTCAGGAAGGAATGAGAGAGGAATGAGAAAAAGAGAGCACTGATAGAGGATGGAGAGTAAAAGTCCTGACTCCTGACACACTAATACATGCAGAGTTGATTCTAGTCAGAAGCACATGATGTTGATATAAGAGGTATGTTACCAATTTCCTCATCGAGTTTTATAAGAACACAAGAGAAAAACATAATTGGATGCATCTAATCTGATCTTTCCTGTACAAATATGCCCCAAAAAAACATGAAAATAATATCATTCCATTTATATTGATGCTGAGCTGTCTTCCTGTCTCTTTTTCAGGAAGTCAAGCTATCACAAAACAACTCAAAACAGTCACAGACAGAGAGTTCATGAAATCTATGATGTTTTACCTTGCAAATTCTTGTTTCTGAATTTTCTAAATAAACTAATGCGACATTTTAAATATTATCTGACAGTCTACCACGACAGATCCCACGATGTTAAGGTTTATAAAACAAGTAGGTTTGACTCTGAAGATCCTCCCTAATCATCAATAATAAGAGTATTACCTTTAGAAAAAATGAGAACACAACAATAACAAATTATTTATTTTCCCATAAATTTGAATAGTGTGTTTAACATTTAAAATGTATTTTTTATGGCCGCTTAAGTTAATTGAGTTCAACCAATGAGTTACATGTTTAAGTGTACATATTACAAAAAACAGAAGTGACAATTTAGAATAAATGCTTGATAAGTTATTGATACAGGGTATACAGGGCAGCAAGAGCTATTTGTGCATTTATAATCTCTATTGAGGTAACATGGCACAGCCTTCACACAGATGTGAGCAGCAGCAGTCAGCTTCCTGCTCAGGCAGCAGCATGTGGCTCTACACACATAGAGCACATGATGCGTGAACGAATGTGTGCATGACTGCATACATAACAGCCAGTGTGAGTCTGCAGCCACAAACAAACACTCTTCATATACTGAATTTCCATCGGAACTATTGCCAGACTATATTAAATGAGTACCATATTCCTACGCTGAACAATATGGCTCTCAGAAAGGCCTAATCAATAGCATGCTCTGCAGAAAGCTAGATCAGTTATTTATAGGCTGCACACTCTGAAGATGGACTATCGAATCTGTAGTACAGACGGGATGTTATGAGGGAAGCTCTAACACTTTCATTTCACACCACTTAAGTCTATTCTCAAGAGATTTTCTATGCAGCAGAGGGCATACTTGGAAGCCATTCCCATTAAACAACTAAATTAATACTCTTTGAAAGTTTTTTGTGGTTATGATATTGCTTAAAACATTAAGTGTTCTATGCAAAAGAAATGTTTCTGTAACAAAATGTATTTGTTTTAGTCAAATAGAATATTTACATGTTTATGTTCGCTAGTTGTATTACTTATCGCTTGTCCACCGGATATTGCAAAAAATGCACAGCGAACATGTGAGAGGAGAGAGAGAGAGAGAGAGAGAGAGAGAGAGAGAGAGAGAGAGAGAGAGAGAGAGAGAGAGAGAGAGAGAGAGAGAGACTCCTGCAGCAGCTAAAAGCAAAGCTAGCAGCAACAATGCATATGTTCAGATGTCTTAAGCACTTTATTTTGCGGCTCGGCTCATGTTTTTGCATGTAAAATAACAATAAGATCTTTTCTTTCATGCTAAAGTGAAAGTGAAGTTAAAGTGGCCAGATAAGTTGGTATAAGTGACACATACCAGGAGTTTGTGCTCTGCATGCAACCCATTACAGTATGCACACACAGCAGTGAACAAACACACTGTGAACACACACCCGGAGCAGTGGGCAGCCATGGCTGCGGCGCTCAGGGAGCAGTCGGAAAACTGGTGCCTTGCAAAAAAACACCCCATTATAGTTTTTGTGTAAACATATTGGTGTTTTGGTAAGAATGCCTAGTGATAACACAAGCAAAACCATATTAATTTAGAAAAATGCATTATTATTATTATTATTATTATGAATTCTGTACACATACATCTTTCCATCCCTGTTTCTGAACAAAAAGAGAATATAAATAAACTTCCTCTATAGCATTTCCAAGTAATTCAATCTGAGCAGGCTTTGTTAATATTTGACTTTCCCTGTAAGAAGAGAAGAAAATCGTTGAAGGAAAGAAAGACTCCATGTGGAACTGACCAGACAGATGGGCTGCGAAACATCCTGCATTTCTTACCACAACACTGCAGCTTCACTGCATACAACTAAAACCGGTTTGACCTTCCACTGCAACTGGTTAAACCCACAAGAGTGATATTTGAACCCACTCCGGTTTAAACTCACTCTATGAGATGCAGTTGTTTTGCTTTCTCCCAAACTCTATTCTGTCTCTCACGCCGAGCAGAACAATGAAGACACTGGCTACTGTTCTCTGAGCCCTTCTCACATGACATCATGCTCCGAGGCAAAGTTTCTTTGCCGGTTCCCAGCGTCATACGGAGATAGACAATAACATGCTTTTCAATTCACACAAACTTTTGAGCAGATATTTAGGTCAGTCCATGAAGCACCCTCCAAGCAATACAGGGTCTCGAAAATACCTAGCTGAACTTTCGCATTTGCTTAAAGATCAGACACTGAGGCTCCACTGAGAGGGGGGTTTTAGTCATGCCACAGGACCCAGTGATCTTCTGTTCCACTGCATGCAAAGAACACGGACAGAGAGAGAAATTAAAAGCATTTGTATTGAAATGTAAAAGATATTTTTTATTGCTTAGAGGGCAAATTTATGTGTGAAAACACCAAGTATTGGTTTTAAATAGATATGGTTTGTTCACCTTTACAAAGTAAGAATTTTCAAACTTGGTTTTCAGATTACCCACCAATTTGCAGAATCGTGGAAATTCCGATTTCAAAATTCAAGAAATTTCAAAAAAACATCAAAGAAGCAAATAAAATTGTGATAACTTCATATGTGTAATATATTTGAGGAAAAATAACGAATAAACTAAGTCAAAACAATAAACAATATATAGATTTTGTAGGAAACAAAATTGAATAAATGCCATTAGTTTCAACTAATTTAATCCAAATAAAATATAAAATCAACCTAAAAATTATATGATAAAAAACGATTTCACAAATCGTTTTTTACTTGAATTTAAGTTAAATACATTCCAAAAGAGATGAGGTTTCAGGAGAGTAAAATACACTTCATTAAAATGTTAAACAAAAAAATAATAAAATAAAATAAAAAAATTATTCAGACAAATTTAAAAATGTTTGTAATGTTATTTAAATCAACAACAATAAACCTAAGCAAAAACTAGGATTAAAGAAAACTCTGAGGAGGCCATTACTTTAGATAGTCACGATTTGATTATAAACACTCTTAAAAGCTTGCGAATTTCCATGAACATTTGGTTCCCAAGGTACACAGGCCCCCTACTCTCACAGCAGTTTGTCTTATTCCAGTCGAGTGCAGTCAAAGGGCTGACAAAAGAGACAGTGAGAAAGTGAACGAAAGAGAGAAAGTGAACGCTTACATAATAACTGGGATACATCCAAAACCCTGCAGCAAGGTGGCCATTCGTTTCCTCAGATGAACACTGCCCTGTACACAATCTGACACAAAGATCCAACAGAGGAAGTCTGCCTCATTCAGCTGAAAATGAACTTATCTAGTATTGTGATGGAAAAGATTGAAGGGGTAACTAAATAAATTTTGTCTGGGATGACAAGCCAAAGATGTATCGTCTCTTTACTACAAAACAAATGTTGATACACTGGGTAACAGATAAAGTTCTCACCTGTAGGAACAGTGTTAAGTTTAATCAAGTTAATCGTCAATGTAAGTTACACACCACCGCTTTTGCGGTGTCTTAAAAAGTGCAAATTTGAGAGCAAGTCGGATTCACTGTGTTTTAACAGAGCATGTTATTCACAAAAATAGCAGCTCAGTGAATCAAAACATACTTCAGAAAAAAAAAGATGGTTGAATTATTTGGCCGGGATCTTTTAACAGCCAGATTTTTGCTACATTATCAAAAAAAATTGAGAAATATAACCTTTTTAAATAAAGGTCATACTGACATCCACTATAAAATTGTATTCATATTGGCACAACTATCTAATATGACATAAACATGAAAAAGAAGGCCCATAAAGAATTAATGTTTAAGTAAAACCAATCATTGAAAAGAAAACAGACTTCCATGTTTTAAAACTTCTTTCTTGAGGCATATTGCGTACTTACAAAAATGGGTGTAGGCCAAATGGCATCGATGTGAAAAGGAGTTTTAACTTTGTGCGTCAATAATGTGTGACTGGGCTAAAACACTCATACACTGTGCCTTTGCCTCAAACCCACAATCACACAGTCAGCTGAGGAGCGGTGATACTGCTGTGCTTTTTAACATTCTGGTTTGTGATGTGAATACAAGAGAAGCTTTCATGGGAATAGAGTGCAAATGCACAAATAAAAATAAAAAAGTTAAAAGCCGAGTATTTACAGTCAGCCACTAAAGGAGAAGTATCAATAACAATTGCTTCAAAGGTGCTTCACTGGCCTTGCAATCAAAACCGATCTGAAACACAGCTAAATTAAATTGCCACATTAAATTAAAAGGCATTCGAATTACATGTAGATCTAAAATTTACTTCCATTGTTGAAAAAAGTAGGAGTTTCTTGATTAGGAATCTTTGCAACTTTACCCAATATTTAACACCCTGGCTTCTTCTAACCCTCTTTCTTTGAAGCAAGAATGCATCAGTGGTTGCCAGCCTTTTTCTTTAGTTTGGGCTACTTGTACAGGAACTATGAGATTCCTGGAGCCCTGGATGTAGAGGACTGGCATGTGACAATTTTTGTAACCTTAGAGGTCATGGTATAGAGGTTTATCGGATCCCCCCTAGCCATTCACCTTCCTCAAGCAGTGCAAAACTTGTTTTTTTTTGTATTCTCAATAGCCGTGGGGGTGCTGGTTTGCATGGAATGAAAGGATACCCCAGACACAACCTTGCTGGACTCACTCATCAGCAACAAATGCAATGCTAGATGCAAGAAATCATCATTTCTACCTGAAGGTGCTGTATACCACCAGTCCATGAATCTGAAACTTTTTACAGCTGAGATTGCTTCTAAGTGTGTACTTGCAGTGGAGCATGTACTGAGTCACTCCAAGGATTTTGTCAACAAAACATTTTCTTTTTAAGTTCAAGAGGTTAAGAGGTTAAAAAAAAGGTTAAGGTTGATCCATTGTTATTAATAACTGATAAAATAAATTGGCCTATCCAAGCAGCTGGGAGCATAATTTGAAATGTTTACTAAATAAATCCAGAACCCATGTAAGCGCTGTGTTACTTGTGGCTTTTAGAGGTTACTTGTGGCTTTTCAATGGTTCAAGATATCACTCGAACCATTGAACTGAATCTCTGGCTTAATCTTCTTGGTCTGAGCACCTTGAAGCGGGAAACTTGGTGATCCTTACAAATGTTCAATGAGCTGCCAGGAAACCTATTGCTCAAAATCAACCTCAAAATCTCTTTCATCTCAGAGCTTTGAGGTCATTTAATGAGCTGTATGTGAACCAGTGCACAGTTATACACCAGAAAGCACAGTCTGGTTTAGATAGAAGAAGTTTGTTTTTAAACCGGGGTTCCCTGGTGAGACATCAGTGCTTCAAAATGTGTTTATGAAGCATCTGAGTCCTGCCAGTGGCACAGAGTTAATGGAGGGAAACTGGGTCAGCTTGCTTCGATGTCCAGGGGCCAGGGAGCAAGCCAAATGAAGCCCTACAGAGAACACTTCCACAATCAGCTCCATTTTGAGGTTTGATTGAATGACACGTTTGGGACAAGACACTAAATAGCTAATAGTTAACTAATAAACCAATACTTACACTTCAAGGGGTGTGGGCAGTTCAATATTGAATAGTAATAGAAACACTAAGAGCACTAAAAAAAGTTACCAAATCAATCGTTGACAGTATTTTTTATTTCTACTATAATTTTTTTGCCCATTTGCAATTAATAATTTTAACTTTAAATTATGTATTATTGGACACATACCTTTTTTGCAGTACATCATAGAAATACATTTTGATGCATTACGAGGTGTTTCTGAAATCATACTCCTACCGATGTGTCTATTTAATCAAAAACACAGTAGCTAGGTCATGGACAGTCTTTCCACACAGCCAGTGGATGTGTAAATCTATAGCAAGACGTGACTTTCAAAACATTACTCAATTTGACCATGAGGGTGAGGTCTTAAACATGGAAACTTCAACATCACATGATCCCTGGGAAAGAGGTGCAGTCACGCAGAACAGAGCACACACACACACACACACACACAAACGCACACACAACCCCGCCTATTACTGCCTTAGACAGGGAAGGCTTTATGAACCACAGGACACCTCCACCCATAGATCTGATCTGACATGAAAGTGTACACATGAGAATGAAGAGTGCCATCTTTTACTCGCCCAAATGCCAATACAAACACGTATGACTTTTATTTGACTGGGGAGCACAAAAAAAGATTTTAACTGAGGAATGTGGATAATCAAGAAGTTATTATATCAAAAGAAGGTAGTGGACATTCCAGCCATTGTTTGTTCCATCAGATCATTTAGCGTATGCCTCCCAGAACATCCACAACAGATAGGTTAAATGCTAAAATATTAACTTATTCTCAGAAGACTGAACTGTAACTTCTCAAAAATGGTAACAAAACTGGCAGCAACTTAACTCATGTAAAAAAAGAAAAGAATGTAAAGTATTGTATATATACACAAATACACACACCCACATTATATGCATATATATATATATATATATATATATATATATATATATATATATATATATATATATATATATATATATGTGTATGTATATATATATATATATGAGATGGTTACTTAAAGTAAAATAGCAGATTTAGAAAAAAAAGTGATTTACTATTTTACAGGCTGAGAATTCATTAAAAAATTATAATTTTTGTGTGATTTTTCTCCCAACTGTAAATGCTGTATGCACCAAATATATGGCAAAAACAAATGAAGATCAAAACAACAACAGAACAAATAGAATTGAAACAAATGAAAAACTCCAATTGTTCTGTCTTGAACAATATTAGATTCTTGGTACAAAGAAATAGCTTTTCCTTATAATCTATTAAAAAAAAAACATTTGACATTTTGTCCTCATTTAAAACAACAGACTTTTGACAAAAACTGAAGACTAATTTAGAATTCCAGCTAATTTTTGTTGGCATAAACTCCAGCATAGTTGCTCATCACTCCGTCAATAATGTTTTCTAAAATGGTTTAGCTGGGTTCTGCATCACCTCTTCATGAGCAGAAAGATTGATTGTGTGCAGTTGAGGCTGGTCCCTGCTGTTCTGTTCCCAGAATATCCTCTCATCAAGTCACGGGTCTTTAGAAGCATCTTGAGCACATCGAACAATCTAGCTCAGAGGAAAACTCTAATGTTATCATGAATGGCTGCATGTTTTGTTTTGTTTTGTTTTGTTTTGTTTTTTTGTGCGTGTCAGTGTGTGTGTGCGTGAGGGCAGGAGCTTGATTATGCACATCCCCTCTGTGGTCCCATCTGTTACTGCTGAGGCTAGGGGTGTGCAAGATATGTCATTTACAGCTTCACGTTCATGCTTGCCCAACAATACCAAAAATGAACATATTGAGTATTCATTCAAAAAAAATTACAGAACGCTATTTTTCTGATGTGAAATTATTTCCATACTAACTGAATTTTGCATTTAATATCATATGGAGCAGAGGCATTTCTTGTAAAACAAAATTTTTAATGGCATACATTTTGGTAAAAAGCATTGTTAGTTTAAAAAAAAATTCCACACTAAAGTACACAAAAATCACATTTAGCTAAAGATATATTACTTTTCAGAGTAATGTACAATTCTATAGAAAACTTCAAGTATGATGTCTCTAGTTCAATACCATTCAGAAAGAATCTTCACATTTAACTTGACAGTCTATTGCAAAAAAAAGTTGTTTGTAAATTTTTTTATATTTTATTTTGGTACTCGTTTAAATGATCCTGAGCAAGAAACTAATGGTAAAAATTTTTCAAAAGTAAATTGTAAAAATATGTTGTAGCCATGTTCTAAACACTAGAGCTGCAGCCAACTACTTCAGTATTCTTTAAATGAATTGTCTAATCAAATGAAATATCACATGAATATAGTGTGCGAAACTGCTGAAAATATGTCTTTCTAGCTTCTTCAAAGTAGCCACCTTTGCACACTTTTGTCATTCTCTTTAAAAATCGGTTCATTACTTCAGATCAGACAATAAAGTGACTGTATTTGATTAAAATACAGGCACATGTGTATTTGAGACCAAATGTGAATGCTATAAAACAAATACTGAGCTTAGTTTGTATACTGCCAGTCACCAGTTCTCAAAGCTCTCCTGTTCAGAATAACATCATAACGCAAGATATTGCATTCAAACTCTCTCTGCATGGTAAAAATGTGTCTGAATAATTGCCCCAAAGCTACTTACAAGTGTGCTGGAAGCTCTAGAAACCAAAATCCTGAACTTTAAGGGTTGCAGTTGTCACGCCAACAAAGAACAGACAGCTGAAAAATGCCATCTAGACAATGAAGTTGCTACAGACACGAGTGCATTTGCAAAAGCCCCTCACACTGCCTGCTAGTTTCACAAACACCAATCATCTCCAACCAAACAAACTGAAAGAAAACTATGTTTTTCCTCCAAATGATTTTCGAGCTGCCAAATATAGCAACAAAATTAGTCATTTTACACAAACTCAGAACAAGTCTAACACCTCCACAAAAACGAAAAAGGATGACTCACCTCTACTGATGAACTGACTGGAATGTGTTTATCTGTAATGAAGAAAAGAGAACAAAAAAAATCAGTTTTCAGACACAGAATTTGCATTCAACATGCACTTCTTGTACGGTTGCTAAGCCCAAAGTAAGTTGGTTGCTAGGGTGACTTAACACCAAAAAAGTCTGTTCTTGGTTGTATTGACCTTATTTTCCAATATGGCCAGTTTTAATTCTTGGCTCTTCTACTCCGCATTATTCTAGTATTAATAAATAGGTCAGGGTCAATATCTGAATGAGAACTAAGGTTTAAGAGGACAGACATTAAGATGTTCTTATGTCCTGTCAGTCAGGAGCATCCTCGCAATCAACGCTAGAAAAGCCAGCTGACCTGAATCTTCTGAACAAACTTTTCAGTCTCTACCAAGGTTGTTACGTGACTGTTTTGACCTTCATTTTTCATCTAATGTGCCATATATTGTGATTAATCTTGAACAAAGACAAAAAAAACAACTAACTTATTTAGAGATTTAATTAAGGGGTTTTGCTAATAAAAGTATTTTATTAACCAAAGGCTGCTTTTACAATTCACCAGAGGAAATTCTAATTAATCTTGCAACGATCATAATATAAAAATGTACTTTTGTGCCTTAACATTTATGGTATTATAGTGACTATAAGAAAAAATATCAGACTCTAAGTGAAAAGTAATATACTGAAAATGATTAGGAGAAAGGTAAAACATTATCATTGAATTAAGACGGGTTTACATCATGTTTGAAACATCATTGAATCGGTACTTTCTCCTTTTAATCTAAATGGTATATGTAAAGACCCTTCCTGAACATGCGATTTTTGTCAGATTTGTAATCTAATTATACCCTGAACCTATATCTAAAGTACTTTGGACAATTCAAACTGGAAGGTAAAATACAATACGAGCCCAATGGTACAGTCTTTCTCTGCAGAATAATGTAAATAGAATGTGGTTAGCAAATTCTGATTCATGGTAAGGGACATAGTGTCTGTATGTGTGTATATATATATATATATATATATATATATATATATATATATATATATATATATATAGATATATATATATAGTCTATTGCTTGATCAAAATCATATAGATAGGGGAAAAAAATACCTTTATTAAACCTTTAAATTCACAATTTCAAAGTAGATTTAGATTAATTTATTGATTTATTGTTACAGATATAACATGGCATACCTGCTGGGATCTTGGACATGAGCTGTTTACAGGAGATTGCCACAAAATATACAATCGAAGACACAGGTAACAACAGAAGCATACCGTAAATGATGCCTAACTAAAATGGTTTAATTACAAGATTTGTGAATAAGCACTAAGTTCTATATTTATTGTTGCACAGCAGTATTTAAGACCTATCTTTGTTAAAGCCAGCAGTTTACACAAACACATTAGATGCAGATATAAATAAATCTAATGAAGGTGAAATTGACCGTGAAGACCCCCTCCCCAGCTCTGAATTACAGAGAAGGACCCATGGGTAAACCCCAGACAACCTTCACATGAAATATTAACTCCAAATCCAGAGGAAACAGAATGAGGGGTGATGAGTGGCAGTACAACGACAGATAAATAACATCTGCACATGGGTTTGAATCCTAATGTCAGCCTTTCAGCCTTTCCTTTAGTGGCACTAGAGCTATAATGTTACAGTGTTAAAAGAAAGAGCCTCTTCTGGGACTGGCTATTTGGCTTAGACCCAGAGTTCACTGCTGCCACTAATGAATGAAGCCAGTGTCATTGCAACGGCCACTTTTAAAAATAACACAAAAAAATATCAACTATAAAAGAAATATGTGTAGAAAGAGAACAAATCGCCAACAGACCAACATGCAACCATTATATCATTTGACTCAATGGCGAAAATGTTATTGTCTTTGTTGAGTAAAAACATAGCAACTGTAACACTATATCATTCTGAAGATGACATAGATCTCTGAAAATATTTCTCTTTTACTTTGTGACCTGGTTACTGCAGACAGACATTCACAGGGGGTGTCTGGCATAAAAACTAAGATAAAATAGGACAATAAAGCAGGTGTAAACATTTAATTTCCTTAATGTTTCCCAATTTAAAAAAACCCCACTGATGATATGCTAAAGCGAAAATTGATTAAATGCATGAATGTGTCAGCAGAGAATATCAGTTTTCTTCATCTTTGAATGTATTTCTGTTAAATTTCCAGTGAAAGTAAAAAACACACATTCTGAGTGAAAACATGACTCAGATGTCTTAAAGAGTTTAAAATAATTTTAAATTAAATGTATACCGTACTGTATAAAACTCTATCAATTGAAAAAAATAGGGAAAGTAAAAAAGGCTTTCAGAAATATAATTAGTAACTGTTAATTTCTGTACATTTTAAAATGCATTAAGTGAACAAAAGAAAAATGTAACTCAAAACACTATTTGAAGCATTATATATCTTTTGACTTCAAATCAGAATGAAGTATTTTAGGTACTCTTGCACAAAGTCAGGGATTTTGTATGACTAAATTCAGTTAATGCGGTAAACCATCACACGTAGGGTAAAACCCAATTGTGAACTGAAACAGAAATAAAACAGCTTTGTAGGCAGCTTAAAATTACAAACAAACAGCTAAACTCTGCTACCAACGTGATGTTGAGAACAAACACAAGGTAGTTCCTTGACAATGTCTCTCCCAGTCACAGATTTCATACAAGACTGGGTTTTCAAGATCTGCTGTTCAAACTTTTGCACAAAAAATATATTTCGGTTCATTGATCTTTCAGGAAAAAGTTTTGCTTATCTAAAATGACCCCATTAGCCTTATCAAGAGTGCTTGCACTTGGTAAATATCATTATAGTGATAACATTTGTTCAAATATTACACTGCTCTGCATAAAATAAGCATGATTAAATATATGAGATAATTTCACACTTTTTTTTAATCATTTTCAGTACTCGATCTTTAAAACTCTGTGTCTGAAAATGCCAGACTCACATCTCCGTAATTACTGTCCAGTCAGCGTAATATGAACTAAACCCACATTAGCCTCGCCAGCAAACTGTCCCAAGACCACAAAATTCAGCAGACCGTTATGTTAGTTATTGATTTCTCCTCGATAAGGACCAACCGATCTAATTACCGGCTTGATGCTTGCCACTTATACTTAACATTAAAATGACACAGACATTATTTTTTGGTACAAACGTGAAAATAATGCTATCTGAAATATTATTCAGTAAATGCTAATCACACTCCAGATAAATACTGTAACTTAAATCCTATTATTAATCTAAATGGCAGGAAGCTTCTGGGTTCAGGACTATTCACTTCCAAAATCCTGTTAGGCAAATGATCGGATTGAGATGTCCTTCCCAATAATTCTACACTTAAATGACAGTTTTAACTCCCAGAGGAGAAGTAGAGGCTGAGCCAAATTTTAAAAGCCTCGGGGTAAAATTGCCAAATGACATTATGGCTGCAAATTTAATTGTACTCCTTCTGTCTGAGAAATCACTTACTCTAAGCTGTTTTTGGATGAATGAGATTGAGAACATTGAATTCCGTTACAATCCAAAACTCTGTTCTGCTTTCTCAACAAAGATTTACACACCAATACTGTGACACATTTGTCTCCATTTTACCTTACATTTTTTGCTGGGGTGAAAAAACTAGGTGCGTAACATTATCCAGCTGATAGCAGCTCTGAAAAGTTAAAGCGCATGTAACATTTAAAACAAGGGGGTGCAATTTTTTTAAACATCTAAGCAGTGTCTGTCCAGGTCCTCTCAATACAAACGTGTAGCCAATCAGTGGAAGATATCAAATGTAGGACAAGGTGCATTTGGCCGAGTGATGTTCATTTTTTTCAAATGTCAACACTGGATCAGAGAAAATCAACACCACACTTTGAAATTGATATATGCCTATTTTCAGAGCCAATGTTGAAAATTTGCAATCTCCAGGTAAAATGAAAACCCTGTAGACCAGGGGTCTCAAACTCTGGAGCCCTGCAGTCCAGCCGCTCTTGTATATGATTGTTTAAAAAAACAAGCCTACTAGCACTAAACACATGCAGAAATGAATCAAGAGCACTTCATTGTTTCTTCAGACGATTAAGAACAGTCCCTTTTAGAATATGTTTTACTATTTTGCTCTGGCTGATGTGTCTGAAAACTGCCCAATCAAACAACAGGACTCTTGGTAAATAACACATCATATTTTATTTCTGAACTGGAAAATATACTAGTATACAAAGCTTTTTTATGGTTTAGGATGCATACTTCTCTCCCTTCAGAAGAATCAAAACACATGGTTCATGAATGCAAATAACTTTACATCTCCCACTATTTCAGTAACCGTAGCAACTTCTACAACTCAAGAAATAAAATGGTCGACCAACCAGTGCAATTCCTCACGGTCTAATAGAATGTCTGGATCTGTTTTGCTGAGTTTGGCGTTAAACTGTGGAGGAGCTGTGGCCCTCCAGGAATAGAGTTTGAGACCCATATACAGAATAATAGTGCCTTCTTGGTATAAGCCCAGCTGATTGGCTTCAAGCTTGCTTTGGTACTGTCCAGAACAGTTTTTTAAAAAATCTCATAATGTACCTTTAGATATCTTCAAAGCTTTGTGTTGATAAATAGTTACTAGATGAGACTCAATGATATACTCTGAGATTTATGTTATGTTAATGTCATGTTTATGTTATTTCACAATATATTGTTTATCCCCTTCAGACCCTGCAGAATTCCAATGGACACCACATATTATACTATGAACTGCTTCTGGAAAATTTCCCTCAAATGTTATACATTTTTCCTGACATTTGGTATTTTTTAGGACACAATTTGTAAGGAGGGCTCAGCCACTTGTAATTTGAAGATAGAAAAATCTTTACAAAAATATGTTTTTGTGCACAGAGGGAACATAAAGTTTTAAAAGTTTTAGAACACCTTCGTTTACAGTTCGTATACAATCTATTTCCATTTTATCTCACTAGAATAGAAAAAAGTTTAACTTTATAATTAATAATAAGCCTTTTGCATTTTTGAAACCTAGAAATACATTTAGTAACTGACAAGAAGATGAATTTTAATGAATTTTCATTGAATAAATAATGAGGGTCATGTTAAATTCAACTTAATATTAGGCAAGAGTTCTTTTTTCATTTTCATGAAACCATATTTAAAAATGTGCACATATTAAAAGATAGCTTCTTATTTTTCAATATAATGGTCCTGTTTTTAAACGTTACAGCCAAATATGGAACTGTGCGTACTTAACCATGTAAACGCGTGCCATAATGAATGACTAATCAGTAATCAATATGATAAATATGGACACCAACACACAAACATTAGACCAAAGAGCAGCTCTTTGTTGCCCTCGTGACTGAACGAGCTTACTGACAGATCAATCACATGGACCCATTGTTTACAATACCACGCTGGACATTAACTATAATAGCGTTTTTACAGTAAAAATACGTCAAATATGAGAACAATGCCATAAAAATAAATGTTAATAAAACATCAGCAATATATAAATTACTACTGTAAATTATATCGTGTAGGCTGGAAAATGCCAGAAAACGCATGGTCAGCTACCAGTGAACTGTGGGCGTGCTCGCTAAAAACAGAAATATGCTTTATATTAATGATTACACAACCTAAATCTGAATTCCAGCTGTGGCACAGCTGTAAATGAATGGGCTCCTAAGCAGACCGTTCCAGCTGGCTTGAGCTGCGTCGATTATTGCGCATTTTCTCCACATAAAAGCCTCGCGTTTACCTGGATTGTCCTGCGGGAGTAACTGAACCGTCCCGTCTTTCCGGATCCGCACATCTCCAGGACCCGCAATTCGTTCAGGTGGACTCGCACCTGTCTCTTTCCGCCTGTGTTTCTGCGTTAACCACCTGCAGCACTGATAGCACACGGCCCACGCTTGCTCCTCGTTGATCGGCTGACTGTACAGCGTTAAAATCTCCTCCAAACACAGCTCCTCTTCCCCGTCGGTACAATCCTCGGGTCTCGCTCCGTCCCAGGGATCCTGGAGAGCCGACGCCGAGATTAACATTCCTTCGTCAGTCATTCTTTCACCCCAGGATTGACTCCTGACGGTGTGTTGGGGTTACAAGACAGAATAGGGGTATTTACGTTAGGTCAGTCATTTAGAAAGACACGCGGAGCTCTTGCGTTTGTGTCGGAGTCATGGACTGAACGCGTCTGTTCTGTGCCTCAGCTCTGCTGCTGCTGTGCTGTTTCTAATGAAAGGCGCAGCTCGGGCTCTTGAGTTTTCCGCGAGGTCTCAAAGTCCACCACTTTCAATAACGTCGAGATGAATGAGGTATATTACTTCAGGTAAATCTTTAACATTTGGGTGCTTGGTAAAAAAAAAATACTGTAACACTTTTGGTGACCTAATTCATTGTTAAGGGAAAGCAAGTTTATTTGTATAGCACATTTAGTACACAGGGTAATTCAAAGTGCTTTACATCGGAAATAAAGAGTAAAAAAGAAAGTACATTTAACAAAATCAAGCATAAAAAGGTCATATGAAAAACATTGATTAAAACAAAAATTAAGATGTGAAGGGCAGAGGTAAAATAGTTGTTCAGATGTTGGTGCTCAGTCGACAAAAGCACAACTAAACAGGTGAGTCTTTAGCCTGGATTTAAAAGTGACTAAAGTGTTAGCACCCTTGATCTCTTCTGGAAGTTGGTTCCATCTGTGGGCCGCATGGTAACTGAAAGAGTATTTACCTTGTTTGGAATTTACCCGAGGTAGATCTAATTTATTTGAACCAAATGATCTCAGCTCTCTTTTTGGTGTGTATTCACTGATCATGTATGTTAGGTATTTAGGTGCTAAGTGCCTAAGTACCTTATGTTTGGACTTATATACGAGCAGCAGAACTTTAAAATCTATTCTGAAGTAAAACATAAGTAAACCATGAATGTGTCATGAACTAATGATGATACGTGATTATTCAACATATATAGTAATAATGAACTCTTTAAACATGTACATGAGTCATGTGATTTAATACATAAATTCCATCCATCCATTTTGTTTTCAGCTTAGTCCCTTTATCTGGGGTCGCCACAATGGAATGAACCACCAAGTTATCCAGCATATGTTTTACACAGCGGATGCCCATTACTGGAAAACACCCACACACACACATACACTTCAGACCACTTTAGCTTACCAAATTGCACCTGTACTGCATATCTTTGGACTTTGGGCTTGGAAACTGAAGCAAGCCCACACGAACATGGGGAGAACATGCAAACTCCACATGCCAGCTTACCCTAGCTGAGGCTCGAACCAGCAACCTTGCTACTGCGCCACCGTGAAGCCTCTAATATTACTTACTCATTTCTGGTTGAAATACTTATGAAAGAAGGTAAAACAGAACAAAACAACATAAAAGACAATAAATAGACATTCTTTTAAACATAAAAGAAAATAAGTCCATGGACGCCAGGAAGTCTTTTTAAAAGGTCAAGGTGGCTTTGGAGTTCAAGGAGTTGGAAATGGTTACAAAACAAGATTTGAGTTCAGATTTATATCTGTGTATGGAAAGTTTAAATTATAGAATTTACATTTATGTTGCAAAAATACAATGTTTACAAGATGGTCCTCATTTCAAACAGTCAGGAAAGCCAAAGACCACATTGAGCCAAAAGTTCATATGGCTTTATAAAATCCTTAACATGACACCAGGAGACTGTACAGAACCAAAATAAGTGGACTGTGGAATTTTCATCAATCACTTTCTTTAAAGAGACTTATCTGGATACATCTTATGGATTCATCAAGAGACTTCTCTTGTTTTATTCATAAAACTTCCTGAAATGACAAAGAAAATGTTACAGTTTGACTTTCTCAATAAAAAACTGCCTAATCTTTAAGTAGTGGGAAATAGATTTTAATTTCACACTCATTCATTGAACCATCTATATTCAGGAATGCATTAGCATTCCTGTATACATGGACAAAAAAGGGTGGAAAAGAAGATAGACTTGTGTATGCACACTTCCTGGACGCCTATCTTTTATAAGATGATGTATGATGAGGTGTGTTTTGGAAGGTTTTAAAAATGTAATGTATTTTTTTGTTTCAAGGTCTTTTGAAGCCGGAATGAATTAAAAAAAAATAACTAAAAGATAATAACATAAAATAATAACGTTCTTCATTACAGGGATCTATAAATAAAGAATAACTTCATCAACTATAAGTTTTACAGCCCACATTTCAAGTCTGAAATGAAACACTAAGGAGTGGTAGTAGTAAAAAATGTTAGAAACTTACAGATGGTAACAAGTACAACTTCCTGTTCAATATGTCAGTCTGAATCCTAGATAATCATTAGTCAAAGAATTAAGATTTTATTCAATGATTTAAAATAACATTTCACCAAAATATACAATTGCTGTTATATTTTTAAATTCCAATTTAAAGCACAATTTCACAAAAAACCGTTAGTTGCTCCATCTAGTGGTTCAACTGATTTAACAGCACTTATATACTTATAATGTTTCAGCATGATTTATTCTCCAGCACCCAGATTAAGTTGACTGATGTGACTTTGAAATTTGGACTTGTGACCAGCGTGTACTTTGACAATGGTGCAAAATTGAAATTTAACACCACATTAAAATCAACCATATAATTCTGAGAGCTTTTATTTTTTATTCGTATAGCCATACCACAACAAGAAGGTCTCACTTAAAATTGGATCAAAATGTACGCTGTATCTCCTAACATGTTTTACTGAGACATCAACTCTATAAGATGGGAGTTTTAGCTCACAGTCTTCACAGAGTGCCTTCTATGTCAGGCAGAGATGTTTTTTTCTTCCCTGGCTCCTTTGTGTGAGATGAAATTCCCTCAGAATGAACTGTTCCTTCCTTCCACATTGAGTGCTTTGCGTCACTTATCTGCACAAACACACAAAAGTTGTCACCATGTCCAATGAAAGGCTCAATTTTAGTACAACATCTGTTCATTCACAGTCACATGACCATATTTGCAGAACAATACTATGTAGTACTTTATGACTCAGCCATCTTAAATGTGTAATGTATCATATATCTCAGGCAGGTGTTTCAAACCTCATGATTGTAGGATGGTCTCTGGAGGTTTGTGGATGTGTTGGAGGAAACTGTATTGCCGTGTTGAGATCCTGCATTAACCATTCTTCTGCATCTCTCTTCACAAGACCTGCCTTCCATTCCTGGACCTAAAGAGGTAGATTAACGAATCTATTTCAACACTGGAATTCATTCTTCTTTATTTTTGCCTCATTATGATATACTATTTCATATTTAGATCTAGGTAACTTCCAACACCTTACTACAGGCTTCCGTATAAACCCCATTCAGTCTACACACTGCCCAGTTCACTCACCGTTTTCACTTAAATTGTTGCACAGTTTGTTGTTTTGGACCATGGGGTGACAAGCATGCAAAAGAAAATGGTGCAAAATCCACCCAAAAGGGACTTTTTTCTTCACCAGATGCTCAAATATGCTACAGTGATACAAAAAAGATAGTAAAAAGATAGAAGTTATGGAGACTAACTAAGTAGCCCTGGTTTCACCCAGCAAAAGGCTTCTGGTTAGAATAATGATGAGGAAACTTTGTGGTTGATTTAGCTTTTTTTGTCATATGTCTGCTCTGGAGGCTCTCTGTTTCTCTTGGATGCACCATAGGAGATGACTGGAACTGTAATTCATCAAATGACCTCTTGAGGTTGGGGCCAGCAGTGAGCAGATTCCAATTGACACCAGCGATAAAACTTTCAAGTGCAGATAAAAAATCACGGTAAATTAATAATGCTGTTTTTTCCTCTATAATTTTGTCCTTTATGACACTGGGTTAAATAATTTTATTTCAGATAACTGTGGGGTGGGGCTACGTCATGAGTGATAATCATAAACCAGCTTTGAAGAGAACAAGCTTGAGTGTTTTATTATACACTGTATCATTAGAATACCTTTTTGTTCATTTTTGCCTGCCTGCCTGCTAGCGATGAACTGCCAGAAAGGAAATGGCTGACCGTCGCAAACTTCAGAGACTTCAGAAACCACTACATAAATACTTTTGCATGGCCTCTGGTTTTGGGGTATACTATGGTCCCACTAGCATTTTGAGAAATGTCACATGAAATTGCTTCACATGGCATTTGAAGCCCACACCTTTAGGCCAGTGAAACAAATTCCATTCACTTCAATGAGATTCCTTGTAGCAATGCGAAACTGGAACTTCAGAATCAATGTTTCAAAGCATGGTGTGCTCTTTTAAGAGATGCTCTAAGCCAAATATGAAAGTGTACCCACTAGGCACCCATGCTGTTCCAAACCTGTAAACTGTGTTCTCTTTCTAAACATAAGTCTATATATCTTTGACCCAATCGGTGGGACATGATATCAGAAGTGACATTTTTTGTATTCTGTATTTCTATATTTATCTGTTTTTTTTGCAAACCAAATGTGTTCTTGATACTTTATAACAATCAAACCCAATGGCAGATGGAGTACTTGAACAATATTTTTCTTAATTTTCTAGAGCCTGAAGAGTTCCTTGACATTTAAGGGGAGCCCTTCCATCGTATTTTATATACAAAAATATCTCAAATTATGTTTCATCCTGGTATAAAGGAACCAAGAGAGAGAAAGTAATTTAAGATTTAATTTAAATCTTTGGGGTGAAATATCTTTAGCTGATTGGCTCAACCAGGCAGATAACAAACCTGTAGTTAACCGTACTCCTTCAAGCAACTGCATATTCAATTAACTTCATTTGAATTAACCTAATTACAATTCTACCAAATATTTAATTAGTTTTATTTGTTCTATTAGCAATGTAAAATATCCCACATGTTTGGAGCAGTTTTAAACTCCCAGAACCAACTCCCATAAACACATGTAACATCCAAATGTGTTAGTTTGACATAATTGTTTTTGCTTTTGAATATGTAATAGCAAGGACGGTTAGCCTACCTGACACTTTGGCACTCTCTTTAAAAAGATGATGGCCATGATCTCCTCGCAGGATGCGGCTCTTGTATGTCTTCGTGTCGTGGGGAAGTTCAGCCTCGGTGTAGGTGAGCCAGGTGGACTCGGTCTCTCTCGTCCAGCTCTCCTGAAGCCGCGGTTCCACAACATCCGCTCGAGCTCGACTCCCTCCGCAGCCCATCGAGACTGGAGAGATCTTTGGTGCATCTAAACCATGAGCTCAGGTTCAGTTCAGCGTTGTGCTGCGCTCTCTCTCAGCTGTGTGTTGATGAGCAGACCTCCAGTCCCTGCCAAACTTGAGTTTTGTCATCCTTTACGTCAGCAAGGGCCGGCTAGTGATGTGATAGAAACAGAGATGGCTAGCACCAAAAAACAACAGAGTGAACACATTTTGGACACGTTTAACACACCGAGCTTACACGGAATTCCTTTTTATTGTTTAACCAAACAATTGTGTTTTTCTACGTCAGAGTGTATAATACAAGTAAATGCGTTTGTTAAAATTAGAGTAAAATCTGATTTTAAGTATCCAGATTTTTCTACATTAGAAAAAACCAACAGTGCTGGTTCACAGTGTTTATAAGTAAAAATGTGGAGGGAAACGGACAATTTTATTAAACCCTGTAGTGAAACAATATTTGAACATTTAACAAAAATCGTTCAAAAAAAGTGTGGTTTGGACTCCAGATTTACCATAGCTGAAGCTATGTTTTACAAACATTAATGAAAACAGATTTTTGATCTTTTCAGTTTTAGTTTTTTTTTTTTTTTTACATTTTTTTGGCTTCCAACCCATACCTATATTAAACATCTAAAAACTTTATTCACAAGCTCTGTCAAAGAAGGGAAATGTGGACTTCCAGATTCTGGTTTCAGATCATTTGTAAATTATAAATAACTTTAAAGGTCCATTTATGTTTTTCCAATTTATCTGGAAGCCCATACTCCACTTCTTGTGAAACTTTTCTTCCTCCTGCATGTCCTGGAACTTCAGCTGTGGCTCTTCTCAGCCAGCCATCTGGACATTGGAAGCAGACAAGTTATCCACGTCGACTGGCTTCTCTCGATGGGATGACAGGGCTCAGCACCTTTAAGGTAAATCTCCATTTGTTATGTTGGTGACCTCTGGTGAGAGTTTCTTCATGAATTGACCGGTAGATTGAAAGCTTTGTCTCAATTTGACTCAGCTCTTTCTTCAGACGACAAGCCAATAATTTTCATTCAGTTTGATTAATACATGAATAATTTCCAACATTGTTACTCTCCAAAAACTGTTAGGAGCCAGCCTCACTTTCAGGGCAAATGGTGCCAAACCACATTACACTTGTCTGCAAAGCCTCAGTTCCTCCTGGAAATGATGTAAACTGGACAGATCTTACCGGTGACTTGGACTATGATTGTTTTATGTGAGAAACTACACACGTAAGCTATTACCAGGGAATTTTCCACCCATTCAATTTGATAAATGTATTAAATTCATCATCATACCTACACTTAAATTATATTGAATATGTTTGTATTTTAATTTGATTATTACAATTAATCCTCATTTTACCAATGCAAAAGTCCAGTGACGTTACTACTGTGCTACTCATAGGAGTCATCTCCAGCCATAGATTAAATATAGACAGTATACTCTACTATCTAATTATAGACCGTATAGTATATATACTTACATATATATTAAACAAACCACCAATCTATTCCACAATCTCTGTTTATTACCTTTGGTCTTACATTCATTGTGTGATCGTGCACATAAATGTTTACACACAAAAATACTCTCACATTAGAAGCACGAACAGCCTTTAACACAGTTATCCAAGAACACAATTAAAGATGATCATAGCATAATCCTCACAGTGGCACAGAGTGAGCACCAACACAAAACAAAGAAGAAAAAACACAAAAGAACACAATTATCAGTTCAGTGACAATGTTCAGAGTTGGAACGCAACTGTCCCAAGTGATTGATTTTAAAAGCCCTGAAAAATCCCTCTTCCTGAAATCTAAAAGAAACACATTAAACCAATATCACACAAGAAGATATCTTTTAAATTGGAATGCACCTTTCCACTGTGTGGTTAATAAATAATGAGTGACTTTGTCTGTGAAGCAGGATGGAATGTAGAAGGTGAATCTGGTTTCTACTTAAATTCAAGCAGACTGCAGTCGATCTTGTAGTAAACGTAAGGATAATACTCCTGCTGGCTGAGATTCAGACCTGGGATGTCCATAGATGCCTAAAACACAAATATAGTTGTTGAAAACCTGTCAATAATAAGTTCATTATGTAAAAAATATTTTTTACTTACTTGAAAACATTTACATAAACATTTAAAACCAGTAAGTTTTCACGTCCATTGTATGTTTATTTGTTCTATAGTGTTCAAAAACTGTTGAAAATTCTTCAAGCTGTGTTTTTTCTTTTGTATCTTAAAGCACAGTTGCATGGTGGTTAGCCTTGTTTCACACATCTTCTACTGGCCCATGTTTAGGCTTTTTTCCTTCTACCTGTAATCCTAAAATGTGTTCAAGTGGCTGTAAATTTGTTTAGAATAGGTTATTTGTAGATGACATCATGGCTATGCCATGGACAATTATGTTGGCAGGAACAAGTTAATTCCTTATTACAAATAGCTGGAAAAGAAAATTCTTGACTGATACCAAAAACAGACAAAAATTTAAAACTAAAAGATGGACAAAAACAAAGAAACTACGGTGATTATTACAACCATTGCATTGATGATTGTGACTATGTACTAAATTTGATCAAATCAAGGAATTTAATTAAAGTTTCAAAGAATAAGTGAAACAATGCACAGTATAGCCCCGTAAAAAAATGTAACCTTAAATGTTTAACTTAATCACCGTCATGTGTACATTAAATTATCATGTATAGGCTTTCTGACAAGAAAGAGTCACAACACACTGTGTCTGCGATAAAATGATTTAGATGGTCGAATTTTCAATGCAATAACATGCACTTCATGACATCGGGTGTTACTCACATCAATAACTGTAGCACTGCTGTCCAAGTGCTTGTAAAGGTCCTGGAGAACTTCTCTTAGTTTCTTCACATTCTTCTTGATGGGTTGCAAAAGCATGGCTTGGAAATTGACTGGAAGACCATACCTGGTAAATATGAATGCAGAACTACAGGTTGCGATACTATCCTTCACAAAGGTAAATTCTTGATTTATTAAAGAGAGAGAGAAACACACCTCAAGACTGATTCTGTAAAAACTCGAAGAGCCTTGATGTGAATCCAAGCAATGAAGGCCTCACTGAAGTTCACCTTCAGCCAACGCACTAAAGGACCCTGGGGTGCAGAAACAGAATCAGCATAGGAAGCTTTCATCTGACTTTTTTGATTATTTTTAAATGTGAAGTAATCAAGACAAGCGATCCTCATCACCAGCATTGTGAAGGGTTTGATCAAGATTTATAGTGTATACAGTTTAAGCAGCTGCACACATACAAACTGCTTTTTCTTGTCGGTGCAGAGGCGAGTCATTTCTTCTTTGTCTGCCTTCATCTCCTCCTCATTGTACTGAAAATCCCGAACCATGAACCTAAAAAAAGCAGTTGCCTGAAGTCAGCTTCTTTCTGATCAAGCCAATGCAGATGAATATAACAGTCATCCTGCAATATTCGTTGAAGCATGACGGTGCATGGATCCTAATGCTTGTAGCTTTGCCTCGTGCTTGAACACATTTCCACTAGTTACTTGAGCTTGCTAAACACGAATGCCATGGAAATTGGCAATTCTGAATTGCTAGATACATTTCTAATTCCATTTCCTTAATACTTGTCAATGTTTACCTCCATTAGCAAAGAATTTGTCATATATACGTATGTCATATATTAGCCCAAATCATTTAGAGCAGTTGCATATTTGTAATGTTAAAGAGCACCAAACTGGCCTCCAGAAGGTTTATAAAGAGCTTAAAAGGTTGTGTTTTGGTCCAGTTTAGGTCTTAAAATAACTTCTGTAATACCGTAAGCCCTTTCCAATAGGGGCTAGTGTCTCAAAAAAATCAGTAAAGCTTTATTGAAATCTGTCTGTGAGCCTTGTCGGGGGCAGAGTGCCCATTGGTGTTTGAATTCTGGTCAAAAATACAGATAGGAAAATACACTGGGAAACCCTTATGATCAAATTAATGTTATGCTAGTTTCTTTCAGTTTAAATCCTTCCCTCAAGATGGAAAAAACAGATCAAGATTCCTTCAAGGGTTGAATCACAGACATAAACCAAGCTCTTTTTGGTCAACTGAATAGTCACATTGTAATAATTATTTTTAACTATATTTTTCCCCATACATATGTACCTGCTTCAAGTTTTCTCATAAATCACTAAAAGAAATATAGAAGAAAAATCATATTTGTTTACTAAGTGGATGCTGATTGGTTGTTATATGTCTAGACATACATCTATATATAAAGATATGGATCCTCACTTAATAACCCAAATTTCAGGTCTGGCTGTACTTAGTACATTAAAAAAACTTCTCCAGCCAAACATCCTGAAGGTAAAATATTGAGTCACTTAATATAATTGACTGTAACATCCTGTAGAACTAGGTACAAAATAGCTATAAATAGGTACAGAAAATTGTCGATATGAATTTCCTAATTTAAAGATGATGAGTTTTCCGAGACATACTTGTTTTCTCGAGCTTGATGCTTGAAGTCATCGATAGCCTTCCTGAAGAGTGTGACGCTAAACAACCCACTCTCCTGGTCTTCAAATAAAAGCCTAGAGGAGCAAGAACGAGTTAGTCTAAAACAGAGTAGTGTTTACTTTCGTTGAACAGAATACACAAAAACCATGACATACAAATCAAATCTGACAGAGCTTGAATTGGATTCCAGCTGCTTTCTCCTCTAGTTTAATATACCACATTTTGCAAGGATTTTAAAAGGGTAATCAGTTTTTTTTATCAGTTGGAAAACTGCCATGCACTTGCCAAGATTAATCTGTGATAAATATTTCTTGACATTCATAGTGTTTTCTTGTTAAGTTAATGACTTCAAGGGGGTTTAACTGAGAACACAATGAGTGAGTAATGTTTTCTGACACATCCCGCGGTTTGTGTGCAAACCCACAATAAAGCGTGACGCCTGTATTCCTGTGTCACAGCAGTAGCAGAAGGGCATGGTTTCCATGGATACTCTCTTTCTGAGCTCACAAAGTGTATAGAGTAATGGTCTTAGGGTTTAGGCAAAGTAAGCACTTCAATATTAAATATATTTATTATTTATATTTATAATATATTCTTATTAATAGATTCATTCATGCAAATATAATTCAAAAGAGGCATAAATTTACTCACTTTGTAGATCTTGGAACCACCATTTCCGACATAGTTTCATAGGTCTTCTGCCATTCAGGATAATTAGTCCTTTTTAGACAGAAAAAGATTGTTTCACAAATGTTAACAACTGATGTAACAAGATTATTATAGGCTTTTTAAATTAAATAACTTTGTTGTTTGTCCCACTCTAGAGATCACTCTATCAAAACAAAAAGAAGAAATTTCCTTGTTTACATGCTGAGTGAAGCAGGGTCATGTATATAAGAGTTTGTTTGTTATCATAGACAGTTTAAACTATGACATTTGTGATTTTGAAGCTTCCAATCATTTTCACAAATGGACTCTAAGCAAATTTTCCACCATCCAATCATGGACTGTGAATTCATCAACATGGGCCATCCTCTGTGTAAGTAGAAAAAAGGTAAATAAAAAAAAACTAATAAAAAGATAGGTCCATACTTCAAGTTTTATTTGTTATCTTACCTAGTTAAGTAATCAAACAAATATTTATTTTTGACTACTAGCTTTCTTAGGAAAGGCTATATAAATTTCAAGGTACTCTAGCTAGCTCAGAAAAATATTACACTTGAAACTTACTTTGTAGCTTATTCATCTGATCATTTAAACTCAGAATTGGCTGCTTCTAAGCAGAAACACGTTCAAGCTTTGTTTGGATATTTTAAAAGGTAAGATAATAAACACTCAAATAAACTTTAAATAGGTTATTCCCTTATAACTGGTGCTTCTTCAGTGCTTTTTAAATGAATATTAACTGTACTGAGTCTATCGTTGGAAATGATGATCTCAGGACAACAACCACTTGGCAAAATCAGAAGCAGGGCACTGAAATGGTCCATCACTTGTGAATAATCAAAACTTTGGCAGAAAACACAGTTTGTGGGTGAAGCAGAGCAGCATTTGTCTCGAGATCTGTTACTCCCACACCCCTTCCCTCCATCAAACCAAAACAAATTGTATATTTGAATGAGGCCTTTATTGGTCATTACACTGTTATATGCAGTGAAATTGGACCCCTCCGACAAAGATATAGACGTCACATTACAGGGGGACAGACAGGTCATCAAGAGGTAGAAAATAAAATAAGGAAATATACAACAGTAAAGGTGGCTGAAAAAAATGTACTTCAGTTAGAGCAGTGTGAGATCAGGGGGATAAAGCAATAGCAACAAGCACATTTAAATAGACATAACATCGCATATTATTTGTATAACAAATTAATATATAATTATAATAATATATAATATATAATTATTATTATAATGTATATACATATTATTTGTATAACAAATAACAAACATGTTTGAGGAGTATATTCTACTTTTTTAGCAGTTAAAATTTAATAAGATCACTTTTTTATATATATTTATTTAAAGTTTATAAAGGTACCATTGGTGTTATGTAGAGGTTTTACACTAATTTGAATAAAAATGTTTCAACAAGGTTCATTCTAACTCAACTGGTTGTTATCATTCTAAATAGTGACTAATTCTAAATGCAAAAAAACAAAAAGTTCAAATACCAGTTTTAGATAAGAGATAAATGATTAAATAAATGTCCTTAGCATTGAATGAACGACAATGCTAAAGTTCCTTATACAACAACAAAATCTCTAATAATTTAAGAGTTAAATAACTTAATGAGTTAATTATATAAAAGCACATGCAATATTAACTTCCACTTAACTTACTTTGGAACAACTACAAGTAGAGTAACGAGATACTCGGAATCCAGAACAAAATCCTCCTTCTTCACAATATCAGCCAAACTCCTGGTCAGAAGGCTCCCCCTTGTGAAAAAAAAAAACAAACAAACATTTTATTTCTTGCCATTACCCAGAGAGATGTTTTTTTTAACTTCTCTCACGTACACGTTCTTCCTCTCCAAACTTTGCAGATTACCCTTCAGGCTGTTATAAGCTGAAGCTCTCGCTTTCAGATCGTTGTCTATCTGAGTCACTTGCTAATAACAAAAAAAATGATCAGTGCATATAATAATAGTGTTTGTTGTAAAAGCTGATGATAAATTTATCATGGATCACCTTGGACATGATCTCTGAGATGTTCTTAAGAGACTGTTTGATTGGGTACTTGGCCATGTCCCACTGGAAGCGCGTAACATACGTGACCAGATCAACTGCGCAGAAAATTGTATGTTACGTTCGTTACAATATTATACAGCATTACAAGGACATCTAAACATTTTGTTGTCAAATCAAATGTGAAAAGTTCTGTTTTAGCTTGATTTAATAAAGAAATATAAAATGGAATCCATTATTTTACATGCATTTTCTTCATTAAACCCCAATTGAAACATTAAAACAAAGCTCAACTCAACTACAGCCAAATCACAGGATTTTCTCCAGTTGTCAGAAACATCATTACTGTTTTCTGCACTTTTTAACCCATTCAGGGTTGGGTTCCTACCTCTACAAAATGTATGTTTTTTTTATTTAGCACTTTAGTTTAAACCTAGTTATTTAAACAATGTAATCTTATTCAATTTACTAGAGAGACTTTTTTTCCAGCTGAACAGCAGAGGTGCAAAGAGAATGAACACTTTTGAAAGCATATACTCAGCTTTTTTTACTCCAGTAAAGGATCCTATAGAAGAAAACTACTTATTGATAACTTAGAATTTAGTTACTAGTTACACAATGCAACATAATAGCATAACATAAACACAATAGAAATATTAGAAATAGAAACAAACAACTTCATTAATTTAAACCACTCAAACAGAGCATGTCAAAGAATACATACACATTTACACTTTCAAAAAGTTGATTATTAGGTGCCCTTAAACTCCTGCAGGGAGAACACTACATCTAAATTCAGAATGGTGTAAAAGCAGGATTGACCTTTGACCAGGAGGGAGAAGTGCCAACCACTGCACCACAGTGTAGCCCCCCAAAATAGCAAAATACTTGAAAATAGCACATCACTAGAAGATTCAGACTCCTCAAAAGCTGAGAAGATTAGTTAATAGATACACATGGGAATGGGATTTTTTTTACACATAATTCAACTATAAATGTTAATGCATGAACAAACCAAAGTAAAACATCCAGTTCATGACCCCTTTACCACCTTGAGTGCATGCTAATTAAGTACACATTTTGTACATGAGTGGCACTGAAAAATATTCTGTGGAGGCCTACTTAACAGAGAATTAGTGACCCAAAGCGCTAAGCTTTCAATACGTTTTTCAAACCTTAGGATAGAAACCACAGAAATGGCAGACACCTGCTCTCACGTCGGTCCTCTCCAGCAGCTGTGTACTCAGTGAGCTTTTTCCCACTTCTGTACATCACATTCATTGACTTTAACCTCAACAGGTATAGACTTCTCATGATGTACTAGATTTGTTGTGTATTAAAGCTCTTTTAAGAATTAAAGTTAAACTGACTGCTGCATTGAGATGACCTATTTTGCTTACCCCTGTTAAACACATTTACCTGATGCTGATAGGAATCAAGAGTTTACTATCAATATCTAGTGTGTTGAGGGTTATAGTGTCCCATACCTCCATTCGCCAACAGATTCTCCTGAACTTTATCTCGACTATCCTCCAACACATCCGCCATGTATTGCGCCACCTTCTTTACAACACTTCAAGGTAAAATAAACAAACCATGAGAATTTGTATGTGTTGAAAAAGGCAAAAATCGAGTATTTAAAAACAGATTGCAACCTCTCTACAAAAGAGTCCAGTTTGGCCAGCTCATCCGAAAGCCCCACAAGCACGTCCAGAGTTCCCACCTACCAAGAGGAGGGAAACCATGAGAAATGAGACAGGGAACTGATTTATTATTTGAATTTGGAATAAAAAGTTTCTTTCTCACTTTGAGCTCTGGGATGTTGAACTTGTGGTTTGTGGACAGGTTGTTGGTCTGAGCGGTGGCCAAGTTCATCTTGTCCCATGTCTGCTGACAGGTCTTCTCTCCCGGAGCAGAGATTAACCAGAACTCTGTCATCATGACTCTGCTCAGATAGCCGCCCAAAAAGACCTAAAACCGGTAGATTCAGTCCTGCAAACAAACATCCTGTGCTTGAATGTTGTAGTACAAAATATATTTTTTATCATGGACACGTGACCAGGTGAATCTTTTCAGTGCTCCAGTAAACCCCACATTCAGAAATTGTTTCCACACAACAAAAGTAAAGACTTGTAAACATCTACAATCCCTTTGAAATGACAGTAATTCAACAAAAAAGAGCAATGCGGAGTGATTTCACCTTCTCTGTGTGTGCTTACGGTTGGATACAGCAGCACACAGTCGCAGGTTTCAAAAGGTGCATGTCATGAAAGCAGGTGTTTAGATCACTTGGAGTTGACTAGCAAGATTGCGGTGTTGGATGCAGGTGTTGAGGCATTTGAGCCGAAGCTAGTACTTGAGGCTAGGGGTGGAAAGATGACGCGGTGATGGAGTTGATCATCCTGTAACTGGAAGGTTGGCTGTTCGATTCCTACTAGGTCCATTCTGCCGTTGAGGCCCTGGGAAAGCCTCTTCATCCGCATTTCCCTGTATGGAAATGTGTGACTGGTGGGGTGTGTTTGGTGGTGGTCAAGAGGCAGTAGGCTCGGGTTGGCAGCCACGCCCTGTCAGACTGTCCCAGGGCAGCTGAGGGTTACCAATGTAGCTTTTGACCACCAGAGTGTGATTGTGAAGTGAATGAATAATGCTCTGGAGATTTTAAAGTTTCTTTGAGTGTATGGAAATGTGGAAAAGCGCTATATAAATTGAAGTCATTATTATTATTGATGCAAACAGATACATAAACTGTCAATTCTTAAATTGTCTTTGGATAAAGCTGGCTAGTAGCTTGGCATTCCAGTTCCAAGGTGCTTCAATCCCAGGTTCTGAGAGTGATTTGTTTTCTGGAGCAGGATTTAGTTTTTTACTTTTAGCCCTGGACAAAAATAAAATTATGCTTATTTTTTATTGAAGCTAAGAATGGAAATGACTAAAATGTTACTGTGTATAGATGTTCAATTTTTTGTGCGAGATAAAAAAAACTTTTATTTTCAGAATAGAAAATGTCGCCGTTTAAATGTTAACTTGTTCATCTTTAAGCCTTTCTCTCTTTACCATCAATTGCTTTGAATTGGCTTAAATGTCATTGTGAACAAAAAAGGAAATGAATTTGTTTGTAAATGATTTCTGTTATGTTAGGTTTAGCCTCATTGGTTTCTAAAATATTTGATTTAAGTTTTAGTTTTTGTGTTATTTACATGTCTCCTGTGTCAAAATCATGTTAGATAGTTCTGCCTTCATTTAGTATGTAGGATAACTTCTTCTACTTGAACAATTCAAATATTATCTATTGATCAGAAAGTCTATATAATTTACTGCAGACATAATTCTATAACATAGTTGGATAGCACAGCTATTTGAAATTCAATTACGGAACAAATTCACTCAAACTTTGCTGAGTTTTTTAAAGAACTGTTTAGTACTTGATTGCAGGTGTTGCTGCTAAGGTAACCCAATAAGTTTTTAGGTTTATGGGCAAACACTTTTTCACAGAGGGTAATGTAGATGTTTTTTACCGTTAATAATAAACCTCATTCCAGAATCACAATGTGTTTACTCGTGTTATCTTTGACTAATAATTAAATTAGTTGGTGATTAGACACATTAAAGTGTGACAAACATGCACATAGATAATCAGTAACTTTTTCCACACCACAGTAATTATGTACTTTTCTCTTTTCTTCATATATAGTTTATAAGTGCTGTATCCTACTGGGTTTTAAGATAACTGGTGGTTCGATTAAATTGTTGAGGGGCCTGTGTCCCAGTAGAGCTTTAGGTCTAGCAATGCCATGCTTTATACAAATACATTTATTTAAAAATATAATGAGCAACATTATCTTTTGGGGTAGTATAAGTGTTTTCTGTGGAGAATGTACATTTCGGTACAAATTTTAATAATTTCTAACGGCTCTTTTAGTTTCTATCCTAACAGTATCGTGTTGTAATTTTCGAGAGTAGATGTAAAAGGCTCACGTAAAGAATGCATTAGAGCTAGATGAACATTACTTCCTCCGTGAGCAGATTAAGGTCCATTCAAGGTTGGTCATACTAGCAGTTTTACACTTCTCCATTTCACAAAAACATTCAGTCACGAGACATTCCAGAACGTGACTGAGTTATATCCTAAAAACGGACTCTAGATATGTGTTCAAATGCAAGGTTTCCCTCAAACGATCAAACTATCATCCTCGAGCTCGTGACCGTCGGTTTGTTTCGACTGCAGTCTGCAGATGAGGAGTGTTTACCCTCAGCTCACGACACTTACATGGGTAGTGTAAGATTTTGGGGTGGTTACTTACCGATGCGATGTGTGTCAGCTCTGAAAGATGCTAATCAAAAGTGTAGTCATTGAGTCAAAACATTGCAGGTTGACAGAAAGATCGCGACAGACAGAAGCATCAGTCAGCTGATCAGAGTAGGAGGAGCTTGGAGCTGTTGTAGCTGCGCTCAGGTTGCGCATACTACACCTCTTACATGTTTTATGCGCAAAAATTCAAAATTATGTTGTTGGGTTTTTTTTTCTTTATTTGTCCGCTAGCTTTTAAGGATTTTGTAAAGCGGCGAAAATAAACAATAATAATTTATTTACCTGGTTTCTTACCTTACATGGTACTCAAAAATAAAAATAAAAATGGGAATTTAGTAATTATCGTGTGCGTATGTCGGCAAACAATAGCATTAGCCAAGTGATAGAACAAAATCGATATATTTCTAACAGTTAGAATATAAACATTTATGAAATTGTTTTGAAGTAGTATTTTATGTTTTCATTGTAATTAATTTGAGATAATAAGCAGAACTAAATGAACGCATAGTTTTTGACTCTCCAAACATCTCAAACAAAAAAAAAACGTAAACAGTGTGAATATTCTAAAAAGCACTGTCACTTTTTGCCAGGTGTTTTAATGTAGTGTTTTTGTAACACTTAACTTGAGGTGACATGAGTCATCATTGGTTAGTGAATAAATAAACTATCAATTCATTATGAGTTAATAGTTAATTATAAACCGGTTATTTGCTGTTTATTTAACACTGATGTAAGCCACATTTAAAAATTCACTTGTAAATGTAACTAATACTCATTAATTGTAATTCATGCATTCATTCATATGACTCATGTACATGTTTAATGAGTTCATGATTAAAGGGCCAATACTAATGTAATATAATAAGAGGTTATATTTATCTTCTGGCTCTTCTGAACATGCTAAGCTACATTTTAGTTTCAAAACAATCTCAGTGTGTGGTATCAATAATTCATGCTGTCTTCGGGGTGTGTTACTGAAGATGTAAATTGTAAAAACCCATATAGCTTCTTTTTAAGTTGCAGAAAAGACTCAATTAAACTCTTATATTATAAAACACATTTATATCCTAATACTTATTAAGTTAAAGCAAACTAATTCATATTTAATGTGCAACTGATATTTTCTGACTGCGTCACAACATAATATCTGACATTCTTTAACAAAAAAAAAAACTACCTTCTTTTTTGCCTCCTCTGTCTTTATTTTCTTCCTCTACTTCCTCCCTGCTTTGGTTTATTGATCAGTTGATACAATTTCTATTATGAGAAGCTGAGATGGACTTTGACGGTGTAACAAATTGCATATTGTCTCTCCCCTAATGTAAGTTGCTTTGGACAAAAGCGTCTGTCAAATGCATAAATGTAAATGTAAATAAATGTAACAAGAAAACATGGTCTGAAACATAAAAAGTGACCTTTCACTCTTGAAACAGTAATAAAAAACAATAATGTTTTTGTTATGTTTGCTTTACGGTGGTTGACTCCTACAGATACAGCAGCTACAACCAACTGCATATTTCAGAATGAACAGATATTGTTTGCTCTCAAACGCTTTCTGTTGACAGAAAGCAAATAAAATGTATCAGTCATGTAATTTGCTGAAATTATGAGCAAATGTTATCAACCCTTAAATAGAAAGTGCTTGATTCTATCACATGTATATGTAGTGAATAATATATAAAGTGTTCTTAAGAGAGACTCAACCCAGGTTCAAGGGTCAATCTATGGCTCATGAATATTCATTAAATAGGGATTCGTTCTTGTTCTAATTGATCAAGGAACAACCAGTCGCAAGCCAGTTATATAACCTCCTTAATATTCATTAGCCAGGCCTAGGCGCATAGTGTTTGGCTCTTTTACGTCCCGCCCCGTCTTCTCAAATAAAGTCCTCCTTCCTCCTCCGCCATTCTGCATGAGCCACTCACAGTAGAGAGAGGAGCAGGAGATCTCGTGTTCACCGAGCTAGCTTCACCCAGGCATATGGCATTTTCAGCCTCCCTTCTTTCTTCTATTTGTGTCCCCACCACTCTTTAAAAATTCCGCCGAAAAAGAGAAGACGATTTTCCAAATCATTCAAGCCGTTATCTCACGTAAGTACCGCGTTCTCTGTGTTGGTCTTCCTCTTGGAAAATCCGCCGTCTGCTTAGTGGAGCCGTCACACATACAACATGGCGGTTAGTTGTGGTGGCGTTTGTTATACGGTCTACGACAACGTTACGCGGAGGGCAAGAAATTCTTTTTAAAAGCCTTAGGAAGTATGAGAAATTAACTCTTTGTTTGACAATATTGTGTTGGTGACGCAGGTAGTTGTGTAAATAGCGTGTGAGTTGATAAGAGACCAAACCCTGATTCTTACAACATGTTGACTTACTAACGTATCGGGTTGTTGAATGACGAGCATGTTATACATTATTAAATGTAATTTAACCAATTTGTAATGCTTCTGTTGAGATGAGAATATAACATGTGGTTACACAGTATCCTATTAATAGATGCACATGCTGCATTGTTCAATAAACGTTGCTGAAATCAAATCAAAACAAGACAGTTTTGTTCCTCATCAGCAATAAAACACCTGTTTACTTGAGTCTAAAGATTTGTATAATTGATTATTACTAAGTAATTTTTTAAATGCTACTTAATGTATGTGATGAGTTTTATTTATATTTTTGTTTACATTGTGGTTAAATATTAATTAACATGGTAAAAATATAATTTTAAACGAATTGTTTTTAAATGTAAATACTATAATTAATTAATCATACTTATTACTAACATTCAAAAGAAAACAACAAATAACCAACAAAAAACCATAAATATGTGTCTGCGAAAGAATATAAACTAATTTATTCTCAAGAAAATGAATGTCCAAACCTTGTGTTATCCGGTAAAGGTTAAGCTTCTTCAGTTCAAAATCCTCATTGAAAATATCGTCATGATAATAAGACCTTACATGTTTGAGAAGTTAGTGTATCACACATTGTTCCAGTTTGGCTGCAACCTTAAATGAAACACCCATCTATTGATCCCTTCAGGCTTATTTGACGTCTGTTGGTGAGGAATCCTAGTTTGAACAAATCTAAAAGGACTGTGGCCTTTTAGAAAATAAGTTTGATGTCTTTTAATGCCGTTACGAGAATGTTCCAATTTTTTTGGAATTCGGTCAAACTTTTAACTCTCTGTAACCATTTCGAAATTTCCTCCAATAAAGTGGAGTGCTCCTTTAAATGGTCATGGGTATAGTACAGAGCAAAGTCCTAGTGTTGTCATGTAACTTGGTTTTACTCATCAGCATTTTTATTTCCTCCTTACAGGGCTCCCCACTCTCTCTGCGAGTGTATAAGCGCTACCCAGAAGGCCTAGGGGAGGCCCTCTACCGCGAGCAGTTCGACTTCAACGCTGAGCCGCCTTGGGATCCTAGTTGATAGCGGGAGAGGACCATCTCCCACGTTGTCCATGTGAGTTGAAAATACAGAACTAATTGTGTCAAGAGCTCTAATTTCTGTCTTGCATAACATACCTTTATTTAATTGCACACAGTGTGGATTGGTTTTTGGGTTGTTTTACATAATACCGTATTTACATAATCTCATAATAATTTACATAATCATATTGGCTTAAGCTCTCATTAATTCTGGATTGATCAGTTGGTAATACCACCTTTGTGTAGAAGGGCTACAAGGACTTATTTTGATTAGGTTTGGTTTAAAGTGAGAAACTATGTTTTTAAGACAAGCTTGTGATGGCTTCTCTTTTTTTTGTGAGTATGCTTTTCTCTTTGGCTCTTTTACATTTAGATCATTCACAACCTCAATAGACTTTACACTTTCTCAAGTTTATCCAGTAAAGAATTCCTGAGAGTAGTTGGTCCTTCCACAACCACATGTAGGATTCTGTTAGAAAAATAAAGGAGTTAAATTGTTGGCATGTGTACTTCTTAGGGCTGAGTGATGGGTTGGTAATGATTATTCCATTACATTTCAGTAAATTTTTTCTGTAACAAATAATAAGCAAGATTTTGTCCTCAAAGGAATGTACAGACATGGCCATTCCCAGAGGTTAGGTCCCAGAACTACTTTGTTTCCAAGACCAGGCAAAAAATCTTCAAATCAATTAAGATAAAGTTATAGTTAAGGAATCACTAAAATGTAAATTCTTGGTTGAAGCTGAATAATAACACTTTTGCTATCGTTTTTTTTTTTTTGTAGTACACAACTTTAGCTTGATGTGTGCTGCTAATTCACTACATGCCAGCTACACCATGATGTGGACAGACAAGAGTCTCAAAAATGCTACCGTTCATAAAATAAGTTATTGATTTTAAGAAACATTTGAATGAATCTGAAAGCCTTTCAGCATTTCTATCAGCTACTATTCTGAGACCGACAACCCAGAGGTTACCTCCCACAGTCTGGGGCTTGGATCTCTAAAGTATTTAATTGTGTCCGCAATTAACAGCTCTGTCAGTGAGCAATTTTAATGTTTACTTCAACTTTTATAACAGGTATTGGAAATGTAATTTGAAGGAAAAATATTATTTTAATGAATAGGACCTTCAAAAGTGCTTGTATCCGCTGGTTGTTGTAGTCATAACAATGTCACAAGAAACAACCCCCAAATAATCCAATGCAGAGATGAGTTTAATTGATATTATATTTGATTACATTAAAATATTGTCTCCCTGCAATTTCATAAATATACCTTTATTATTTAGCAATCAATTGATGGTATTGAAATCTGATGCAACTATTAAAAAGCTCAGTCTATATTATGTAATACATTTCATGTGGTTTTATCTGTGTTATGCAATACATTGTTATTGAACTAATGTGCTTTGCTCTTCTCAGTTTGTTGCATACCCAGAATACCCCAGCGGCTCAGTAAACTCTCTATGATTGTCGGATTTGCGGAATACGGTTGAGATGAAAGGATTCGTTGATGCACCAAACTATTTCATTGAACTACTTGAAGGAGGAGCGACCCTTGAAGATGTTATCGACAGCCATGTATATGAACAAAATCTGGTAAGCGTGTCCCTCAATCTCCAATTTTGTTCCTCTAAGGTTTTGAGTTTTAATAACCGATTGTGTTCACCAGGCTGAAAAGAATGCATTTGTTGTGGCTGACCTTGGGGCCCTGATGCGACAGCATGTTCTGTGGAAGTCCACCATGCCTCATGTTCGACCCTTCTACCCAGTCAGTTGTAACAGCAGCCCTGTGGTCATTGAAGTCCTGTCTGCACTCGGTGTGGGTTTTGTCTGTGCAAACAAGGTAACACTAATCCCTGGATTGTAAAAATATATCGGATACAAATATGTAAGTCTGTGTGAGGGCCTGAGCAATCAATGCTGGTTATCAAAAATCAATAATTCCAATAAATAATGTTTTATCAAATCACCAAATTAATTAAATTAAGTGAGAGCAAAAACATTAAGAGTTAACAAAAGCTGCTTGCATACCAAGTAAAGACGCTAATTACACACATAAAATTTTTTATTTAATAAATAACATTCAAGGATAAATACAGATAATGCAATTTAGTTAATTAAATAACATAAGTAATTTGAATATTTTATTTATTGGTGAACAATCCTTTTAATAAACACAGATATTGTCATTTCACTTTAATATTTTTAAATGACCACTGAATTTGGGCTTCATTATTCAATATTTGGTTCTCAATTCAAAGTCTAAAATCAAATGACAACTATGTATACAGACCTAGTTGCATCTTGTAGTAAGATGAGTGGAAATTGAACAGAAATGTAATTTCACACAACAAATACATGACTGCTGCAGCAGTTTCCGGACTATAGTGCCACCCCTTTCTTCTGTAAAGGGCTTTATCCAGCATTCAGTCAATTTGCAGTGTTAAAAATATATGTATTGGACAATAACAACGTTATGATTGTTATATGCTTTTACAGTGGTGAGAAATAGTATTGCCACTAGAACAAATTTTGCCAGGTAGTGTTATGGTTTTGATGTTGCGGTGGCTTTTTCTATCACATCGAGGCGCAATATAGTGGCACGCAATATCAGCTCAGAAATATGCTGCATTCTTTTTGTATTTAATATTAAAAATATATATATTTTAAGGTTGGTCATGTAAAACAATGTCAATGTGGAATTGCTCTAATATGGTTCGAGAACCTTGGAACACCAGCATAATATACCAACCAGGTTTTCTAATGGCACTGATGTAGTCCTGTCATGGAGGAGAGTTTAAGCTTTTAATTGTCATCCTCAAATCAAATCTTCCTCAAATACTTTTGATTCTTTGAAAATTTGCCATTCTGCTTAAACAGTACTAATCCACATCAGGGTGCCGAGAAGAAAACGTTGAAAGTATTTTAATTTTCAGTAAGGGAAGTTAGAACGAGTTAAGATCCACCCATGCTATGAAAAATAAGATACTTGTAAGCTAGCAGTTGCTAGTTCTGTCTAGTTGCAGTCATTGGCCCCAACTCACCCCCCACCCTCATAAATGATTTAATTCTGAAGTAATCAATTGTTGACACAAATCTGAAGAGTTGATTTAATAATTTTAGCAGAGCACCCAAAATAATTTAATTTCAAATAGAATTCAATAGAAAAGCAAACAGAACTGAAAAGTGTTTTTTTTTTTTTTCTGAAGGGAAGAAATCAGGCCAGATGACCTACCATATGGATAAAATAATATCGTTTTAACTTCTTTCAGGCTGAAACTGCTTTGGTTCTCAGTCATGATGTCCCTCCTGAAAACATCATCCTCTCTGGAGTCTGCAAGCAACTCTCACTCATTAAACATGCAACCAAAACAGGTATTAATTATCTGGTGTGTGAAAATGAGGCAGAGCTTCGCAAAATAGCTCGTGCTCATCCTGAGGCCAAGTGAGTAACACGATCAGTGATTTGTTCACCAAGATGTGTGAAATGGTTGTGTTTTATTAAGTTAGTTTGCTTCTGATCATCTCTTTAGGCTTCTGCTTCAAGTGTCCACTGAAGGGCAGGTTGAAGAGGCGAGTGTGACCTTTGGGTGCTCTTTGAAGGGCTGTAGACATCTTCTGGAATTGGCCAAGGAGCTAAATGTGGGTGTGGTGGGAGTAACGTAAGTGCTGATCTAGTCGCTGTTACTGTGACATTGCTTTCATTCATTTTTTTTTAATAAGTGGGGATTTTTTTTTTTCTTCGAAGGTTCCAGATACCAGCATCCTGCAAAGACCCCCATTCATACACTCACGCTCTGTCCGATGCTCGCTGCGTCTTTGACATGGGGGTGAGTAGCTGAATTTAGGCTGTAGATTTCTATTTTTAGTGTTTGCCGGAGGACTGAGTTTTTCTTGTCTCTGCAGAAGGAGCTTGGCTTTCAGATGAGCATCCTGGACATCGGTGGAGGATTCAGTGGTTCTGAGTTCCAGTTGAAACAGGTACACATGGAAGTAAAAGCTGAATTAACTAATTTATTATTGCTTGTTGAGTATTACTTAAATCCGTTTTGATCATGTTTTCGCAGGTGCATTCAGTTGTTAAACCCCTATTGGAAACTTATTTCCCCTCAACATCTGGAGTTAGCATCATTGCTGAACCAGGGAACTTCATCGTGTTTTCCTGCTTCAAACTTGCTGTGAATGTTATCGCAAAGAAAGCTGTGTACAGAGACCTCCATACCAGCACTCCTGGTGAGTACACTTCCTAAATCAGTCACCGTTAGGTTTAGGAATAACCCCTTTAGCCAGAAAACAAAGATGTTAACCGTAAAACAAATTATTGAAATGGTTAAGGGTTTACGTATTGCAGCACATGCTTTGTTTGGAGTGCTCTCTAACACCACTTTTTACTTGCTGTTAGATAAAGCATATGTAATGCTACTTTCCATGAGCCACAAGGAATAATCAAAACACAAAGTTTGTGTTTTCGGATTCCAAATCACTACTCATGCTGCAGATCCTGAAATAATTCTTTAAAAAATAACTTGAGAACTGAATATGTTGCTGTGTTTTGTTGGATTTCTGGTATTTTTGGGAATAATGGGAAACTAGAGCAGATATAGTGTCAAAACGGGCAGAGCGTGTCATATTCTCACCATCTGATACCACCAACAGACCTAAAACATGTCACCATGTGCAAGAATAGCAGCAAAAATGGAATCAACAAGCAGATAACAAATTGCATGAAATGGAGCAAACCAAATGTTTTCAGGAACCAAAAGAGATCAGATTCTACTAACCAGTTGACGTAAAGGGCACAATAGATTAACTCTATTTTCTTCTTAAAAGAGAAAAAGGCAATACCTTTATGTAGACTCCTTGTCAGTCTTTGACCTGAATTAACTGTATGTATGTTTCTGAAAAACAATGCTTTCTCTTTCAGATGAGCTGACCTCAAGTGATGCACCGGAATTTGAGTATTACATGAATGATGGTGTTTATGGATCATTTATGGGAAAACTGTTTGGAAATATCATTAGTGCTCCTTCTGTCCATAAGGTAAATTGCACTAAAGTGCTCTTTGATCTCATGCCTCCTCCTGAGTTTTTAAACATGGCATGCTGTTTTTCAGATGTCTCTTAGCCTGGAGGAGCCCATGTTCTCCAGCAGCTTGTGGGGTCCATCATTTGACCCTCTGGACCAGGTGGTGGAACATTGTTTGCTCCCTGAACTCGCTGTTGGAGACTGGCTTATTTTCAGCAACATTGGGCCAAGTGGACATGAGGGGGCGATGTCCTTCAGAGACAGTGACCAGCCACCTGTTTATTACACCATCTCCACAGATGACTGGTGAGAGATCAGTTAGCATTTGACCTTGTGTGCTCTTCACAGTATACACTGGGATTTTTCTTTTAATGTGGAAAAAGAACATGCAAAATCACTGTGATAAAAGGTGAAAACAAAAAAAAATATATATACTGATAACTAGCTCTTAATGGTAGAGTTTAGTGTCTTTGTCTGTTTAATCATGCATAAATCATCTCTACAAAATCAAAACTAGATTTTGAAATTAAGCAGTAAAGTATAATTTTTGAAAATCAGATGATCATGCAGTCCGAATTCTACCCAACATTTCAACATTGTGCAGTAAATGAACTGCTTGGGATTGGTTTTATTGACTGTTAGGGGTGTTTGGTACTACGCACTGTGGTCAGACCCGTGTTTACTTTGGTTGGAGCAGAAACTAATAGATTATGTTGCTGTGTCGCAAGGAAAAGCAATACTTCTTTGCATTTTGGACACAAAGACGTGTTAAGTCAAGTCTCTAGCTTGGGCCATGCCCACAGATACCCTGGGCCTTTTTTAAATGGAGCTTTTCTTAATCTTAAAAAAAAAATCACATCCATGCCTACTAAAATGCTCTCTTAAGCAGTATGATGTCTACTAATTGTCAGTTTTTATTTAGATAGATTTATTCAAAGCTTCTAAACCAGTTTTATTTTTCTCATCTTTCCCTTCAATGTGTGGGCAAAGCATTGCACACATATAGTGGTGACGTCCTTGATGAAAGAAAATGATCCTGCCATAAATTACAATGCGTGGATCATTCTTTAATTTGAAATGTAAAAACCAAAAGCGTTGATTTTTAAGTTTTTTGATTGTGTGGTGAAAAATTAATTATGACCTTGCGGCACACTTTCATTTGGGAAGAAGCATGACTCGGAAGTTTAATATCAAAGACTGTGATTTGTTTTGAGTGGGAGTGTGAAAGCTGAAGCAAACCAAGCGATAGCTGTTATTGTAGAACTAAAGATGTATCCCCGCTGACCATCCTCATGCCTTAGCTTCTGGGATTTTTGAGGCAATGAACAATGAGGGGTGCTCCGAAATGAGCATACCAAGATGTTGTGTTTGTCATATATCTATCGTTTTATAACGTGGGGAACACCGAACGGGACAAACTTAACTTAAAATAGTGGCAGATTCAAAGATTCTCTTTTCCCAGGTCAATAACGTGAGCTATAAGTGCTAATATTAAACAACTATGGCCTAATTTGTAACATGTTTTGTTTGTTATGGTTTTTAAGTTGGAAATGAAATGAACGAATGTCACAAATTTATTATCAATAACTATGTCATGCTCAAAACTGTCCCACATACCCCGTGTTCTAAACAGTTATTTATATCTATGTATAGTGAGCAATGATGAGTGCGTCATTTCCCCTTGCATTTTTTTCAGTGTGATCTGTGAAAAAATATGTTATTTATGGATTTAGTCTTAGCCATGTCATTGGAACCTGATGAACAGGAACCAGTGACTATGGCAAAAACGATAGTTAAATCCTTACTACATTCAGTTTGGTTTCATCAAACAAATTCTAACTCTTCTGCAAAACCCCCTGTTACGGTGTCCACAAAGCACAAATGTATTTCATGTTTTCTAATCACTCTCTTTACCTGCACATTTCAAACATGTAAACTGTAAATTTACATAATGAAAAGCACGAAACTGAGATTTAATTGCTTGGGTTGTTTTTGTCTTTATATAAGCTTCTCCTGTTCATTTTGAGTTAATTTATTTTCATTCTTTTCTTTCTTCTCTTGTAGGTTTGAGATGCAGGAAGCTGGAATTTCTCTTGAAGATACAATGAAAAATCTCTCGTTGGTGCAATGTGGCTTGTAACTGAGCCAAACAGCATACACTAACCACTGGCCACGTGAATAACTTGTAGAGTCAACATTCCTACTGTCATGGAGGGGAAAACTTAGTTCGTTTGGCGGAGGAGAAAAATTGCTTGATTTTTATCAGTGATTAACACTTTGAGTTCAGTACATCCGTTTTCACCTTTGCTGAAAGATTACTTTGCTTGTATCCCAAAAGTAATAATAGAAAAACATACAGAAATTCAAATATGCAACAAAATGGACAACTGTGGAGATGGCACCCAAATGTTGGGTGTCTTTATCAAACACAGTTTACACAAATCATCAACTAATTTAATGTTATTATGTATACATATATATAGATATAGACAGTCTTGTAAATGAGTTCTATGTACAAGATGCAATTTACTCAAATCAGGATAGTGGTAGATACACAAACAAGTCATGACCCTTGTTATTGTGTGTGAATAAGTGAGAATTGATTAGAGATGTGTTCTTGTTCTCTCTTTGACCTTTGACATGGTTTTATAGATGCAAGAGCTTGTCATCACTCCATATGCCAAATTATGATCTCTCTCATTACATGTAGTGCGTCATGTGAAAGTATTTTCAAAGGGTGGTGTTCTATATATCAGTGCTCTATGCTTTAGTGTGCTGTGTCCCCTTTTAAAAGATCACTAGAAGGCAGAGGACTATTATTCATGTTTTACATATTGTATATTTTTAAATACATGGAACGGTCTGGCATTATGAAACTCCTTCTAAGTTACACGTTTAGATATAATGTTGAAATTTGGGTCCTCTATCTTTTTCCTCAGTCTTTCTAGTTGATGTTCTGGTATATCATTTTGAAGGTAATTACAAAACCTGTTTGCTCTAAAAATGACTACTGAACTTGCATATGGAAGTTTGAGACTTTAGGAAAACATTTTAATGATTTTGGCCTCAAACATCTTAGATTAATTAAATATCAATGCACCATGAATTTATCCAACGCAAGCCACTACTTGTGAAAGAGTCTACAGGTGTTTTTCATTTTAACGTAGTATTCCTGTGTGTCAGATTTGGATTAAAACAGCTCGCTGTTTTATAGTGTCACACTTGAATACAGTTTTTGTCAAAGACGCTAATGGACCATTATCTGTTTTTGACTGTCAAATTGTGCTTGTAAAAGTAATTCAATATTAATTTAATACATTTCTCAGCAATTACTACTGAGTCTGTTTTATTGCTTGTCTGTTGTTTTTATAATAAATGTGTGAAAATGAATGTGAACAAATTTATCCTAGATACACAAACATTTACACTCAGGTCAAAGGCAAAAAAATGCCCCAATACCACCAGGAAATATATTTTTATGTGAATAATAAGACATTTGGTGATTCATTATTGCAATCAAAATGTATACATACACTAAATTAATGGCTTATTTAAAAAGATTAGTGGCTTTCAATTACACACACACACACACACACATATATATATATATATATATATATATATATATATATATATATATAGCCACTAATTTGTTAGGTCATAAAATAAAAGCATTACGAACTTCTTATATTTATTCAAATGAACCTATCATTTATTAAAACTGCTAATCATATCAGTTATGTCAATTATAACTACTTGGTGTCCAAATACAATGTATTTTCTGGAAGGCGCACAGTGTGACGCACGAGAGCCAGAGGGTTAATTCCTCTCCGGAGAGGCACGGAGGGGGCGGAGCCGAGAATGTTGCGCTGTTTCGGCTCAATGACAGTCGAAACCCGCTCGCAGCTTCAGTGCTGCAGCTGATGAAAGGAGATTATCGCCATGAACGGCTCTTTAGTCAACACTCCGGTCGTTATTACGGGATATCAGGTAATAATTATGATATGTTACAACATAGAAGCACGAGACATTGAGAATTTAAGGTAATTGGCGAATCTGCGTCTCAGGTTGTTTTTCGAGTTTTGCTTTCATAACAAAGAGTCAACGTTAAAGTGTCGCTGTGCGTCATCAACGTTAATTTATTCAAATATATACTATGAAGGATTTTAAATAATATTTTAATGTATAATTTATGATAGTAATTAAAGTTACCGAGGTTTGGCGTCTTGGAAAGCTCAATGAGGTGAGGTTGGAACTGTTACAACGTTGTGATTTGGGTTTGGATAAAAGGACTCGAAATGGTTTTATACCTATTATGTTGGTGTAATAGTACAAATAAAAATTCGTATTAGTCGCAGGTCTCCATTAAAATTACTTTTATTTTCGTATGCAGATTCGTAATAAAATAACCTCTTCATCCGCGTCCTTGTGTAGAATGTATTGGGTTTTGACATGACATTTGGTTTTAATATTACCAAATTAATACCAAATCTTCTTTTGTGTCTTTGCTGTTTTACAGAATGGTCATACAGATGTCGAGGACGAGCCTCTTCTCAGAGAGAACCCAAAGAGATTTGTAATTTTTCCAATTCAGTATCCAGACATCTGGAAAATGTACAAACAAGCTCAGGCGTCATTCTGGACGGTCGAAGAGGTAAAAATAGTGTTTTTGTTTCTTGAAAAGTTTTGCCAAGATTTGCCAACATAGCTGAAATGTCTTACATGCAAAGTTACCTTAACCAAGCTACTGAGCTAGTAAGTTGTGATAAAACTTCTGTTTTCACTACGTGATGGGTGTATCTACATATACTATAACTATTGGGTGTCTAGCCAATTACTCATCGTAATAGAACAAATATATAATTTACACTCCATTCTAAAAGTGACAAGAACGTATCAGACCCAGCCATGAACATCAAACAGAAAAAAACTATTTCCATGTCATTTTCTTCGGTCTGCAGCAAGGAATGTTAGTACACTATCGGTTCCTTCTGCCCGGTTGCACATGTTAATACTTTCCATTTTAAGAACATGGTTTGGTTTGACTTTTTTTTAAGTGATTAAAATATTTCCTATAATATTGACATTTAGTTCTAATTTAACACTATACAGTCTCTCCTGAATTTGAAAATTAAAAGCATTAGCAAGTGCAGGCACAGAAGCGATCGTATCAGTAAGGGATCGTATACTCACATTCTTTACTTCATAGCTTGGTCATAGGCTATGACATGTTAGTAAATTATTTAACTATCAGGTTTTCTTTGTTTTATGTTTCATTGCATTTGGCAAACTGCCGGTACATTTGCATCACTTTACAAATGGAGAGTCAATTGTTTTTTTGTTCTATTCAAATTGGTTTGTAATATTGGAGTTGAGTGTTAAGGGAGGGTCAACTGTCTTGGGTGTCAGGAGATGGTTGAACTAATTAAAAAAAACTCATGGATGTTCCTCTGCATCTGACATCACACATTTCAAATGGTAGCATGCTGAGTAGCATTTTTCCTTGGCGGTCTGCTGAAGCGTGGAGTTAGAGTTACACTTCCCAGATTTGATGGTCACTTTTTATCTGCATGACTGTCTGGAGATGTTCACCTCTAACTCGGAGGACCTTTTCCAAATGTGTATGGTTAAAGTTGGCTCAATTTCGTCCCTTTGCAACACATTAATGTTAATAATAATGTTGCGGCCTCTGTTCCAAACAAAGCACAGTGCTGAGAACACCCTTAGAGGATCCAGTAAGGGCATGAGAGATGGGCTTTCTTGCAGGTCTTCTTTTGAAGTTTAGCCCAGTCTAGGAAAGGCTCTGTATCATATCATACAATGCTCAAACTCATATTGACTCCAGTTCATTCATTCTGATCTCATCATCTCCGGTCTGCCAGAACCATCCATGTTTGCTCTCATGAGTTGTGTCTGACACGAATGGTCTCTCTTCTCCACATGGGGCTCATTAAGAGCCACGCCCCAAAATTCTGGCCTTTAGCCTAGAAAGAGCATTTTAGCAGTTTTTAGTCAATCCTACATTAACTTTTGATGTAAAAATTCATTCATATAACTCGATCATTCATATAATTTTACCACATGAAACACATAACGTAAAAAATACAAGACCCTTCACTCTCCTTAAACAAAAAGTTAAATTCTTTACACAATATTAGCTAAATTTTAATTTCAAGTTAAACTGTAATTTAAATGCATTTTCTTTCAAAAGACATTAAATTAACATTAGCAGGTCACACGCACACACACACACACACACACACACACACACACACACACACACACACACACTGTGTCTCATTAGCATAAAATATAATTATAAATAACTTTTTAGTTTAGATTTTAGTAACAGTGGCATACAATCTTTTTGCAATTACAATATTCATATTCAAAAACGTTATGAAGTTCTTAATTTTTTCTGACTTTAAAGAGCAACTAAATATTGATTTGTTTTTATTTTAAAGGTGGATTTATCAAAGGACTTGTCGCACTGGGACAGCCTCAAACCAGATGAGAAGCACTTCATATCACACGTATTGGCTTTCTTTGCAGCGAGTGATGGAATTGTCAATGAAAACCTGGTGAGTGATGTAAAATCAATGAGTGGAACATTTCAGGAATGGGACTTTTTTGTAATAAGTTTGTGAAATTTTAGTTTTTTTTTTTTCTCAAATCTAATCTTCTGTAGGTTCAGCGCTTCAGTCAAGAGGTGCAGCTTCCAGAAGCTCGTTCCTTCTACGGCTTTCAGATACTAATTGAGAATGTTCACTCCGAAATGTACAGCATGCTGATCAATACCTACATTAGAGATCTGAAAGAGAGGTGAGGTTAAATTAATTGATCTTACTGGCTTATACAATTTTTTTGTGTGCTTTTTTTTAAGCAAATTTTTTTTTCTGTTAAAAAATTAAAACCTGCATGAGAGGAAATCATGGAATAAATTGTCGGTTAAAGCTTTTTACAGTTCATCAATGACAAGCCGAAGCCATTGCAAATGAATTTGAATAGATTTGTCCAAAGATATTAGTGTTTTTGTATTCATACCTTTTTGTATACATAGTATGTATAGTATACTTTTTAATTAAAAATATTTTAGAAACATTTAACTGTAAGAGTAGCAACTCTTCACAATTAGTGAGTTGTTGTGTAAAAGCTTTCATTATATATTTTTAAACACATTGACTTACTAGTAGTGCCCTGGTGGCTGCATTTAAAAATCATTTTGTAGGCTGCAGGTTAAAAATCAAACAAGAAGGAAAGTGGAGTTTGCATGATTGTCTCTCTGCAATTGAGCAAGTTTCCTCTAGGTTAGGTGTATCCAAGTTCAGTCCTAGGGGGCTGCAGCTCGGCACAATTTGGACAATGTCAACACATACCTGTTTTTTAAGGAACTTTTCTTAGTTCATAAAAAACCGTGGATCCTCATTAGCATGGTTTTGAAGAAAACTCTGACTTTGCCAATTCATTAGGGGCCAATTTAGTTTTAATTTTTAATATTTAGTGCAGTTATATCAGGCATCCAGAAGCTTCTAAACTACTTGCTCCATGTTTTTTTTTTCCTTCAGTGCCTGGGCAAATGAGCTCCAACAACAAAATAATGGCACTCTTCTATAAATGGAAAATTTTCTCGCTAATCTTTACCCACAACTATATAGCTCTTAAAACTCTTCCATTTGAGCATTAGCAATATTGAGATGAGTATTGCTGCAATCCTTGCCCCAAATTAACGTTAAAGTCTTTGTGAGGAAAAGCAGCCGCTATAATGGTAAACTCTGCCCATGTCTTAAAAAAGGGTGGTTACACTGTCTACGCATCCTTGACATTTTCAGAAAACGTCCTTGCACCTCTACTTTAAATAAGCTTCAGTGCATTAAAAACTCCTCACTTTCACCAAAGAATCTACTCACATCACTCATGTTCTTCACCAAGTTCACAGACTACCTAACTAAACTACTAAACTAAACAACTTAGTAAACTTACTAAACAAACTACTTTACTAAACTAACAAAAGTACAAAAACTCCTCCTCGCCTCACTTTGGTCTCGCCCTTCCAAATGGAATCAGGTCTCATTCACCCCTCTAACTCCTTTGATGATAGAGTGAACAGAGTCTTACTCATAATTTAGAATTCTATTCGTGAACTTAAACCCATCAACTCTTTAAATCTAAGTTTCAAAGTACCTGAACCCTTTCACTACAAATATGTTGTTCCAATTTTATGTTTGTTGAATGTTTTGTTGAGTTAAATGATATTTTTGTTTTGTTTTACTCTTGTAACTTTATAAATCCACCTTATTTTTATATTAAACCTTATTATAATTTAAAATACTTTAGTAACTCTACCGCTCTTTTCCCTAAAGGGACTATTTGTTCAATGCAATCCAAACTATGCCTTTTGTGAAGCGGAAAGCAGACTGGGCCTTGCAGTGGATTTCTGACACAAACTCAACATTTGGTGAGTAGAAACTATACATTTTTTTAAAGTGAGCTCAGAGTATTTAAAACAACACTAAATGCCAGCTGTACACCCATATCTGTGTGTTCTTAGGAGAACGGTTAGTAGCATTTGCAGCCGTGGAAGGCATTTTCTTCTCAGGATCATTTGCAGCTATCTACTGGTTAAAGAAGAGAGGTCTGATGCCTGGACTATCCTACTCTAATGAACTCATCAGCAGAGATGAGGTTTATATCAATACATTATCATGACCACTCAGAGGATCTCGTTTGTAGACAAGCCGATGATCTAATCATGGATTTTATTGATTATTTCTTTTAAAACTTTGCAGGGCCTGCACTGCAATTTTGCTTGCCTAATGTACAGCTACTTAGTGAAAAAACCATCTGCTGACAGAGTGAATGACATCATCTCTAAAGCTGTGAGCATTGAGCAGGTGAGGTCTTTTCATATAAGTTCAACTCAGAAGTGCTTGCAAGAATTCATCTGGTTGCGTCTTCCTAAAGGAGTTTCTGACAGAAGCCTTACCGGTTAATCTGATTGGGATGAACTGTGCTCTCATGAAGCAATACATCGAGTTTGTGGCGGACCGCTTGCTGACTGACTTAGGACTGCCTAAAGTCGGTATTCTCTCTGGATGGACTAATTCTGTGAGGAAATTTCAGGTTCATAATATTCATTTTTATTTCTGTTTTAAAGGCCTACCATTCTGAAAACCCCTTCGACTTTATGGAGGCAATTTCGCTGGAGGGAAAAACAAATTTCTTTGAGAAGCGAGTGGGTGAATACCAGCGACTTGGAGTGATGTCAAATGTTAAGGATTGTGAATTCACTCTTGATGCAGATTTCTAATTTTAGAGCAAGAACTATTTAATTTTTTGGGGTTATGTGCATTATATAAAAAAACATGATTTTCATTTCTTTTTAAAAAGGCATCATTTAAAATGTGAAATAAATTAATTTATTTGTTATTGGTTGCTTATTTTTTACGATGTCGATATTGTATATACTAAATTAATATAAGTATTAGTATAGTATAAAATTAGTGGCTTTAGAGTAAATGGTTTTGGATGTGGATGGTGTGGCCCTTTAACTGAACCTGAGCGCTCCACTGCCTCCTCAGCCCTACATAGTTTTGCTCCAACTTTAACTGAATCCACTGATTAAGCTCCTCTGTGTTTGGTTGAAGCTATTGGTGTGTCTCTTAAAAGAGGGTTGGAACAAAGACCTGCTGGGTCTGCAGCCCTCCAGGAATTGAGTTTGAGACCCTGGCTGTAAATGAAGGGTATGCAAAGTATTTTCTAGAGGGCCACAGCCCCTGTTGGTTTTGTTCTAACTCTGAGAAAGTTTAGAAGTTTAATAGAAGTCAAGAGGAGCCTAATTGTTAGAAGCAGGTGTCTTACATGTAGACAGAAGCTAAAATGTGATAGACTGCAGCCCTCCTTGTCCACATCTATAGTAAAATATGCTACTTCTTGTGGGAGGAAAGAGTGCTCTTCACAAAGTTGATAAAACAATAATACATGCCATTTAAGTTAACCCTAACAGATATAAAATATTGCTTTCTAGATATATTTGCCCCTAAAGGGGTGTAAATGGAATATTATTCACATTACACTAATTGGAAAGAGTAGATTTTATTCAGAGATTCAACGACAATTACTTCAGACTTTTTTTAAGTTCCAACAAACACCATTTGAAGCATATTAAAGACGTATAAAAATTATGTAAAGGGTCTTTGGTGCCATTATGGGATTCATTTTGCAGCATTATTATTTGTAAGCTTATGTGGATAAATTCAGGGTCACTTTGTAAACTACTTGCATGTATGTTTTTAGTCTGCAAATATGTGTCTTGATATATGAATCATGATGCACGTTTCATCTGCAAACTTTTCTATTTTGTGGTAAGACGACTTGTATAACTTAATGAAATGGCTATTCAGACTGAGACAAGTGGGTCAAATCTGAAACTGAAATTTATTATCATTTGTGAACCACACTTAGAGATAGAGAAACTTTAGAGGAAAACTCAAAATAGACCACTTCCAAGAAAGATATCTTTCGAAAAAACTAATTCATCCAGTATATTTTCTACTTCTGCCATTGTCGATTTGAACACTTGGCTGGCAGAAATGATTTAATTTCTTCTAACTGGAGAGGTTGTCTAGGCCTGCTTATCAATGTACGACAATAACGATAACACACAGTAGTGGTTTGAGCATTCATTCAGAGCATTAGAGCTACAATGGATCCTGTTGTTTGATTTGACACAGGGGTGTGTGAATAGGTAATGGTGATAGCGAAACTTTCTTTTTACATGTCCTTTTGACATCTCTTTTCCCAAACAATTTGGCTAGATATGATGATGCCACCGGTGGTGAAGAACCAGACCAGAAAAACGGTCTCTGCATAGCATACTAGTACAGCAAAGTATATCCACGGTGAGGCTACCAGTGCTGAACACCACTTCTTAGTATTTGAAGCAAAAATTGTTATATTAAAACAAAAAGATTGTTAGCAATGAATAATTATAACCTGTTAAATTTTGTTTATTTTATATTTAGGTGATACGTGAGGCATATGTCAATGATAGCAGTTAAGAAACAAAATGGCAGTCTGATCATTGCAACTTTCAGATAATATTGCTAAAATAAACCCCATATGTGAAAGCCCCTCCCACCCGCCGCACAGCACACTCTCTGCCAGCAGGAGACTGGTTCACTCCGTGTCTCCGTCTCGACGAGCGGTTCCTGTTGTGTCCGCCTGCTCAAAATGGACCAGGACTGGCGGGCGTTAGCTTCACAGCGAGCCGAGGATGTGTCCGACCGTATCCGTGGGCTGCTTTCTTCCGGCCTGGGCTTCCTCCGGACCGAGCTTGGTCTGGATCTGGGTATTAAGCCGGAGCAGTGCCCGTCGTGGTTGATCCTGAGCACGGTGCTGCTCGGGCTCTTCGTGCCGCTGTTACTTTTGGCCTTGGGACGGGGAAAGCGCCGAAAGACCCCTGTCCCGGTGAGTCGAAGCAGCACCCCCACCGGGGCCCCGGTGAAGAACAGCCAGCCTCAGAAGAGCCCGAAGCCCGATCAGAGCGAAGCAAAGAAGAAGAACAAAAAGAAAGCCGAAAAGGTAAAGGCCTGTCATTGTCAGATGTTGATGCTAATGAAAGCACTATTAAATTGCTGCCTCATAGGCACACCACACTGTAAACACACATTTTAATCAGTAATGTTGATTTAAATAAAATACTCGATGAAAACAGTCTTACTATTAAAAACACTTTTTTTGCCTCACTAATGACGTTGGGGATTAACGTTAGCTATTGTGGCTAATGAGCTAACGTTAACCTGTCAAATCCACTTGGAAATATTTATTCATAACGCCAGAACTAGCGTTTCTTTGTAGTACATGGTCACATATGTGTTGCTGATTAAGAATAAAATGTCACGTATTGATTTGTTTATTTTAACAAGATTGTCAAAGGAATTAAAAGAAGCCACGTAGCACAACTAACGTTAACGTAACAGGTGAAGTCAATCAAACACGAGTTTCGTTGTTGCTCAACACCATTAATTATCGTTAACGGTAAATTAACACCATTAATTATCGTTAACGGTAACTTTCATTTTAATGGCTAGAAAGGTGTTTCAGGACCCCTTCACACGGTACAGGGACGTTAACTGTTTGACTTTTAATACTGTCTTGTGGCCTTCAGCAAAAGGTTCAGGCCAATGGACAGACAGTGGCTGAAACTCGGGAGGAAACCAAAGTCACTGAGGAGAAAAAGAAACCTCCAGAGAGTAAAATTGCCGAGCAGAAGAAGAAGTCTACTCCGAAACCTGCTCCTGTGCCAGAACCCTCACCAGCACAGCCACCTGCAGAAGCTAAGGTGATTCCCAGTAGAGCTTTTGATAGTTTCGTTACGGAAGTACTTGATGTATGCTTGTGTAGTTGATTTATTAAATGTCACCATGAAGGAAGTAAAGGTGTTTGTGCTATACACATACTTTAAAATTTCCTCCCAAATAATTTGGATGACTAAAACACAAAATAAGAAAGAGGCATAAAGGGCATGAACCAATTACAGGACACATAATATTCATGTTTTTTCTTCTAATATATAAAGATGCTCGATATTGAATACTCTCTCGTGCTCATTTACTCATTTAAACTGAGAGCAGAATTTCCATACACAAATATATTTAGCTCAAACTAAAGTACAGTACAGCCATGTACTTTAATCTAATTGAGTTAGGCAAACTTAATTTGATCAAATCCGGCTGCCCTAAAAATATTAACAATTTTTAAATTGGAAATGTTTTCAAACAGACTTTAATCAAGGTCAATTATTTGGTGTTATGTTTTCTCTTTTTGTAGTAGTACTCTTATTATTGACGTTTAGGGAGGTTCTTTAGAGTCCAAACTTCTTGTTTTAAAAGTCTTAACATTGGGGATTTTTTCATGGTATACTATCAGATAATATTTTAACTTAGTCATTACCAGCAACAGAATAAACTACTTTATTTGTTACGACTGGCATTCAAACAAATATCCACCTCAATAATAGTAAGTATGTTTAGTATTACAAATAAATAATATTATATTGCTTAATATTACAAATTAACCTTCTTTGTCTCCTAGCGGCTCACTGCAAAACACAAATATGAACACACATTCACAATTCATTGACACAAAAGAACTTCTAAGATGCTGTTAAACCCATCGTATATTAAGAAAAGTTTCTCACCCGCTCAACAGATCAGCAGAAAAATGGGGAAGCTAATGCTAACTTAAAGCAAAGTTCCCCGGCAAATTAAAGTGGATCATCAGTGGGTCATTGGTTTTCTAAATTAATTCATTCTCTTTGAGTTTATGAATCTCAGAGGTGCGCCTATTAGTTTCTTTTGAGTTATAGTTATAAAAAGCTTAATAAAAATGATGCAATTCGTTTCTTTTTTAACACAAAATGCATTTAACTTTTTGGTTTTAAGAAAGACTTGTGTCTTTTTTGGAGGGCATTTAGAACTCAAAGGTAAAATATGAAATGTTTATTAAATTCTTTTTTCTGCCAGGATGGTTTTAATTATTTATAAAATGATATAAAACCTATTAAACACACCAATCATGTTGTTCAACCTGTCTGTTGAACAGATGAACTATGGTTTTGTTTTATATTTGAGGGCTCTATTGATAAAAAATTGAATACTGTCTCTTTTCATACATAATTAATATACAGGATATTTTTCTTTTTCAAGTTTAGAAAATGAGCTACAATGAAAACTGTAATTTTGGAATATTCAAATGTTTAATATTTCCTATTCTCTATTTAACAATATGTATGAGGTGCTTTTAAACAATTACAGATAGAAGTGTCAAAAATGCATTGGGCTTTTCAATTTCATCCCATTTAAATCATGTAAATTACTTTTACTTGAGGGTTCTTGTTTGTTTTAAGCATGCAAGCAGGGATTGAGAGTAGCTAGATATCAGAGTCTACTTGTTAACTGATAATGCAGATACAGCGACAGGGTTGGAATTGACCTTGAACCTTCTACCTAGTGTTTGCTGAAGTACAAAAGTTTTAAGATATCTTCATAATTGTTGCTTATTTTTTATCAAAAGAGAAACTGGCTCTCTGACATATCAGGCAGTTCTGATGCATAGCTTTGGTTTCTTTTGTAGACAAAGAAAAACAAGAAGAAACCAAAACCAGAGGTGAAGACTACCCAAGATGTCGCCACTACTGATGGCAAGGAACCTGATGAAGGTTTGAAAATGGGTCATCAAACGCTAGCAGTGACTTTTTCAGAATAAATGCAGTTTACAATTCGCTTCAGTTTAGTGTCATTCAGTATACTAGTTGAAAATGTTGGCCTTTGAGCATGTCTGTTCAGCAGGTGCCTGGGAAACCATGGTCAGTAATCGAGAAAAACGTCAGCAGCGCAAAAAAGAGAAAGATCCTGGAGATGCTTCTGGAAGTCCTGAAGCTGATGAACGATGCAACCCAAAAGTGGAGCAGCCCTCAAGCACAGCTGGCATCAAGAAGAACAAAGGTTTCAGATCACTTGCAGCAAAGAAAATTACTACCGTTTAAGGTTTTCTTGAAGCTAAATTTAGGCATTCTTGATTTATTTCAGAGTCTGCATCTCGTACCCAAAAAGGTGCTCCAAAGGGTGATGTCATCATAAACCCAGGTAAACCTACTTTTGCAGTTTTGAACTGAATTCAGGATAATTTCATCACAGTAGTTAGATATGTCATTATATCTTGGTGTTTGTGCATGTTGCTAAAATATTTTATTTCAATATTAGTGGTAATATTAATAGTTTTGAATATATGTTCATTCTGTGCTAGTTGACATTTTTATTAATACAAGTGGTTACCAGTTTCCAATTGTTTGTGTAGCAAGATTATAAACATGACTTCCAAATATTTGTATATTATATGTGCCCAGTTTCTTCAATAAAGAAACAATGTTTGTCCTTAATTAGCAGTGTTTAAGTTTGTTCTCCATGAAGGTTTGCATTTATGTTGACAAAAACGAATGCTTGAAAACATGCATGCGAACAGAGACATGTGAACGGAGACATTAATTAGACTCTTGTGGAAAATTACTGCTTTGCTGAAAATATGATATCTAAGCTGAATTTGCTGCTGTACACAATACATGACTTTGTTCGCAAATTAAACTCTTCCAAACTCCAGGAAATTTGTACTCTGTTGATACCGGAAACAATAAAACAAAAACAAAACTTCACCGTAATAATAATTTATGTATTACAGAGCTTTTCTACAAATGTCATATTATAACTAAATTACAGTCATGCTGACTTGTATAGCAAATATATTGTGGCAAACACTTCCAAAGTTTTTCTTAGCGAATTTTACACTCACAAATCTTTTCTTTTAGTGACAACCAATTGGAATGATGTGAAAACGGTTAACGGTGGCAGTTGGACAGAGGTGACTGTAAAGCAGTCCGCTCCATTAAAAGCTGTAAACAATGAGAAGATATCTGCTGGGAGAAAGACCTCAGCTCCTAAGAACCGTGAGAACTCTACTTGGAAACAAGACTCTGAAGGTAAAGGATGTCAACAGTTTGAGGTTTTTAGACTAAAATGTTTTTTAGTTCTGGTAAAAAAAAGAAAGTAAAACATAAGTGTGTTTTTTTGTTTTTGTTGACAGGGATATGGGCTGGTGTAGAGGGTAGGATCAAGGCTGAACCGAATCCAGTGAACCTGACTATGCTTGGACTGAATGTGTCAGGTGTGAATATCATTTGTAGAATTTTTATGAACATGTTATCTGTTAATGTTAAACTCTGGGATTATTTCTGAAACCTACATTGTAGAGTTAAGCTTTTTACACACCTACTCTTTTTTTTTTTTTTTTTTTTTTTTTTTTGTCTGTTGGCGTTTCCTGTTTGCATTAACTTTAGTTTGTTCTGAGTGTGCAGAACATCTCACCTTGATGCTAAATGGTGGTTAAATTAGATAGTGTTAAATTGACAAAACCTTAGGGGTTTTATTCAGTTAATTTGTAGATAAATAATATATTTCATACCCGTTTCTAATCAAAACGAGGAAAACGAGCATCATTGGTCATTAAATGTGAAAGTTTCCTTTATAAAAGGGATAGATAAGATTTGCGGCTTCTCCTGATTGGTTGAGTCTGTCTTGTGACTATAAATCAATCACAGGCTCATTAATTGTTAGACAGTTTTCAGTCTTTCGTAGTTAGACTTTTTTAGTTAGATCTACAAAAATTTCAGTGTACTGAAAAAGGTAAGTGCAAAAGTCTTTCTAAAAGTCTTTGTGTTTTTCTACACTTTCTTACTCTTCTTTTCAGCAAGAATACAGATGATGTTAAAATGAATGATTAATTAAAACTCATTAAAATTCTTTATTTCAGCACAAACATTGGATACGAGAAAATTACTAACTTTTAATTGTGTTTTAGAAACTTCAAAGTGTTTGGTTAAAAAAAAAGTGTTAATTTTGGGGTTGAAAACCCACATCGACAGCTCATATTTAGATTTTTTTTTTTCATAGGTGGAGAGACTACAGCTATACCAAATGCTGAAATGGGCCAGTGGGACAACAATCCTGTGGTTGATGGCGAATGGTCTAGCTTGAGTAAGATTACAGCTTATCTGCACTCAGACAAGGGTCAATTGTGAATGTAGAAATGCAACTTGGGTAATGTTCTTTTTTTAAGATGGCTTGGCCTCTGCAGACCCAGGCTCAGACTGGAATGCACCAACTGAGATCTGGGGGAATTATGAAGGGCCCAAAGTGGTCCCTGCTTTGAAAGAGTTGCCAGTTTCCAAGCCACTTGAGGTACGAGACAAACACCTGGTTGCTTATAAAAGTGTAAAATGCTTTATAAATACAAGAAGACTTCAGAGTCTCTTTCTCTTTCTGTTCATAGGAATCAAATGGTGATAAGAACAGTGAGGATCCTGCTGGAGGTGGGAAATCCAAGAGAAGAAAGAAAAAGAAGAGACCACAGGATGAAGGTTCAGCTACAGAGGTATTAACCTTGTGACCACAAACAGAAAGTTGACTTGTGTGAACGTTGAATGCTTTGTTCACACTGAAGAGTAGAAAAGCAGGAATGGGAGATGTTTTACTAGTAAAGTCAATGAGAATATGCAATAAAAGCTGACTAGTGGAGTAGATTTGGATTTACTCTTGATTATTACACAGAACAGGATTTTCTTGAATAGTCAGCTGGAATCTGCTTCCTTTAACCAATGAGCTTGCTTTAGACTAGTTGTGTTGTCTGGAGAAAATCTCAGCAGAAAGTAAAGAAACGTAGTAAGTGTGTATAGAAACTTGTTGCACACAAGAATTTAGAAACAAGACAAATGGTTCTTGATCGGAGGAGAATCTGAGTAGTTTCGAGTTTTGTAATCACTTTGGGAATGTAATAACACTCCATTAGCTGTGACTGCTAAGCTAGTGTTTTACTGTGAGAATCTACCGTTTTTTAGTTGAAGAGTGCAGTGAAAGAAATAGAATAAATTAGGGAGACTTATTGGAGGGGGAGGAGAACGAATTTACACAGATTTTGTTGCTCAGTCTGTCCATATTCTTACTACGTTTTTATAGTCGCCTACCAGCAGATTTTCTGCTTTTCAATGTGAACAAAGCTTAAGGCTTGATTTACCATTATGGTTTCTGCTTCTCTTCCAGACAATACTTGAGGTTTCTGCTTTGGTAGAGAAGAATGCGACCGTCAAGCCTCATCTTCCCCATCTTTCCAAGGATGAAACATCGAATCAGAATCTTCCTCAGCAGTCTTCACAAAGTGAGTATGGGGTCACAAGTGATAGGTTCACGGCTGTTACAAATTTGTCCATAGATTATGTAACTTATTTTAGATTGAACTACCGTAAGTCTTTTTAATAAAGTGTTTTTTGTTAGAAATGTAATGAGCATGTCATCACAATGGCATAATGATGATAGCCATAAACAGTTTACCAAGCATTCAAATTAGAGCTGCTTGTTTACGGAAAACATGATAATCATGATTATTTAGGGAATAATGGAAATCATGATAATTTTAAATTATAATTTTTGTCTTGTATAGTAAGGAAAATTAAACTGCACTGTCAGCAGTATCTAATGTCCACTTTATTAATGTCTTTCTATGATGAAAACCCAATAAGCAAAAAGTTAATGCTCTTATGTGAAAACACATTTAATTTTTAAAGGTGTTAATTTAATTGTAATAAATTATAAATAAGTACATAAAAAAGAACAAATCAATACATTTAAACACCTGAATTAAATAGGAAAGAAATATTATTTATGTCAGAAAGGGATTAGAAACTGTGAAGCTAAAATACTCTGCATGCACAGTTGCATCCTGAAATATTTTTAATGCACTTTTAGTTGCTTTTTATTATGTATACCATCCCACACCAGTACAGATTTATCAACATTTAAAACAAGCCGTGTGAAGCACAACATGAACACTTTAAACTTTAAGTCTAATAGCAGTTCTTTTTTTGACGCAGCTTAATTTCAAAATGCAAAATTGTCTCCTACTTCTGATGTGGAAAGAGATGTGTCTTTCCACATCTCTTTGATTCCTGTTCATTTCAAATCACAGCTCTTACGAGTAAATCTGATTAATGCAGCAAATGTCTATAGATCTGGACTGCAGTCGTATTCTTGTAAAGATGTTAACTTTCACCAGTGTCTTCAACATTAACCTCCATCCAGAATCCGTCTGCCTTTTGAATCTTTGTTCTTTACTGGCTTCCTACAAGGAGCTAGTTTTATCAACACCGTAATATAAGCCACAGCAACCAAATTTAGAAATAAATAAAAGATACATTCTTATAAAGCTTCAGTCAGGAATCCTGACCTTCAAAGATTGCTTCACCAACATAACTTAGGCATGACTATTGGCAGTGTAATATCAGAAGATCAGGCCCTGCGTAACAGAGTATACTACGCGACCTCTGGTTCAGGGTCTTGTTCCATCTAAACTGAACCACCCTTCTAGCAAGACTCTAGTCAAATACACTAACTTCATTCTCAGAAACTCTGCTAATTGATGGTGTAAAAAGCCTTTGATGTTTTTATTGGATGTCCATGATGCATTCAGTAAAGTCCTAAGACAGCTAATACAGTGATACCTCATATACTTCGTATGCTGAATTTGTCGAAGCAAGATTTACATATAAAATGCCTAATCTGTTCCTAGCCACACAGAAACAACACTAAAAGTTGAAAATAACTCAGAAAGAGAAAGAAAAATAAAATAGGATTCTTCAATCCTTAAAAGTACACATTATAAGTCTAATAAATAATTAAACAATGAAAACAGAATAGTATTGATTTTTACATGTAGTGTCAAGTAAAACAAATAGTCTGTAAAAGTTTTACTTGGAGTTTTTACTTTATTTAAGATGCAAAACACAAAAACAAGTTAATATTTTTTTTCAAGGTAATCATTTTTTATCAGATAATTGTTCAATGTTTATAAATGTTTAAATACGAAGACAAACATTTATTACTGTGAGAAATTGTCTCAAATGTGAGAGATGCTGAATTGACATCATAACTGTGTTTTGAAGATAGCATTGAATGCATGCAAGTTTCAATAAAGTATTTGAAATGAATATTCTGCTCTTTCTTCCTCCCACAGAGAAAGCTGATCAGAATTGGGAACCAGCAAAGCAAGTTCAGAAGAAAAAAGTCAGGAGAGAAACATGAGCCGTGAAAGGCATCCGGGGTAGCTTATGCAACTAGATTGTTTATGCAATAATTTAAGAGTACAGAATTTTATACTGAATAAACTTGCTGTGCTTTTTAACAAAAAAAAAAATCCAAAATTGACAGAACGTGAGTTTGGAAAAGCGCTGCAAAAAAGCAAACAGTGGTGTAGAGGTGAGCTGTCTGGTGGCTAGGGCACTTCTTGCGTGCACTATTGCGCTACATCAAGGTTTGTCGACGAGGAGGCATATCTTTTATCAGACCTGCTTTATCTGCTACAAAATACCCATGATGATGAATCTCCTTAAACTGAGTTTGAATCTAGAGCGATCCATCACTCGCTGTAGTAGTGTGCTCAATTGCAGTTTAGGGGGTCAGCCACAGAGTGGCGCTGCGAGCCGGCGTCTTCCTCCAGCACTGCGAACGAAACTACTGTAGATAATCCTGATGGAAAACCCCAGAACGGTTCTTTTACAGAGAATCTTTTAAAAGGCTAAACCTATTTTCTTAGTGCTTTTCTTCCGTCCTGAGTATGAAATTCTCTATTTTACCCATATGCTTGGGTTTGTGAAGTCTTTTAAATCAACCGGTTGACTCTCGATGCTTTATTTCCAGCAAACTAAAGTAGAAGAAGCCACGCCATATGTATAGAACGATAAGGGCTTTTTTTCTATGGTGAAACTCCTGTTATTGCACTGTGCTGAAGGTTGTAACATACCGTGTGTATTTACTTAATTATTGCTTTGATGCACAATGTGAACATGACTGAGTAGATAAATAAGTTTGTGGGGTTTTTTTTATTGAGAAAACTAATGATTAGTGATGCTTTATGATGACACTAAACAAACTCTATTTCAGGAATCTGTTGCCTTAATCTAAACCTAGATCAACTTTGTTTTCTGATCTCTTCCTCTGATCTTTTGAACAGGTTTGCTGTTCAGATCCTTGTCAGTGTTGCGCTTGCATGAATTAAAAGCATTTAAAGTAACGAAGAATGTCCTGATTCTGTTCACTTGTGCAAGTACCAGTCACTGTAAATAGGCTTTAGTGAATAATGATGATTGGTTTTTTTAATGCATATTCATATTTGGGTGAAGCTAGTGGCATCCCATGGTGGTTTTGTACATTTGTGTAGATCATGTGTTTCTGTGGCACGCCGGGCGAGCATCGGATGCCTGCCTTAGATCAGATTCTAGAGCTTCTCAAATTATGTATTTCTACTGGATTATGGATTTACGAATGATCATGTTTACTTACGTTGATGCAATATTTCTATGTTGATTTGTTAAATAAACAAAAGTTGCTATTTAAGCTGAGAACTGTGGATTTGTTTAAATGAAGATTTCATTTGTAGTATTGTTTTAAAATAATTATTCATGTATGATCTCTAAGATGAGGAAGTACTACTTCCCTTTAGTTGAAGTTTTTGAGATCAATGTTTGCGGTATGGACTCAAAATGATGCTTATAAATGCGCAGACAAGTAGAGCGTAATGGATGGATCAACAGCGCCTATAAAATGTATAATTCTGCTATGTCATTATGCAAAATAGGTCTGTGAAAATTTTTGATTTGGGTCTGAAATTTGCGTGTTTTGGGGATTTTATTAAATATTGCCTCTACAAATGTACTCATTGGTTTAACTTGTAAAGCAATTCTTCTTAGTTTTCATAAAAAAAATCCAGCTAGCATCAAATCACTTGCTTTTTATTAAACTGGTTAATAGTAATAACATGTTATAATCTATTCTGACAGTGATTGAAAAAACCTTGAATAAATCAAGTGTTTAATTGGAATGAATACTCTGTAAAAATAATAATAATAAATGATTCAAGAATATCGATGAGTAGTTTACTTCCTCTAAGCCAGTACTTTTCTGAATGGAGTTTTCATTGCTTGCATACGTTTTTATGAGCCGTAAAGGCTCATAATTGCACTTAATAAGTAAATAGAAATTGCTCAAAACTTTTACCTTGATTTATATGAGTTTGAGGGGCATAGAAACAGCATTTGATGGATGAATAAGCATGCCCTATAAAATAATATTTCTGTAATTATGTTGTGCAAAATGGCTCTTATTGGAAGTTCTTCATAAAAAGAATATTCAATAAACATTGCCTCTTTGAAAGTGTACATGAAGTGAACATTGAGTTTGCATGACTTTTGCAGATTTCAAAGACTCAATTGTGCTTCGGAGCAAATGTGAATTAGCTTGCCCTAAGTTCAATATAAGTTTAGTTTGAGCTAGAGATGGAAACAAACAGAACACTGAATGACTATGAATATATTAGGAAAAAAATCTCTTTTTCATATTAGCAAATATTGGACAAAAATCAAAACAAATAATTATGAGGGATATCTGGGAAATTGGATGATCTAACGTGTTATATTTATTTCACTTAAATTATGTATTGATTATGAAATGTTTCATCATCAATCAATTAATCAAGGCCTATTTTTAATTTCATATTGCAAAGGCTATAAAAGATCTGTATACAACACCATGAATTTACATAAAAGTCTGCATATGTGCCAATAAACTAAGTATCTTGGGACATTGCATGTTGTTTAACACTGATAACAACAGTTTAACTATCACACATTTTTAAAACCAAAGATTAGAAGATTTTTAGAACCAAAGATTTTTCATGATGAGGTTTCCCTTCAAAATGATCATCAAAAATTAACCTGAAAAGTCTGTTGAAGCATATTAGTCATCTCATTTATTTAAATACCATAGCCAAGTCTACATCTACTTCTCTGAAATCACTCACAATTATGTACTTAAACATTGATTGTTTGAAATTGCCTTCTTAGTCATAAACCAAACCATTTTTCTTTTTAATGTTAGTGAACAGAATGCAGCTAGCATCACATTACTTTGTAATAATCCACTCTGTCACTAATTTGCTGATGACAAACATCCCTTTTACTACACTGGCTTTCTTTAAATCATTTTCATTTCCTCACCTCCAACACTACGTTTGTCCTTCATATCTTTCTGAACTTCTTGCAAAAAATCAACACCTTGCACTCTGGTCTTCCTCTGCTCTGTTGCTGTAGCCTACTTATCTTCCAAAAGCATGAATTGGGTGGGAAGAACAAGCTGCAAAACTTTAAAACCAGCTTTACAACAATTCTCCTCAGACAGGCCATCTAAATTTAAAGTTAGTAAAAGCATTGACACTAGGCCGCCATCACCATTATGGATCTGCATCAATTCCTGGTAACCAAAAATGTGCCCAGACAGACGGGGCATGGATGAAGCAAAGACTTCTGATTGGCTAAATGTTTTAATTGAAAATATCTTAAACAAACAAATGTAAAAACAATGAATCCCCTCAGAATGTTCATGAAGGTCATGCTGAACTGCAGTTCCCTGAGCGGCCGCTTGAGGCTGATCCCAACAGTGAGCAGGTTCTCTTTCACTCCCATGTTAAAACTGACCAACTTTGGAGCTGAAAAAAGCATGCTTACACCCCTGCCTTTATTAGGTTTGTTGATTCAGAGCTCTAGTTTTGATCTTCATGAACTCTTTGAGGGGGGTGAATTATTTTTACATTTGTTTGTTTAAGATTTATTCAAATGTAATCCTTCAGCCAATCAGATATCTTCACTGCGATCATGTCCCGCCTCTGTGGATGTGTTTTTGATTACTGGCTACACTCACTATGTATATACACTATGTTATATACTGTTAATGTATAAAACCTTTGTGATCAATAGTTGTTTTCAAACAAAGTTTGTCTTTAAATTACTGCTTTGTTTTGCAAAAATGTGTTTTTACAGTGCCCTTGAATGCACTAGAAATAAAATGTATTGTATCTTGACTAAAAAGGCGTTCCGGTTGGTATCTAAAGTCTCACAGAGGTCCGAATATTTAGCAGAACACATGTTTACATGTTGATTAATGGATGAAGTTTTTGCAGTTTTGTTTTCCTAACCCCTTTTTATGTGGCAGACTGGGCACATCTTGTGAAAACCTCTTTATTTATACATCAATATTTGAGTTCTCAATATTCCGAGCTCTTGTGGCCCACTGCTCTTTTGCTCCATTGCATTAACTTTTACCTCTCATGTAGGCTTACTTTCCACTATAGCACTAAACTGGATTATCTGTACCAGTTTTTTTCTAGCTTCATGTGTCACGTGTAGAGAGACTGACCTCTGCCGCCTCTTCAAATCATGTTGGATCTGTGGCACATAATCCTTTTCTATTGATTTATGCTTTGTTCCACTCGGATCAGGATTCCGGTTAAACCCCATTTTAGTCATGATGCAAAATTTGGAGAATTCATGTATCTGTTTGACATTTACCGGATGTACTTTGTAAAAATGAAATTAATGTGTTCTAACAAAATGTCCTCACTTTGTAAATGTCTATATAGATACATAAATGTCGAAGTCACCTCAAATGTATTCAGCAAATGAGCAAAACCCGTAAATGTGAAGAAAGTTTGCTTAGTTTGTCAAAACAAAACATGAAAATCATTTTTTGTTCTAAATTTACCTCGCTGCATCTTTACTTAAAATGCCCTTTAAATGTTTGTGATATTCAATTCAGTTATGATGATACTTATTCTCATTAAGTTACCCCTCCCGCAACACAAAATAGTTTAATTGGGATTTTCCATACATTGATATTTTTCATCTAAAGCTTTGAACATAGTGCTCTTTGTGATGCGGCCATGTTGCTCTGATGTCGCTATACTTTACAGTGCTTACATTGGCTGAGAACTGTTAATCCTTTGATGCAGTAATGATGATGCTGCCCACAAAGGCTTAGCAGACAGACACACACACACACACACCCCGACAAAAACTGGTCTGCTTTGGCATAGGCCATCTGGTCTCTTTGTGAGTCACGTATGAAGGCCTGGAGGTTACCTCTAGACTTTAAAACCAAAATCGTTTCCTGTTCTGGAATGGAATTGTGTCACATGTTGGGTTTGTCTCTCCGTCTTTGAGACATCTGGGCCTTGGTCAGTTCCTTAATCTCCCCAAATGGTCCCAAGTTATACTCTCTCAGAGACCTAACAGTAGAATCAGTTAATGACTTTTTTTAACTGTTGAGAAATGTTACATTTATTTGTGGTAATATTTACTATGTATAATATGTTTTTGTACATATAAAAACAAAACAGTGACATTTTATAATGAGAACCAGTTTTTTATTAAACAACTTATTGTAATTGTTTAAATGTGTTTAAAGTCAATGTGAGTACAACTACACAGAATTTTGCATAGAAATTCAAATATTGTCTAAATAAATGTTGTTATTTCAATCAAGCTCCTCCCACACATTTTTTGGTTTTATTTGTCATTTTAGCTGTCTTTCCCTTTTTATTGGTTTGTTTGTGTGTTTGTTGTCATAACGATTAGAGATCACTCATCTGGTCAATATGTTTCAACTTTAATCAGCTGACCAATAAAAATATCTGGTGGACCGTTATACTCAGCTGCATATGCCATGAATGTGCCTTTTCGTTTTTAGATCAAAGTCTCCCAGTTACTAAACAAAAATAACACGAAGTCTTAGAGAGGCTTGGTTCATGTATTATAACAGATTATAAAGATGAAAGTATTTATTTCTCATAATGAACAGCTGTAAAATTAAAGACAAAGCATTAAACCAATTCTCATCTCAAGATCATTACTCCAATTCCAAATTTTTGGAAGTGTTCAGAGACGAACTTTAGATACATTTATTGAAATGTTGTGTGGTTCATTGTTGATTGGTGGTTCAGAGTTTGAAATATCAGTCTAAAAGACAAACCAGTCGACCGAATAATTACTCAAGTTCAGTACTTTACCAAAATCCAAATCTCCATGCCAGGGATGTCAAACTGAAACATTAAAAGGTCAATACCCTGAACAGATTTTCATCAACAGTGGTTTAACAGACAGACCATTAGCTGTCAATCAAGTCTTAATTGGGGTGAAAAGGAGGTGTTTGATTTAGGTTGCAGCAATCATTTGCAGTGTGTTGGCACCTCAGAGACTCATAGTTAAATAACTTTCCGAAGATATGTCCATATAAACACAATCTCAGTTTCATCACATTTTCATGCAAGCAAACCTACAGTATATTTAACTTATAGTCTGAAATAGCAGGTAGGTAGCACATTCGTCTCACAACAAGAAGGTCGCTGGTTCGAGCCTTGGCTGGGTCAGTTTACATTTATGTGTGGAGTTTGCTTGTTCTTCTCGTGATGGTGTGATTTTACTCTGGGTGCTCTGATTTCCCCCACAAGTCCAAAGACATGCGGTCCAGGTGATTTGGGGGAAAAAATTGTCCATAGTGTTTGAGTCTGAATGAGTGTGTGAATGTTTTCTGGTGGTGGGCAGGAAAGGCATCGGCTGCATAAAACATGCCAGAAGAGTTGGCGGTTCATTTTGCTGTGGCGACCCTGAAAGAGACAAAGCCATAAAGAAAAAGGATGGATGGATGGATAGTCCGAAATAGCATTTGTACTTTTCAAAACGTTCAACTCCTTAATTCCCATCAAATTGGAATCTACTGCATTTCACTGAGTTTGTAGATGCACTGTGCAGAGCTTAACATTTGAGTCTACATTTAATTCCTCATGTTATTTTATTTGCAACACATTTTTGTAAAAAATCATGTTGAGATATAAGAAAACGAGCTATTCTTAGATTCAGCAGGAAAATAGTTATGGAAAGTGTTGTAGAGATTTTTAATTCTTAAAAGTTCTAATTTAATTAATGATGAAAGTGAAGTATTTTAAGATTTTGTAGTAAAATGTTCATTTTGCAAAGAGATTTGAAACATTTTTAATCTACTATGAAATATGATGATGATGATGATGATGATGATGATGATGATGATGATGATGATGATGATGATGGTAATATTGTTTATATTGCAATTTATTGTTATTCGATTTATATCTTCATTGGTTATTCCATAATATTGATACGTTTCAAATGTAATGGCCAGTTTTTCTAAAATGTAATGATAAGGCTGCATCACACGGCTGACCAGAGTAAAAGGAAAGATAGAACCCAGAATAAGTGTTATTTATTCACTCATTAATGTCGTCTTTTATTTATTTCAGTTCATGAAACTGTAAGTCGTGCAGTACAATGAGAAAGATATCTGCAGTGGGTCTGGCCCCTTCAGCGTCTGTTCTGGAACAGCACCCTGACGTCACATCAAATCCCCCTCCGGTCACGTGGTGTGGAGATGAGCTGGATTATGCAGCGGCGAGCGAAGAGCAAACGAGCGAACGAGCGAGTCAACGGGACGGGAAACGGAAACAACTCGGGATTTAACGGCCACCGAATGCTCCGGCGGTGAGCCGTCAATCGCAAAAGCCTTTTGTAACGCCAAAATAATTCTATTTCCACAAGTTAGAGAGCTTATATGCAATAGTCGTTCTGTTGTTTGACGGAAATATGATTTCGCCGTGGGACAGATGGTACACGACCAGCTGCTGCCTGTGTTGTCATGTGCGGACGGGCACCATTATCCTGGGCGTCTGGTACATGGTGAGTCGAGCTCGAGACTACGCTCATGTTGAGGAATTTCGAGAATATTCTACAAAGTACTGAAAATGTGTGTTTTTTGCGTAAAATTTACAGTAGGTACTGTACTAATTAATTCTACTACATTTACTATATAAATGTAGAAAGGTTTCGCTAATAGAAAAAAAGTATGGTCGTTGAGGTACTTTTTCTGCATCCTTTACAGATGGGCATGCCATTGCTAAGGCACTGCTAAGTGCCATTTAAAAACACGAAGGCCATCATGTGAATTTTTGAGGAATGTTAAAATCTTTAAATTAGATTTGACTTTTTTTAACAAACCTTACATACACTCATGATGGCACACTAATTTAGAGGCTTTATTTTAGAGACCAACGCTGTTGCCATGATATAAATAGAAAATCAATCCTAAATCATGTACTGGGCAATGTTACTAAATAAAGTAGTTTGGTCAGAGTACGTCTCAATGTCCAAAAATAGGAAGTAAATGAGGATATTCTTATCGCATCCCCTTCTTCTGGACTGCATGAAGCATCAGAATTCATTAACCTAAAAACTATGATGTTGTTTACTGATGTGGAAAAATGCAGTGACCGATAAACCACTGAGGATATTGAGGATAAATGCAATGTGTGCCACAAATTGAGCACATTTTTTTTCGTAAATGCTAACGGAATAGTCAAGAATGTCATGTGTCTATTGAAAATTATATGTTTGTTTAATAATTTTTCTTTTCACAGCAAAACCTGATAGGTTGTCTTGAACCACATAGCCATTCACATCCACTTTTATAAGATAATGCTCATAATATTATTACTTCAACTTAGCTTAATTTTGTATTTAATTAGTGCTTTTTCCCCCATAGAGATCAGAATGTGGCTACTTGTATTCAGTAAAGGTTTAGCAAATACTTTTGTGAGCAACACTGTATATAAAAATCTCTCAAATGCACCTTTGTATAAACAAATCTAAATTCAGTAACATTGTTGTTATTTAATTGCAAGTTATTGTTGCATATAACAGAAAAATCCAGTTTGTCAATATATTTCTCCTTTTTTGTTACAGTAAGTTTTGCTGTGAAACTCCTGAAGAAAAGTTGTTTTGTAGATCCATGTATAGTGGCCATGTATTTTTATTTGTTTTAACTTTGTTCTCTTCTTGATGCTCCAGTAGTATATATGCTCCCATTTTGACAATAAAACATAATTGTATTATTTTCCTATTAGACAGTTCCACCTCTGTGTGTTTATCATTCTACGCTCTTTAGAAAGATTGTGTCAATAATGTATTACCAGTTTAATATTTTACCAACACAGCAATAGAGAAGGCATTGTTTACAGAAGTGAGCTGCATCATTTCTATGTGTGCAGTTGGCAAAGCCAAGAATTTCCCCCATCAATCTCTGACAAAATCCAACATCAAATGGTGCCTTCAACAGCTATCTTAAGAATCTTACACCTTACATGATGATGCAGCAGAACAGATCTTTAATCTGTGCTGTAGCTTAGATCTGATTTAAAATGCAATTTCCACACTTGTTCTTCAAATGATAAGCTCGCCTATTGGCATCCCTTCTAGGTGCGGTATGCAATTCTTTTTCCGAAAGACTTAAGTGTCAAGGTACCAATCAAAAGAGCAAGAAGGCTCTGTTAGTTGGAGACTTTGTAAGCAGATTTGTATGTGTTGACTGCATTAACATTTTGATGAAGATTGTTTCATTGTTCCATCACGTTTTAAATGTCCAAACAACAAATGTTTGTTTTCTCAGTTCAGGACCCCTTTTAAATGTTAGAAACAATCAATATTCTGAAAAAGCGATACAGCAGTTTATGTAGTTTACAGCTAAGCAGGCTTTCTGTGATGGAATCAGCAAAAACACTCCTGTCAGTGCACTATTGAAATGAACTTTTGTCCTTTGCAGCTCATCAATGCTGTGGTTTTGTTAATCCTGTTATCGGCCCTCAATGACCCTATCCAGTACCACTACCACCTCACCAGCTCTGAACTTGGCACGGACTTGGATGTCATGGACGATGCAAGTACGTCTGAGTCTTTTAATCATCCTCTTCCTTTAGTCATTCAATTTCACCATGCGCAAACAGATCATCAGCTTTATTAAGTTCAGCTTGAACCCACTGCTATCGAATTTCCCAGAGGTATCAGCATCGCCTAGAGAGCCTAGCTACAGTGACTTTGATTAAAAGCAAGTCTTATCAGCAGTATTCACACTATGATTCCTTGTAATTGGTGTGGGCTGTTCTGCTATATGAAGCCTGTTTTGTAAGAGATGCTGATGTGGACAGACTGTATTGAACTTTCTCATATGGACGGGATTAAAGGGGTATATTGAAGGTACATTCTGTGTAGAGCAAAGTATATCTGTAGCAATTCAATTCCCTTTTTTATTTTTTTTTATTTTTTATGCTCTCTTGTCTGAGCTGTTGTCTGTTTGTCATGTCTTTTCACTGTTTGAATTCTCCTATAATTTGAGATCTTGATGAGTAAGGTCTGTTGTAGGAGGTTTTTTGCATAACTAGTTAAACTTTAATTCTGATGGGAGCGTTGCTGGATCATGTGTTGTCTCTTGAAGTTTCGGGTAAATTAGTAAGTGTGTTCTGTAATTAATTATTCATCGTGTCAGCAACTCATTCATGGTGAGAGAGAGGCATGTTGAATCATTCTAAACCTGTTCCTGAGTTCTTGTAAATTGCCAGAAAGTACCAATCTCACCTAGGGCACTAAAAATACTAGAGTGTGTGTTCTAACAATTCATATGATTTGAATTCATAGAGTTGAATCATTAAACCATTCGGTAATCTATCTATAGAGTAGTGTATTATATATTTTATGCACAAAAAATGTGTCTTTAAAGATGTATTTTAAGGAAGTGTTTTCCCAACTCAATTTATCATTTCACTCATCAAGGGACATAATTGTCAGACATGGCTCTGGAATTCTCTTTAGAGGTTTTTATGAGTATATTAGAACGTGTGGTACTGATATATATAATAAATATATATTAGTAAATACGTTAAAATTAATAAATAAGTTAAAATTCATAAAATTCGTAAATAGTAAAATTCAAGAAATTGGGGCTCCAATTACTAATAGATTTATTAATTTCTGAAATTAAGTTGCAGAACAGTCAGAAAAGCTTTAATCTGATTCCTGAGATGAAATGACTATCATAAATATTTATCTGGGGGCTCTCCACTCTTCCCGTAAACATGGAAGCTTTATGATCATGGGAAACGAATATGAATGGGAAACATTTGCTGTACATATTTAATTCTTTATGATGATCGTACTTTTTTATTTTATTTTTTGTATACATCATTCTTTCCTATTGTACAGTTATGCTGGAAAAAAGAAAGCATGGCAATCATTGATGCTACAAACAGACCACAGCTAAATATACAATTTGCAATTTCTTGTTCGTAATCTGACAAGGATAACATAAATGTCCATTATTTAAAATATTAATAAGTTATAAAGTTTTTTTTAATGATGATGATTATTATTAAAGTTTGTTTCTTGTGATGAATGTTGCACTATAGATAATATTCAAAGAAGTAAAACATCAAACATTACGGAAAACTCTAAAACATGTATTATATGGCACTTTCATTTCCAAGGACAAAATTAAGCATAATATTATTCATGGTTTATTCCAAAATGTGAAAATACCATTATGTACAGGCAAACATACACATGCTAACAATTATGATTAGTTGATTGATTGAAATAATAACCAGAAGACCAATAAGGGAAAACTTTTTGTCATTTGGATTTTGGGGAGCCAAAAAGTAAAACTTCTCAGAATGGGTTAAGGTGTAAATAAAGGTGTGTTATTTATTTTTATTTATTTATTTTTGTTCTGTTATAATCAGTGAGTCTGTGATTTTAACCAGCTCAAAAAAATGGTTGGTCTGAGATAAAAATAGTGAAATACTGCCAAATTACAGTCTCTTTGTGCCTTAAATGAAGTTTATTTAACATTGAATGAGGTCATACAGTTAATAGATTAAACATTATCTACCGATAACAGCTTGCCACGGTTAAAAACAATCTAAAGAGATCAATAAGTTTACTATTGATAATTTGTAATGTTTTATTAATGTTTTCTCATAGCTTTTTAATACAATTAAATTGGCAAATTATACCAAACTTTTCAGTATTGTCTTTTCTGCCATTTGAATGAGTATGGAACAATAAATTGGTTTATAAAAGAACATTTGATTAAATAACAAATTCACAGCAATTGGAATTTTCAATTAGAAATGAAAAGATTTTAAAACCAGATTTGTTGTGACCATTTTTGGTAACTTCATCAAAATGAATCACAGTATTTTATATAAAAAGTGAAGTAAAATTATTAGCCCCGAGTGACAAGCCAGGTTTTTTCCCAAGAGTGTCATATAAAGGATCTAATGGGTTCTCTTGTTTCGGCAGACATGTGTATCGCTGCTGCTATCTCATTGCTGATGATTTTGATCTGTGGAATGGCAACCTACGGTGCATACAAGGTTAGTTTTACTCTATAATTACCTAACTATGAAAGTTTGGTTGGTTTCATGTTGATTTCGACCCCAAGGTTATGTTCCATCCCTTGACACAAAAATATCTAATTTTTTAATATAGCTGTTTTAGTTTACTTTATTAAATAAGTGCTGAGTATTACATTGTGTGTTTTTTTATCTTTCAGCAACATGCTGCATGGATTATTCCTTTCTTCTGCTACCAGATCTTTGATTTTGCTCTCAACACTCTGGTAGCAATTAGTGTTGTTGTCTACCCCAACACCATACAGGACTATCTTCAGCAATTGGTAAATATCTGAGAGCTCTAATACTTTTCCGCAGTTTATGAACCGTTCTGTGACAGTTTGTCTTTGTTTCATCAGCCTGGGACCTTTCCGTACAAAGAAGACTTGATGTCCACTAACAACATGTGCCTAGTTTTAGCCGTGCTTCTATTTATTGGATGCATCTTAGCTTTTAAGGTAAGGGAATTATTAAGGGGTTATTGAAGGTTTTATATATATATATATATATATATATATATATATATATATATATATTTTTTTTTTTTTTTTTTTATTTTTTTTACAAATGTTAACAGTAGTTTGCTGTTGAGTTCATTTAAGATGAGTAGATAATTTCCTAATGATTTAAGGGTGGGGAAGGCAGAGCGCAAAGATGGCGTAGCTAGAGTGTGAGGCGGAGACTGAAGGTGGTGTAGGCAGAGAGTGAATAGTAATTGTTATAAGTAAACTTCCCAGGTTCTTGTCCTATCTTATCTACAAAATAGAACTCAAAAAGATTAAAATTAAGTTCACCACATGCAGTGGTTTATTAAAATAATTTTATATGCGTCTTAAAAATCTGTTTAGCTTTAGATCCCTGAAACTTCCGAGTTGGGGCACATAAGGGGCTGTAATGGCACTTTTCCATTACACAGCACGGCACAGTTCTGCAGGGTATTTTGCGCTTTTCCATTGTGTGCTGGCCGTGGAACTGACACCGCTTTTGGTTTCTCCTTCGAGCTGGTTCCACAACCAACGATAAAACCATAATCTACCCCATTCTCGCTGTTTGGATGGTCAAACGTGATGTGCGCCAACACTGATTGGTTCGAGAGGGTCAGCATAGTCTACGTCATTAACTTGTGCAAAATAGATATGCACATGTGATGAGTGGATTCATCATTCACGAGAGAGGAAACAGCTTTTATTGTATGTAATAATGTTGCTTGCAATCCAGAAACACAATGCTATGTCTGGGCAATCTTTGAAGCGTGTCTAATACACCCACAAGACCAAGAAACAGAAAAAAAAACAGTCCAACGTCGTGTACGGGACCCATTGTTGTTTGTGTCCGAATCTCTGTTGCACTTTTTATTATGTCAAAGTAGGGGTGGCGCTAAAACAGAGTGACGCTGCCTATTTAATATACCGACACTATAAGCAATGGGAAAGTAAAGCTGGCCGTACTGCACCGTGTTGTACAATTAAAATGGGCCATAAGACAAACACAAGTGTGTTGAACAAACCCTGTGTTGCCCTTCTAGAAGCCTGACTTTTCCAGTAGACTTCAGATGCGATACAAATCGCTTTATGACAGCCGGGAAGCATTAGAGAGAGGCAGATTACTGGGCAAGGATAAACACTGTGAGCTAAAATTAACCTCCTCGCTTGGCTCTTGCACTGTAAGTTTAACTACTTGCTTATCACACATAACTGTTTAAATCACAAACATTAACATTCTAGCTGGAAATTTGCTAAAACGTTTCTAGATAGAAAGATTCATTAACACTACAATCAAATATTCAGGTAGCTTTTTATTGAAATATATTTGACAAAAAAATGACACGCACACACACACATACGCACACACACGCGCACACGCACACACGCGCACACACACACACACACACACACACACACACATATATATATATATATATATATATATATATATATATATATATATATATATATATATATATATATATATATATATATATATACACACATGTGTGTCATATGTACATGATTTAGATGCTGTTTCATTTAGCGTTCTTCTCTCTCTTTAGGCTTACCTTATTGCCTGTGTGTGGAACTGCTACAGATACGTTAGTGGAAGAAGCACAACTGAAGTCTTGGTTTATGTCACCACAAATGACACTACAGTAAGTTCAACATTTATTTTTATGTTCTCTGTTTGAGATGTTATTTGCTATCGGATGCTTAAACTAATAAACAAACAACCAACTGATTAATATGTTTTAAACATGACCTAAAAAGGACAGTATTATAACTAAAGTTGTTTTCTATTCATAAAAACATTATTGTCCATTTATGATCTATTGCTCACTAATAAGAGTAATTAGGGACACATATGTCTGATGGTGCCTATCCTAGCTCACTTGGGGTAAAGTACAAAAGGGTCATCAGCATAGTGTTGTGCTAGAATCAGACCAAGAGTAGAAAATCAAAAAACACAATCAAAGCAATCCTGAAGCCTTTTGAAATGCTCAGAATCAGTCACGAGGCATTAGTGGACAAATCATTGTGCTATTTACTTGCACATTTTCAGGTTTTGACAAGCTGTCTTTGAATACAATTGGCTCTGGAGGCTTTAACTGTGAGCATATCCAGATTATCCTCAGCACCAAAATGTAAAGCTAATTTCTATGTTAGCGGCATTTGCATCCTTTGCTGATAAACAAGTTTGGAACTGCAATGATTGTGAAGGAAAATGTCATGATCATCTTAAAGGGGGGCAAAGACTTGTTTTAAAAACATTAGAATTGTTTTTTTAAACTAAAATATTTCTGGAACTTTGGTTGTTATTTTCTTATTCAATTAAATATGCAACCCCTTCTTAGTTTCTCCATTCACAAATTCTGTTCTTTAGATTTTACTTTTTCAAAACAAAACTAGCGTCTTTTTAATGCTCAAACAAATCCCTCATTCTTAAAAACATTATATAGCTGGTGTATATACTGACGTGACTCACAAAGCATGGGATAAAGATGATGGCGATGACGTTCTTCTCATGCCCTCTGTATTGTTGAGTCAGTGTTTATGGAGGACATTAGGGAGGGCACTGTGCTGTATGTTTCTGTGCTGCCTCTAATCCAGAACTGTCTGCCAGAATAATCCTGTCTTACTGCCTCAATCTCTCTGTCCTGCTGCTCTGTTGACCCTCACAAGCCTCCAGACACTGACAACACACATATATACTAAGGGTTGCGTTGAAACGATTTGACGTTTATTTTTTCCCCAGACGTTGGAGAAAGATTCGGCGTTAACTGTATATAGATAATTAAATAAAATGATTTTTTGGACAATGATCAAACTAATTAGCTTTCATGGGAGGTTCAGATGAATTCCAGAAATGGCCTTGCAGCATAATGATCGGTCGAATGCTTTAAAGAGCGAGAAAGAGTGGAAATAAAAGGCTATTGAGTAGCACAGGGCTTTTCCCTCATTCAGCTGCACGCTGTTATATAACCGGCCACAGTTGTTTAGTTTAAAATCCATTTGCTTGATTTCGTTTCAGACAAGGTGAGAAAGCTCTCTTCTCAGGACATTCATGAGCTGATTACTAATAAGCTCACCTTTTCAAACCATAAATAAGTCATATAGTTTGTCCGTCTTGGTATTGAAGAGGACACAGTCTTGCTTTCTTTAACCCTTAAAGGAGAGTTTTGGGTGGGATTTGGCCTCATTCTCCAAACCTCCTCAAGCAGTTAAGTAGTTAAGAAGATTTAGCTGATTTTGAATCTGTTCTTTCACCTTCCTTATCTGCCAATAGCACTTTAGCTTAGCTTAGCATGAGCCATGGTGTCAGGTCAGAATATTAAATGTTTGTACCAATAACAGCTGCAGAATTACCAGGGAGTTTTGATATTTCTACAGTATTTCAAACTTTTCTTCTTGACAAAGAAAATTTATTGATGGATGCAAGGTGATATCTCTGTGGCTGTTGTGATGGTGTTACCACAGAAATGAAACAGTCTGTTACCCTACTTGGATAAAATCAGCTTTTCATTTTGTCTGGTCTTCATACACAATATACCTATAGAAAAGTTGTATTTTAAACTGGACAACTATGAAGTAGTTTCACTTAACTAGTAATTATGTTACTTATATTAAAATGCCACATGTCTAATTCAATTAAATTATTTACGCTAAGATGTGCTAATGGAGCCAGAACCGAAACACAGAATCCAAAGTTTATTGCACATTTTTCTGAGGCTCATTCACAATTTCTCCTCAAGATTGAGTGTTCCTAATAAACAAGATATTATTTCTGTATTATCTTGTTTGAAATATTTTATTTTATATATTTTATTTTTGCCTTTGTTACAATAGGACAGTTTAGATTTAGACAGGAAGTGAAGAAAGAGGGTATAGCCCCAAGAAAAGGTCACTAGCAAATTAAGTAAGGTACATTTCAGTCATCCACCTGACAGTTTAGTTCTGTAGTATCTTTGTAACAGAGCTTTTGCTTTAAGGTCACCGCACACCTATGCAAATGTAAATTCCGTACCAGCTTCTCCTAGGATGGCACTCAGGGGACTACAGTGACACTCTAAAGTTCAAGACAATAAAACTCGCTTACGACACCCAATTCCAATATCAATGCCACGTTATATTCCTTTTGTCCGAGTTTTTGTAATCTTATGAGGCTTATCAAGCAACACTGACACCAATATAAGCTTTTCACTAATCACTGTCTTCTGTAAACTTCTTCTACTCTATTTCCTGTTGTGATTGTGTAACAAATGCCACCCAGCAGCTCTTTTATGTGTCAAAAGTAGTTTGAGCACGTGATCAAAAGAACCAGCTTTCCTTGGTCGACCATGAGATCATGCCCTGCGACATACCAGAACGAGACGGCAGAGCGGAATATTTTTTTCACTCATACCGATCCAACGGCCAAATGTGTGAGCTCCAGTCCGAGCCCATTATTTTAGGCTTGAGGTGCAGACATATGCTTCATTTCACACTGATTATACGCATAGGTATGTGTGGTGGCCTACACAGTCCTCATTCTCCCACAGAGCATGAGTTATTGAAAAACTCAGAAGTCAACATTCATTTGTCATATTTTGCATTGAATCATGTTACATTCCTTACAAGAAGCTGATGTCGTAGGTAAATATTCTCATTAGTCCACAAGTTCATTCAGAAGAACCAGATTCCTAATGTCCCTTAACTCTGAGACTCTAGTCAGCATCTGATGAGGCAGCCACTTACTGCAGCCTATAGATGACCCACATTTTATCAACTTCAAAATAACAAGGAAAATAATTGAAACCCCATTCTTTTTTTCAGGTACTACTTCCCCCCTACGAGGAGGCAATTGCCATCCCCCCAAAAGATCCTCCTCCTCAATACGTTTCTGCTTGAGAGTCACGCCACCTTCTTACTCCCCTTCTCTCAATCGCTCTCCAAAGAAACAAAACGAAACAAGATCTCTTAGACCAGTATCCTGTTTGTCGCCATGTGATGTAAGTGTCCTCTCTCTTTCCCCTCTGGAGGCACCAGTGTGACTTTGAGAAGCCCTTCCCTCTTCCTGGCATCCCAGTGCTGTGTGCCGGCTCTCATTTGCACTTGGGTGAATATGCGTGGCTCGGGCTGATGTACTGTAATACTGTGAACTTCTCCGCTGTCTACTGATACACCAGACGTTAAAATGCAGCATGAGTGAAGATACCTAAGAGCACTTTTAAAATTGACATCATTTAGAGACTAACACTGAATGCTGAAGCTGGTCACTTTAACATTCCTCACTGTAGGAAATAAAATGGCAGTTTGGATTCTGCTTTAAGTCTGTCCTAAAAATATAATACGTCTTCCTTAAACTGTTCACAAGTATAATGCAAACATGTTCTTGCCTTCTGGCTGTAAGCAACTTATTTATTAACTTATTTACAGAGAGTACTGTTTCCTGTGAACAGATGTGTAGCTGCACACTGGAAATTCAATTAGAAGTGTATTGTGGGGAAAATGTGAGGTGACAAGTTTAAAAGGATTTTTACTTAGGAAAAAATCTAGGTTTTGGTCAATTTAATTCCCCTTTTCCTACACAAAAAGGGTTGCACAGTGTTTATTTTTTTTTGCATTATGCTGGCCCACAAATTTCAGTCTCAAATTGTAAATGTTACTGACTTTATGAAGACAAGTGAACAGATCTAAATGACTAAAACTATGATTTAAACCTCCCAAATAAAGTTATTTTCATTTAAAATACATATTTGATTAAGTTTGTTTGAGATAAATTGACCTGAATTACTGCCCTTTATCTGAATCCACACCTTTTCTTAGTTTAGTTCTTACACGTAGACCTTTAAACTTCCAACAAAAAATACTTTACACACCAAGTGTGTTTAATTAAAGTTGCAGCTTAATTGGCCCAAGAGGAATGGAGATGGGCACCTGTCCACTAAACCCATTTACTCCCGTCTTATCTTTCTAAGAAAGACATGAATGCAGTAAGCGAGCCGTGCTCAGACAAACAGAAGGGTAATGGGTGCAAACCGGCTGAAGGAAACACCTGCTCCTTTTCTGAAACGTATTATCTCTAGGTTACATTCTGTGGCCACAGATCGCAATGTTTTTGCACATTTAAATAATATTCTTACATGTTGTTGCCTGTGATGAGCTGTGTTTTAATCGTGATGCAAGATATGATTGATTTCCCCCTGGGAGTAGTTTCACGACTCTCCATTTCATCTTAGCTTGAAGTAGATCCTAATATTGGGAGCATTTTTCATTTTTATATGAGGTGGCTATGCAAGGGGATTTTGCAAGGTGTATGCATAGCTATAAATGATGATGTACTTACTTTTATGCGGCAGGATAACCGTACATGTAGAAACATTAGTATAACAACATAGATGTTTTCTTTTGTTGTTCTGTGCTTAGATCTTCACCCTATTCACTTCACAGAGTTCTTCAGTATTCTTGAGCTTGGAGTATCACTTTTGGTGTCAAGTGCGACCTGTTAGATTTATCATGTATTCTTGCAGTTTTCTCATCAAAAGTAGAAATTTGGTGATGGTATTACAAAATGGAACCCAGAGCAGTGTTTGTCTGTAGGTAGGAAGACTGTTAAGTCTTTGTCTTTGTCTTATTATTCATTCTGTATCGGGTTGATACTGGCTTGTCCTATTTCCAAACAATAAAATATTGCAGTAACGATCCGTTCTGGCTGTGCATTTTTTTATATTTGTAAAAAGTGCATGCAACATAGTGTTTGTTTTTTTTATTATTTAAACACAAAAGTGAATTTAATTGTTAAATGTTTAACAATATAAAATACTGTATATAATATACAATCAAATGGATGTTTCCGAACATCTGATTTCCGCATATAATGGCATTTAAAAAGAAATGGGCAATGTGTGGTGGTTTATTTATTTTTTCAGTATGAACTTGAAATGGACAGCAAACATGATTTGTTGTGAGGATCAAGCAGCTAGCTCTCATTAACTTTCTTGAAGACGGTATGGGTTTTATGACTAAAACGGCAATTGTATCTACCTCTGAGGGAGGGGAGGGCAACCCTGACTTTCTCTCTCAAAGAGAGAGAAAGAAAGTGGCTTACCTGCAGTTGTTACACTGACTACAGCATTGAGCAGCTCCCCTTTGACTGCCATGTTAAAATTAACAATTCAACAGCTAAAAATCAAGGGGTTTACACCAAAAACAATCTTAAATTCACTATTCTTAAAAAAAATTTCACAGCTCTTATTTTTCTGATCTCTATTTAAAGCTCATCTGATATGTGTTTTTTGGGGGGTTTCCAGAGATAGAGAAAACGCTCCCAGATACCTAAAAAATGTATGAAAAAATTATAGTTAGATGCTCAAGAACTTAAAAGTCATGATTTAGTTAACAGAGCTTGTAAAAACTTTCACAAATCCTCAAAAATTTAGTTATGGTTTTTTTTTTCATGTATCTTTTTTTTTGACTCAGCTGGTGATGCTTAGGTAAGGAAGAAATTATTACTCTCTACCTTTCTGCTACAACCTTCCACACTTAATGCGCATTACTTAAGGCTGATGTGATGGGGAACAGATTCCCTAGACACCCCATATAAAAGAACATACAAAAAATACATTTAGATTTTGCTCCAAACATGGTTTAGTTTACTTTAGATAAAATTGCCCTTCGAAACTGAGCTATTTTTTACATTTGACTGGCTATCATAGAACAGAGCTGAGTGGACACTTAGCCTCTGCCCACATGAAACTGATTATTTTGTCATTATCACAAAGTTTTGGCTTTGCATATTTTGAAACTTTTTTTTCTCACCCACGGAGCCGAGACAGTATTTTAAATAAAGTTAAAATACACTCACACAAAAATTATTGTATTCAGTATTTATGCACTGGTTCACAGTAACATCTAGAGTGAACCTGACTATAGACTATTCTATTTGGTCCTTCTCTATGTAGAGTTAAATTAACACTGAGCCCCTCAACTTCCATCCATCCATTGAGATGAGAGATATATAAAGCAAAATTAAAACTTTCTGCAAAGAATTTACAGTTTCGGTGAGACTTATAGATCTTTTAACTCAGATCGAGTGTTATTTGTACTCATATCAAAGTGTATTTAGTCCTACTCTGGATAGTTAATTTTCCTCTCAAGATTTTACAGTGTCAGAACAAAACCACTGACCATGCCCATTTCAAACACTTTCTTTAGAAATAATTCTGATAGATTTAGTCTTATGTGAGAATATAAAACGATAAGAGTATCATGGAACATTACTCAAACTTTTTCTGTTCTTGTTTGCTAGCCTATTTCTAGCAGACTTCAGTGCTGCTGGAACATGGAGCCTATCAAACCGAAACCCCAGCTTGAGGTCATTTCTGAGGGGGTGTTGTATCTCATGTACATCATTGCATTTTCATTTCAGCGAGCTCGCTGAACAAGCTCAGCCGAGGATGATTATTTATTCATCTGTGCGAGCTCCAGACTTCTAACAGAGACTGGCTGCACGTGACCGAGGAAACTAGGGCAATCACTTGAGAGCGTTTGATGTTTTCTCTGCCTGAATGCCTCATGCTCATCAGATTTTGATTTGAGTTTGAAAATCCTTGGGAAAAGTATGTCACATGCAGCAGCATAGTTTAGATGCCTCCGCATCCACACGCCTGCAGTACAACCTATAGCCTCTTTACACACAATTCTCTTCTATACAATGTTTAGTCTTTCAATTATGAATATATGTAATTTAAGGGTTGTACTCGCATATAATACATATTCGTAATTCAAAGACTAAGAACTGGAATTCCTATGTATTAAGTCTATGTATATCAAATCAACGTATCCACATTAAATAACAGTAGATCTTTGTCCAAATTCATGAAACATGTGATAGGAACAGAAATATGGGCTTGTTCTAGAATTCTTTCATCAACTGGTTGATACATTGTCTAGCTCTTAAACAGAACTGTCACCTCATTCACCCCCCCCCTCTCTTTTTTGCACTATTATAAGTGATACACTTTATAGTATTTTCTTTACTAAATGTTGCACTGACTAGCGAGATGAGATGCTCTTAATCTCATTGTTCATGCTTATAATGCAAATTGTATATGTGTATAGTGACAATAAAGGCATTCTATTCTATTATCCCCTAAATATATAAAATGTACACACCATGTTCGGCCTATTCCTCTTCACTGATTGGAAGACGAGACTATTTTGCAACAGACTATTTTTTTTAACCTTTTTTCAGGTTTGCATTCACTGTTTTTTTTTCCAAGTTTGTGATATTCCAAGGATTTGCTTCAAACATCTGTCAAGCATTGAACCCCTTTTAAAGACAATATAATTCAAACGTTTATTTTCTATTACATGGTACTGCATTGCTGTCCCATTTGAGTAATTAGTATGACAAATATATTTATATCATATTATAGTATGATAAATATATGACATTTGCAACATAAAATTGTTTAATATCAACTTCAGTTAAATTATGATTTTGTTTTGCACAGTTCAATGGTAATTTAATGGAAAACATTCTAATGCTAAGAAAACGGCTTAACTTTCAAACAATCAGTCCACCATTAACCAAGTTTAAAATAAAATCATTAAAAATGCTGCCATCTGCTGGTTAAATGTACATCAAAAGAACCTCCACATCACCTTTAAAAGACAGTTACTGTTTTTCTTGTTACCGACAAATAACTAGTATTTATAACGGCTAATATTCATAGCAAAAAAAAAAAAACATCATGTACAAACACAAATCAATAATTTCTCCTAATTAATGATAAATCACTGACAAATTCAATCCCTATCCACCAAGGTTAACATTGCACAGCTATTTCCAATCACGTGACTGCTCATTTTGAACATACATTTTACACCTCACTTCTTTACAAATCATTTCATTTAATGAACAATTTGCCAACACACAACATAGCAAACAATTATAGTAACTTAAAAACCGGTTATGCAGAAAGTACCTTTAAAAACGACCAAATATATATATTTTTTATTTTGTTTTTAAAGTTCAAGGTTGTACTTCCCAAGCTATGTAGAAACATATATTTAAAGGATGTACAATGTAGCTTTAAAATAATGACTATTCTGTTCATATTAAACAAATGATAAACCAACGGGAACTTTCATCCTGTATATAAACTAACTAAAAAAACAAGTTTTACCATAATGTACACACAAATAAGACAAATCCGCAGTGACCATTTCAACCAATTTTATTAACAACGTGTGGTAGAACTGGCTCTACTTCTCAGGCTGCTGCTGCTGCTGGTCTGGCATGCTTCGAATGATGTCAGAGTCACCTGTGAACGCAACAGAAATCAAGTGAGTGTTGTGCTCAAGTGACATTTCAGTGATCATTGAATACACAGGTCAAGTTTTTTTCACATTTGAGGAAAACTATACTTTTTCTGGGATCACCAAAATGTAGAGCATGAAATCTGCTTCATAAAGTCAGGTTACGTGCATCCATGGAGATGAAAGGATCATCATACATGGAGATCTACATGAACAGATGCGTCTTGCATGTACTAAAACGACTCACCCACAAAGCATTAAAAAACATATTGACTTAAGGCATGTTATTGATGAGGGAACAATACTCAAACATGTAAGATGTCTGAAAAGTCATGTTTACATGATACAGCACCTTAAGATAATGTGTAAATGTTGGTCTGTCTGAAGCCCACAACCTGATTCAACTGCATACTTATGAATAAAATTGGGAGTCCACCTTTTTTACCTGTGTCAATTTATTTAGTTGTTATAAGACATGAAAGGTGAATATATTATTTTGGCCAAGAAAGTTTGCTTATGCTTTATCAGTGGATGAGGTGTTCAAGAAAGTGAGCAGTATTGTCTATTAACGCCTTTTATTCAAGTTCCTCTGGACTGCTACAAAGTCACCGTGCTCTATCATGGAGGTGATGACACTTGAGCTTTAAGACCTGTAGCCTGCAAAATAAACTTAGCAAAAGCCCTATTTTTCAACTAAATGCATTTTTTTTGTGTGCTCGTTCACATTACACACAATATGAAGCTTGTATCCCTCCTGTATATGAACACCTTACTGCTCGTTGTGAGGCGCACACAAAAATTTCTGATAAAAACTAAAGTAAACAAGGTGAATGCGATTCAAAGTGATCGTGCAGCTTTATTATGTTCAACTACGTTCAAATAAATGTCTTTCACCACACAAAGACGTAAAAGACAGATAAATGTGACTGTTGTAAACACTGAGGTCACATTTTTATTTGGATTTATGATTGTCTTAAAAACCTCAGAGATTAGATATAGGTCTTGTATGCAAAAAACAAAAAAACAACAAAAAACAAAAAAACAAACTTGGGTCACTTTAGGCTGCAGTCTGAATGTAGGCAAAAACTTATTACTCAATTATTATGTTCGTTTCTTTCCGTATATTGTGGCCCTGAACGGCATGACCAAACATGTTTGAAAGGCCTTTTAGTAACTGCACTGAAGGAAAAACTTTCAAAAAAGTGAGTTGAAGCATTTTGATGATACTAAAAAGAGATTATTCAAACAAGCTGTTCTCAATGAACAGTGCATTCTGCTAGGGCTGCAACAAATAATCGTCAATGAAATTTGTTGTCAATGAACAATCGATTAGTTGGCCTGATCACTTGACGTCACAGAGATGCGTGACACCAAGATGCACAGATAAAACATAGATACACAGCTGCCGGTGCAATGGAGGAAGAGTCATCTTCAGGAAAAAGCATGCGCCCAAAATCCTCCAAAGTGTGGAATCATTTCTCATTAAACGCTCCTTAGAAGAATGAGCTGCAGGCCATGTCGGCCAAGCTTTCATGGCATGGAAACACAATGGTGATGCACGAAGACTTTAAACAAAAACAGGTTGGCATTTTGGGTCTCGAAACATCAGTAGGGAATGTAAAAACTATCGCTTCATTGTGTAATATTTCTATTGTTTAGGTGCGTCTGTTTAAACTGTTTGCTAACTTTGGGACAATCACTCTAGATCTATGGGCTACTTGCACAACTACTTCCACGTTCTGTCAGTTCCTTTAGGTTACAGCAAAGGAACTTGCACTCTTAAGGAAAAGTTGTACATTGATCCACAGATTTGCTTTTCCCGGCTCAATATCTCAAAGTATAAGTGCTCATGATAAACATATGTGAGCTCATGATGTGTAACATAGCCAACGAGCTACAAAGATGTTTTAGCAGAAATAATCCTTCAGAAATCACAGAAATGTGTTTTTGGGGTAGGCTCTTTGTAGGTGCTCACTCAGCCGTCTCCTCTCAGCTGTTTGTACATTGACAGCAATACATTTCTGTTATCTCTAAAGAAGCGGAATTTCTGCTTTAAAAGATTTGTAACGCGTTGACTATGTTACACAGATAAAGAGCAGTCACACCAATTTTTGGAAATTCCTAAAGCCCTACATTCTGCATTATATACACACACAAGACGATGTGCTAATCTAGAGTTATCCTACTGTGAAAGCACCACAAAAGTAGCAACAAATGTATATAAATGTAAGCATAAGATAAAAGACGGCCTAATTCAACTCAATCCCAAGGTTTCTGAATAAGAGACACAAACACTCACCGGGGTCAATAATGGCCAGCGTACAAACCCTGTAGTATTTGCCACAGGCTGTGCCGAGCTCAATGTTGTTTCCACTGTAATGATGGACACCGGTTTTGGCCAGCATTGCGTAGTACTCAATCTCCGATTTCCTGGAGAAAGAATACTTTGACATTCAGAGATCTCATAAGAGACAGCAGAAAGAACCCAAATGGTACAGGGCCCTCACCTGAGAGCCGGACAGTTGTTGGCCAGGATCACCAGCTTGGCTTTTCCTTGGCGGATCATTTTCTGAGACTGCTTGTATCCAAGAACGTATTTCCCGCTCTTCATCACCAGCTGCAGTCTGGAGTTGATGGACTCCAAGGACTTTTTCTGCAGGGACAATGACAAAATGCATCATCACCACAGAAGGACCAGGATTTATAGTATGACTTGTGTTTGGGTGAAAGATCAACAATAAAGTAGATAAAGTACTGTTTTTAGTATATTGTACAAAATTTGTAACTTCCTCTACTGATAAAAAGGAAGAATTTGTAGTTCATTTGATCATCTAACTGGTCAGATTTCACATTCATAAGTGCACGTTATCTAATAGAAAGCCCGTTTTGCTGCCTTCCATAAAATTTTTTATATGATCAAACTGTGCAACTTTGTATGTGTAAACATGGTTAAAACTATCCATTTGTTCAACAGATTTAACATTCTCTAATCATATTTCTTTTAATCCCCCTGGACGTGTTTCTTTGGTATTTTTATGTTTCTTACGTTTATTTCTATAGCATGTTATAAGCATCTCTTTATTTACAAATCAATAAAATATCTAAACTACGATTTAGTTACTAGACTTGAGGAAGAATAAATTATAAGGGTCACGAATCTGACTTTCCTTGACTCTTGAAATCATTTCAAAGCCATCATCAAACTAAAGGTTTATTGATCACTTCTCTTTCCAATAAAGCATTGCATTTGCTGGCAACGGAAATAGCGTCACACATTGCTAATATTTAAGGCATGACGTGCCTTATGTTAGCCGACAGTTGTTACCTTATAATGCAAAACCGTATTTTTCTATAAGTTGAATTGTTCAATCTACTTATGTATGATTGATTTATGTATGTACTACTTAATAGTTATGACGTTGGTTCAGGTAACAGGACGCGCTCTCTCGTAACATGCTAGTGTGCAAACAAGCGTTAATACATGCTAATGTTCAGGACTTAATATGACCTTAAGTTTATTCAAACCCACACATGACACGGCACCTAAATTCATCGGTTTTTGAAGCGTGAAACAGTTATGGTATGTTTTCGGGCCTGCCTGGAGCGTCCACGTGAAGTTCAGTGCTACACTTACCGTCTTCTTTGCGGCCACCATGTTTCCTGATTAGTCCAATTTGGCCAACCTGAACAGAAGACCGGTATTAATAACAGCCTGTGCAACCGAAAGAATGAGGGTGCGTGCTTTAAAAATGTCCTTAAGTGGATGTTTTAATCGTTTCAACCAGAGCCTCGCTCACCTCCTGATTTCACCAAGATGGCCTCGTAGAGAAAGGACTTCCCGGCGTGCACCGCGCGTGTAAACCTCACGGTAGCATCGCGAGATCGAGTGCGCTTGATTCTTAGCAAAATAATTTCTGCAAATGCCTTTATTTTAATAATCGTTTATCCTCGAATGTAAAAGCTCCTAATAAATGCTCTTGTCATTTTTTTTTATAAGGAAGAGGAGTAGACCCACCACTGAGAATTCACACTCTGCTAAAACATTTTTAGTAAGTGCCTCTATTTTTTCTAATTAGAATAATTCTCAAGACAGAATTCTGGAAAAGTCGATTGACGTTCGAATGACTGGCGCGTCATTAAGCCGGAAGCATGACATGTTGGAGAAAATACCTGTTACCTGTCAGTGTAAAGGAAGTGAATGTGGTAAACATTCTTGTTTGTTCTTCTCAGTTCTTGTCAGGTTGGTGAAATATTATTTATCTAATTTATTCAAATAGTTTCTCCAATTTTTACTAGTGTAAATATATATATATATATATATATATATATATATATATATATATATATATATATATATATATATATATATATATATATATATATATAGGTTTTAAATTTCTGCTTTAGTTTGGATATCAAGCAGAAGTGTTTGAAGCATGTTATTGTTGTATTTATGTTTAGAAACTTTTATGTGTTTACAGTGTTGTGTTGATTAGCAATTGAAAAATAAGTGAAATTCGGCTTCATTTTAATTAAATACATAGCACATTAGCCTTCATTTCGTATCGAGCGGGCTCCACAAATAACTTAATACATTGATTAAACAAATATAGCAAGTTATTGCTTTGTTTAAAGCTTTAACATACTTAATAGTTTTTTTATGATTAATTTAATCTCTTATTTTCCATTCATTACTTATTTTAGCATATTACGGGCATTGTTATAAAAGCCTGATGGGGCACATAAAATCAAATATTTTTGCCCATAAAAAATGAAAATACAATTGCTAACGTTACATTGTTAAAACAAATCAATGTACAATGTAGATCTCTTTACATTTGATGTGTTCCCAACGGAGTATGGATGTAATTATAAACACTTAAATGAATGGTAAATTCATCAATATTCACATATTTATAAAGTAACATCTGTTCTAACTTAATGTAAAGTTAACTTGGAGTTTCCTCGAGCTCTCATTAACAAACATGAATAGCTCCTTTCAGCAGCGACAGCCTCAACAACTCGATCCCAATCTCTGTCCTCGGCTAACAATAGTCTTGATAAAAAGTGTTTCGGGGTCAAAATTATGTTTTGTTTCTGAATTTTGAGGATGAGGAAATTCTCGTCCATCGCAGCTGTTAGTAACATCTGTTTGGGTCCTGTGTGTTACATCACTTTCTGCACCAACATCAATTCACTACAATTCACATCTTTGTCTTTAAATGGACTAAAAGTACTTGTTTTTACCAACTTGTACTAATACACTCTTGCTTAGCCGTTGGAAAAAACCGAGAGTTATCGAGATTAAAAAAATAGCGATCGAGAGAGAGCTAGCGGGCTAGCGGGCTAGCGGGAGCGAGCGAGCGAGCGAGCGATAGCGAGCGAGCGAGAGATCGAGCTAGCGAGAGCGAGCGAGCGAGCGAGCGAGAGCTAGCGAGCGAGGGAGAGGATATAATATATATATATATATATATATATATATATATATATATATATATATATATACATATCGTTGTGTTTTGTTGTGAATTGTTAATTACTTTTTATTAAATAGTTTTTTTGCTTTTAGATTCATAATTGTATTCTTAACTTTTTCAAAATTGTGAATGTTTTTGCACCTCTCGACCAAACAAAACAATATGTAATTAAGTTCAGTACACGTATTTGTTACACTTTTTTAAAAAGTAAACTAGTCAATAAATACTTTGCCTTGTTTTATGTTTGGCACTTTGGTTCAGCACTGCTGATGTGCTCTAAAAACAAAATTGTCTTACTTCCTAAATAAAAATAAAGCTGGTGCAGCCCTAATCTTTTAAATAATCAATGTTACATTTTTAAAAATAGGCAGTCGATCCTTAGTCGCGCAATCATAACTTTACAAATACAGATACCTTATAAATAAGAATCGCGTGTGATGTCCTGCAAATACCTTTAGGTGTCGCCAAAGTCAGTTTTCGATCAATACACCGTTATTACCGGTGTGTTTAAAAGTTGAAACAATTCTCTGGTTCTTCTCGTCTGAAGTAATCGTAGTTTCTTTAAAACGCTTTTAAGTAAAACGGAGGTCAAACGAATCATATTTGTGTGTACGTATGACTTTTTAAAGTGTAATTTTAAAGACGGGTGTTCTGTGGTGCCTGAGTGAGCGCTGCTCGTTGAACCGTCACCTGTGAAGTTACTGAGAACATGAGCAGCAGCTTTGCATACTACCGACGCTCAGCCAAACTCCGATACACCTAATGTGCTCACTGACAAGGGAAACTTTGCTGTCCGTACCTACTGCGCAATGCTGTCACCTTACTCTTATGTGTGTCTCCGAGTACAATAACGCTCTTGAAGAAGTGGTCCACATCAAAACAGTGAAGCAGGATGGGCTGCACCTCCAGTACTCAGACCACAGCTCAAGACACAACCCGAGCCAGCAACAAGCACGACGGAAACACCGAAGGTAAGACCTCAACCCTCAGAAATATATACACGACATCTATTCTTTTGACATCTAGTTTTTTGGGGGACCTTAAAATTCCTTGAGTTTTCATGGAAATGCATAGAAGGCCTAAATTATCGGATAGGGAGAACTGTGACTCACTAAGTGTATTGATTTATGAGGACACCAATATTGGTGAAATTCATGATGGAATGTACTTTATTGTGAAAGATTGCAATCTTGGTGACTCTTGTTCTAGCTTGAAATGAAACACGCAACCTTTGTGTAAGGCTGTCCAGAGTGCTGTCATCAGTTCACCTTGCAGTTAAGATCTACTTGACTCCTTCGTCTCTCATAAAGAAAGCACAGTATTCATTACACTAAAAGTCTCCCTGGAGAAACCTTGGGTTAAATGACTTGAGTTTATCCTAGAACATTTGAATGTAATTAAAAGCTACAGAAAGTGCTATTTTTTATCTTCAAAGCTAGAGTTTTTTTTTTAAATAATAAATGCCTTTTAATGTCACTACAAGCCATTTTTACAAGCAAAGATATTTACCAAATGACTACATTTACATTCTCTGGTTATATATGTAACAACGATCATTCACTTGTTTGTCAGGTGCTGTATCAAGTGTCCTGAAGCGTGGTCACATGATGACTTAAACAAAGCGTGTAATGTAAAAAGATGTATGTAATCAGTAATGTGTACTTTTGATCATAGTTAGGCCTCTTATTTCTTGTCAGTTTTAAATAGTCAGATTTGTCACCCAATATGCTTTTATTTTATAACCTGGATGTACATCTATTAATTCAATGTCAGCAGACCTCTAACATTTTTAAGATTATGCTAAGGATAACAATTACTATCATGAGAAAGTTATGTTTCTTTTCACACGGGGAAAGCTATAATGTATGGTGTAAGATATAGGTATAAAGATAATTTCTTACAGGAGAGCTGCACAATAAAATCCCAAGATACCTAAACGACACACACGTTAAGAAAAAAAAAAGATATTTAATAGTAATACATTAGTAATATTAATAAATAGATAGTAAAGGAGCACCATCCTTCAGGACCACAATAAATCAAGGTCCTGATGTCATTTAAAAATTCCAATGTTAAAAAAAGGTGTGTAACCCCTGGATGTCTGGCCAAACTTGCCCTCTCCTAATAATGCTGAGTTCTAATTGGCTACAATCCTTTAATTGGCTGGTGTGTGATGTGTTCTGGGGCAGAATGGCAGTCATCATATCATCCATGTTGATGAGCACACTGATGGTGGATTTAAAGACTGCCCCCTCAAGATTCAAAGCAATTTACCTGTTTAGAAAAGCACTATATACATGTCTTAAACTATAAAACAAACTGCTAATTACCATATTACAATGAAAATTACCATATTACAATCAGCTGAGCCGAGCACCCAAAATTTGAATGAGATTTTTTGCAATCCCTGCATCACCTTCTTTGAGATCTGTTAACATTTTACAAAAAAAATGGCTAGACTATAGTCCAAGATATATTTTAGTATCAAATCTGATATAGATGGACATGGAAAAAGAATCGTTAAAGCTTCTGCTTAAATAAAAAGTAAAATATTTAGCTTTCCGGAAAAGAGTAGGGATACACAAATATGAATGAGTGAATGAGTCACGGTGGCGCAGTGGGTAGCACGGTCGTCTCACAGCAAGAAGGTCGCTGGTTCTAGGCTCGGCTGGGGCAGGTGGCATTTCTGTGTGGAGTTTGCATGTTCTCCCCGTGATCGCGTGGGTTTTCTCCGGGTGCTCCGGTTTCCCCACAAGTCCAAAGACATGCGGAATAAGTGAATTGAATAAGAACGATTGCCCATAGTGTTACAGTGTGAATGTCCCAGCGATGGGTTGCGGCAGGGAAGGGCATCCGCTGCGTAAAACATATGCCAGAGAGTTGGCGGTTCATTCCGCTGTGGCGACCCCGAAAGGGAATAAAGCCGACATGAAGATGAATGAATGAATTAATTAATTAAATAGCATACAATGTGAGGCATGTATTAGATGAAGAAACAACATTATAACACGGTAGATATTATAAAAATAAATATTTATATATAAATGGCCTCTTTTAGAAAAAGCTCTTCACAAGAGTGAAAACTAAATGTATATGAAAAAGTACAATAATTGTGCACAATTTTGCTAATGAGTAATGAGGAACTTTTAAAATGTATTTCCCCTTTTCTCACAGATATTCCACAGATTTTGGTTGAAAGTAAATGCCTAAAGATGACCCAGGGATATAAGATGGAATGCATTTTTAATTCTTATTTGTTGATATTTTCCACCACCCAGGGGCGAGTATTGAAAATGGTGGCCCTACAGCAGACAGTGACACGATTCCAGATCTAAACGAAGACATACAGAGTTCATCTGCAGCAGTTGCTCACACAGAAGTAGAAGCGATTTCTGTGGAACCTGCGAATGACATGGACCAGCCTAAAGAACCAGAAACAGACCCATCCACCTTAGCTGAAAAAAATGAGGAACCGGCAGTAAGTGGTAGGTTTGGAAAGTACATGATGTTACTGTCAGTGCAATAACTGGTGTACAAAACTAGGTGAGGGACGATCAAGAACAAAGTAGATTATGCTTTGAGTGCTTGTGCATGCAAATGCTTCTCGTTCCTTTCGCAGGATGTATCTCTTAATGCAAAATACCCTGCACACTCTGTTTTAAAACTTGATGTAATGCTTTTGCATCTCTTCTTAAATTATTTAATGACAAGAATGGTGGTGGAGGTTAGCTGGTGGTGAGGGTTTATTATGCTGTATGTCCTACAAACCAATCCATGTTCTAAATTTACAACATAAATATAGCAGATATTAACCCCAGAGTAGCATTCAAATCATCTTGAGGTTTTATTTACTATACAACATTTATTTTATTTCAGTAATGAAAATCCAATTGTTTTAGCAGATTCATTTAAGTAATAGTGTATTTACATTATTGGAAATGTTTAAAAGTAGTACATTTCGGTGAGTGTCACACATTTTCTTAGTGGTAGCTTGTGTCACTATGTAGCATCTAGAGCTAGTTATTTTGTAATTGATGCATGGTGGTTGTGAGTATTTTCTAGATCTAAAATTGTGCTCATTTTGTGGTTATGAATTTGTTATGGAATAGTTTTTTTTCTGAGTCTTTGGTGTGGCGAGGCCATCGGGATGCTTGGATCAAAAATATAAATGACATTTTACCCACTGATGCTAATGGATACAAACAAGATGTTGGCAGAAAGCTGATTTAAACTTACCCGATTGCTTCTGGTTAGGTCATCTTTGTGAATTGTAGACTGTTCTTCTTTTTCAAGGAGGCAGGAGAAACTTCAACCTGCATGTTCTTCTAGCGCAGTTACTCATCTGCTTCCAGTTTTGAGTGATCAGAGATGCTCTTTTGTAGAGCTCTGTCTCAGCAAAGTGATAGTTTATTTTGATCAAAGTGGGTTGTTTTGTAACTGTAATGTTTTGTTCACACCGAATAACAGAAAAGTAGAGATGGCATACATTTTTATGTAAAGTCAATGAGAATTTGGGAGTACATGGGCAAAGCAGATTTAGATTTGTTGTGATGCCAAGCAGGCTTTTGTGTGGTCGCAAGTGAAGAAGAGAATCGGGATTGTCAAACGCGAGTGCCAGTTTCCAGTCTAAACTCAACATAAAGCCCGTCCACCTCAATAAAAACCAGCCCAAATCTCCTTAGCAGAAAACTCATGTTGAACGTAAAAGAATAGAGGCAACCTGTATAGAATAGAGGCAACCTTTAATCATATATTTATTTCCATGCATTTAAATATATTCAACTAAATACTATTCAGAAGAGAAATAATCCATATATATGTTAAACATTGTTATATTTTTTTTTTTCTAAATGCATTTTTATTTTAATATATTGGAAAATATTTAAATGCTTTAACATACCCATTTCTATATAAAATCATTTAGATGTAAAGTCTATCTTCTACTATTTTCTTGAATATATTTATACATTGAAATATATTATTTATTAGTATTGTTTTATTCATACATTTCATTCTATGTGTCTTCTGTATATGTTATTCCTATTTAAATATTTGAAAAATCATCTGAAATTTATTTTCTCAGTCCAACCTAACCAAAATTTGCCCCATTTAGCAGAAAACTTCCCAATCTGGCAACACTGCAAATAATTCAGAAGTTGAAAATGGCAGAAATGTTCTTCCTTTAACCAATCAGCTTGCTCTAGACTAGTGACTTGTTTCTGGAGGAAGGTAATTAAATGACACTCTGTTAGCTTTAGCCGCTAAACTAGCATTGCACTGTTAAAGATCTGTTGTATTTGTAGTTAAAGTGTGCAAATATTAAGTGCAAATATAAAAGTGGTAAATATTAAGAGACTTATTTGATGGAGAGGAGAACAGGGACTGAAGCCCCTTCCCTGTGCCCTGCCTGTTTTGATGTGTGATCTGGGCTGATTTTTGGTAACAGATAAAAACTGCAGGTTTTGCAGTCATCTCAGAGCAGGAAATGCAAATACTCTGCTTTTCAGTGTGATAAAAAGCATAGCAGTCTCTAAAATCTTCCATCTGGGACCAGCAACCCAGGCTTGGTACACTAAACTTACCTTTAACACTAGGTTACAATACCAGCTGATTGCTCTCAAGTTATTTAAGAAAATCTGTTCATTAGATGTGGAATTGGATGGATACGTAGGGGTGAGAAAGGGGGGCTACAGTCCAGCAAAGTTTCACTTAAACTTAATAAAACACACCTGACTCCACTAATTAAGCTCCTCTTAGTTTGTTTGAAGCTACTGATGTGTTTCTTGAAACAGGGTTAGAATGACACGCCCAGTAACGACTTTGGCCACCCTGTTCTTACACTCTCTTTACTCCACAGAAAACACACCCACAGATCAGGCACCAGATTCATCTCCACCAGAGGCAACACCAGGTGAGAGACAATAAGATAAAATGTCATCTTCTCGAGGTAATATTGCTGATTCTCTCATTTCTTTCAGCTTCTGGTGAAGATAGTTAAGTGTGCACTGGTCATAGGCATCCAGACTCATCCTCCCTGCAGCAGTAAAACCAGCATTTCACTAAACATCATCTTCTGTTTTACAGTAAATATTTCATGTTTGTTGCCAATATAGAGACCAAGCGGTCTTTGGAGACTTTGTGCCTGTCAGAAAACGAATTTCATCATAAATTAGTTGCCTTCAAAGAAATTTTCCCTCCATCACTCCATTAGTTTTTAGTCAATGTATAAAGAAGCACATAGCCAAAACCACAAACAATACTATTAAAATGTCATTTTATTTCCTACAATATTATATTTATATCTGAGCAATTTTCACATTATGATTTGATCTTTTAGAAAAACTTACATTTACAATAACAGTTTATTGTGAGTTTTTTTTTTATTCCTGCACTAAACTGCACATGTAATGCTACTCTACAAATAATGCATTTAGATTGCATGTAAAAAAAAACACATTTGTGAGTTTGAAAAATAAAGTTGAGTTTGAAGAGATGATGTTGGAAAAAAAAATACTAAATTAACATATTGTCTAAAATTAATGTATGGGAATGTTTTCTTCTCAAATAGATGAAAGTATGTGCGATTGGGTCCCCATTTATCTATTCATAATTTATGCAGCTTTCGTGGATCATATAGTCAGGAAGAGTCTGTGATGGGTCCCAGTACAGCAACCGCTTCGATCTCAACCAATCCTCCCTGGGGGGGAAAAAATATTGTATAAATTAGTTATTTGTTGTTGTTTGATTATAATGATATAAAATCATCTAAGTAGGTTCTTGCTGGGTGTGCACTTTTTTTTATAAATAAAAAAAGAAAATAAATGGTAGTTTACGGATGTTATCTCAAGTTAAACTTTATTTTAATTGAGCAGGTTTATGTATTTTAAGCCTAGTTTTTGAGAATTCACCGACTAGAACCCTAAATCACAGGCAATCGTGAGTAACAATCTCAACGAGATGTCGACACCCACGAGAGTTTAATATCTGGATCTGTCTACAAATAAGGGTCATGCCATGTGAAGGGTATTCTGATTGAAAACAACATCAGTGTCCAGTGAAGGGGGAAATTGTGAGATGAGTTGCAAAGGTAATATTATTTTTTTTTCATCCATAATCATTCTCTCTTTTTCTTCCAAAAGAGCGCTCATGCAATTTGAACAACAAGCTTCTTGTGCGCTCAATTTTTTTTTGACGATCCCAGTCTCAGATGACTAACAGTATTGCACACGTGACCTTATGTGGATGTGTCGCTACTTCTCGCGTGTTCTGGTGCGAGACACCGATCAGTCATGCAAAATGAACACATCGACGACTGAATGCCTCCCCAGACAGTCATGCAAAGTAAAAAATATCTGTCACATGACTACTTTAAAATCGTGCCTTTACTTACGTTTGGCAAGCTTCATCCAAAGTGACTTGCCTCACAAGCACATTAAATCAAATCATACTTTACCTGATTTTTGAACACATAATCTTGGCATTGATATCAATTTTCTCTACTGATTGAGACACAGGAGGCAGTTTCATGTACCAATGTGCCTTGAGACAAAAAATGGGCTCATACAATAAAGGAGTAAACCAATTTGGCTGAGTGATTGGGGCAAGCAAAAAAAGTTTGACCCTACATGTCACCTCATTTTTTTCACCACTTGAATAGTCGCAAATAAAAGTTGTGGACAAATAAAAATTGGCTCTTTTGGTGACGCATTCAGAGTGCCGTTGGGAGATAAAATAGCAGCTTGGTGGCGCTCTGTACACACTCTTGAAATGAGGAACAACAACTAGAACACAAGTTGAAGGAGGAAATGTTAAAGAACAGAGATAAAAACTGCAAGCTTATTGTCACTAAAGAAGTCACTGGAGCTGAAACTGCTGGAGCATTGTTTGTTTGCCAGCTAAACAGCTACAGGAAAAAACATTTGCCCCTCTCCGATATCCCACAATGCCTTGCATGCAAATTGTTCTTCTGTGTTTAAAAGCACGAGCCAGAACTGTTGTCCCCTGAGCACCATCCAAGGGCAAGGACATTAAACACTGCATCTCCTGTGTTGGTACATTAATTGACACTTTACCATTCAATGTTATTGTGTAATTTAATGTAAACACAGGTTATTTAAGTAAATTGCTAAAGCTAAAAATAAATAGAATAAGCTGTATGATGAGTGGAGGTAAGTAGAAATATAACGTAATAGAACTATAACTATATCAGAAGTCCAAGGTGCTTGAGAAATGTGCTTTGGAAGTAATGTGCAGACCAAAGAATAAAGTAAAGTATTACTGGTAATAGCAGTTGTTTATTTCATGGGCCCTTATTTCTCTGGACGGTTGATTCTGAAATCTTAAAGGGTGTTTCTCTGGTCCTTAAGCTGATCAGTTAAGGCAACTTTGATTTCATTTAAAAGTTCTAAGCAAAGCAAATGAAACAGTAAAGTGACATGGGTACAGATTTAAAACATTAAATATTGATGAAAATATTAATAGAATAAAAGAAACAAAGGTCATGAGCACTATGCTGTTTGAACAGCAGTGCTTCATTAGTAAAAGCACGTTTTTAAATGTTTTGATCTTGATTTAAATGTCACTTATGTAAGCATAGTAACTGAAAGAAAACTTTCTCTGCTTGGAGTAAAGCTGAGGTATAGACCTGAATAATGGGACAGCTGCCTTTCTTCCCCAGAATACAACCCACACCAGCTAAAGGTGATCAGGAGACATAACGAGACAATACGTGTCTTTTTTGGGACTATTAGGAGCAGGCAAATTTGGCCAGCAAGGCTGATTACCGGTTACAGTAAAAAAAGTTGTTGATTTAACTAACTTTAACTAATGTTCAAATCGTCATAAATGAACTAAAGAGTCTTATATTACTTATAAACATGTTCTCTAACGTATCAGTTTTAATATATGTTTAGCAAGGATTTGAATAGTTTTTGCACTCTTAAAAATTATAAATAAAATGTTTCTTAGATTGTTAAGTGGTTTATAGCCAAGACGACATCTGGGGTCATTTCATGGCTAGGGAAATATACTTCTCTGGTCAACTTATTATAACTTGTTTCTCAGGTCAGTCCTAAACATTAAGTTTAGGATTAAATTTGTAATTTCAAAAATGTCCTTTTCAGTTTTCAGGAAGGGGTTTCTCATGGTTTCATATAGGGGACACTACAAGTAGATGTTTGTGATCAGGCACTTGTGTTAGGAAACTATGTGCATAAAAAGTAGATTCTGAAACTGCTGTTTATGTGCTTAAGTTATACTGAATAACTGTTTAAATGATGTCCTTCTACTAAGTACATTTGACAAATTACTGAATTAATACATTAATTGATAAACTCTTGAGATGAACCTTTCAAACATAAACTACTAAATAACTAATGGTCACGACATTTAAAAATTCTACTTAAAATCTACATTTTGACCATTGTTCATTATTCACTAATTAATTTAATTACAACGCCCACACTTTATAATCAAAAAAGGATATACTATTTAGCCACTACAGACTGAATTTCCAAAAAACAAACACTTTACATGACTAATGTGGCATGACAGTCATCAGCCAATGACTGGAACTCTAATAAATGCTCTATAGTTACATTAAACAATACTTACCTTATCAACAGTACTACCTTGATTTTATTCATTTAAAACTGAAAAATGTCTGTTTTTACAAATAATCACACAATGCAAATACATTATGAACATCCTCCACATTCGAGCTTTTCAAGTGGCCTACTCTATAAGCGCATAACTCACTTTAGGAAGGGCAGCCACCTGATAAGCAGCTCTTGCTGGAGGATTGCTCTGGAAGACTGAGGGAAAAACACACAGGTATTACTAAATAGCTTGAGTTTGATGGGAAGAGTGAGCGTGAGATCTCAGTATTTGTTCAAGCTCATGTTTTGCATGTCATGGAAAGTTCAGTGAGGTGCAGGCAGCGATGATGGGTTGTCCTCATGGAGAGCAGGCTTTCGTTTCACAGAATTACTCTGTATCCCTTTACACGCAGACAGGATAGGATTACTCTCAGCATTGTTGTCAAGAGGAAATACCTAGAGCTGCACAGAGCTGTCATTGTCAAACTTTTGAATAATCAATATGTTGTTTAAACTAGCAACACCACAGAGGACAATAGGAAGTTATTTCAGGGAAGAGATCAACAGAAAAGTATTTATAGAGACCCTATCCTTGATTTCTAAAGTTTTCAAGGGAATTTCAATTTAACCATGACTGGTAAACACGAGGAAAGGAAGCTTGTTGTGATTCGAGGCAGGAGGTACATTTAGCGGTTATTTATGAGACTAAAATGTATACTCACACTGCTTGTAAATATCATTGACGTTATTGAAGTCGTTAATGTCTGTCAGCAGTACTGTAGTCTTGACAACTACAAACGAAACATATGTTTTAGAAAGTAAGAACGAACAGAAGGGGTAAGGCCTCTGATTTTCATTGAGTTACCGTTTTCATATCCGCATCCAGCAGCTTTCAGGATCTCCCCCATGTTCACGAGAGCCTGCAGGTTTAAAGAGAAATGAATTACGTTAGAATAGTTAGTATCAATTATATAAAACATTTGATTAATTAATTAAAATAGAAAAAGGTTCCATCTGAAATCTTTTAGAACACAAGTGTGTAGTCTGAATTTTAAAACTCCTGCTGATTGGCAACAATTGGGTTTTTTTTGGTTCATATACACGTGGGTGTAGGAAGCGTGATGTTACCCATAGGTTTTAGCAGAAGGTTAATGTGACTGTGTTTGTCACTTCCTCTTTGATAATGTCAATACTGAGTCAATATTTGGCAAATAGACTTGATTTGGTGGACCGGAAATGAATCAATGAAATAGCCCTGTCCTTACCAAGCAAAACTTTAACTTATAATAGAATTTAAACAAATGAGTAATAAAATATGTACCCTCTCCCAAAGTTGAGGGTCAATTCAAGCAATATAAACCTTATGTAGCCAAGAGTGTTAACATGTTTAACATTCATTTTTAATATTGCCGTCCATAAGTGTTAGAATATAACTATATACAAGTATATTTATTACAGCTTTTCATGAAAATTTTTCTCTGGATTGATGTGACATTGTTAAACTTTTAATAGTAACTTCATTATTTGACCTAAAAATAACTTGCAGAGCAAACAGAGAGTATTAGCAGTGAGGTTTCAGCAGTTTTTTTATTAAATGGAATAAAAAATAAATAAATCTTCAAACTATAGCATTTGACAACATAAAAATGTTTAAGGGACTTTTTGCAGAAATATTTTTGCAAATGATTTTTATAATCACATTCTATTATATTTACAAATTTTTTGGCAAATTCTTTCAAGATTTTGGTTTTCAAAAAAATTTAAATAATTTCTTTACAATAAATACAATTTATGGTATCAATCAGGGTTCCCCAAACCTGGTCCTGGAGTGCTGCAGCCCTGCACATTTTAGTTGCAACCCTGCTGTAGTATGCATACTACTCTAGCTTCAGCCAATCAGAGGACCCTAATTAGTGCTACAGGTGTGTTTCATGATGGTTGAACCAAAAATGCACAGGGCTCCGGCCCTCCAGGACCAGGTTTGGAGACCCCTGTTATCAATGAACAGCATCAAATGAGCACATAGATACAAATAAAGTATTAATATCATTAAATAAATTAGGAAAATCAAAAATAAATACATCTATACACAATTAACGCAATTCTACATTTTATCTATCTGCAGTTATTTATTTATTGTTGTATTTAAGCATGTATTGCATGTGTAGCAAACACTTTTTTTATATTTAGGTCAACTTATTGTAATTTTTTTTAACTTATTCTTTAATTTATATTTTTAAGATTTTGTCCCTCTAAACGCAATTGTCCCTTTCATCCCCTGGGATAGTTATGACTATAGCAGTATGAGAACCAGATAAACAGAGCAAAAAAAAAAAAAAAAGATTTTACAAGAAAAGAAACATTGTGGAAAGTTTATGGTACTTTACAATTAAATAGATCAGTTACATCTCAATGCTTGATACGCAACATCATGAATGCTTCAATTACTCTATAAAACGATCTTTATTCATTTGAAATGAATCCGCTTTAGACAAGGTTCAGGTTGCCCTCTCACCTGTTTGGTTTGAGCCAGGACCCCTCCCGCCACCAGCTGGCCTGATGCTGCATCCAAACCTATCTGTCCAGAGATGTACACTGTGCGGTCCACCAACACAGCCTGGCTGAAGAGGTCAAATATCACTTATGTTACCTTAAGGATGAGTTCCTTGAAAAACTCAAAAAATATAACTTCAAATACAGCAGTGGTACTTTTCTGCTCTCTAGTGGTGTAACTGACACATTGCAGTGTCCCATTTGGAGCAGAGCTTCGGTCTCTGTTGTAAATGTTGCAAAATGCCTAAACCTTTGCATTGCATTCTAGAACAGCTTTAGAGTCAAAATCTTGTTAATGTGTGTCTTCAACTTCATGATTGAACAAGACACATCTGTAAACATTAACAACAATAGTTAACGTTACCTTTTACACTAAGTTAGACTTTTCACAGGAAAAAAAGTGATCACTGATATAACTCCGAATTAACTCTTTTGATGAATGTATTATCTTAAACACTAAAATTTACATTATTTGCAAGTGGAATTTGTCTTTAAACGATACAATTAAATTTGACTTGGTTCAGAAAAATCTGAAATTATCTAATTGTACAACTGAAAATGTAATGCACTAAACTGAAATTAAAGACAAAGAAATATCTCTTAAAAAATGAGAAAATATAAATTTGTAGGCTTACAAGATGTATACAAATTTGTATTTGGATGCTTACATTTATTAATAATCTTCTGTCTGAACTGCTAAACCCGCTTAGTGTTTCTGTCGTTTCAGATTCTAATCTACTCCTAAAATATTCTGTTTACCAAAATTTCACTATTCTAAAATGCCTTCTTTTCTTTTCTTTTCTTTGAAAAAGCCTGGCCATACAGCACCAGCTATACATTAAGTCTACAAATTTGAAAGCTAAAACTTCACATTTTAATGCCTGAGAATTTTGTTTTATAGATTTGTAGATGTCACCTCCGGAAATGTGATTTTGAACAGAGCAGAAAAAAAACTATCCTCCGGTCAAGTCAGTGAACTTCAGTCTCTGCTGTCTTTCTATTGGTTAACCACAAAACACCCCCAAATGAAGACTTTCATATTTAAAAAATATATATAAAATCGTTATTATCATTACTAAAGAAATCATTCAGCAATTGTGACCAAATCCGATCCAATTAAATGTATATTATAAGAAAACAAAAGCCTTTTGTTGTTGGAGATCATTTGAAACTTTGAAGATTACAATATGGGCACTTAAATATTTATGCCATACTTTGGTTAAATAAACTCTGCAAGTTAAATCTCCTCAACAATCACTGTAAAAATAATTCCCAATAAAAATAACCATAAACAATTGAGACAATTCCCCTCTAAACTAACGCAAATTTGCTAGATAAGTTTATTTATTTTGTTCATGATATCGCAGTAAAGTATTGGTTCAGTAAAGCATTGTTTTTATTGAACTTGCCATTGTTTATTAGATTTTAACTGTTTGCATTATTATCCAACCAAAATAACTGAAAAGTAATATACAGCCATGTAACTCTTTACATTTTTGAGACAGTAATACTGTACTATAAGGGAACACTTTTAAATTGCAGTATCAACTAATATACATTTAATATTGTACAGTAAGCGCTGAATATAATAATTAAAGAGTTGCATGTCTGTAGCAACATCATCATGCAATAGGTAATATTGACTTAAAATAGTTTACAAGACGTAAACGATGAGGCATAATAACCTTACCTGTATACACCCTTTATGATGGGGGCTTTAGGTGTATAAAAGATTTGTTTCTGAACTGAAGACATCTCTTCTAGGCAGCTGTCAGCTTAAGGCAGGGGCACATGAACTCCAGCTAAAGTTACTGAGGTCGCTATTCAAAGCCTCGCCCCGAACAAACATCACCTTTAGCCTTTAACGCCTGCTTTTCTGTTCCGAAAATCTGTTAATACATAACTGTCTGTGCTCTACAGCAGCCATATATCTGACGGTTGAAAAGTGTCTCTGCTGTCGCGCGTGCGCGTGCTGACGCTGGGTTACGCACGGAGCTCTCTCACCTGTAGGGCCCGATGGCGGCTGGAGCTGCAGCGGTGTGGATGATCTTCCTAATAACAGCAGCCATCTCTGATTGTAGGAGCTACCACGAGGCGAGACCCTAGCTGAGCTGACAGCGAGCTCAGGCTTGAGGAGGAGGTTCACTTCCAGATGAAGTCAGCGGTTCCTACCGTAATTACAACTAGACTTTATCCTTCACAAAAATTAGAACCCGACGTATATGAGTATTTAGGTGTCTGTGTGTAGGAAAGACCGAAGAAAAGTGTAGAAAAGTGTAGACCGAGAAAGTGTAGAAAGCCATTCGAAAAATACAACGGTCATTTTGTTCTTTGTGGGTTTTTTTTAATCCCATAGGAAAATATCTATTACCTATTTTACGGTAGCTCGTTCCACGTGTCCTGAGGCGAACTGAATCATAATAACCAGATATATTAGCCATTTATACGAGACTTGAAGTTGAAAGTAGCTTTTGAAAAAAATAATAAATCAAACTATTTATATGTTTGCTCTTTCTCGTATCTACAACTTTCAGAGCAGAAAAGTATTTTAAAAACGAAAGGATTGAAGATAGGATCAGGAACAACTCATTCTAATCCAGGGATTACGTGAAAATTTAATATTTAGATTTTTTTGCCATTTTAAAAAATACATATTTTAAAATATACTGCAAAATACATTGTTATTGTACGGAAGCAATACAATCAATTAAACAATCTAGTCTACACTTGTGCATCTGTGTCACATGACATCCTAGCACCGCCATCTTTGAGGGCAAGCTTTCTATTTTTAAATGTTTACAACAATGGATTTTTAGCAAAAACAAGAAAACACTGATAAAGTCAGTTGTGATTTTCATTGCAAAATATAAGTATTCATACTTAAATCACCTCTAAGTATATGATTTAGTCTATCAATCTATCTTCAAACGACAAATCTTGTTGATTACTTGGCATAGGCACCTTAAATAAATATTTGATCAATGGAAGTACCCATCCCTAATGAAGATTTGGCTACTTATTCAAGAGGACACTTAAAAAAATGTTCAGATGAGAAGCTATATGCTGCTTTACTATTGAAAGAATGTAATCCTTTGTCTAGCTCCATGGAGAGAAGCTCAGTTAGATCATCTGTGCTTTGCATTCAGTGAGAATGATGCTGTGCCAGGAGATATCAACTGACACAGACACAAAATCAGAATCATTCAAAATCTTGTAATTTCATCCAAAGCAGAGATCTTTATATCCAATAAGATACACATTATGAGTTCCAGTAAACTGTGTCAGTTGTCACGAAATTCCCCAGAAATGCTTTTTGTCTTTGCTAGATACAAAGTATATAGTTTGGGACATTCAGGGCAGTGCTACAGACCTCATGGAGCCTTATGCTGGATTAGGGCTTTATTAATACCATCATGAGTTATTAAAGAAGACAAGTCAGTTTTCAATAGATTCTTATACATGGCATGATATTCTATTACAGAAGCTGCATACAAAAAATATTGTGATCATATATTTTTTGGCACAACTTAAAAGTTTTACGGTCACAAACTTTCATTTCCAGCCCGGCCAGTCACCTTGTGTGTAACCTAATTACCAAATCTAGTTCAATTACCAGTTAGTCATAGTATTAAAAATATAATCTTTTTAACAATAAAAAAACTAATATTTCCTAGTCAATTTTCAGCTGGCAATCGGTAACATTGCAAGTAGTTTCATTTATCGATTTAGAGACGGCAATTCTTAAACTTGTAGAAACGCCATATAAAATAGCGTTTAAACCAAGTAATCATGTACACTAATATTTTGGTAAGTCAGTAAAAAAATAAATTTGCCATCATGAAAACATACTTTTCTCTGACTTGCCTGTTTGAAATAATAATACATTTATTGTTTTTTTCCATCTCAATGCTTGTTTGAAACTAGAGTATTCTTGTACTTGATGTGGAAAAGGAATGGTGTTGAAATCTCATCTATCTATCTATACACACACACACACACACACACTTTCTCAATAATTGTTTAAAAAAAGTCTAAACAAGGCTTGAGGAGACAAGTAACAGACCTTTATTAAAACTCCAGACAGAGTGCAAAAAACAAACAAACATAATGCACAATAAATTAGAGTGTTCAGTACAAATGTGCAGGTGTAAATGTCAGAATATGAAATAAAATTATTCACAGCTGCTGGAATTGTAAGGCATTGGTAACATTCCTAACCATCTCTCCACAATGCTTTAGTAAAACAAAAGCTAACCACTGAGACTTCAAATCAATTCATTTCTCAATTACAGGAGTCATTTTAAGACTTGACTTCAAAACAACTCATCACTATTGCATTACAACATTTCTGAGTTGCTATATTGCTTTTACTCTGCAGACAGGGACTTGATACACCAAGAATTGGTGGTACCATTATTATAAAAAGACCAGAAGGAGTTGGAGACAGTTCCAAGTTGACACCCCTGAGATTAAGTGAGAGCTTTGAAAAAGGGGCACGGAAAAATAATCCTCATTTTCTCAACAAATAACTGACAGTGACAGAAAAATAGGGGACAAAAAATTGAGATTCAGCTTAAATAAGCCGTGCATATTTACAAAGCGCTTGACTGATGTTTTAAAGCTGCTCAAGAGGGATCTTCAACATTTGCAGTCTATTCTCTCTGAAAGGAATTCTGGGAAACATAGGTTGCATCCCTTACTATTACATGGTCCCAAATGAAGAGGAAATAGCTTGGTGAAGTTCTTAAATAAGGGATAATGCACATCTAAGGCATTTTTTTATGTTTGATTGTCTTTGGTTTAGTAATCCTTTTCCAGCTAAAAGACTTTACTGCCATCCAACTGGCTTTTTGTATTAATTCAGCCACAAAAACTTTAGTTATTTATTTAGACTATAAAGACAAAAAGAACTATATTTAAAAATGGCTGAACCAAATGTTAGGTATCCAGTGCTGAGAATTGCAGTTTGAGCCTCGTTGAGTTTGTGAGTAAACTGCTCGTTGTAGAATTATCGTGTGATACTCTAACCATTCATATCAAACGAACAAGAAAACTGCTCCACTGGGATTAACTGTACAAACGAGGAGAAAGATTCAGTACAAAGATTGAATGCAGAAAGGGATATAAGACCTTTTTCATAGCTTCAACAAGTTAAAAATTCTGCTGCCTGCGTTTCTTTGCATCCATGGCATCAAGGATCGGCTGCCTCTTAGCGGTGTAGCGCTGCCGAAGTTCCTCAATCTCTCGCTCCATCATGGGGTCCAAAGCAGAAAGACGTCTCTGGAGTTCCTCAAAGTCCAGGTTTTTGAGCTGAAAATATATAGAAATTCAGTTTAAATGTCTTTTTCTACATTCAATATATTTTTAAAGAAATGTTGAAGCACGTACAAAATCGAAATCTCCATCTTGGGGCACCTTCCAATTATCAGGGAAAGCAGTTTTGGAAATCAAACAGGGGTCCTGTTGGTTGTGGTTGTAACCTTCTTGTGCTTTGTTGGAGTCCTGCTTGTCGAAGTAGTCCATGAAGGAAGGCCGCTGGATTTGCTGAGACGTGGGATTTCCTGTTCAGAGTGAGAGAGATCAGATTATTGACCGGTGTGCTCCAATTTGTTTAGAGCTGAAGTTTTGTTTTTAAATGTAGAGTAAGGTGGTCACTCAAAAGTGAAAGTTGCAAGGGGAAGTTACAATTTGGATGATTGGCAACAACAGAGGCAAGCATTTAAATTCACGACCATTTTCCTAAACTTATATTGTGTGATGCATTACCATTCTTCATAAACAGCTCCAGTTTAGAACCTTTCTTGAAGCTACTTGTTTTGAAGAATTTATTCATGCTTGGGGATCTACTTTCTTAGTCATGAACAGCACTATGTGGAAATCAGGCCACACAAAAATATGATATAATGGAAACGCAACACCAAATATAAACCACTTCGGCACTTACCTTGCATGTAATCAACCGAATGACGAAATAAAAAATATACATCTATTTTTCTACATATTTGCAACAAAGGTAATTATGGTTGATAACTTTGTATTTTTAATTAAAACCAGTGATAATATATGTATAGGTTTATATATAATTATTTCTAAATGAGCACCATGACTTTTATTGTAGGTATTAGGCACTATTACCCACTTAAATCATTTTTTTGCATCAACTTCCACTGTTAACAAAAATCTAGCTGCTCAATCAGAATCTGTGAAGGTTTCATCTGCTGCACCATTTAAAGATGTTTACATCCAGCCTGAAAGTAATCAGCGCTCCACAGGATTACGTGAATGTGAAGAACACATGGTAGGCATGCGCAGCCACTGCATTTGTCTATAACTGGCTTCTGCTTACTACAGGAAGTGCAAATAATACATCTGCATTAAAAAAGTGAACACATTATTGTCCACATATTTTTTGCATGCGCTTAACTAATGATTAAGCCAAAGAATAAAGGTGTATTGCAAGTGTTGTCCACTGACACAAGGTTACGGAAGCTCCAAATCTGAGACGTCCAATTATATGGATCAATCAACACTGATGTATATGCAGCATGCTAACCTTGTTCTAATCACGATTATGCAGGAGGGTCTTAGCCTAGCTGCTACTATAAATATCCTTGTAGCTGCTTGTGAACCCCAGGAGATACACTTGACAGTAACAAGAGTTTACCCAGGCAAGCGCCACACATTCTTTATGCTTATTTCTCAATTTGTGTGAATGCAACATTATAAATCAGCTGGTCTGCAAGCCACCAAATTAATTCTCATCACGAGGTACAACCTCACCGATCCATTATGCGGCCACAGTTAAACTGAGCAGCAGTCCAGTTTTAGCTTGTGAAGTATACATTGGATGCGAAACACTTGTGAGTACAATTACTAGAACAAGGAATTGGGCAGTTACCTAATACCAGAATCGCTGTATCCCTAATAAATACCTAATAAAGATCACGTCATCATCAAGGAATTCTATTGTAGTCCATTATTGTTTATGTTGATCAGTCATCTAGGGGGCAGCAACTCTCTGCCCCCTCACACAGCATCTAAGCTCAGATTTTTGTATTGTGCTTGCTCATTTCTTTCAAATTACTAACTGCTCCCGGCAGGCATGGCAATGAGTTCATATATTGCAAGACAAAAAAAATCAGTCAACACTGTGAATGCTGTTTCAAAAGAAAACAAAAAATGCTTACTTCTCATGGAGCCCAGATCTTCCTCTTCATCCTCTTCGTCACTGTTGATGACCATAGTGCCCAGGCCCGAAGCCACCATGGTGCTACCATGTTCGATCATGGTCTGAGCACCATCACTCATGGTGCCCGTGGCTCGCATGGTGCCTGCACTCTCTGAACCTGTCTTCACCATGGTGTGGGAATCAACTTCCACTTCCTCCTCCTGTCCAAGAGAATCACGTTCAACATCAGCAAAACAAAAGTTTTGTTTTGTTCAGCATGAAAGAAACAACATATGAGAATAATCTCACAGAGTTCTCGTCATCTTCCTCCAGCTCTCTCTGCTGCTCCTGCTGCCTCTTGGCCTTCATCTCCATCGCCTCTGTGATCAGATCCCGCAGGATGGTCACTGGCTTGGCGTTGGTTATAAATGGGTGCTGGGGAAGACAACATACAAGAGCTTACTTTAAAATATCTTTATAAATAACAAACAAGAATCCATGATAAGGAATCTTAAAAGGTTCTTCCCGAACCTGCAGAAGTTGAGTGGCTGTTGCTCTCTGCTCTGGATTTTTCACCAGACATTTCTTCACGAAATCTGTGAATTCATCGCTCCACAGCTCTGGCTTGCGGAATGTGGGTGGCGGGTTTGTGGGAATCATAAAAATGGCCTGGTGAACCAAACGTGACAAAATCAGCCACAATTACTGGGGTTTCTAGTTATAATGTATTCATCCTCTATGTGTTCCACTCACTCTCATTGGATGAATATCTGCATACGGAGGTTTTCCTTCAGCCATCTCTATGGATGTGATGCCGAGAGACCAGATGTCTGCTACACAGTTGTACCCGATCTCTTGGATCACCTCAGGAGCCATCCAGAACGGTGTTCCAATGACTGTGTTCCTCTTGGCCATTGTATCCTTGAGAAAATAAATATATATAAAAAATTATTTTCAGGAAACATAAATTAGGTAAGTATCAGTTTCTCAACAGAGATATTTTTATGATCCTTACATTTTTTAAACATAGAGCAGCTTTAAGCACAGCGCAAAAACAACATAAAACAAAAGTAAGTAAATTGGATACTCTAACTTGCCAACAAAATACGCCCCATTATAATAAAGTAGGTTTTTACAAAAATGTAACGATTAGAACACCCTTTCCTCCAAATATTAACTGGTCCCTCGTAGATTTAACAAGGGTAAACATATTTCTGACCTCAAAAGGAACTCTATACTTCTTATGTTAACAGTATATTGCAATTCTATTGAATTCAATGGTATTATCGATTATTAATGTTCATTCAAACTACTTTGATCTACAGAAGTACTTCTGTTTGTGAAGCTACTTTGAAGTAACTGCAAAAAAGTTCTATATAAATTTTGATTGTTTGATTTAGTATGCAAATTTCATACTTACTGTGAGTTGTCCGGCTACTCCAAAATCAGCAAGTTTAGCATGTCCTTCAGTGTTGAGAAGAATATTGCCAGCTTTGATGTCTCTGTGGATTTTCCTCATAAAATGAAGGTATTCCAGGCCTTTTAGAGTGGATTTGAGGACTGTGGCAATCTCTTCTTCAGTAAGCTTGTTAAGCAAAATAAGGTGATCATAAGTTAGTATGATGTAAATATGAACTTGTTTAGTTCTTTAATTCTACTTTTACAGCAAATTAACTTCTGTTTACCGTTTTGTTGCGAAGTCTGATGATATCGGACACCGATCCAGCCCCACAGTACTCCATCACAATCCACAAATCTGTGTTTTTGAAGTAGCTTCCATAGTACTTCACCACATATGGGCTGGATAACATTTGGAAGAAATAAATCATTAGAAGCTCTGTAATTTATGTCTGTATTTGAGATTATCACATACAGCTTTACCTGTCACACTGCTGCATTATTGAGATCTCCTTGATTATCTCCTGAAGGTCTGATTCAACAGGAACCTGTTTGATGGCCACCACCTGACCTGATTCCTTGTGTATGGCTTTAAAAACACTGCCATATGATCTGAACACACGAACAGTTAAATATTCAGTGCTATAAATATGTGCACAGATTCAATGTATATATACACACACACAAATATAGTGATACTCTTACGCACCCTTCACCGAGTTTTTCAAGGACATCAAATACTTCTTCAGGTTGCTTGGTAAGACTGTCTTCACTGAGTTTCTTCAGCTTGCTGCCATGATCAGAAAAAATTAAGTCAATGCAGTGCATAAAACAGGAGATAATTTGCTAACAAGAAATTGTCTTATCCCATTAAGACACATCATTAGCATTGTAGTTACGAGCACTACCAATATACATCAGCCCCAAAGTATTGCATGGCTTACATCCGAATATATAAATGGAAAGCTCGTTTACAGAGATGGGGCCTCTATATATATTAGCCTAGCTTTTAGCTGTTAGCCGATAGGAATGTTTCGCTTACTTTTTCGGCACCGAATGCTCCATTTTTAATATTTCGATGAAAACAGAAACTTCCGGGTAATTCCAAGCAGAATGTTTGCTGTAACCTAAGTTAAACAATAATTACACATATTTTGTTTGCACTTTCAGGAAGCAGTTCTCTCTTTCCAATCGCCGCTAAAACGACGTGAACTGAGCTATCGTGTCTAATTTTCCGTGATAAATTATACTTCAAAATAAAAGTCCGAAAATCGCTAGTGCGTTTAAAGAAACAATTGAAGCGCTGCGTTTAAAGGACGGTTATGGATTTTAAAAAGTGTAAAACTGAAACCGCAATAACAAAAATATACTTTGAAGTGTGTATTACATATGCAAATATATATCCAAATTTTAAAATAAACTTTCAAATTTTTTGAGTATTTTTTCATTTATACATGTTTTAATTGTATAATTAATCCTTATTTCCATACCATATCATGTGCTTTTTTCATCATTACCTGGTGTAGTATTATAATATTTTTTATTAATTTCAAGTGCCTTATCTAACTCAATTTCTTTTATTGTACTTCGTCTTCGCTTTCATCTATAATTTTTCTCTTTCTTTTCTTTCTTCTGTAAAATTTTTGGTACTATGAATTTCCGTTTATATTTCAACTAACATTTTCCGTTTTTTTCTTGATCTTCTTTTAATATTTTGTCATTGCATATAGCCATAGTATTATTTTATTCATCCATTTTTTTCCTCACTATTCTCCGAATTTGATCTATATTAGTATCTCTACCTATTTTATTGCAAAAATCTTGCTAAAAGCATTGTGTTGTCCATCTAAGAGTTTCTCTTACTTTTGCTTGCCTTATATAAATATAATATATTAGTAATTCTAATTAATTATTTTTCTATAAATCCTTATTTGTTTTTTTTTTTAATGATTTCTCATGTATAACAATTTCTTCGATAACGTCTTCTATGTACTCTCTCTTTTTTCCTCAACCCCACAATTATTTTTAAAATCTCCACATCACATTATTTTACCTTCTGCTTGTTTATGTCATATTCTTACCATTTTTTGTCCTGGACTATAACAAATTATAATATTACATTTGTTACCTCCTATACATTCTTTTATTACCAGCTATTTTAATTTTTCATTTATTTCTACAGCAGAATAATTTTCTGTTATAGCGATACCTCTATTACCTTCTTCCCTATCTCATCTTATAATGTTATAAACATCAATTCCAAATGTAAAACATTTAATCCATGTTTTTTGTATACATAAAACTTTAGGTTTATTTTTGTTTAGTTTTTTCTATATATTTTGTTATTCTAATCCATTCAATATTAGACTTCTTGCGATGCAGTGTAATATTTCTGTTGTTATTTATTCACCTTCTCCTGGCACTTTATTATCTACCCCAATAACTCTGTAACATCTTCACAGTTTCTGTTTTTAAGTCCTACGAATTTCTCTGCTGCTTTCATAATGATTTTAGTATTCTCTGTTCTTTTTAATGTCTGCGTTGCACAGTTGAGTGGTCTTTTGTTTGTGGTCTATGTTTGGTCGTCTTGGGGTCTTTTTTTCTATTTCAGTATTTTTGTTCACCTATTTTACTGTTTCAGTGTATGAGATTCCCTGATTGACTTTACCAGTTGTATTTTTCTACTTTCTTGCTCACTTCACACTCTCTGCATGCAGCACTAAGACTTCCTCCATGGTTACAACATTTTACTTCTGCATCTTCACTGCACTTCCCATATTCATGATCCCTACACACATGCCACATTTTGTTTTTCCATTACATATAGCTACAATGTGTCCATATTGTTTGACATTTGTAGCATCTTCGTGGCAACAGAATATATTTGATTTCCCATAATAATGAATATAACATACAAAGATTTTGGTTGTTAGAATATCTTGATGAAATTGTAAGTTTTTATCTGTTTTGCTTATCTTTCCTCCTTTGATGTTGCTTTTGATTTCGTCTATAGTTAAAGTTGTTGGGAGCCCTAATATCATTCCTCTTTTAAGAACGTTACTTTGTTACTCTCAATTTTCTGAATTTCGCTTGATGTTTTTTGTCCTGGCATACTACAATCAGGTGTCCATTTCTCAACAACAAACTATTTCTTGATACATTTCATTAGCTTTAAAGGATTCCATGACGAAAATGTCCCATCGTTACTTACCCTAATGAAACTTTGTATTTCACTTCAAAAGATTTTTTTTATGTTTCTTTATCTGAGAATTGTGACCATGTGAGAAGTTCACTTTATTTAAGCATGTTGCTCAACATGTTTGTTTTGCTTTACCTTTCCTTTCTCCTCATTTTCTTCCTCCATTTCTTCTTCACTTTGTTCCCAATTGCTTACATATTGTTTTCCATCGGTGGTCCTTCAAAGTAGTTTTCTTTCATTGTCTTGGTAATAATTGGGAATGCCTTGCCTTGCATTTAGATTTTAGACAGGTCTCCTCACTGACCATTTTTTTTCATTACTGAAGACTCACTGTTATTCCTTGCCTTTAAATCCTAAGTGAGTCTGTCATGTTTCATTGAGCTGCACTGTTTTATTATTTTTCCTTTTTCATTTTGTTTTTGAAATCTTTTTAGTTTCATCAATATTGTATTTTTAGGTTACATTGTAGAATTGACTTAATCAATAGCTGAAGTTATTGTTTTTTATTTGTTTCTGTACAGCTACAGCTGTGTGAAAACACTCATTAAATAAAACGGAGTTCAGTTGAGTAATCTTCCAGCATCCTCCGTGTCATCACTACTATCTCCACACACTACCTCCACATTAGACTGTAAGTGTAGATGTCACTCTGCTTAGGGCTCAACTGAAAAGTCTTGATAATCTTAAGCTATTTTATGACCAAAAGAAGTCTCGTTTGACTGAAAGGTAAGAGGCAGGCAGAGCAATAAACCAAAGCATACTCATACACATTATTGCAGGGCTGCAACTTTACTTTTCAAATGATAATAGCTGCTTCCCAGCTGTGATCCCATGTGTTTTCAATGGAGAGCAGTGACTTTTGGTGATAACAAAGAGAAAAGTCTCAATTAAATAGTTTTTATCCAATTTCTTTTTTGTTCAACTGTGGTGCGATGGATGCCCACTTCCAGACATTAAATATATAAAGTCATATTTACAGAATGAGACCTCAAGATTGAGTAACCAGAACACAGATCTCCAATCAAATATACAGATGAACTTGCTACTTAAATAGCCACATAAGAGTTTATTATGTCCTGGGGCTGTTTGTTGTTTGTCACTGCCGCACCTAACCAGCCAATCTCTGTCAAGGTCCTGAATGGGGGACATAGTGTTGCCTAGCAACTGATTACTGGGTTATGGGCTGTTTCAGCACTTTACAATGGCACCAGGAGGACAAAGTGAAAAGCCATGCTGGAGTTTCTGTCAGTCTGCCATCCATCTTTCCATCCATAAATACATGCATACATACTTACGGCCCTCTATCTATTCATCCATACGTACACACACGCACACACACGCACACACACGCATACACACATAAGGGCCAGGACTAAATTCAGCTGTTAGAGAAACCCACTGTTTATTGGCTGAGAGCTTCTGATCCAATCAGAGATGAATGCAGAGTTACGTTTTCTGAGAGAGCACATGCTGATTGCCTACAGCAGGAGAAAGAGAGGAAAGGGGAGGAGGACAATGTGTACATGAGCGAGGGATGAGTAAGAAAAAGAGGGAGGGAGAGAAGGGTTAGATATCAACACATACCACGTCACAGCAGTAGACTGCAGGGAGAGCGTCAGAGCTGAGAGGATATAGAGGCACACTGAGCCAAATCCAGCTCTGACATTACAGGCTGAAGCAGGAGTTTGCCTCTGCAGACATTTTCACTGACAGACTGAAAAAGAGGCTGCATGTGATCAGAGAGGAACAGCCGTGGATCAGACTGCTTTTCATGACAAGAGTTTGGCAGAATGAGTCTTGACCCTATTCAGATCATGAAGGGGCAAGACCCCATGACAAACACCTGCCCGTCAACTTCAAACGGTGATAGCAATGCATCCTGGGAGAACACCAAAGACACCAATGAAAATGTTGGCTCTGCACTGAAACCCAAATCAGTAAGTGTCTCATCTGCGTTTTTGTAAACCCATCTTACATTGCACCTCATCAGATGTTACACTGACTGAAATGACATTTTCTTCTGAGCTTTACCTGTACTGCTGCAGCGTTATATTCTTATTTTTCCACTGTCAGAGTGGCACGATCTTGAGGAATACATTAAAGAGGAGCGTTCCCTTTCATGTTGTGATGCCTGGCTGAGCTGTCAGAGTTCATAAAAGAGACACAGAACAGGTTTTATTGGAAAGGAGGGGTGAATGAAGGATTAGGTGACAGAAGATAATGCCACGGGAGGTACAGCAGGTTCAATCATCTGCTTATTTTGATTCTGCTAACACAACTGTCAAGATATTGAAACACTATTTTGATATACAAACAGATCAGTTTGGTAAAAGTAGACGTAAGCATGTTAAAACCCCAATGATACACTTAAATGGAGCTGGACAAAACAACAACTCTAGAGCAAGTGCAACAGGTAGCTGGTCAACACCATGCGGATAATTCCTCTTCACCATAGCCTTTAGCTCTATACTTACTCTAAGCGTCATTGGCCTTTTCCAGACCTATTAATAACCTGCATTGCTGTCCTCCTCTTTGTTATCCTCTTGTATTCTCTCCTTACCAACATTTGCGCTGCTTGGACCAGACTGACCCCAGGCGTATATTTTTCCTAGTGCATTGCAATAAACTGGTTAGAAATTAAATAATTTTGACCTTTGAGTGACCTATATTAGGTAGCTGACTTAACATAGAACAAGATTAGTGAAGCTGTCAGTAGCATCATCCATTCAATTATTAATAATAATATACATTTAGCTAAATGTTGTTGAATTTCTATGATGAATATCCCAAATTAATAGCTGCAGTCATTCCTTGGTGTTTATAGATGATAATTATGTTTAAACACTAATAATAAGGGGAAAGTTACTCAATTATTCTTTTCAACATTTTGATGCTATGAGTGAACGATGACCTAAATTAAATAAGTTTAATGTGTTATATCATAAATATTATATTATAAAACATAAATCTTATGTACTGTAATAATTTACTATTTTAGAATTTTAAAAAGGTTTAGACCTGTGTTCTCAATATGACTATTATTTTTTTCAATTATTTAAAAAATGTTTAATTGTTTGTACCAAAAAAAATGTAACATGTGATTAATATTGTCCACGACAGATCTATCAACATACTTTTACTGTATGCTCAATAAATTTGGATATGATTGCATAAAAAAATTGATTGGCTTAAAAACAAAATTTTAAAATGTAATAATATATATTTTACATGTCTGAGTTATCACACTCTCGCAATATTAAATCAGATCCTGGCCTAAAACTACAATGTACTCCACAAACTAAATATTCCTTGTTTTCTAAACACATAAGAATACTGAAATGTTCATCACTTCACTTTATTTCCAGAAGTCCCACCTTCTGTAGTTTACCACCTTCTCAGAATGCAAGTGCACCATCTCGATTAAGCTGTCACTACTCAGTCCATTCCTTCTTCATGATTCATTCTGCATATAGACATTTCAAGGCTTTCAGTTTTTTTTCCATAAAATTAAGGACATTTTACAGTTTTTGCATTTGAGGTTAAAATGAATCTTATGTGCAATTTTTTGTTGTTGTTGCTAAAACCTCTACTAAATACAGAATAGAACAGCTAAATAATAATATTATTATTTATAAATATTGAAATCATGCAAAAAGTTAAACTTTAACCCCAAACATGTGCTTTAATCTGAAAACATTGAAATATGCAAGCTCAGAACGGATCACGTATCAACAATAGTTGAGAGAACAACAACGAATAAAATGCGGTATAACAAAATCATCAACCAAAATCATTTTCAGGGCTCTGCAAAAAAAATGAAAAGACAGGAATAAATTGTAAAAAAAAATTCCATGAAGAATATCATCCACATAAACATTTTATTCACATTTAAACATATATCAGTTAACAGAACAAGAGGGTGGATTTATTTCTACCACTTTATATTTAAAGCCTTTGCTGTATTATATAATGGACTTTTAGGCTTTGTTTTGACTTGGACAAAACACTAAGCATTTGTTGAGTATATTTACTGGGAGACTGTTTCCTGAGGCGAGCTTCCACTGCTGTCCCTCAGACTTGAACTCCCTGTGGCGTCTGTAACTATATCTGTGCCAGTATAATTAAAGTGTCTCCATATCAAGAGTTGAACCAGAATAACATCCCATCGTATTGAGCAAGCATTTGAGGAGCTCGTGGTTTATATAACACATTGAGACCTCAACCCTATACTTTTTTGTTTTTGAATATAGACTTAGCGGATTAGCACATACCAGGCTAACAGGCTTGTGCAAAGTTCTGAAGTTAATTCAATAAAAAAAAGAAGAATTTTAGCCTGACAATGAATTGTATTTGAGTTACAGGAAGTAGTATTGCATTCTTTTTTCTTACGTCATATACGTCACATACTTCACATACTTCACATACGTCACACGTCATATATGTGCATACTACTTTATTGTAATGATCTGCATATCTTCATTACAAAACAAATAAAACAATGTTTTGGTTATGCAGTTATTATTATTTGCCTCTGATGGCAGTATCTCAACCCAAATTCGGTCCTCTGCATGCTTTACAACAGTGTGCTCCAAGTTAAATGTTTACAAAATCTATTTGAAGACTCGGAGCAAGACATTATGGAAAACAAATGTTGGCCTATGATTGTCCACAATGTGAAAGTTTTCATTTCTTTATATTTTATAAAGAATTATTTAGAATTTTTCTTGGAATCAGTTTTAATATATATTGTAAAACTTGTCTCATGAATTTTTTACAATTTCATGGAGTATTAATTTTGAACAACAATTCTGCTTCCAGTTTGAAATCTAAAATTCGAATATTCAATGCATTGTGGGTTCATCCTGAAATTTAGCAATTTTCAGCGGTATATGTCATTTTGAAATGACTCAGCAGTCCCAATTTTGGACAACATGAGCCATTTTTCATTGATTTTTGAAAGTTTTTTTAACAGGCAACATAATAATAAACAATTATTTCCATCCAAATTTTTCACAAAAAACACATTATTGTTTTAATATTATTCTTCTTGATTTATTTTGACCATCTGTCCAGCTTCTCAAAGATCAAGCCCTGACCTGCCTGCTTCAAACACTTATCCTATGTTTGAGAAGTAGGTCATTATGCTTGTATGTTTCAGAGTTATTTGAATGCATTTGATCACAAAGACAATTTCATGTCACAAAGCCCATCCGATCAAATGCATTTTCATCTCTGGAAGCATCCAAAAGTGGATGAGTTCAAAACCTTTCAGGCCACATGAACATCCATTAAGCCACATAGTGCTTCAACGAATGAACAGAAATATGCTTTGTGAGTTGATCGGTTGCATTGGTGATGGTGTACACTATGAGGTAGTATTTCTCCAATTTTGAACACAGGTGAACGTCATAGTCGTGGGCTAAGTAAGGGGTATTATAAGATTTTTACTAAATGAAGTGGTTGTTCAGCCTCTTCGCAAGCTCTAGTCTAGATGCTGTGAATCTTTGCACCCCTCTTTCTCTCTTTTCTTGCACCCTCTGTAACACATTCTTCTGCTGAAACTCTGTCTCAAACTATCGTAAAAGCATCAAAGATTTAGGAGGCCACCTTGCCTGCAGTGTTTGCTAATAGACTGGACAGCCGTGAGCCCACTCTAGGATGGTTTGATGTCATTATTCTCTGTTGCATTTCTACCTTTGTTTTCCTATTAACTTCCACCATAGCTTTCCCACCAAGAACACATGTGTATGTGATTTGCATTGCATAGCAGAAGAGTCTGTGACATGGAGGTTGATATGAAATGTTATTTCATGAAGGGACCTGTGAGGCGGGCCAGGAAGGTGGAGGGAGGCATTTTCTTTGTAAGTATTTTCAAAGGGTCATGCAGATTTTCATCTTTGCCGTCTTTAATAACAACCTTTTCTGCTTGTCTACTAAACGCATGACCTTTTGACCCATGACTTGGACAATAGCAAATGTTTGAATTCTTTTTAAAGGGGTCACGACATGAAACACTTTCTGAAATTTTCTTTTTATTATGAACATTGTTAATTTAACTTTAAAATGATGAAATCTGTAATAAATTACAGAGGCACTGAAATGTATCTTGACATTGTAACACTATATTAAGGTGCTGCACAAATTGTTGATTTTATTATTTCATTTTTTATGAGCCAACATAACCTGAATTACAATATTTATACCTCAGCTAACCAAATTACTTTAAGTTGAGTTAGGTTAAAGGGGATATATCTAATATGTTCTGAAGAGTCAGATAAAGATGCAAAAAATCAATATAAATGTCTAAGAAATAAGTAATTTGTTAATTTCTGTGTATATAGTATGTGGGAGTGTAATAAAATGAAACAGTACAGTGTAAACAAAATAGGGATTATATAAGGTCAACTAAATCAATGTGGAGATCCAACATGTAAACAGGACAAAGCCACGTGCTCAACAAAAAAGAGACATGAATCCGCAGCAAAAGCTTCATGCCAAACATGAAAATAAGAAAGAATAGAAATAACAAACAAACAGGCAGGAAAACCACAAGAGATGCGTAAGAACTTCTCAGGGACTGGGAATCATCTGTCATTCTCTCCACTCAATATGACAAGATATGATGATGCCTTAGTATCAGTGCTCTGTCCCCGTATAAAGAATGAGCACGAGTTGGGGTGGCAGAACCCTGATAACGAATGTGTGTTTAAAATCATGTCGCTAGTGTTAAACTTACATAAAACATTGTTGGCCCTGGATCAAGGAAACAATTTACATCATGTTAATATTTAAAAACAAACCATGTCATGATCCCTTCAGAAACTAATTGTGTTTTTTTTATCAAAAAATTCAGATCACTATAAGTGGCGGTCTGTTGATACTTCGGACAAAATATTTTATTGTTATGGCACATTTCAAAATGTTCAATGTTCAAAATTGAAAATCAAAGTGCTTTACAGAAGAATGAAAATCTTCAGAAGATAAAAAACATATGATGAAACATCAGTGCTTTAAAGAGGAAATAAGACAGCAAAGTACTACATATAAAAAAAATATACTATGTTTGAAACATCAACATAATAAAATAATTTGGAGATGATCATAAGCACAGCATTGTTTGGATAGCAGTGTTAAGTTTGTAAATGCACAATTACATAGAATAAATACATTTTAATACCTTACTTTCTATTTTAATGTGACTGATGTTTTAGTCCCTCTAATCGCTTCTGGTAGCTCGTTCCAACTACAGGCAACGTATTAACTGAAAGCGGACTTTCTCTGTTTGGAGTATAAATAATATGTTAGATTTCTATTTTTTATTAAAGTGTTTGCTAGATGTATTCTAAAACAAGCACATTTAATTCCATTTTTGTATGCAACCACAGACAAGGCATAAAATTTATTGAATAATGGTCAAGAATTGGTTCCTAATTTGGATGGTTCGATTGTAATTTCGATAATATTTTCAATCTGTTCTGATAGGATTGAGTGCATACTGTTATATTTTACTCTGGCACAGCCATCTGATTAATTTTGAGTATGTAAGTAGCATACTGATGACTAGCGACTACAACTAATGCGAATGAAGCCCAAACTTAACAGTAAGCAATAAAGTTAAAGTAAAGTTTGAATAGTAAACAGCTTTTTTGCCATGTATTAAAGCATTGTTATTAACACACTTTAATGGTAAGTGACCACTTCAGTTGCAATCCTGATAATTAGGCCAGGCTCCAAACAGCAGGTCAATGTTCACTTTCCGTGATCTCTAAAGGGCCATTAGAGTCAATATTCTCTTTCCCATTTGTGCTCATTAGTTACATTTTCTTCCATTGTCCCAACACAACCCATGAAGTATTAGGCAATAATCCTCTAGCATTTCCTGAAAACGTCTAATTTCCACAACCACTGAGGCAAGAGAAAGCTGAACATTTTTCTGACCTGCACAAACCTCTCTGGGTCTCTCAGATTGTGGCTTAAAGTCACAACAGATCAATTTACTCAGGCCTGTTCTTTTCCCATACCCCTCCCCACCCATTTCAGGCACTGCATGTATCTGTTTGGAGGGCAGCCGGACAGATGAGAATGTGTTGAGCAGCACGCACAGAGTTCTGGCTGCGTCATACGGTAGCCCCTTTCCAAAATTAACAAGCCCTTCTCTTCATGGAGGTTTCCTGTGACACATGGAGTAGCCATTGATCAGTCAGCTGAGCTAGCATCTGATTCTACATGATGGGAATCACGTTTCCAACACTTGAATTTCTAATCAAGGAGAGAAAACATTATATGGATGTGGAGTTTAATTGGTTTTGATAGTGTTTATGAGTACAGGTTGGATCATAACAAAGATAATCTCAAGCATTCCAATCCTGTCTAGGGTTCTTGGAACATCCAGATCCTAATGTGCTCTTCATTAATCACTCTATTCTCTATTCATCTAATGAGATAATCCACAATGATGCATGGTTGCTTTTGTGTGTCTCCATTATTCCATCTGAAGTGTGATTTAATATGAGTTTTACATTCTGTCTACTGCAATAATAAATACTAATATGTTTCTTATTCTTAATTTACATTCAAAAAGATAATTGTAAAAGCTTTGAAAGTGAAATCTATTCTTTAACTAAGCTTAGCCATAATGACTGTTTGGTATTGTATATAGCCCAACATAAACAAAACTTACATTTACATTTATGCATTTGGCAGACGCTTTTGTCTAAAGCGACTTACATTAGGGGAGAGACAATATGCAATTTGTTACACCATCAAAGTCTATCTCAGCTTCTCATAATAGAAAATGTATCAACTGATCAAAAAACCAAAGCAGTAGGGGAAGAAGATAAAGTCAGAGGAGGAAAAAAGAAGGTAGTTTTTTTAAAATTTTTTTTTTCTTATAGTAGGTGTTGCTTTTTGAAAGCTGTTAGTGTTGCTGCTTTCCTGACTGGATCAGGGAGTTTGTTCCACCATCCAGGGACAGTGAAAGAGAAGGTTCTGCTGAGAGATCTTCCGCCCTTGTGGGATGGAACCACAAGTCAATGTTCCTTCTCTGAGCGCAGGCTTCTGGAAGGCATGTAGGAGTGTATGAGCTCATGGAGGTAGACAGGGGCTGATCTGGAGATAGTTTTGTATGCCAGCGTTAGCGATTTGAATTTAAGCACATTTAACTTATCTGACTTGTTTGTTCCACTTTAAAAGCTTGAGTGAATTCGTGTTTTGAATGGAATAAACCGAGGGGTTAGGGTTAGGTCAGATGTAAAAACAAAACTGTTGGGAAAAAACAATGTGATGGTATAAATAAGCTTGGACAGTGTAGAAATAAAACATTTTATACACTCATGCCAGGCGTCACGGTGGCGCAGTGGGTAGCACGGTCGTCTCACAGCAAGAAGGTCGCTGGTTCTAGGCTCGGCTGGGGCAGGTGGCATTTCTGTGTGGAGTTTGCATGTTCTCCTCGTGATCGCGTGGGTTTTCTCCGGGTGCTCCGGTTTCCCCACAAGTCCAAAGACATGTGGAATAAGTGAATTGAATAAGAACAATTGCCCATAGTGTGAATGTGTGTGTGAATGTTTCCCAGCGATGGGTTGCAGCAGGGAAGGGCATCCGCTGCGTAAAACATATGCCAGAGAGTTGGCGGTTCATTCCGCTGTGGCGACCCCGAAAGGGAATAAAGCTGACATGAAGATGAATGAATGAATACACTCATGCCAAGATCAACAGTGTCAGATTGCAATAGTGTAAAACAAACCAAACCAGAATATGACAGAGCGCATAATGAGACTGTCGTGTTCAGACTGGGAATGCGAAAATGCTCAGAATTTTACTAATTGAACGCAAGAAATGCTCTACTCACTTGCTTTCACAGAGATGAACTCTACTGTAGGTTTCTGGAGTTTCCTTCGCTTAACTACTGTAGGACGATTTTGATTGGTCACGCGTCTGCGAAATGTTTTCTGAAAAAGTTTCTGAACTTTAAGGTGTAAGGCGATCCCGCTCTCTGTGCCATCACACGTATAAAAGAGATCCCCGGTACCTGTCGTAGATGCTCCAGTTTGCTGCATGGATTCCATAACGTTGCTAGCCATTTACTAAAATCACTCATTAACCATGTGCGTTCCAGTTTTGCTCTGAATGCCATGTAGTGTAGTGTAGTAAATGTTCTATCTTTTAAAACAGGTAATGAGTAGGGAAGGGTCGAGGCACTGCGAAAGCAGACATGCAGAAAATCAGAACAAAGGCATGTGCTCAACAACAAAAAATACTAGAACACACGACTGAAACTCATAAAGCTACATGATCACACAAATTAAGAAACTAAACAAAAAAAGAACAGACATGCAAAATTCAAGAGCACATGGCTGAAGAACACAAAACATGGCATGAGTCTAACTTTTTCAGTTGCCAGGATAACAGGGCTGTCGTCACAATTTTAGGAACTAAAAAGGGCGACAGAACATAGATAAGGGATCTACTTTAAGTATAATAGTATGACATTTAACTCCTTTTTAAAAATGTTTTAACACATATTTGACATTAAAAATAACCAAGGTTGATTTTGTAGATTTCATCTAATATTGGTTTGTCATATATATAATTAAAGATCAAAGAATAACATACACTGAAATGTTAACTTCCTATGATAAAGATATTACTGGAGCTAAAAACTAAATTCCATACTGTTTCTGTAGTATATACCAACTTTTTCAGTTTCATCAAAATGCATGTGTGCATCAAACTGAGCTGTTTCAAACAATCAAACTAGCTTTGCAGTTGTGGCAAAGCCCTTATTGTTTTTTACTGTCTTTTCTCAGCCCAAACCAGAGAATGCTGTAACCATTGCAGTGTCGTCACGAGTTCTGTTTCGTACAGAGAAAGAGCAGAAGGTGTTTGAGCAGAAAGGAATAGAGGAGTACCTCAGGTATCAGGTGGAGCATGAAAACGAGCCTTTCGCTCCGGGCCCAGCATTCCCATTTGTTAAGGTAAAAACCTTTTGATAAGATTCTTTTTATTAATCTGCCATGCTCTGCACTCTGTTTAATTGGAAAATCTTTTCCAGGCATTGGAGGCAGTGAATACACGCCTGCGTGAACTCTACCCAGAGAGCGAGGAGCTTTTCGATATTGTGCTCGTCACTTATAACCATGCACACGTTGGTGTACGACTCATAAACACTATTAATTACCACAGTAAGTCCATCTCTGATCTTTCTACATCCCAGGGTTCTGATCCATGTAACAATTTCAGCCTAGTTTCTTATTAAATATTTCTGAGCTGAGATAAATATATTACATTTTGACAAAAGAATGTTCAAATCAATCTTTTTACATACAAAACAGAGAAAGTTGGACTGGGCCTTGGTGATGAGACTGCTTTAAACAATCACCCCTCGCATCAGGGTTCCCCAAGTTCAGACAATTCGAGATTACCTTAATTCGTGCAACAAGTGCAACAGGTGTTTTGCGATGGTTGAAACAAAAATGGACCACTGCCTTAAATGTTATAGTCGCTGAGGATTGGGCTTGGCAACTTTAGAAAAAAATATGAAGATTTCATTGATGAATTTCTAGAAAATAAAGATATACAGGAAAGAGTCCTTTATTTTCAGCATCCTATACTGTACTTTTAACACACTATGTGCTCCTTGGATTCATATGCACAACAAAAGCATTAGATTACTACTATCACATATTCAAAACTTATTGTGAATTCATGCTAACTCCAAAAAGGCAATATATTTCATAATAATGTACCCAAACCTTCAAACTAAAGACTTAACTATGTTATCTTGAATCCAGCATGATGCTGGTTTGTATAATTGAGAATTCCTTAAAAAATATTTTAGGTCTCCATTAAGTAAAACTAAACAAAAACAATTTCAAATGCAAACATATGATAGCAAATGCATACTTTAAAATACGCTAATTTAACAGCAATTTTTTTTTTTGCTTCGCTTCAGAAGTAGTTCAATGAACTCTTGTGCTGCCAGAGTTTCTATGAAAGATAATAAATAAAATGTATGTTTTCTCTAAATGCAAATCCCCAGCTGGCCAATCACATCTTCCCACAGAGATGCATGTGACAGTTCTAACCTCTGCATCAGAAACCAGCCACTTCCTGCTCAGCTCCCTGCAGCGCCTCAGCTGAGCTGGTTTGATCTTTCCGTTGGGCCACTGCAGGGAAAACAAACTGCTCTCCATCTTATGGCCTCTGTTCTGACAAAACAACAAATAAAAGGATATGGACTGATGATACAAGAACTACTTGATATCAGGACTCAGTGTTCCGAAGCTTGGAAATAGAAAAAATATTTGCATATGATAGGACTCTTAAGGGAACAGCTCTCTCTTGTGTGATGCAGATTGATTCTCAACATTGCAGTTTTTTTCCTCAGCATTATGTGTTATAAAACTAGCAAAGCTTACATAATCATCTCTTTCAGGATTAGGACCTCAGTGTGGGTTTAATTTCACGATAATGATCATCTGACTGTACGTCATTGCTTGCTTTACTGCTGATTGCACTTGGCTTGACATGGGGTGTAAATGAAACCTCCTGCTGATCTCTCACTGACCCGGTGCTCACGTACCACTGTGTCCAAAGCTAAAAGCAGCACATAAGAGCATAATTTCTCAGCACTCAAAACTTTCCATCTGTTAAACTGTAACTGATGCATAATAATCAGCTAAATATTTGAATAGGAAACACCCAGCAGATACAAAAGATACTAATTGTTGGAAAAGATTCAAACTAAAAGATCATTAGCATTCACTCAACCTTAAGTCTGCAGCCAACAAGTGTTAAACACCCGCAACACATAAACATAGTTTGTGTGGATGTTTGGATGCTGCATTGAAACTCTATGGACTTTTTGACTTCTAAATCAATTCTTCAATTACCTAAATGTTAAGATGTATCTCGAGATGTCACAAAGTTACACTCCAACAACCAATAAACAGACTCCTCTGACACCATGTGCAAACCAATGACTTCTCAGATACTCTTTGAACTGGTTAACTATTTCTTTTCCCCCAAAATCAGCCCACAAAAGCAGCTGAGCATAGCGCCACAACTTAACCTGAAGTGGGCCGATTCTGCATCTCATTTTGTGCATTCAAAAATTTGAAAATATTTTTTTCACCACTATGGGTAGATTTCTGTAGAGATATGCGATATAAATATATCTTACTTTCTTACTTACTTATCTAATTGAATTGCGTTTCAAATTGCGTTTTGAATTGCCTCTCCAACCTATCCGTGTTAATGTAACACAAACTGGTCCAACTGAGAATGTCAGCAGTTGAGAATTCCTCTGCTCTTGTCCTCCACAGATCTGTTCATCGAGCGCTTCTGCATGACAGGAGGCAGCAGCCCCATCGGCTACCTGAAGGCATGGCATACGAACTTGTACCTGTCTGCAGATGCTGAAAAGGTTCAGGAAGCCCTCTCAGAAGGTTAGCACTTAGTAAACTTGGTGATACACATTGTACCTTCAAACACAACATTTGTGTTATATATTGTACCCAAATCAATAGAAAGACAAGCCTTTTTTACAAGCTGGACTGTGCTTCACCTTTTCTACATGAATTTTAGAACAGTTATTTATTTAAGATTGCAAAAAAGCATGCTTTGAATTGTATTAACCTTCTGACAATAAAACATGAATTCAAGTATGGGGTTATTTGTGTGGCAATATTTTGTGTAGTTCTGTTTGCTAGAAAAACAGTTTGTGTACAAATATATTACCTTCAGATACTATTCTGTTACCTGTGGGAACAAATGTGAAAAGCACAGTTTTGGATAAGCTAAAAGGTTTTTTGCAATCAATTTATATTTCACGGGTTCTAGAAATGTGTACATGCATTTAAGATAATACAAAATAAGGTAGCTCCCACCACCAGATGGCACACATCAACCAGTGTACACTATATTATTCCTCAGAACAAATGTTAACCTTTATAATAATAAAATATCAAAAAGCTCTGTAGACTGTATGCAAGGTTGTAAATGCTAGCCAACCCTGATGAAACTTTAACTTGCCAGAAGGTTTAGGAAAGTATCTAGCCTCAAAACAAAAAAATGAAAATACGGATGGAGACATATACAATATAGAATTGTATGAAATTAATTAAATTAATGCATTGATACATGCCTTTTTTTCTGTCAAGTAAGCTTTATCAGCTCTGCCACACGTTCAGCACACACACAGAGAATTCAATTTCCTTTATATTTAAACACGAATTATAGTCTGCTACCTGAAATTCACCAATTTTTCAGGAGGCTTCAAGGCCCTCTACTTTTTAATCTTTAAAACTATACTTTTGTTCTGAAATGTTAAGTGCACAATTTTGACTTTACAAAAGAAAGCCTCCTGAACTTTAAGGAACTTTAAAGAAAGTCCAGAAAACACAATTTTACTTTACTATTATGTAGCCATTTTAAGCACATAACCTGAAAATGTGTTTAATTTTCTCTGTACACCCTATCTGAAAGATATTTTTAGTCAATATTAAATTAAATTCAATAAATAGATACATTTGTTTGCTTTGGTCCTCAAAAGTGGTAAATCTGCCCCTGCTAACATAAACATGTGTTCTACAAGCTCTGTACTTCTTCTATATCTAAATTTCAATTTGAGAGATAACGAATCAAAGCTTTTGAATTAGAAAACATGTAAATGTTCTAACTAGACAGTGTTCCATTTAAGGATGCTTTAAATGAATGATAAACAACTCCAAAATAAAAGAAATTGGAAGGTGCTCTGACAGTATTTGAAATTCATGCGTCAAATTACATGTTTCTTTAACTGAGCATGGAAAGTTAGTTTCATTTTAGAGCACAAAAATCAATTAATATCTTCTGTTTCTTCAAATCTGGTGAGATATACATTTGCCTTCATGTCCTCTTATAGGCATTGCAGCAGCCACCATGTTTATGCCAGAGAAGCAAATCAAAGTGTCAGAAACTCAACTGAGAGTGGCATTTGATGGGGACGCTGTTCTCTTTTCTGATGAGTCTGAGAGGATCTTTAAAGCCCACGGTCTGGACAAGTTCTTCGAACATGAGAGGGAAAATGAAAACACGCTGCTGGATCACGTAAGCTAGTTTCTTTTGTTTGAAATTGATTACAATTAAATTGTTGTTAAAAAGCTAAACAACTAAAGCAAATAAAAGTGACTTCCAAACAGCGTATTCATCCAACAGGTGAATCAAAATGATTTGATTCACCAAATCATTGAGAATGGGGAAATTAAATACTTTTAATTAATGCACTATACAACATTTTGCCATTCACAATCATTCGCATTTTCCCCCAAACAGGATGCATTATTTGCATGAACAGTGGAGGAGGTCAATGAACATGACTACTTGCTTTCTCAGCCAATAACTGTTGCTAAGTTGACATAACTCTACATCACACCGACACGGGAGCATGATTAGTGTGTGCTTAGAGTGTAGCATGATAGCATAATATACTCTCACAATAGTAACTATACAATTTGTCTTAAAAATTTTGTGCAATGCTCAGGCTCTGGAAAGAAAAACCTTTTGATATGTTTGATCAGTAATCAAACCATTGAAATGCTTGTCAAAACAATTATAAGTAATTTGGATGTCATGATTTAGCAACAAAAGTCACATGCACACACAAACACACGCGCACACACGCACACACACACAATTGAGTTTACCAAATTCACCTGTACCACATCTTTAGAAATGTGGGGGAAACCGAAGCACCCGGAATAAACCCACGTAATGCCAACTGCTGTGAGACGACCGTGCTACCCACTGCACCACCATGATGCCCCAATTCTGATTTATATTAGATTTAAAAAAGTATTGCTTTGTATTTTTTTCTTTGTGTTCTTTGCATTAATCATTGGATTGTAGTTCTCTGCATATTGAAGCTGTTAAGTAATGGTTAAATAGTGTATGATTGTGTCAAAACTGGTTCTACAATGCAATAAAAACAACTTTGAAGTGCAGATTAACCCCTCCCTGCTAGACTAAAGGTTTCCAGTTCCAGGCGTTCAGACTTATTTGATTAAAAGGTGAGACATAGGCCAAAATACAAAATGTAAAACCTTTTCATGACTGTAAAAAAGCCTTTAAAATGCAAATCACCTCAATGGACTTTAAATTTTATAACTTCTTTGAAATTATTTCTTAATGCCTCTCCACAAAGTATTTTTATCATTATGTGTGTTTTTCTTACATACTTCAACTTTAAGGATTTGAACGTTTGATATAATTTTGTTGCTACATCAACCTATCAGCTTTATCAGTTTACGAAGCAATAAAGAAAAAAAACTGTCATCTTTTGTAGTCTCAGAACCTTCTTTTAAATATAAATTCACTTTGTGTCACTCTACAGGGGCCACTGAAAGGGTTTCTGGAAGTACTTGGAAAGCTCCAGAAGAAATTTTATGCTAAAGGGCACCGTCTGGACTGTCCCATTCGCACCTACCTTGTGACTGCTCGTAGTGCTGCCAGCTCAGGCATTCGTGCCTTAAAAACTCTGAGAGCATGGGGACTCGAAATGGATGAAGCTCTGTTTCTGGCAGGGGCTCCGAAAGGGCCCATGCTGGAGAAAATCCGGCCCCACATATACTTTGATGACCAGATGTTCCATGTTGAGGGAGCTGTGGAAATGGGTGCCATAGCTGCTCATGTACCCTATGGGATTGCACAGAAATACCCGCATAAGAAAAGCACCAGCACAGATAAGTAACAAAGACTGGGAAAACATGGACAGTATTGGAAGGGATGTTTGGAAGACTTTTATTTTATAATTCTTATTTGGATCAGGATCACGGATCTCTTTTTCAATTGTGACTTGTGGAGGGCGCACAGACAAAACAAACATTTGCAACCAGTTGTACATGACTTGAACTGAAAACCGATTGACAAATCTGCATCTGCTGAAGCATAGATGTCTTTAAGCAATCATTTTTAACTAAATATAACCTCTGTTATGGTTTCACCAGACTGTAGAGACTGAATGTGAGTTGCAATTCTAATGAATGTAGAAAGTGACAAAAAACAGCCCTCTCTAAGTGGCGGGTGATTTACTCACCAGTAGATGGAGAATTCAGGTCAAATATGTTGCTCTGTAATGTGTTGGTCAACATTGTTTAGAAGCCATAATACTGTACCACGATGAATAAAAAAACATAAAAATATTTTTGACAAGGATGGATTATCCGGCCAAAACATAAAGTGCTGTAAAGTATATGGGGGTTGTTTTAGAATTCTGGGTACATTTCAGATAAAGTCAGGAAAGAGAAATTATATTTATTTTGTTAGAACTTTTGTTACATTAAGAGACTTTCCGAGCTTAAGCAAATACTATTTTAAAAATTCTTGTCAACTAATAATGCTCTTCCAAAAAATATTAAATGACTTTTTTTAATAAAAAGAGATATATTATATAATTATAACAACGCCAGAGTTAATATTTTCCAACACTTGTTTCGACATCATTTGCTAATCTTGCCTGTAACTAGTTTTTACAGATATTTGTTTCAGATTCAAAGGAATATTTGCTACGAGATCACTACAGATTTAACAAGAATGTTAACAATGTAATGTTGGTGAACAATTTTATAAATAAATGAGCAAAAGGTTATCCTAGCAGGTGATGTGAAATCATTGGTAGTCAAATAAGTTTTTTGACACTATTTATTTTTTACACTTAAATTGCAGTAATAGAGTAAACTTAAAGGTCTGCCTGAAAAGCTACAAACAAAAAAAAATGCAGTTTTGCCCTCATTCATGTATAAGTTGTATCATTTTTAGATGTATTTTTTCTTCTTACATGGATGACTTGAAAAAAGTTTGGAACGGTTCATGTACATTAAACATGTTAAACACATGTTAAACAACACATTTAACAATAATTTTACCAAATACCTTTTCAAAACTACATGTAATGTGGTTTACATATGATTTAATGAAATTAAAAAGAATATCTGAATATGTATTTATTTAAAAATATTTTACTTTCATAGATGTCATACTGTAAAAAAACACCAAAAAGAGAACATTACTGCTGGTGTTAACTCTTCAAGTTGAATGGATAAAAAATGGGCGACAATTCTACATTTGAAGAAAAACAACTTAATCAACTATTTTTTTCTTTGACATTCTATTAATTGAAATTATTTTTGTATTAGGAGGAGGTTTATCATGTAGACATGAAGTGTACCCACAATTAAAATGATACGTAATTTATGTTCATTTGAAATAAGTGCTGATTGTGTCAAAATGTTGAATGTGTCAAATATTTAATAAAATAATCTGCAAACTGCATGCTTCATGCTTTTTATTCTAACAAATAATAAGAATCCTAAACATATTTTTTTCTGACATTGAACATAATATAAAATATGTATACACCTAATCACCTGCCACTGTTTGTTTTCTTACCATTCAGCTATTTCTTTAGATGTCATTTTCTAATTTCTTCATCTTCCTCTTATATCTTTTTCCAGCACAGATTCTGTTGTTTAATGATAGGTGGAACAAATTATGCTGACAACAATGTTCTAACTGCCCCTTTAAATTAACTCACCTCACATTAATCAACAGAAATGTGAAAATGTTTTTGCCTCCAACAAAAAGTCTCTTCATTTTCTCAGATCTGTGCAGATCCCTTTTAAAACAAGTTTCCAATACTTCATTGATTTGGATCTGATATAGTTGTCACAATTTGGAATCAAACAGCATCAGTGGATTAGTGTTGACAGTGATGATTAATATAAAAGGCAAAACTGTCAAACCCTGTCATCAAAGAGAATATGATTGTTAGAGAACCTTACAAACAATGAATCACCACTGTTAAACAAATAAGCAAGCAAGGAAACAAACAAACAAGCTAGTAAGCAAACTTACAAACAAAAACAAGCAAGCAAACAAACAAAAAAAACAAGCAAGCACACAAACACTTAAGCAAGCAAGCAAGCGCACAAACACATAAACAAACAATCAACCAAGCAAACAAACAAGCAAGCCCAGAATCAAAAATAAACAAACAACCTAGCATGCAAAAAAAAAACTGCTTTGGACAATTCAAAGACAACATGCTTTCACTTGATAAGTGCAGTTTTTCAGACAATATAAAACTGTAATAAAGTCTATACTTTTGGACAATCACAACACATTCTGTCTGTTTGTTTTGATATGTATATATTTAATAATATCAGGCCAAAAGACTTTTTAACGAAACACACTGGAACATCTTCCAATGAAAACTATAGCATAAAGGATAAAATGTAATACAGAAGATTTTATTAGTGTGACTTGACTCAACTTTCTACCAAAGATGGTGTAAAAAGACCAAATTACTTCATTCTATGTATGTTTTCACAGAAATCAAACTGAATGGGCAGTTTTATATAATCCAATGACATTTCAAATATAATTTGTTTGTACTTTTACAGGCATGGAGTGCATAATAAAAGTCAATAGTAGTATTTTATTGAGCATAAAAGCCACGCTAACAATGAAAAGAGCTTACGCTTTCTCTGCGATCTCCATTAAAATTAAAAGAATGAGAACATCCTTTTCTGGAGATTGTGAAGTGTCAGGATGTTCTGTTCTTAGACTATATTGTGTGTTCAGGGTTTTGAAATTTGGAAGAATATGTGAAAATTAACTTTGAACAGGCTGTACATTTTAAGCAATGCAATGTGTTTGAGGACAGAACATTTGCAGCGACGCACAATAAAACTGATGTGCACTGTCAGCAGATTTCTCCTGGAATTGCCTTATAAACAACAATAACAAAAGCCAACAAACACAAAACAAGCCCCCAATTTTACCAGGCAGTCAAATTCTCCCAGGTGCCACATAACAAAGAAATAACAGAAGACAATATTTTTTTTTCCACGTAAATGTTTTGGAAGACTGCACTTCCTCAGTGTAACATTAGGTGGAAGCATTGCTTTGGGCTTCTCTCAAAAAACAAAAGCATGCAATAGCCAAAGTCCTAAAAAAAGTATTAACTTTACTGTTTTAAAGCTTTCTTAACATCTTAAACATTGATTTGCATATACAAAGGAAGATTGATGTCTGTATCAATACATAAGGTTTCATTTAAGAATTCACATTTGTAATTTTTAGTGTACTAAACATTTGCTTTTTCTATGCACGGTTAGCTCAGACAGGCTTTGAATTTAAAAAAGGTGAAGTGAATGCTCTCTCTATAGTTTGTTGCTACTGGTGCCAGTTACCCAGAAGGCTTGTGGCACTAAAGAGGGCAGATGAACCAGAGGACCATCAGGCAAATGTGCCTTCAAGGCACCATTGAGGGAACGACTTAGACTGTGGTTGGCCACCACCTCTGTTAGCTAGTGATGGTCTTGTTTTTATGACTTCATGAGACCACCACCATGACATATGCTAGCAATGAATTGTTTTCAATAAACCATTCAAAAATGTGTAGAATTGTTTATACAGTTGGAACAATGTAATGGAACACAGGTTTAAAGAAAATGTGAAGTTGGCAACCGCCCAATATGTCCCCACCTATATTTAATCTACGACATATGAAAGAAGTGAAATAATTACCTTTTTTAACCCAAGTAAACTAAAGCAAGTCTGTTTTGATTGCAATTCAAAGTACAGGTTTATAATACATTTTAGACTGTAAAGGACAATAACAAATATTATAATGGTTTGCATAGAGAAATATTCTAAGCATTTATTTCTTGATATTTTTTTATATTATGGCTTCTGAAAGTCAATGAAAACCAAAATTTAACCTCTTGGAAAGTGTCAATATTACAGAAGCTGATTAAAAAATTTTTTTTATTAAGCAGAAATATTGGGTTTAGTGCACTCTAACGCCTTTGGATCTCGTTTTGCACAATGTTCTGTATTAAAATGGCATGAAGGCCATCATGTTGTGGTGCTGCTCAGTTGTGATGGAAGCCCAGGTTGCTTTGACGGCAGCTTACCGGTCACCATGTTTGGGTCAGATGGGTTTCTTCATTTGGACAATGCAGGATTCTTTACAGGGATCAGATCAGGTGAGTTTGCTGAGCAGTTATGAACAGTATACTAATACCATGTTCACTGGACCAATTGTTACTACAGCTGGCCACGTATGCAAAGGCCAAGTTCTGTTGTAAATTCAAATAAGCATTACTCCTTCATATTCCCTGACGTAGTTCAAATCTATTCTGGTTATCTGATTTGTGATGAAGACGTTCGCCAATCAAAGTCTGCGGTTTATTTAGGACTGTTTTTGTCAGTCCCTTCTCCAGGTCCATGCAACTAGACTTCCATCATATTGCAAACTTGTGTCTGATTAGGCTATTTAAAGTTTAAAATTATGTCATGATATTTGGCTTCACCATTTATAAATGTTAGCACTTTTTGTTGTTTTATTCTGTGTAAGACAAACTCATCAAAATCATATGAAATTTTGTTCGTGTCATGTCATTTCATTCTTTCCGCTTCCTGAAATGACATGAACAAAATGATCTAAAGAGTGACATATTTATTGAACTTTTTTGAACTTTGAACTTAAAAACACAAACGGAAGGGAAATGGAGCAGGCTCGATGTGTGGCAATCATCCCGCAATTGCGGCAGCATTTTTCTACGAGTGCCGGAACTGTCTGTTTTGATTGTCGAAAATGCCGCGACATTGGCGATACTCGAAGTGTCGGCATTTTATGTGGCCGTTTTTAATTTTTTATTATTTAATTATGATTATTATTTCACCAGTATTTTCTTGTCAGTCTTTCTTGTCAGTTTTAACAATTTACGCACTACATATTAAACTTTTTAAAAGGGACACCACGGAGAAAACTCTCCTCTATCGCTTAGCTTAGCTTAGCAGGGGCTTACTACTCCGCATTGGGAACTCGCAGAGCCTGACTCCAGAAATTGATGCACTTGCAAGTAAAAAGCGATGCCAAGTATCTGGCTTGGACCCATGTGCATCATCAGAATAAATGAACAGTGAAAAAAACTAAAATGGATAAATATTACTTTATTTACTGATGGCATGGTGTGTTCAAAGTTGAAAGAGATATTTTTTTTAGGTGTTGGCCTTGATGGTCTGTGATGAAAAGATTTAGGTTACAATTAAAATGAATAAAGTTAAAGATATAGAAGCCTGATATTTTTTTCAGTTTTTGTTTTTATTATTTTCTTAAACCTGTTCTGGTTTCAGTATTTAAGCAAAAATTCAATTGTAATGAGGATGGTTAATACAGTAGTTTACTGTATCTTAACGATAATAAAAACATAAATAAATTTATTTAAAAAAATTGGTCTGGCCCTCGACAATGTTCTTTTTTTAATTTTGGCCCTCTGTGAATTTGAGTTTGACACCCCTGTATTAGACCTTAACAAGACTTAAATATTTAAATGTTGATGAGTATAAATGTATATTTTTATTTATTTATTTTTTGTCCAAGGAAGCTCTTGTTATCAATGTCTACCTCAGAATATTTTTAGCAAGTACTACATTCAAATGTCAACATCTTGCTTATTGATCATATTTCATAATACTGATCATTTTTGTCTTTTCCCCATAAAAAAAGAAACTGACCAGAATACATGTTGGAAGTTTCCAGGATTTAATCAAGAAGAAATTGGAGAAGATGTGTAAGATTATGTTTATGTAGAACATTACTACATCCAAATCATATCTGACAACTCAAGCTACCTCAGACCATGCCATAAATCAAATTTAAGTGCGCTACTTGTTTTTTGCCAATTAGATTTGCACTTCTCTGTGGTCTTAATTTTGAGGCATATTTAGGATTCAGAAATAGAACAACATCAAGTAAGAACGAGACTGAAAAATAGGTGGCCCTATCAAATGTATTATTTACAAATGAAATAAATCAATCAATACATCATAAACATTCATTTCCAAAACATACACCATGAAAGCCAAGGCCCAGAATCAAATGATGGAGACCTTTTTAATGAAAGCAAAGACAAGCTTAACGTTTTGCTGATAGAGGTGCATCTATTTATGTGTGACAAGACTCAAGAGAAATTGAATTCCGCCAGCAAATTGATTGTGCAGCTAAAACTAAATGGGCTGCTTGGGGATGTTGTTATGCACTCAGGAAAATAAATCCATGACACTCTTCACTTCCTCCTGAAGTTGTTACACAATGCTGTGACTTGATAAAGTCTCATCAACTGGTTGAGGCAAATTAGGTTTCGCATATGCTCTGCGTATTAAGCTTTTCATATGTCTCTTAAAAGTTATGTTTAGTGTTGAACAAAGAAACAGTGTAAACTCTCAACCATCTACAAAGGCATACAAAAACAAACAAACTGAAGCCCATTGGATAGTTTAGAGCTGCTCTACTATTGTATTTGGCAGGTCAAGCTACATAAAACCGACGATAAATTGGAAAATGCAGTGTTTTTATAAGAGGATTGAAATTTTTTGGCATTTTGTAATAGTGGAATCTGTATATCCAGTGTTAACTTGCTCTGTTATAACGGATGAATGCTGAAGAACTTCCAGGCTATTGATTTATCATGTGGCCTTCTCTGGTTGTGTGCATTTATGGATCCAAAACAAGCATTGCTTTACCAAATATGTTCCATGGGAAGGCTACTATTCATTCTGATCAGGTTAACACCAAACATTTAATATCCTGCCTGAAGTTGATAAGCCGCAGATAGAAGTCTTTGAATTGGTCATTATGGCAATAAGGTAATAGTGAGGTAACTGACAGACTTTGAACTAATAACAATAATTAGTCCCAATCACCAGCTGTGCAAATTCATCTGGAAAATTGTGTGGGGTCTGGTCTGCGGCGTTAATCATCATTATCATCCACTGACCACACAACTGCACTCCAAAGGGATTTGGCTGTAACTTTCGCAATGTTTTTTTTTTTTAATGTCATGCACACATCATATGCATAATAAAATGATAACAACAGATGTTGAGACACTTTGGTATAAATGACTAATTTACCCATATTTGGTATAATATAATATAATATAATATAATATAATATATTATAATATATATAAAATGTTATTGTTAAGGACATTTGCCTATTCATTAGACATGATTCATTAGATATGAATCAAACCTTGCTCTAGATTTAGCTGGCCCACTGGAGAAGACATATTTATTTTGTACCTTACACTGACATATTGTAAATTAATATTTAAATAAAAGTTATTTTAGTTTAGACATACCGAGGTCAATTTAAGAGCTTATTGCGCTTCAGGCAGGCCCATTTTTAAATCAGGCTTAGAAACGAAATTTTATTCTCTGGTGTTTTGTAATGTTCCGTGCTTTAGCTTTTTAAAATGTATTTTATGTAGATTTCAATATATTTAATTATTGTATTGGCTTTTTTTTTTTGTGTATACTTTTGTTGTAGTTTAGCATGTTTTATTAGTTTTTTTTATAGCAATTTGTTTAATCATACCTAGGTTTTAGTGTTTTAGAAATTTTAGTTTTTAGAAACGTATTACAGCTGGTGTTACAAAGTAAACTAAATATGTATTGTGATTGTTTGATCCATTTGAGAACTATTTATCATCCCCTGCCTAGCATGAACAAGCATGAACAAGCTAGCAGTAAATTATTTTAATTTCATGTTTCTGTGTTTTGAAAATCCACCCTTCCTTCTCTGAGTTTTTAACGTCAGACCCTTATTATATTTGTTCTAGCTTTAATCATAAAAACATTTTCCCAACACAAAGAAAGAAATAGTTTAATGGAAAAAGTAACAGAAAGTCATTTTGTACTGTACATGCTTTTTTCTTCAAATGGAGTTCAGGTGTATGAAATGTTACTCATAGTAACATGCTGCAATTACAAGACAAGGTTCTGGCTCTTTTTACATACTAAAAGTGTTCTGGATGCTCATGAGACAGGGCAAAGGTACTATTTTCCTCTGAATTTATTATTTTATTTTTCTGTAAAACCCTTTACAATAAGATGTTAACACAAATCACGAGTTATGCAAAAATTAACCATTAACCCACCAAATAAGCAACATTAAATATATGTTGACATCACGTCTATATGACGTGTTTTGTTTCAGAACTAGTTCAATTGACTGTTCAAGTTCAAGTTTATTTTTCAGGGGGAAATTATTTTGCGTTGAACGATATGTGGGACACATTATGGACAGATCACCAGTCTAATGGTATAATTTACTCATCACTCCCTCTTGTGGAATAATAGTTTTCAATTCACCTGAAGCACGTTTTTTTTAATTTTGGAAAGAATTTGAAGTGCCCAGAGAATTCCATACAAGCAGAGGAAGAATATGCCATCATGCTAACTTTTGATCTATGACCGTGACTTCACCCAAAGGTTTCAGGCAAAGTTGAATGAAGCTCATAATGGGCGTAGACAGTACTCGAAAACGCATCCACAGAGGCGGGACATGGTAGTAGTGAAAACATCTGATTGGCTGAAGGTTTAAATTGAATAGTTCTTAAACAAACAAATATACCACCCCCCCCCCCCCCCAACTAGTGATATGAATCAACAAAACTAACGGAGCCATGAGTGGAAAGATATTTTTTTCAGCTCCAAAGTTGGTCAGCTTTAACATTGGAGTGAATGAGAACCTGCTCACATTTGGAGTAAGCCTCAAGCGACCAGTAAAGGAACTGCAGTTCAGTCACTTCCTATCATGCATGAAGAGGGAAAGCAGGAGGTTGTCCCTTGCTTTTGAGGCAAATTGGTGTCCTGTGATAATCACTTGCTCAACCATGCTCCCAATGCAATGTATGAATCTGACACCCCTTAGTCTCACAGCTTTCCCTTCTATTGTCTATCTTTGTTGCTTCAGACACAGATCAATGTTGAGACTCTTTTAGAAGAAGAAAGAAGAAAATTTTGACGGATCCATCAAGCTCCACCGAAAGGTCCCTGATCAGCTGGAGCCATCACTTCTGCAAGGCGGGTCTGAATAGATGACAGAGATGGAAGGAGCCAAATATTACTTTGCTGCCTTAGCTACAGCTCTCCTGAAATGTCTCCTTAAGCAAGCATGCAGATGGGATCAATAAGCTCATACACTGCTGGTCATTGATTTCCGTAGTGGCTAAAAGGAACATTTAAATACATTCTTCTACCCTTGTCTAAAAAAACGAACAGCAATTTCCTATATTTTCCTGTAGACACTCGGTGTGAAGCAAAAGCAAGTCTCCTGATGGCGGAGGAGAAACAATGCTGTTAATTAACTGATATCTTGGGGAAAGTAGACTTGTCTTCAATTGTTTAAATTTTGTAATTTATTTCCACATCTTGCAAGTGTTGAACTCGATTATAGTGGTCGAAAGGAGGTATCCATAGCAACAGCATGAAGTTGTCCCTCTAGGTGTGTGCAATCTTTGGTCGATCTTTACAGTATTTATTAAATTAGAACAGCTTATAAGAGTCTCCATAGAAACCAGAGCCCAAGTAGCACTGTCAGAGAGTTGTTCATGACTTAGCCCAGTTTCTGCTCAATAACAGAGTTATAACAGATATTTATCAATCAATACCGTTGTGAGCAAACTTAGCAATTAGATTTTTTTTTGTATTTGGCTTATAGTCATTATTGAAACATATTTTCAAATAACTTGTACTTCAATTGCCTTCTGCATTTTATCTAATGCATTTTAGTAATTCATTAAATTACACCCATTAACATTATATTTGGTTGCAACTCAGCGTGAGATATTCCCAGCAGAGGAGGTTGGGGTAGTTTGTTGTCAATTAAATTGGAATACTTTGTTTTGTTTTGTTTTTTAATGTAGAGCAGAGCTATAAGGTTAGAGTTGTTTAAATTCATCATGTCTTTTTTGTACTTTTAGTGAGAATAAAATAACACAAATTCAGAGATGGTTTATGATCAAGACACTGATGACATTACAAGCTACTGTCCTTGCAAATACTTATTGACAGATATTTTGCTTGTCCAAGAAATGGCCCAATAATGTGAATTATATGCATAAACAACCAACTCATTCTTGAATGTTTAAACAACCCTTTTAGAATATTTATCATATTATGTAAATCAGTAAGCCACTTTGTCATATAATTCACATTTAAAAGAGAAGTTATATTACATAAAAACCTAGATGATATTACATTTTAATGAGGTGTGGAATGGACAGTTTGTGACCTTATATCAGCTCCAGTCAATATTATCTGTGACAATCTGTGACAACCGGTAGGCCAAGAGAACAATGTGGATCCCAATTGCATAACAGTTCAAGAAGTAAAATAATTTTAAAGGGACAAATAACAGCCCAGTGAAAAGTAGGGCTAAGAAATGCAAAGCTAATGCTAAAGAATTGAAACAAAATAACAAATTTACTCACTGCTACAGCATGAACCAACTCAACACGATCACCGCAGAATGAGTAATGTGCCCACAAGGATGAGAAAACTATCAGGGTAGATTATGAAGGGAAATTGAGGGGGAAACCAGGTGTACTAACTGAAAGTTATTTGCAAAATAAATCAAAGATGGCCACCGTCAGTCATGTGATCTGAACTATGTGCCTGGAGGTGGCAAAGAACAAGGTAAATATAATAAACTAAGAGTTATGAACAGAAAACAAGAAAACAACAAAAAATGAGGGAAGGACTTGTCACTTAAGACAAGGATTTACAACACTGATACTTTCATTACTATTACTATTCAGTGATTGATATTAAATCATGTACAACTGGGCGCAAATACTTTATATCCCCTCATTCCCATGTGTAATTTCACTTCTTTTATTGTTGTATTTTATTTTGATAGTCAGTGAGAACGAGACAAAAAGTACATCAGTTTTTCTACTTAAAACTTAAAAATTCTAGCTAATTTAAAACCCACAGTAGGTAAATTGGTTTGGATTGAATTGGACAGATGGCTGACACCTTGATCTAACCTTATGATTGGCCCGTGGGTGGACAGGGCAGCAGTGGGTGGCTGCAAACCGTGTTTTCAGCTCCCCAGTGTCCACTATTTCTGCAGAACTGTACAACTTTGTTTTTGAAAAGGTCAACGTCTTTTCTCAACATTGGGCAGATATTGGTCAATGTCTCTGTAGTGAAAGTTAAAAGATTTGATTGTATTCACCTATCATTTTGAAGAGCTCTCTTTAACTTATCAGGAGGAGTGAAATGAGGCAAACGAGAGAGATATACAAGCATCAGCTCATCTCTAGATGTTACGCTCTAGATGTGCCCCAGCATTACCAGCTTCCACTTTCACATACAACCCCTTAATGTTTAGCAGCCACGATCATGGACATTTTTAGGCAAAATGTTAGTTTTCTTTGTTTTTCTTTAACAGTAGAAGTAATTTTTCTTACAGTTTGTTAAGTGATATATTTAAAATATTCTCAAAATGTGTGTGTTTTAAAGGGATCATGAACATAGAAACTGGCTGACATTTTGGTTTATGTCATCTATTAGAGGAACACAGCAATCCTTTCAAACATGTAGGAATAAATAGTCTTGTTATTTTTAACATTGCATATGCAGTAAATCTTTGAAAAGTGACTTTTTGTTGCTCAAGTGTCAAAACAATCAGAAATAGAATTACTTATACTTTATTTTAAAATCCGTGGGGATTTTTTTTTAGTAACAGACACCCCCCAAAAAAGCTGTGATTAACGAAAAGAATAATAATAATAATTTATATTCATTTAATTAGATATACATTTAATTTTGTCATTTTGTCTTAGTGCTTGTTGTCCTCGAGGCCTTCATCTTTTTATAGTCACAGAGGTTAAAGGAAAACCTGTAACTCTCTATTTTCCAGGAAAAAACAGGACTGTTCCAGGCAAGGCTCTACAAAACATATTATGGACCTGATATTTAGGCTCTAAAGAATCTATGAGTATCTTGAGAGAATAACCTAATGTTTAAGCTTCTAGCCCCTTTTAAAAATGTTACTATTAGTGGTCCTACTTGCTTAAGAACTTAAACTCAATGTTTTCAATGTTGTATGTGTTTTTTTTATCTTTTAAATGCTTCATAAGTATGTTGTACAACTTTTAAATATACTTACTGGCTTCTGATTAAATGCTCACAAGTCACTTGATTGATAGATAATAGTCACATGTTTTGCTTTTCAGAATATTATAATTAAGGTTAATCTGTAAATATTAATTCATAGTAATTTCCCAGTTGATATAATTTTTCAAAGTTTAACAGCAGATTTCTAAAGCAGATTTCTGGCATTTCCATATTCTTAACCTTAGTTTTAGTGCATTTGTAATCTAATAGATATTTGTCTCGTGTTAGAGAAACAATCTTGTCTTGATTTGACCATATCGTTTCATTTACCATGCTTACATTGTATGACTTCAATATATTTAAAACATTTCAAGCACTTTGTAAGTTTTAGAAATGGATTCTATAAGTCAACTAAAGTACAGCTACCTCCAATACTGTCGAATAAGCGACTCTGTAGTGTTCATATACATGTAAATCTGATGCACTAAAACTGTGATGTTGTCAGCCAGAAGTTCTAGACATGAACGTCTCATATACTCATGTTTTGAAATGTCAATTTTTTTTGGGTTCAAGTAATGGGTTGATCATTCGACAAACTTAAACTTAAAAACTTACATGTGCTTTGTTATATTTTTGTATATTTTGGAATAAATGTCCTACTGTTTTGGTGGAGAATATGGTGCAACCCTTTTAACATTTTCCTTATATAAGCATGATATACAAAAGCTCCGATATATTAAAGTTTGTTATAATATCAGCATTTTATTTAATTGTGTATATGAAAACATTATTTGTATGATTTATGTTTATCCACAGTGGATTTTAGCCAATTTACTTGCTGTTAATTATCTTCTTTGTCATCTTGAGTGTGCTTTTATTTTTAAATAAAAGCACATAATTTGAGCTGCACCTAATTAATTACTCCTTGGTTAGTAAATGGTTTGAAATCCAATGTTTCATATTTTCCCTGGTGCTTTTAATTAATTCTTGCTCTAATCATTTAATTGTAACTTCTTACAGAATTGTTGCCCACCTCTCCTGTGCATGTTACATTGATGACCTAGTTTCATTTACTTTTTTTAAAAACCAAAATGTGCAGTAAAGGTCACTTCTGCACCTCCCAGTGCCATTTTAACCATTGAGTCACACTTCTCCCCATGTGTGAAATCTTTGTTCCCGGAAATCAAGGTTATTTGATGTCTCAGTCACAACAGGCATCCCATGCTGACGTTGTTGAGCTCCGCTCCCTGTCAGGGTGCACCGCTGGCCTCAAATGGCTGAGGTCCTCTCCCTTGCTGTGACTTTAAACAGATAGGGATGCAATAACAGGGGTCCTGGGTGCACAGACACGACACGGCTCCTCTGAGGCCATGCAGATTAAGCTTCTTTAGTTCATCCTTATCACTGAGTCATTTGACAGCATCATAAAACTGGAGTTTTTTGAGCATTTTTCAGTAAACACAGCTGTATGTTATTTTTAGTGAGACTGTGAAATGGAAAATTATGCATTTTACTGTTGCTCATCAATTGCAAAAACCAGATTTGTGTAGTCCTTGATACACAATTTTAATTATTGGTAAATAACCAATGTAAAATAAAAAATATGAATAGATTTTTAAAAAGCATAAAAGGGTCTCTCTCTTTCCCTCTTTTTGCATCTTTCACTGTACAAATATTTAGATTTTGATCATGAATTTGGAGAAAAGGACAGCAGTATAATCTACCATTTTCTTACAGAACAAGATGTTTACATCTGGCAGTTGTGGAGCTTGACTTGTGATCTGAAGGTCGCAGGTTCAATCCCCAGATCCACCGAGTTGAAGGTGGTGTGAGTTGAGTGATGAAACACTTGCTCTCCATCTTCAACAACCACAGCTGTGGTGCCCTTGTGCAAGACACCAGTTCCCTGACTGCTCCCCGGGCACTGCAGCCATGGCTGCCCACTGCTCCGGGTGTGTTCACGGTGTTTTTGTTCACTGCTGTGTGTGTACACTGGGATGGGTTAAATGCAGAGCACAAATTCCAGGTATGGGTCACTCCATGTCTGGCCAACTGGTCACTTTCACTTTACTTGAGTACAAAATATCTTTACTAGACACATTATTGAAAATCCAAAGTCTATGGAGTACTGGGAGGAAAAAGAAACCTTTAAAAGACCAAAAATGTTTTTCTTTTATTTGTTTAAATCAATTTGTTTAAACAAAAGCAATTTATTTACCTTTAGTTACACTAGTTGTTCATTTGAACATGTATTTAACTGCTTATTAGGCATACAACTCTTATTCCCTTATAAAATGGAATATTGAAACCAGAATCATCTGCTTTGACTTTCATGGGTACTTTGCATTTTGGATAGCTTCTCTTGGACATTCGCAATGTTTACTCAAGCTGTTTTTTTCAGATCGATCTGCTGTGAACTAAAGCAGATTTTCTTTTTTTTCTCAAGACAAAGCATTGTTTTAAATTAATTAGCTTCTGAGACTAATCATGCTTCAGCAACAGAACAGATTTGTGCCCGATTGGAATTGGTCTGAGTCATTCTCCATGGGGGAAAACCTTTCCACTGCTCACCATGGCAACCAGATTGTGCACTGGGCCGCTTTCAAATCATATGGACATGCATTCACAGAATGTGGCCTTTCCAGAAGGTGCCAAACTAGCTGAAGTTCAGCCTCCAGTGTATTTTATTTTTTGATTAATTTAATCTCTACAAGGAATTTCAATAGAACTCCAAACTCTAAACAAACAGAGTCAAATCCCATAAGTGTGATTTTCTTATTTTGGGGATATTGTTGGTTACTTTTTTACTTTTCACTTTTTGGAGGGGTTCATTCCACCAAGAATTCCTTTAATTTTATCCAAACGTTAATAATTTTAGCAAAAAGCTTGAAAGAGACCATTTTTATTGTATACATTTGTACAAGACTATTTGTTTACTTTAACAAAAAACTTTATGGACTTGTTTGCTTCAGTTTGGGAGTGGATAACATTTTTTCGAAAAATATGTCCAGAAGACAAACTTGTTCATTCATAAGCATAACAAAATGCAGAATCATTCAAAAAAGAAAATATGAAACATTCCCAAAGGAAGGACTATTACTACAATAACTACTGTTAGCCCTTCGAGAATGACTTTAGGATATAATCCAATTTAAACTGAAGCAATAGTTCAATTTAGACGAAGGAGAGGAGGAGGAGGAGAAAGAAGAAGAAGAAGAAGAAGAAGAACAAGAAGAAGAAGAAACTGGTTGTATGACACTATGGTTAATTATGTAAAATTTGGTGTGGTTTTATGTAAAAAGTGGTGACCGGGCCATAAATAGAGTTTGCTGCAAAGAGTGAAACAATGATTGCAGACAACGAAATGACCTTTAAGTTTCCTGAAAGTGCCCAACAAATTGATATGAGTTTCATAGTGTATTTAGTTTTTGTGGGAGTACTTTTATGGTAGTGCTTTAATTGTTACTGTTTATTTCCACAATATGTAGATGATGTTCTCAGGCATACTAGAGAAAAAAAATCTGACAGTGTATGATTTGTCAATCTGAAAATGTACATAAATAAATTATATGTTTTTATGTTATATGTATATGCACTGTACTTGTTTCATTTTTAATAAATTTCGTTTGAGCGGATAATTAAAACAGGACATACATGTCCAGTGTCTGAATATACCTGCATATGCTCCTTCACTCCAGGGAGCAGTCGTCAGCTCTCATTGGTTTGTTACCCTGGTGCTATATTTAGTCCAGACTGATAACCATATCCACAGCCCCTGATGAGTTGTATCTCCAGAGCAATGAGTAGCCATGGGTGACAAGGCTTTCCAATTGAAGCAATGCCATTTCTATTCATTGATGTTTTATTGAGACTCCCCATAATGTGGAGAAAAGAAGAGAAAATCCTTACGTACAAATGATGCCTTCCCAACTTTGTTGCCATGGAAGCTCATTGCTTTTTCATCTACAAACTCCATTTAATTAAGGATTCTAAGCTGGCAAAGACTTTTCTGCATATGACTTGCATATGTCAATCTCTGTCAATCTGTGTTTGTTTTGACTGTGTGATGTGCAATATGATGGAATAGCACCAATCTTTAGATTTAGACACTGAGAACTCAATCTGATGGGATTTCATTCAGAGCTCGGAGGAAAAAAATTTTTTCGTCAAACTTTGGTGAACGTTGTTGGTGAAGCAGCGTCACGAGGAAGGAACACTTTGAGCAACCCGGTCTTATGTGTATGTGAGTGCAAGAACTTAGATTGTGTGCTTTGAACTTTTCACCCCTGCGATTTACTCATGCAGTTTAAACATGAGCTGAAATCATGCAACAGAAAAATTGCACAGTGTCTTGCTTACTTAAGATCTTGTTTTTTTGGTCAAAATCCCCTCAATAAAAAAAAATGCTATTTAACAGGTTGAATTGTTTTTAGAGTTTTTCTGAAAAAACAATAATAACAAAAAAAATAAAATAAATAAATACCCTAAGGGTCTTTGAACATGATGTAGCTGTCAGAGATCCACCAGTGATATTGTTAATTCCATGGTTCAGTCTTGTTGCGAATCCTGACAGTACCTTAAAAAAAACAAGTAATTGAAACATTAGTCATTCTGGTTTTGGTCTGATGTTAATGGTCCAATCTGATTCAATAGCCTTAAACCAGAACCGGGAAAGATTCCAAAATGATACAAAACAATTTAAGTTATACTATATCCTCATTTCCTAAAATTGTAATTTCTCAGTTTTCTATTTGCTTCTGTTTACCCATTTTATTCATGGTTCTCTGTGTTCCTTTATAGCATGGTAAGTTTATTCTCCTTATATATAAAGACAAGAAGATAGAAGTTTGTTCTATCGTCTATCTAAAGTTATATCTTACTCATATCTCCCCAAGTAGTTATTAGTTTTTTTTTTAAGTATTATGTTTAATGGATGTTGGATTTCAGCTCTATAGTTTCTCTGTCTCATTTCTCTTTGTTCCTTAAAGTATGTGAGTGTCTGTAGCTGAATTTTCAATCATCTGTGGGATCTAAATCATGATGTGCTTGGACGTGACACTTTTAAAATTGTGTTTCATTTAGAGAAGCTGCCACTATTTCGGTTCTAGACCTCTTAATGTATGATGAAAGAAAAAGAGGTTTTGGTTAAAGCTATGATCTCTTTTCACTTGAACATGTTTTTTACTCAAACACTTTTATCTAGGTCTCAATTTCAATTTAAATGTTCTTTCTCAGACATAAAACAGTTGTTCATACTTTCTCAAAAAAAGCATGAAACTTTTCCCCTGTTACATTTTCTTGACTCTTGAGTACACTGTTTATAGTCTGGTGCTAGAAACTAGCATCTAGCTTGATGCTAAATGGAAGTTTCACTACAAGGCTTAGTTAAAAAAAATCCCTTGATATCGTTAGCATCAAGGGATTAGCAGAGGAACAATAATCCCTCAAATTTAATTTAATACATATGTGAATTTTGTCTCATTACTGCAAAGAGAGCAGAGCGGAACCGTTTGACCTTGCAGCAAAAAAAGATGGTTCAGATTCCTCTAGCATGACTCTAATTCAGACTGGGGTGTCCCGGTTTTTGTCCTGGTAATTAAGACAGTCACAAAGAGGCTAATTAGGGCAATCCGCATTAATTAAAATAGCTCCCTTGTGAAGCTGGTCTCAAATTGGACTTAAATCGAAGAACTGGCGCAAATGTGCTTGCTGTAAGCTGAGCTTCTGTCTTTCATCATTAGCTTCGTACATCAAGGTTCTTTGAGTATCTTTTGCTTCGCACGACAGGGGATTGACCAAAGGATGTGCTTTGATTTCCTTTCATTCTTTATGTTATAAAATATAAGAACATCTGGTAGTGCATAAACAGGAAATTACGTATTTGGATATAAAAGAAAAACATCTTATTTGTAAAGTAACATAACTGCTGAAGCACCATTGTTCATTTCATAATAATAATAAGTGCACTGGTAGATAATTGCAGTCCTTTCTGTGATCTGACAGGTCAGGTATGAATCTATGCAAAACATGTGACATCAAGTGCTGACATTTCATAATGAAATGTGACGTGGAGATATGGAGAGCATGAGAGACTCTTGTAGAGTAGATTGCTCTGAGCTTTTGTTTAAATGGCTTCAAACAGAGAAACGTCACTGGTTAAGTTGAAGTGATACTGAGAGCAGTGGGATTCTAGAGATCAGCTGTAGGGATCCATGAAGCCGGATACAGATCACATAGAGAATCCATACAATTGATCAGTCTCAAGGTGAAACCATTATTTACAATTAGTCATCCCTCCTGAAAACAGTTAGTTGGTTAAATTGATGATGAGGTTTAAACAAAACAGTGGTTAATGTATTTGACAAGTACTCTAATTCACAATTTTTTTATGTACTTATATCATTTCCCCACTATAGGTGCATTTTCAATCAAACAGGGGTGTATTGTTCATATGCTTAGCATGGTGGTGAAAAGAATGCAACTATTTGAGTAGTCAGACAATGACCACCACAGATCCTAAGCAATTCATTCAAGAGTCATGTTAACAAAATTATGTTTAAATCTGAGCTTGTAACGGTCTAAAATGTAAGCATTGCTGGTTCTACAAATCATCTCAAAATGCTTTGTATAACAATGTTTGCAGTTTTGTTCATTTATATTTGTTATACCTTTCAAGCTCCATCATGCTGATGGAAGAGTATTAGTGAACAAGAGGTCAAGAGGGCTCTGGAGCAGATTTTAAGTCCGGATGTGTTCGAACATGTTTATTGCTATTTCCCTCTATCCTGACAAGTCTCCAGTTCACTTATTAAAAGTCCACACAGCATGATGCTTCCACTCCCATACTTCACCTGTCAAATTTCTATTGGGTGGTGGGTGAGCAATGCCTTGTTTTCTCCGAACATGACACCTAGTAATCACACCAAAAGAGTTCAAAAGAATGTTGTGTCTTAATTTTGACTGCTCCACAACATTTCTGATTTGCAGGGTCTCAGAGACAGTGTAGTATGTCACATGACATACATATTCACATAGGACAGAAGTGGGTAGAGTATCCCAAACAACTACTTGAGTAGAAGTAAATGTATTTGTGAAAATCTTTAGTAAGATGAGATTGTGAAAAATGTACTCAAGTATTTAGTTACTAGTTACTTCTGATCTGAATTATACAAAAAAAAACACTGATCATCAAACTACAAGAAGAATAACTAGTTCTCTCTTCCAAAGGAATCTTCATCTTACTTGTATGAAATGTAGGTTTAAGTAAAAAATAAACCTACAATAAAAACATCACATAACCTAAACATTTAAACTTTTGACATCATGGTAACATCTCATATTGGTCATAGTGGCATTAACTCACATTTCCAGTCAGTCCATTTTCTGTTGTTCTGTTGCTGCACTGTACTTTCACCCATCATACACCATATTCTATTTATCCTTAACTTTGGCAATTTACTTATACAACCCATGTTTACTGTTTAACACTTTTGTGTAATTTTATGTAAATGGTTATTTAATATACCAACACTGGAGAGTACCCAAACAAACTAATACAGTAATACAATTACAATTAATGGAGTAATACAGCTAAGATGTAACGAAAATGTAACTAATGTGTAACTCAGATATAACTAAGTATAAGTATAAGTATAAGTACATATTTTTAAAAGTACTCAGAAAGTACTAGTTACATAAAAATACTTAAGTAAATGTAACTAAGTAAATGTAATTAGTTACTACCCACCTCTGATGTAGGATTTCTTTCTGTTATAAACACTAGTGTAGCAATGAGCGCAAGGTTTGCTTATTGTAATAGTTTTCTAGTTAGTATAGATCTAGAAGCTGTTTCTGTTATTTAGTTAGTTAGTAATTTGTTGAGGGCGTTATCCATCCTTTAGTTAGTTTATGTTTTATTTTACCTGGTGCGCCTTAGTATCTATCCCTGGAGTGTTTGTTGTTTTGTGTTATACTTTGCACAATTTAATTTGTGTTATGTTTTTGTAAATAAAGCACATTTGTTTTTGGTTACACCCTGACCCATGTTAAGTTGTTAATCAGTCACCACTGGGACCAACTATACAAACAGACCTATTATTAAATACACACTGAAGATAACATTTTCATGGCATTTAGATTTTTGTCAGTTCAACGCTAAAGTAAAAACAAAGTGTGTATTGCTTCCCATGCATAATTGATAGGTGATGTTCCACTCGCTGAGCAGCTGAGAGGCATGTGTAAAGAGATCTACAGACTTTGTATGCCCTGCAATCTACCTAAAAGATAAGACTGAAAAAAAAAAAAAAAAAAAAAGATTAGGATGAAATCTACAAAAATCCTTGAATATTGATCTAAAGCATCGGGCTTTGGGGCTTACTGAGTCATCAGGTTCTTTGTTAAAACATCTCTTTCTAAGAACATTACCCCCCTCTGTGAGTTTCTCTGGCAGCCCAGAGTGTCACAGTTTGGCACTAGAGCTGTGGGAAGACATCAAGCCTATTACTTATCTAGCTCATCACTTTAACAGGATTTACTGTTGCTGCTGTACACAGATATACTAGTCGGTTGTACTCTAGCTGTCTGCTTCAGAGCGAGACCTCTAATTCACACAATTATACATAATTTGTACTCTAATCAATGGAACAAAACATGTTTTTCACATAATAACAGCCACTGTGGATATAATGCCATCTTGAAATCAGGATCAGTATGAGGGCAGTTTTGTTTATTTCATGAATTGAGTATAATAGAATCATTTAATAGCATACAGAATACACATTGATTACTTAATCTTTTTTTTATTAATGTGTTGGTTTATATGTAAGTAAACAACAAATTTGTTTTTCTTAGACCCACATACACTGTATAACAGATATGACATGGAATGACTAAGCTACATGAGTGAATTTCTTTTTTTTTTTGCCTTGAAAAATATATTGTCATACTAAAATAATTCCAAAATAGTAGTGTACTTCATTTTGAGTTAAAACATGTAAAAGATTAAAATACACATTTGAGGACTATATCAACTTACAAGCTAACTTAGCAAGTATCATTATAAAATGCTAAATACATTTGCAGAATGAGAAAAAGTATGTTAACCCATTAGGATTACAAAGGAGTTTTGAATGAATTGGTCAGAAAATGTGCTCTAATCTTCATCATCAACTCACAACTATAGAAAAACAAAGTCTGCTTAAAATAAAAAAAGTAAAATCATATTTTTATTTAAGATAACATGTAAACATTCACAGTGCAGGATGGAAAAAAATATGTGAACCCCTAACCTAATGACTTCTCCAAGAGCTAATTGGAGCCAGGAATTAGCCCACCTTGATCCAATCGGTGTGATAATATTGGATGTGTTTCTGAAAGCTGTCCTACTCTTTAAAAACACACCTCAGCTTTGAGTTTAATAGTTTCTAGAAGCACTGCCTGAAGTCAATTATGCAGAAAAGAGTTCTCAGAAGACCTAAGATCAAGAATTGTTGACTTGCATCAAGCTGGGAAAGGTTACAAAAGTATCTCCAAAACTCTAGATGTTCACTTGGTCATGGTAAGACCGACTACTTACAAACGGAGAAAGTTCAGCACTGTTACTACTCCTAGGTGTGGTTGTTCTGTGAAGATGACTGCAAGAGCACAGAGTAGCGTGTTCAATGAGGTTAAGAAGAATGCGTGAGCACCAGCTAAAGAGTTACAGAAATCTCTGGCACATTCTAACATTTTTTTCTTTTTTGTGTTTCTTGAAGCTAGTGTTTATATTTACTGTTAGTGATTAGGCCTGATGTTCTATACCTCACCTTTCAGTCAAACAACTTCTATTTCAATTTATACTTATAGTTTAGAAAACTTAGAGCGGGAACCATGAGGAGTGAATCCTTGCTCCAGAGTATTTTTTCCCCCCAAAGTACCAGTTTTGGACATAAACTTGCATACAGCCCTTTTAATTCTTTAGATGCTTGTATAGAAGTTAGGCAAAACACATATATAAAAAATGTGATAGAAAATCTATGCATTTTCATTAGTATATCACAGTTGTTAAATTCTTCAGGGCTTTAACAATGTATCCATTTGCGTAAACTGCAATAAGATAATCACCTTATTGTTCTTGCCATGCATACACCTGATGTCAATACAATACCAAACATGCATTCTTGTCAAAACTATAGTCAAGCCTGTATAATTCTGCAATATTATCAAAAACATGGGTTCCACCCTTCAAAAAGAGCTCATTTAAATGTTACAGTGGTAACAAGTTTTTTTTTCACATACTTTCTAAGCCTTGGCAGAGATGCCTATAGAATTCAGACTGTTTCTGTTCAGATCTCATAAATATTGCAGCAACACTCTCCTCTGCTGCTGGTGGGTTCCACCATCATTATTAATTTAGCTTTGTTTTCTTTTTCATTTTTCAGTCTCTTGTGTTCAACTCCTGTTATACAAGACTTAACTGACTCTGGGATGAGAGCTGAGGGCTGCATTGCAGATGCTCAGTGTTTCTTGGCACCACACAGTGGATAGTTTTTGTGACAGTGTTTACCCACAACATTAGATCAATGTCTGTCCTTTAAAGCAACCCACAGCTAATTGCAAAAGTGACATTGACAAACACTTTAATAATTCAAGCAGTACGACCGCAAGAGCTTTTAGCGCGTACCTCTAAATTCATTCGCACCTAGAGGTGAATGTAACTGATAACATTTGTCAACCATTGTTTACGGTTTAATTCTAAGTGGCCAGAATGGCACCACCTTGATATTGATGTAATAGATATTGACCAGTCTTTTTTGTCACTATCTCTAATGGCACATTATTATGCACAGAAGTCATCACCTCACCTGTGTACTGAGAAAACAGAATTATCAGGAACTCGATATCGATCCGGACGGCATGCATTGAGATTGTCCTTGTTTGAAACGCACATTGAATTATAAAGCTGCCATTTGCAAAGCCTCTGACTAGCAGGGTTAAACAATGATTTGTTTCTTGAATTTATAAATCCTTCTTTGATCATTATACTAATTCATTATGCATAATCATGACACATCATGCCAATTCATTTTCATTATGTTAATTTAGATTGTTTATTTATGTCCATGACTTCGTTTAATTGTCTCAAAATTAGATGGAAGTGGCACATACAATATAATAAACAGTTATTGCTTTTCTTGAATTGCATTTTCAAGGAATGCTGGGACAGATTTGTGCACACTTTGTGTTCAAGTTAAGTAAAATCAGATCATAGTACAATAGTATGTGTTTAACTCACTACATACAGTAAAAACAGTGATGTCAGTCAGAAGTAGAAGAAACTGCAAAAAAAGAAGAAATTATATTTCTGTTTTTATAAAAATATAATTTGTTCACTCATTTGCAGTGCCTTCTGCTTCATATTTGTATCACTGTAACATTTGTTTAATTACAATGTTCAATGTAATAATAAACTCGCCATGACTAGTACACTTTTAAAATGTCCATATCCTGTTGGAGTTATCCCCTTCATTCTCGGACACATTGTGAAGTTTTATTAATCTGCCGCAGTGAGCTCTCTCACTAATATTTCTCCTCACACTGGGGTGATAAAGATGTTTTCCTGTGTACAGCGAGGCAAATTACTGCACTGTAATTACAATAATAACCCATATGAGGAGGCTGTGCACTCTAAATGGTCGCCCCATAATAAAAAACACAGAGAGGCCATTTCCGACAATTTGTCTTGTATCCATTTTGCTTAAATCTTAAGTTAAACAATAGTTGATCCATCATAAATCTTATAAACGAGCAAACAAAGAAATTATAAATGTAAATATTAAATAAAATAAGTAAAAAATAAATAATAACTATAACTATAGATGAGTTGTTCTGAAGTCCTACAAAGAAAACATTCTTTGACATCATTCTCAGTAAAAATTCTCTGCTTTTCACAGTGTGTGAAAAAATTACATAATATATCAGTTACGTGCCCAAACAACAATTAACAACATTCAAGCAACATTCAATAAACAAAGTTCTGTTCAAACACCTTTGTCTATGCCACCTACAAATTTTATTGATCGTATATTTAAGTGAAGCTGATTTTTTATTACTTTTTTTTCCCAGTGTCTCAATTGCTGCTTTCTAACCACAGAGATTGCAACCATGATAATGTGTATATAAATCTTTGTTTGAGCCATTAAACGTAATGTTTTTTGGACCTTACACAACCTGCAGTATACCTAAGAAACGATTCTAAACGAATGCTGCAGCCTTTGGAAAAGTACATCTTGAAACTAGTTAAATAACAGAATAGGGTTTAGATATAACAGTAATGGACTGAAATAGCTTACAGTAAAATACCTTGCAAAATTACAGTAATCTGGCTGTCTACCTAGCTTCTGCTAAGTTTCAGTGTAAAGTCTAATAGTGCAGATGACTGACAATATGAGACTTAAAAACAACAGAACATAATTCCAGTTATACAAAGAATTCAGAGCATTTTTAACATTTAAATTTCTTTTTTGTTTTTATCTTTCTCTTATAGCACAGACAACATTCGTTTAACATACACAGTGAGCTCTTCTCTTTCATCCATTTACTCCTCTATTCATAATCCTTTATAGTCTTTGCAGGCTAATGCCAGAACATCCCCTCTGTTCGAGTTCAGAGGTGATTATTGAAAGGTGTTGGAGCAGCAGTCTTAGCATTAAGGCAATGGAAATCACATTAAATCAATACTCTGAATTTAGACCCTCTTGTGTTTACCTTCAGTGAAAACAATGTGGCAAGTTCGGCCAAGAGTTATTTCCTGTTTCATCAGGAATAGCTCAACCCTGCTGATAATTCTTGAACAAGAGGGTGACATGAGTGGCGACAGGATTAATTGATGTGAGTGAGACAGGGGCCAGGTGAAACTTTTACCTGCTTTACAGGGAGTCAGGTAGAAATGGAACACCATTAAATTGATCTCAAAGTTCCCTTTTTTCGTATGCATTTATTTGAACCGCTATACGATAATTGATGTTTAAATTAACAATTTCTAAGTTGTCAATACATGTCAATAGGGTTAGCTGTCCAGTATATTGGTCTACATTTTGCTCTGTATTTAAAGGAAAAAAATCACGTAGTGTAAAAACCTATTTTCTGATTCCTGTTGCTAACCCATGTCATGGAGATCAAGATTGTATTGTTTAACATGATTTTGTGCCTGCACACACGACCATGGTATCCAAACGCACTTAACCCCTGCAGAAAATCTGAAGGCCACTATCAGAGCAACATGGGCTCTCATAATACTTGAGGAGTGCAACAGAATGCCACACTGCATTGTTGCTGTAATTCAGTCAAGATGAACCCAAACTAACTATTAAAAATTAAGGGTTGTACATGCTCATACTTTTCATGTTCATTTAGTTGGCCAAAATGTCAAAAACGTAACATTCAAATTTTCTAAGATACTGAATTTGGGATTCGGTAGTTGTTAGTTATTAGCATCAAAATAAAAAGAAATAAATATTTCATTTCAATCACTATGTGTGAAATAAATGAATATAGTAAACAAGTTTAACTTTTTAAATTGAATTACTGAAATAAATAAATTTTTTTATGACATTCTATTTGTATTTTTATACCAGCACCAGCACAAAACAACAATTTTTTTTTAGATTTTGTAAAATAAAATTTATTGAGATAAACTGTCAGGTGTGTTGGTGACAAATATGATAGGAAGCTCCACTTAGGGAGGCCCCGCCCACGCTGATGGTGAAATGATCAAACCATTGTTGATAAAAACAGATTCTTTTATCTCTTCCTTTTCCTTCGCTGAAGCCAATATTCTCGGACACACTAGCGACTGAGTGAGAGATAAGCCAGAGCAAACGTTTGGATTATTACCTGTGTGGATTAAAAGAGATCTGGTGATTCACGACAACCAGCGTGCTTTGGAGGACAGTAGATTATAGGGAAACCTGTCTCCAAACAGAGCTTGGCCCACTGGCTAGTGGAGAACATCTCTACTGTATACACAGCGTCCGAAGTCTCTTGCCCTATTAGGGGTGTTGTGGTCTCCTGGCTACTGACAAGAGGTACTCTGCTGGCAGAAATCTGCAAGGCTGCGGGTTCATCGAAACCCAACACCTTCGCCAGGTACTATAACCTGAGCATTGAATCCGCCTCTTCGGTCGTGCTAGGTGGTGGCAGCACTGTCAGAACTTTACGAAGTGATGTCCAGCTCTACTTGAGTCATTCCTTAGTGATCTTGCCCCTGGAGATACCGGAGTATTTTCCAGGTTCTTAGATCCTCTCGCCCCATCAGGTGTAGTAGGTTAAGCAGAGTAGTCCTACACACTGTCCACGTGTGTGCCCTCCATGAGGGACTACCAGTGGCATCTCTTAATAACACCGCACATGGGAGGGCCAAACAGTTCCCTAAAAGTCTAACTCTTGTAAACGATTGTTCTAGCTAGTTCCATCTTTGCTATTTTCCCTCTACCGACCTTGCCCCGTTTGCTTCAAGGAACATTTTCCGTCGCTCCCTCACTAAAATAATTTGTATATTTATTCCTGGAAGTTCTAAGTCCAGCCTTCGAGGTGGTGAGAACGGCCTCCCTTCAGTTGAAGGATTGATGCTCCTTCCTCTGGTATGAGACGTCTGAGAATTTTTTATTCGACAGACTGCCCCTTTAAAATTAAGTCTATGACTTGAGGCCAGGATGGAAGAGTACCCGCTCGGTGCCGGACTACTGATGTGCCCGGCTTGCCTGGCCATCGGCTGATGCGGTTGGACCTAAGTTGGGGCATTTTGCAGGGTATTCCCATAATCGTCACCAACATATGTCATATTGACCCACTGATGGGTAACTTACTTTTGCAACCCCTGTTCCCTGAATAGGGAGTGGAAACTCATGTCCCCTGGCCACAACCATAAAGTTGTGAATAAGTCTGGTTGTTTAGGGAGTATTGGCTCCAGCTTCACAACAGGAAGACCGCCACACTTGCATCTGCTTTTATCAGTGATAGTGCGATCACAAATCTCCTAAAAACAGGCAGTACTGGCAATTCCTGTGGCACATTAAACACAAATATAAACAACGGGCAACCAAAGCTGCTCTGTGCTCTAAACAATAACAGAAAATACAAGACGAAGCAAGTTTAATTGGATGAAACATGACTGATGAAAAAATTAAAACAAGGAATACAATAATACACAGGAAATCTACAACAAAGCAAAATACAAAGTGTAGTTATGGAGTAGGGTTCCCCAAATCTAGTCCTGGAGGACCAGAGCTTCAACATTTTATTTGCAACTTTGCTCTAGTATACATAGCTTCAGACAATCAGAGAGAACCAGATTTAAGGACCAGATTTGAAGACACTTGCTATATAGGAACTGTTGGAATTGGCATCCAGCACAACTGAAGTGACTGACATCTTGACAAATACCCGGTATCTGTTTAGAATATCCTATTATACACTTATTTTAAACACATTAAAGCCTTAAATGCCAAGTCCACTGAAAATGTCAGAAAAAGTTGAGGTTTAAACATGCCAAGTCATTTGAAGTGAAACTAAATACTGTCAAGAAGTCCTCTTGTTAAATAAATGTTAAAGAAACATACTTTTTCCCAAAGCACAAAAAACTAAGGTGGAGCAGAATTAGGACCACTTGAAATGTAATAATATTATCATCTTATTTACCAAAACAAAGGTATAGATGAAAAGGAAAAGCGGTAAAATGGCAATATAGCAACACTAATACAATCAACATCAGCAGAACTAGAGTTTCATACCAGCAACTTGTATACATTTCTCTCTCTCTCTCTCTCTCTCTCTCTCTCTCTCTCTCTCTCTCTATCTCATAGATCAGGACTTGATCATGCATTATCCTCCAAGGGTTTGGTTAGTCTTTTGAAATTCTTTGTTCAGTCGTCCATGAGACTCTTTAGTCATGCTTCTAAGGACTGGACTCAGTAATGACCAGTGTTCTGATTTTAAAGCAGACTATTCAGCATTCATTTTTTTCAGTAGACATTTACGTTTGGGTTTAGTTCACTGAAAGTGAATACTATGCTGGTGCATGACCAGATCTAGCTTTTGATTAAATCTGACATTTCGGTAACAGTTCTAAACTGGGTCAACAACAAATAAAAACCGAACGTAAGTACATAATATATTTGATAAATCATTTCTGTTTGCTCCCCCACTTTTGAATAGTTTTATATTAAGTAGAAAAAGTTTACAGAGTTTAAGGTACGTGTTATGATGTCAGGAAAAATGCTGGGTTTTGTCTTGATGTCTCCTCTCCTGGTGGGTCAACATGCTTCTTGGACAGATCCTGCTGGGAAGCTGTTAATTAGCCAGATCTCTGTCAAATCTCTGCCTGGCTTGTAGCCTTTAAGATCATGCATTAAGAGGTTTTACAGCTACTTAGTCTCACACCACAGAGATCTCATGGGTTGGGTCCTCCTCATGTTATTGTATATCTGAGTCATTTGTTCACTGACTGGAAATTGTGTTTTTTGTACCGTGGTGTCTAATGAGACTATTAAAGATGTGCCCATTATACCATATCAGAGTTTTTTTTTCCTTTTCTCTGTAGTTGTCATAATAGCAGATTCTGGATAAGATTATGGATCAGGGATATCAGGCACACAATGCATGGTTGTTTATGTTCTCAAGGACCATCTGCAGTGAAATCACTTACTAATCCCAAAATCATTCCTCATAATTATCACATTTTCTGGAAAATATCAGAAAAACTGTGTATTATTTGAAATATCAGATTCAATTTAGCCGAAAAACTTCAATAGTGATGGAGTTGATAACAGGTATTTATTATCTAATTCCCTTTGAGCCTCATCTTGAGCATATATAAAAGACAAGATTCAGGGCCTGGGTACTATTTTACTCTGACTGTGGCATAAAGGTTGTATTCGAAGATTTTCCCAGAGTAAAGTGCAGTCAGCCATGATTGGAGCAAAGCCTATTTTTTATATTGAATTGTAGCTTGATTCATTTTAGAAAGCGTCGGAGCTATGAGATATGGTAAAACTATTGTAATTTAATAAACCTGAATAATACATTAACATGTATTTATTATTAACAAACAGAAGGCTTAAAAGCTATGAAAGATTTTCCTTTAAACGCTGCAGTGTTTCATTGGAAAGCGTATAATTTCAGCACATAGTTAATCAACCTATCTATCTGTCTATCTATCTATCTATCTATCTATCTATCTATCTATCTATCTATCTATCTATCTATCTATCTATCTATCTATCTATCTATCTATCTATCTATCTATCTATCCATCCATCCATCCATCCATCCATCCATCCATCCATCCATCCATCCATCCATCCATCCATCCATCCATCCATCCATCCATCCATCCATCCATCCATCCATCCATCCATCCATCCATCCATCCATCCATCCATCCATGTAGAGAACCTAATTAAGAGCTGTCTTTGGTGCTTCGGGCAGTTCTTTGTTTCTTGAGGGTGTTTTCTCTATAGCTCTCAAGAAGAAGCCTTTATGACCCCTGACACTACAGAAGTCGTCCCATTCAGCGTAGTGACATCTTATTAAAGCGGCCCCACGTAATCCTTCTCACACCCTCCCCGTCTTTAAATCCGCGGGTCCGGTGCATTTCCGCAGACGCAGAGCCTCCTCCTCCTCCTCCCGCTGCTCGGCTCGGCTCGGATCAGCGCAGCGCCGCGGCTCGTGTTCCTCCGGTAACATGGTGAGCAGCGCGCGGACTCTGTAGACACAAGAGTCGCTGGACACTACAGTTCGCTAGTTTCGTCCTTCCTCCAACACATATCAACACATTGAGGGAAACTTCGTGTTTTTGACACGGTAAGACCGTTAGTCAACGTGACTTGCTTTATTACTGTAAAACATTGACGTTTTAATTCTTAATGACGGAACGTTGACTCCTTGCAGCGAGTCTGTTGTTAAATAGCATCCCACCACGAGGACGCGTTGGTTAATGGTCTATCTTTGGGATAGCTAGGAGAGAAGACCCGTTTTAAGCGGTTCTAAAAGAAAAATAGCTTGTTCCTCACCATAAAATATAAAGTAATAGCTTGTATTTAGTTCCCAGTAGTGGATTTGGGTCATTATGGGGGCTCCGTCTCGCGTGAACTGTACTTTTGAATGAATCGATAGTTTGTTTCCTTGTGACGGATGCCAGGAATGTTTGAAGCGGTCTTGGCTCTCGCTGGACGGAAGTAAGCGCTTCCAGCAATTCTGCTCGGACAGCCGGGTGAGGCTATTGTTCCGACCGCGGAGCCACTGGATGCAAGCGGGGCATGACACTGACTGCAGCCCGCAGAGAGAGAGAGAGAGTGGTTAATGCTAAGTTATTTTCGAGCAGCTTTCTATGAATGCTGAAACGAGTTTTAGCAGCAGACAGTTCTGTAATCAAAATGCACTAACTAATCGAGGTTCTCGTCCCCTGGAAAACATTAACGTTAGACTGTACTGTAATGGGTGTTTGTGTGAACGGATGCATAAAGGAGCATATTTTATGACGCAATTTCTTGATGGTGCTCTATTTGCATTTTGCAGGCTTGTTATATTGGCTCAGTTAAAATGTGAAGAAGCTGTTAAAGGTCTACAATATTTGACAATGGACCATAAATTAAAAGACCCCACCAAAGACAGCTTTGTTTTTGAAGCGTTCAGAAACGCCTCACAATCCACCTGACCACTTTTTGGTTAAAGGAGCATTGTTCCAACCGTTTAGTTTATCATGATAAGGTTAGTGGTTATTGAAAAAAAATATCTGAACGTTTAACAATTTTGTTTTATGGCAAGACCAGCTAAATCATTAACTTTCTTTGACCAAAAACCTAAAAATCAACATATAAAAATGTAAAATTTAAGTTGGATTATCAGGGAAAAATGTGCAATCAAACAGAATTCTGCATACTTTGAGGCATACAGAAATATTACACCACTTCAACAAAATGACACTCTAAAACAGTTTGCAGCACTTTTTTTGATGTTTAAATTTACTTTTTTGGAGTGCAAGCTTTTAAACCAGCCCTTTTTCTATCAAAGACCGACACACTATTCACTGTGTTCTCACAGTCTTCTTGAGAAATTCCTCTAACAACATAACATGAGGAGCATCCTTTCTGTACCAAACACTGTTGGTCACTATAATAACATTTGAACATGAAATCACATTAATATAAGCTACAAGAGCAAACATAAAGTGAATGAAAAGCAACATATCATTTTGGGGAGTCAGTGGAAGCCGTTTACCAGTGACATCTTTCTGAGATGCTACTACTTGCTTTATTCAGATAGAATGCATAAATTGTGACAGGGTTGTTGTAAAGATCCTCTGTTGTAAGGGTCTTCTCCAATAACTTGTATTTGGAACACCAGTAGAGTTGTACTAACTCTGGTTTTGTTTGCAACTTACAAATACTTTTTTTTGTGGAAGTTACCTCAAAAGCCAATATTGAGCTCAGATAATATTCTTTCATATCACAAAATGCAGAACACAAAATATCAGGTGAAAATGGACAGCTCTTGCTTAGAGAGTTTAGCTTGAAGTGGAAAAAACGATGACTTTAATTAACAAAAGCATAGTTCAATGTGTTAAATGTTTAAATTTTATAAATCTCATGAACTTATTTTATGTGTACCACATAAATGTGAAAACAAAAATTTTTATTTTTCTCTATATTTGATTTTGTGCTTTTTTGTGATTAATACATACATTTTTGTAAAAAAAATTTAACTCTCCAAAATCAATTGAAATTATTAAAAAATGACCATTTTGATTATGCAAGAACATTATACCTTAAACCAATAAATGTTTAAATTTTTTTGGTCTTGTTTGGACGATAAAATAGTTCACTTACTTTCACTCCAAAGCAAATCTTTTAGTTGTATCAGAAGTAAAGACATGACAATATTGTAATAATGTTTTGATGTCGACAGATATGAAAAATAAAGTAAAACAAAAAACTAAATGGTAATTTATATTTTTTGGCCGTATTGCCCAATGTGTTTTGGAAAATTTGACCTGGTTTAGTTTGTTTAATAAATCTGAGTTTTATCCCATCATTATGTTTCATGTGAATGAGGTTTCTTAGTGCCATTGATGTTTATGAAGGCTTGGGTTATGTAAGAAGATCAGAGTGGGAAAGCCTGGCTCATCTGTGAAAGTCTGTTTTTTAATCAGGCTGCTGGTTGTGCCTCAAGCCTTCAGGACACACTTTAGTGAAAGGCACACATTGATCGATGGAGGGGTTATGACATTGGGTCAGGCTGAGGTCAGGGACTTTTCGGGCATGTGTAAGATGCTATGAAAAGTGTGTGAGATTAAACTCTGTAAATGTGTGTGTGTGTGTTTTCTTTTTGAACAGGCTGAATGTTTTGAATAGCTCAGTATCTTTCTTTATATTTTAAAAATATGTGTTTATAGATGTAAGTATATGTGTTTTTAAGCACAGTCAAACAAAGGGGTGGGGGTACAGTAATAGGGGAACACTGACAGTTGAAAGTTTGAAGAAAGTATTTTAAAGAAATGTTCTGCTTTGTAATTTTTGTATCTATTTGAGATAACTTGATGTTACAGCGACTCAAGGGCTCAGTAGTCACATAATACTATTGACAGCATCTTTTAAAGTAGAGGATAAATGATCCATTGCGTTTGAGAGGCCAGAATTTCCTATAGGGGCTTTTCCTTGGATTTCTTGTAGAAATCTCGTGGTCATATTATCTGTCTCAATAATTCTCATGGTGCTGTTTTCTTTAAACAGGAAGATAATGATCTTCGATGTAGCACTGGTGAAAACCTAACTAGAATTTGTAAATTCACTGTTTTGTTATTTGTCCGATAGTATGTGATGACTCAATATGAGGAAGCTGTAGTTTGCTTCATGACAAACTTAATTTATGGTGAATAATTATGTGGAAACATTGGTTCATAAAGCATCCACTTTATAACGTGCACGTTAGTGGACATTAGCGATAATATTAGTCATGGCACTTGATCTGAGATAAGGATAATGTTCCTGCTGGTTGTTAGAACTGAAGTGCCCTTTGTAATTAAGATCATTAGGATATGAATATGGAAATCAAACCAGAGGCGTAAGTGCCATGTTTTTTTTTTTCACAGAAGAGAGACGTTTAGAGCTGAGGCACTCAAATGTATTTTGGAGGATTTTAGATTTCTCTGTTTTAATGTGCTCACTCCAGAATCAGGTCATTAGCTTTCGATCTTTTGAATATGTAGCATTTAAAGCTACAGTATATTTTTGCTATTTTAAGTAAAAAAATAAAATAAAATACAATAGCTAACAAAAAGGCTGCTTTTGTACATATGGCTGCTAAAATGTCAAAAAATCAAAAAAGTTATTGTCTGTGGTAAAATGAGCAAAATTCAAATTCTGTCCAAAATATAAAAGATGGACAGTTTCCATTAAAATCCATGCATCATAAACATGAGATCTTGTTTAACACCCTCCAGAAAAAACAGGAGCTGTTATTCTTGTTTCAAACACAGAGATGATAGTTCAGTTTTATCCATACCTGTATAGAGAGATGTTGGCTGAGAAAAATTGTAACTCAAATGTCTGACCAAATGCACCAACAATTGTAGATAACCTTGTCCTTTGTAAAAGTTTTGTAATTACAGTAATGATTGTTTCTTGTCATAAGTGAATAGATGTTGGTTAGAATTTTTTTTTAAATCACTCAAAAAAGCTGTAGTTGATCGCATACTTTTACAAATTTGTTCAATTATTTTTTTCATTACATTTTTGGTGTGATGTCCAATTTCAGAGAATTTTCTAGAATTTTCCAGGCCTTCTACTCAGTTTTAAGAAGAGACACCTCCTTATACAGGCTAAATTTGTTTGTACTTTTAAGATGTTTAATTTTTCTTAAACAAAATTAATTATTTTGGAAGCTCTAGTTAAGCCATCGTTTCCCAGCTTATGGTAAAACATACATGAACAGTGAAAACCAATTGCATCACAACAGTTGCACAGAAAATATTGCAACTCATGGTTTGTTATATATAAATGTAAACATAAAAAGGAATCACCTTCTAGCTGTAAAGAGCAAAAATAGCATCCTTATATAAAAGCAACATTTGCTACCAGGCTTGAAACATTATTGTCTCTGAGTAGGATACTAGCATCCATGTAGTGGCAAGTCGATTAATTTCAATTTCGGTCACTTCCATATTCCTATAATGAGTGAGAGCAGCTTGATCTATACATGTGATGAAAACAAATTTTCCCTAAAATCAGTCCAAAGTTGAGTGTAAGAATATAGAAGATTAGAAGCTATGAATGTAATATCTGGAAGAAGCCTGTAAATGTGAGGAAAATCGGACCCACACCAAACTGTAGTGCTTTTAAAGTGGACTGTATGGTGAAACATCTCATTTACGATGTTTGCTTGCACCACAGCTTAAGTAAAAAGAAAGAAGTATTCATTTCTCTCTTAGCCAGTGCTATTCATCTCAATTGAAGGCCATTCATCCAGAGCTGCGTGTGTCTTTTACCTGAGCACTTCCATCCACTCAGCCCGATTGTGGCTTCACTGTGGGAAGCGATTGTGAGTCTGAGAACCTTTTCATGAGAGGATGTGGCTTTTGGCCCCTGCTGAGTTGTTCTCGCTTCCTTTTTCCATAGTATACTCAGACCCAGCCTTTCCCTGCATCTTCCATTAGTGGGCTGAAAGAGAGGCCAATTACTCCCAGCAGCATCGCTGTGGTTGATCCAGAGAAGCACTCTTACAAATGCAGCATTGTTCTACTTTAAAAACTTGTGTTGTAGGATGTATTGGTTAGTTTCTGTTTGTGAGTAAATGCAAACAGTGGTTTCTGCTTTTAACGCTGGCTGACTGCAGAGGTATATAATCTGAAGTAGGAAACTGCTATTATGTCTAATGGTCATTGCGCGGTACAAAATGTAAAATGGCTTCAAGTACTTTCCTGTCCTTCTCTACGAGGTCATGATGACCAGCAGTGTTTGGTTCGATGCCGTCTGCTGTCGTTCTGGCTTTTGCTGAAGATCTTCCCACTGCTCAGATGGATTGCCTTGTTTTTCACATGTGCTAGTGAGTCAGTTCCTTTCACTGTCATTTTTTGGATGACCTCTCATGACACTCGAGACTTAAGAAAACCTCTAAACTTGGTGAGAGTTAAACTATACAGTTCAGAAAAGAGATAAGAGCAGGGAAAGTATATTTGGAGTCTGTTGCATAGGCTTTTCTCTTGTTCCTTTAGAGACAGAGTGGATTTTGATTAATTTGAGAAATTCTAGAAAATAATTACTTAGAACTTTCAACACATATTTTTAAAAATAAAAGCCCAAGAGTTGTGAAAAGACAACACTGTTTTGTCACTTCATGCAACTTTCAACGTGTTTAACTACAATTGCATTTAATGTTAATAAGTTGAGGCCAGGGAAGTTCAGTTTAATTGATCAATTTAATTCCAACCGGATATCTTCTGGAGTGGCATTTGGGTTGGATTTTACTTTGAATTGTACTTTGGGTTTGAACTATAGAGATTGTTTTAAAGTTTTTAATAATCTAACTAGTGCTGTTGTACATTCACACCACAAGATATCAGTATTAAAGGTTACTTGCTGTGTACAGTATTGGGCCGGTCAATTAAAAAATTCCATTGACTTGAATGGGATTGTACGTGCATTCCACTCAAATGGAAAGTGCAGATGACTTTCACTTTCACCTGGAATATCGCATCATATGTCGTGACTGGAACCACCAAATTAGTGAAATGTGCTTCCTGAAATCTAATTGGAAAGGAATTTTATTGTTTTAGGACGTAGTGTTGATGAGAAGTAGATTAGACTGAACCCTTTACCGTTTGGATGATTTATGTTTAGAGTATTTTATTTATTTTTAAACATTGCCTAGAAAGCGGGGTCATAGTTGCCACCCGATAATGCAATGTGGTCAAATCTCTCAAAATGTAGTGTGATCAGCCCATAATTCATAAAAATCCCCCCACAAATTTAAGGCTCAGCACCCTATTACAAATACAAAAATAATCTAAATAAATCAAAATAATATTCCACATAAGAGAGAGTGTGGCCAATATCATTGTTACATAGTAATATCATGGTCTTCTTCCTCAGGTTGGATTTAAGGTGGGGACATGGGGATACGTGAGTGGTTATTACCCACAATGCACTGCTGTATCCATGTAAATTTGATTTGAGTTGCTCCTGAAAGGCATGTTTTCAGTATAAAATTTTCAAATAAAAATCTTGAAGAAATACATTATAATGATTATTCTATTCGGGTTAAACTGTTAATATGTAATTTATGGATACAATAACAACTCTAAAGCTTTTCTTTTATATTGCTGATTTCATTAATGACAAGGTTAGAACTGTCAAAAGGTGTATAAGTTCTTAAATATAAATTGACTTTACGAATGAAACAAGCTGGTGAGATGATTGACGAGATCGTAATTATGTAAACAATGTTTGGTTTGAATAGGATTTCATTTGTAAAATTATCTACTGCACAGTCTTTAGGGCTTTAGGGCTTGGCGTGTTTAATTAAAGCTAAACTGCTTGATACTGGCCATTTGGAACCGGAACTGACATTATTTTTTAACAAGAAACTTTGTGATATTTTTCACCCCAGCTAATGAACACAGATGCCATAATTCTCAAAGGATTTGTGGAAACTGATAGAAAGATGAGAGCAACTGTTGAAGGTCAACATGCAGAATTAGCTCTCTGACTCTGACTTGGATATGTGAAGACAGTGTGCTTGTAAGTTCAAAACAGTTTACACAGGCACAGGCACAGGCCATTACAGGATCATGGTAAGCCAACCATGTGGAACATTTGATCCTAGGCCTGGGGTTTGTGGGGGTTTGTTTCCTGCTCTGACTCTGTGTGCTGTGCTACATGATAGCGGTTGAAGGAGAAATTCATGCTGAGGGGGCAATTTGTGTTCTGACGAAAGAGGAGATGTGTATTTTTAGTCTTAGCCTCATCATGGCAGGAAATGGGATAGTAGGCTCCATAATGTCTCAAATAACAATCTTTTTTGGAAAGACATTTCTGTTTTGTTCCTCACAATCCTTAAGAGTTTCCCAAGCCCTCCCACCAAACAATGGGAGGAATAGTTCATCCTTATTTGGTATGTCATCTCGTATGGATTCAGCATATAGATAATCTAGTTAAGTTACTGTATATTCATACTCCTGGTTATTCATTTATAGTATATATTTAAGTAAATTTTAAATTATTTCCTAAAATTGTGTAGAGCATATATTTGGCTTTGGTAGCCTTCACATAAATGCATTCACCTACTGAGGTGAATGTAAACCTCAAGAATGGTTATTATATTGATATTCAACCGTCAAGTTGAAAGTTTATTTCAACTCAATATTCTTTCAACTCAATATCCCCAATTTGTAGATTTTTTTTCCTCTTCTGAAAAAAAAAACTATTGGAGGCAAGGGACTAAAGAAGTCAAGCTCCCAGAAAAGCATTGTTCAGGCTCTTCATCTGCTTAAAACAAGCAGAATTGCAAGAAATTATGAAAGAAAAAAACCTCTCCATCCCTAACAGTCCCAAAATCCTCCCCACTCCACATGATTCTCTTTCCAAACTGTTTTATTCAAGATCTGGAAGAATTTAATATGCAATATGCCATCATATAGAGTCTTCTATACACTCCACCATAGTACACCGATCTAGTACCTGGACACTATGAAAACAGTATTATCAATTTTTTTTTTGCTGGTAATCTCTTCACATAGCTGATAAGATGCAAATTCCAGACAACCTTGTGTTGCCAAAATGTGCAATAATGCAATATACATGTGAACATATGTTCATCAGAATAGAATAAATGCTTTATAAATGATTCTCGACATAATGTGTCATTGTCCCTAACCCTAACCCTAACCCTAATGCAAATAATTAAAGTTGTTTGATTCTAGACCAGACCACGGTGTATGGATGTGTATCTTTCAGTTAAAATTTTGAACAGCTTGAAGCAGTTGTCGTTTATGCTTTGAAAAAGATGTTCCTTGCTCTTATGTCACAAAACATACAGAGGTTTGCCTGCTGGTCATTTGTATGGGCATCTATTAGTCACCATTTTAAAAATCTGTTTGAAACTGGCCACTTCGAAGTCTGCTTTGTTCATTGTGGCACATCTGTGAAGTGAGAGATCAGTTCTCCTTGACCTAAATACTATGGTGCTCAGGGCAATTAAGGTGTGGTGAGAATAATTATGAAGTAGGATGGAGAGCGTCCTCTGAGCCTGGCACATTTCAGTCTGCAGTGTTAAAAATGGGAATGAACTGCACTACATTCTGTTTCCATTAATGGAATCTTCCACAAAACCTTTGTAGCGTGACAAAAAATTCTGAGTAAATTGAGAGCAAATATCTTGATCTAAAATATGCTGTTATTTATGCTGCTCACTCAATGGTTTAAGCTATTCATTGGGAAATACCTGGAAATCTGTCAATCAAAATTTGATTGATGAATTCAACTGATGGATGTAACATGATATTGTTTTAAATCACTGTTCATCTTTTGTCAGGTGTAATTCATGAATCATTTGTTAGCATTTTTGGGTTATTTATTCCCACTTTAATAATAACATACTTAATAAACCCCAAAAAGAGCCCCATCATTTGTAACTTTGGTACTACTTTTGCCATTATAACCATGACCATTAGAACAGTACCTGCCACGAATCTGGAAACTATAAATCGAGTTTGTATCCCATATTGTTTGTACAATATTGTGTCTTGTTATTCTCATTTAGGGTTTTTTTCACATTACATGTTGTCATTGAGAAGTGAGGGTCTTTAGACCAGAGGTAGCATGCCACATACAATACTTTTCACATTTGAACATTCTGCTCAGCTCACCTATGTACTCAGTCTTACATTCTAATCAGTATACAGGTGTTACTTTTCAAATGGGGGTCAAGAGCTTGTTGCGTAATCTTGACAAAAGATCATGTTTCTTAAAGGGGACATCAGATTTCTCTCATGTTGATTAGATTCAGTAACAAACCAAGGTGATGTTTTGCAATAGGACTTATATGATCCCCACTCCCCAAAATAAATACATTTCATCTCTTCGTCAAAACTAGCTCTTTTAAAAATGTGCTCTTTATTTGCTGCTTGTTCCCTTAAAGAGAATATAATTACTTCTATTTCAGACCAAAGAAAGTTTCAACAGGTGCCTTTTCAACAGTTCAGTTATAGGGAGTACATAAACACAGTTTTGTTCTACTGTACCCCCAAAAACATGGATGCTTAGCAGTATCTCAGAAGTAACAGAAGTTTTTTGAGAAGTTTTTTCAGAAGGTACAACATTGTGTGGACAACGTAACAGAAGTTTTCAGAGGATTTGAGAAGAAGCATCCATTGTTTATCAATGTGCCGCTTTGCTCTACGTGTCTATTCTACGTAACTATTCCATTGAGAAGGAAGGGCTATATGGAAATTTAATCACAGAACAGAGGAGCCAGTCTGCAACAATATGCAAGTCAATCTTAGTAATATGCTTCATTGGCAATGCAGGTGTTGAACAATACTGAATAGAACCTCAAAATAAATGGGACAGTTTTGCGAGTTAAAACTATTAAAAAGTCAACTAGTTAAAGAATAGTTGAAAACCACAGTTAATGATCAGGTTTGTGCAGCTTTCAATCCAGAGCAAAAAGGTCTTGGGAAGGTGTGCTTTCTATTTTAATTAACTTGAAAGTAAGGAACACTTGTCTCATTGGGAATGTAGAAAAAAATAAACTTAATAGAAATAATGAGTAGAAGTCTCTGTGTATCTGCTTCAATGTTGAGTATAAATTCCTCTGACCTGTTACAGTCAATGCCGCAGACAGATGCAAACCCAGAATTGTCATGTCATGTTGCTGTCAGATAAATCTGCTGGTTTTATGTTTTCATGCCTATTTGCTTGCGATGCAGACATCATGTTACTTCAGTGCAGATGCATGTCTTTAAACAGTATCTACATCCTGCACCCCTATGGGACCAAATGTGCTTTGATTTGAATGTAAACACATTTTTATATCAATCACATTTTACGCTCAATGTAATTATCCTTAGCCTCAGAATTTCTGGCCAGTGTTCTTCTCTTTCTCTGCCTTCTCATTCCTCATTAGGGGATTCTGAAATGATGGTGATGGAGGCTTTGGTAACAGGCCCTTATTCTGACAGAGTATGGCAACTGGAATAGAGGAACAGATGTGATTTGTACGTCTAGCAGTTTTTAAGTGCCCGAGGACCATTGAAAACCAGGTTAGCAGAGTTCACAAGCTCAGACAAGTGACTGACTGCAGGCAAAGCCATCAAGTGCAAAGATGTTCCAATCAGTCCTGATGCTTTTATGCAATTGTCTAGAGGAAGACAAGTTTAAATGCCCTGCTCTCCCTGCAGGAAACTTGCGACCTTACTTAAGTACCAAAAGGAAAGCAAAGGATGGAAGAAAAGAACAGTGTAATGTTAAATTTAAAAATGTAATGCTCTCCAAGGTAAAACATAACAAAGCTAATGACATTGTAATAGATCTCTAAGATATATTTTTAAAAATATTTGAGAGCAGTCATAAAGATGTCTAAATTGTCAAAAACATACATGCAAATATGATTTATTTAATAATAAATTATACATTAAAACAATAAATTAGTCATTTTGGCTTTTGTTGTAACTGATTTTTTTTTAACTTTATACTGTTTTTCTTCTAAAAATCGTGTAGTTTTGATAAAAAAACAATAACATAATATTTTGGTATTTGTTTTATAGACCAAGACTATTAAGGGACTTTTCAGTCCAGGTTTCTCTGTGAGTAATTGCTTCGTGCACTTTCATTGATGGTCTTGAGATTTTTTTTATTTGAGAAGCTTTCAATTTTATTTGAAAACTTTGGAGAGGATCTTGAGTGTGTCCGAAGCATGTCAAAGTGTGTAGATGTCATTTGGCCAGCGACCAGAGTTCACAGGCATTTCAGGGAAACATGAGAGCATTACAGAAGTATTTAAATGCATGCATTTAATCAGGTCAACGATAGGGTTATTTACGTAAGCAGAAAAAAGGAAAAGAGCAATGATGGACGGCGGAATTCTGCAGAAAAACGAGTGAGATGAGATTTTCTTAGGTCCATTTAGGGATGTTCTGCGCATTTACTCATTCCAGTTACAGTTCGTCCAGTGGCCATAATTTTTGGTGATCAGATAGCATTATTCATTCTTCCATTGTGTTTAAATTACAATAAATATGTAAGTTTTTGTTAAATCTTTACATTGATGACGTTTAATACTTTTAAATATAAAAGTAAAAATATTTTTAAAAACATTTTAAATGGCAAAAGGTTGCAAATACAAACTATAATTTTACAGGTTGGGTTGATCAAACAAATAGATAAATATAACATGATAAAAGAGTAAATATCTGTATTCATTATATTAAATTTTAGCTTATTTGTTGGGATTGCTAGGACTGAGTGAAAACATGTTTTTTGGGCCAACAAAAAGAGTACAAATCCAGATGCCTTTTAACTATAATTTTTGCAATTGAAAAGGAACAGTCTGAAAAATTTGCATTGAGCTCAGCCTTTTAAATCAAAGTTTCTGCCTTCACTGCTGCTTGTTCTTAAGTCCTGACAGTAGCTGATGCAAGCCGTTAGTAACAGTGCCTCCAAATGCCCCAAAATATGGCTTTCAGTTCCTGGAAGGTTTCAAGTGAAGGGTATTTCCTATATTGGCTGTAAGAGACTTAAACCTTCATTGGCAGGTTTATCCTTCATTAGATTTTGAATTTGAAATCGCTTACAACCTACATCACCTCCTTGACTAATAAGATCAGACTCTCAGCGAAAAGCGGTTTGTGTTCCTCGAGGTAGTACATGGAGAGCTGATGCTTAAATCCCTGCCAGTGAGATTTACAGGACTACAGGTAACTCCAGAGGGATGAATGATCTGCTGCCTTCACTTCACTTCACTTCATTGCACTGCGGTCCCGAAGGAAAATCTGAAGATTTAGACTATGATTTAATAGGCAGCACTGTGGTTTGCTGCTCATCACAAGTGGTTCTGAGTACGGAGGGGAACTTGTCTGATGCTTAAATCACTCCTCTTAATAATCAAGTCTAATGCAAAGCTAGAATTCCTAGAAGAGAGATTTAACATGCTGGGATTTAAATAAACCACATCTTTCAGTGTACACATGGTGAATTTGGTCCTGGACCATGGCACAAATTTGTCTGCTTGGTTAGAATGGCAGCTGTTTACCCTCGTTGCTAGGCAGCGACAATGCTGCCAACACAGAACAACACATGCATCTGTTTGTCACAGGTGCAATTGAAAGGTTCAGATGCATGAAAGAGACAGTTCTTGCAAGCAGAAATAAGACAGAAATACTCTCTGTTTGCTTCCTTTGGGTAAAAGGACAAACAAAATTAATACACAATTTATCTTATTTGGTCAACATTCATAGTTGACCATGTAACTGGACAATGCGCTAGCTTAATTGTTTTTTTTTATTTTGGTGATGTGGGACTTTTGTGAGAGTTCAATAAAGTTTCAAACTGGTGTCCAGATTGTAAAAATTTTATTTGTAAATTGTGGAAAATTATGTGTATTAACATAAATACTGTATTTCGTTTTTGGAAAAAAACCCTTTGCTTATTCACAAGCAGTTTGACTTTTTGTTGATTTTTGTCAGTGCAATTTTTGTAAACGTGGTCAAAACAAGTCAGATAGATTTCTTTCCGAAGCTCCATAAACTGCTGTGGTTGCATCATGTATAGGAAAGGTTTATTACAAACGAGTAATTAACCTATCATTATGGAATTGCGACCAAGTTCAGTAAAATGAAATGCATGTAATAAGAAAATTAAAGCTTTTTTCGACCTTGTTGATGGAGACCTTCAAAATCAAATTAGGAACAAAACAACAGAGGGACATTAACTCATTTAAAAAAAATTATAACTGCACGTCATTTTAGTCTTTATGGTTACTTAAAATAAACAATTCAGGTAATAGTCAGAATTTGTGGGCTTCAGTTTAACACATTTTTATTTCCTTAAAGCCCAATAACATACACTTGCTTGTCTAGCATATCAAATATGTCTCCTGTTTTTAAATTTCAAGAATCCTTCTTAATAGTTTATTTGATAGTACTGTTATGCTGAGCAGAGTTTGTAAAAATTAGTTTACTAATTGTTACAGCAAGAGGTGATTGCGGATGCTGTTCAGTGAGCAATTTCATGACTGATCTTAAGATGATTGGGGGACAAAAGATTAATCTTGAATTTAATATTTTTAAAGAGAATTTTGTGGATCTACAATAATAATCATAGTTAGAACAATGACCTGGCTTTAATAGTTGCTATGCTATTACACCTTTTTAACCATACATAATGAGACACCTTAATTGTCTTGACGAACTGAAACTCCTCTGTATTTCTGCCCTGATGGTGGCTAATGTCCTTCAGGCCCAGTTTGAGCCCCTTTAGATGATGGGCAGCAGGCAGCAGCATGCCGTTTCAGCGGCCAGTCAGCTGATTTATGTGTTTGTTTTTTTCTCTGAAGCAGTCAGTCAGTGCCAGACTGCCAACAAATGACAGCTTATTGGAAGGCCAAAACCATACCATGCTAAGTGGGTGGAAGGATGGAAGTTTGAGACTGGAATTGAAAGAATGAAAACATATTAGTACACCCTCTCAACTTGGTATTCATACCTAACATCTTTTAACCACCCTTTGACTAGGTCATGTTAGTTTTAAAACAATAAAGAGTCCTTTTAGATCAAAAAAATTAAAAATATTTCAAGTAGCAGGAGACAGTCATGCAACCTTTTAAACAACAATGGCATGAAATACATTTTAATGTATATAATTTACTTGAGCGTCAGGCATTACATGATACATTAATTAGGAAGCACATTATTTAATCCATGTATATTACTGAACTGTCTTAAAGTTTGATAAAACATTAGTGCTTTTACAAAGGTCCATAGTTGCCATCGATGACCACTTTTGGCCAGTTCTAAATTGTGTTACTGCAATGTTTTGATAAGCATTGCTATGCATTTTTAATCCTTGCACTGTAAGAGCTTAAGCATATTTTGCGTCTGCATTTGTCTGACTTTGCAGGCTGTGCAGAGGAAGGTGTTATCTGTCTTAATCTGTGCGTGTACAGCTGGGAGATTATCCAGTTGACATGTCTCTGTGTTGGTGTTATGCTGGTAGAAAAGGCACAAGGAGGTTAAACTAGGGTAACCGTTCTGCACATTTTCTCTCAGTTCTATGACGTCTTTCTAATCTCGCCCAAAATCCCTGGAGTTTTCTATTAAAATGAGATCATAAGACTAAAGTGAGCCCAGTGAAAGTTATTAAATTGCACGCTGCAGCTGTTTACTTTGCAGTATTGCTCTTTGAAATGAACACGGAGTGATATTAACAATTCATATCACTTATGCAATCTTACTTTAATTATTGTCACGACAGGTACTTTGAAAATATTTTAAGAGTTTAATTATTTTTTGTCTTTTCTGGGCTATTTGAACATTTGGTTTCTGAAAAGCAAAAATGAAATTGTTAAAAAAATTGTTACTCTTAGCGATGGTGACACAATGACAGCTACACTGTAATTGAACCATGGCTAAACCTTTAGTTAAAACTTTATTTACCGTGGATCACTTGGACAAGGTGATTTCTACATAACCCTCTGGCTTATTGTTTTCATTATACATGTGGTCAAAACTTTTCCACAATTCAGCATTGAGACCTGAACGGAACAGATTTTTCAGCAGCACTCAGGCAATATTCAATCCCTATCCTGCAAAAAGAAAGATTTTTTTTCCTGTCTGTAAAAGCATGAATGTAAAGATTTAAGTGGTTTTATTTTCTTCTTCTTCTTTTTCTACTTCTTCTACTGTAATATTTGCATCATTTGCTATCTTTTTTTTATTTAACTATATAAAAAATAAATGAAAAAAATCACATACATAAAATTAGCAGCCAGTCTTTTACAAGAGCCCATCCTGAACCCAAGTAAAATGACCAAATATTTGCCTGAGCCTGCCCTGACTTTTTGGGTGTCAACTACTCTCACATCTTGGGGGTTTGGCAGGTTTTTTTGACTGACATGACAAACAACCAATCCAATGTCGTTTCACACAGTGTAATGTTTCGGGGGTGCAGAAATGTTACCACAACTGATACACATGCAACAAGTTAGTCATGTAAAAAATCACAGAAGACGAGAGATTGTAGCGAATCCAATGTTTAGTTGTCCTTTAAAAATAATCAATATACACAATTGATATTCAGTGTTCTTGATTGTACGCCATGCTGTTTCTGGGCGGAATGAAAATAAACTAGACAACTCACTACTACCTGAAATCTGAATAAGTTTAACCAGTTAAACCACGACTGCAGTATTCTTGATGTGTTTCCAATTCTTCATTTCAAATTCGTAATGCGTTTAGCTAGTGTTCCGCTGGTGGGACATCTGAGGCTGAGACTGGGTTTCAACAGGCCCTGTTGGGTTAAAAAAAAACCTCAGGCAAAAATTGAAATACTAAACTAAAAACACATTCAAAACAGACATACAGCAGCAGGCCAACTTCACACCTCAATACAACATCAGATGCTTGTACAAACACTTATGTCTTCAAACATCCTTTAACCTTAATACAAGGATATGTTAACAAGGATAACGTTTGTTGCAATAGTGAAGACAGAATGTCCCATAAACATGGAACTGCAAGCTCAAACTATTTAATATTTAAGAGTATTACAACTTTAAAGTCCAAAAATGTTCTCTCTGTGTCTTGTTGACTTTGTGAAAAGTAATGTGCTGAATTAAAGTGTGTTTTACAGTAAGACTCATTTTTACCATCCAGCTTAAAAAATAATATACCTCATTTAATTGTTGCTTTTGGGCTTCTTGTAAGAGATATCAGCGCTCACAAATACAAATCAATAGACAAATGATTAAACTCATTGTTGGTTCCCTTTCCCATCTACGGTAAGTCTCATCGTGATCCAGGTCAAGAACTTTGAGTTCTGTCTGGAACAATTAGTGTAAATATAACATTTCAAGGGAAGCCTCTGGAGGAGGGGTGTGTAAGCAGAAGTAAGCTGCCATTTACGAATATAGGATGTGTGCTTTAGAGTGTTCATGTTTGCCACCTTCATAAACCGCAAAGGGAAGTCAGTGAGGCTGAAGAACTGAGCAGAGGACTGGCACTTTAAGGCTTTTAATATTGCGATGTAAAAGCTCCTGCCAAATACCCGTCAATGAGGTGACAGGTAGTAAAGCTGCCGACTCAGGTTAACAAGCTCTTAAGAGATCCCATTGTTATCTACTGAATTCCTCGTCCATAATGAGGCACTCTAAAGAGGCAAAGCTTGATTGGTCCCTGAGAATGAATTTTTCATGAATGCAGACGTCTCGATGCTCTTGAATTGTTTTTAACTGAATGTATTAGATGCTGCCTTTAAACATTGCCCTCCATTCTGGGTTTAGCATCATAATTTGAAAATGTTTAAAAAAAATCTTTATTTTCTAAAAAAAAATTGTGGTCAAATGCTTTTACTGATCATTTCTATCTTTATTTATGCAGTGAGTATATCATATCACTTTATTGAAGTTATTCACTTTTATATATTATATACATGGTTAATTGCAGTTATTCATTGAAAATCTAATTACAGATGTTTTTATTTAGAACTCAATGTATTGTTCTGAACGTCTCAACTCATAATAATAATTCAGGTAGGTCATTGACTGATGACACACCCCTAGTTAATTTTTAGCCACGCTCCTTATTTCACATAGTGGTTATTGTGATTTGATTTTGAAAACACCACTTTCTAAATCTTAAATAAAACATAGATTACCTTTACCAAAAACAAGACAAAATAAAATCTGACTAGAACACATTCAAACAAACCAATTAATACAATATATCAGTTGTGATTTTGTTGATTTGGAAGTACCAGTTGAATTAATGCAAACCTAAATAAATACAAAAATGTGGCTGTCTTTTTCTTCTGAACCTCACAGTCTTTCAGTAATTGTGAAAAACCATCTGTTAACCCTTATTTCATACAATCCTTTTGAATTCCTGAAGCAGTTTCTCAGCAATCAGAGGTCCTTCAGATTACAAAAGGAGCACTTTGCTCATTTAAAGTGGAGAGCGAAACAGCCATTTCATTGGCTTTAGTACATGTGTCCTTCACTCATCTCTCTATTATTTCCTCCGGTGCTCTGATGTTTTGCCAGTGTGCGTGAAGGCCACTGATCTGTTTTTCTGACCCAAATAACCGTAAGTGCTTTTAAAAGCATGAGTTTCTGCAAGTAGCTCAGTTATGACCTCAATGGACCTTGTTTTTATGGGTTCCATATCAATGACACGACTGTTTGCTGCATTACTTTAACTTTTACTCAAGAATCAAAATACATTAAAATGCTAAACCATGCTAAACAGAGGAGAAGAAGTGAGAGGAAGTGCCTCAGTCCAAAACACAATGCATGAATATAAATATTGTTTCTGGAATATAAAATACTAAGATATCAGGACCATTTTGTTTATTTATTTATTTTACATACCACACCTTTAATTTAAGTGGGACTATGAGATGGACTGGACTTTTACCCATTGGAAGAGTTACCAATTAATGTTTTTGTAGAGTGTATCTCATATTTATGACATATTTATTGCTAACTGATGGAGAGATGACTGCCAAGGGCTAGCAAGTGTATATTACCCCTTTGCTACTCTAGAAAATTTAATGTATTGTTACTGTCAAAGCATTAACAATTGATCAAAAAATAATTATTGTTTCTGACTTTATAAACAAAAATTGAGCCATTCTAAGTTTTCAGCACCATCTGCAATCCTATCCCGATTATCACCCCCCACACACACCCACTCACCCACATGCGCTCACACACTGGTTACAGGGGTCATCTTCAGTGATTATCAGGCTTACATGCTCAGAGAAGGTATGAGTCTATTTGTTTTGATTACGTGATCTGCCTGTAGTACAGTCAGAATGATGACTGACATTTATTCTAAAGCATTCTAGTAATGTACATAATTTAAACATGCAGTTTACATGTTAAGAAGGTTTTATTAATCTCAAATCAAGAAATCAAAGTTTTAAATAAAAGTATAATTTGCCACTGCACAATAATTGAGCCCTATTTATCATCTTAATCCTAAGGGGATGCTCATGGAAAGCAGAACTCTGAATGAAGGTTTTAGTAGAAAAATAACACAGATAACTTTTTATGTCAGGATGACCTTGTGTCAAAAAAGTTGAAGAGGTGTCCTTTTAAAATTATTCACATTTTAAAAGGCAGACATTAAACAAAATGCTTCTAAATAAAAGTCTGTTGCAATCAGCAGTGGCAGCTCCAGTAATCTATTTCATCATTTGTGACAAAGTGAAAAAGAAAGAACTCTAAAAATGATTTCTATCATTTGCTGAAACTAAGGCTTACTTTCTGAAGTTCTTAGTTACAGTACATTGGTGAAAAAAACCCCACAGAGGTACAGTACTTAACATTTCATGCCAATGTATTTGAAATTAAACTGTGAATAGCTGCATTTTGTTATGTAATCTTTATTTCTCTTATACACGTACCATCTAATAACAGCTGGTTATTAATTTAAATAATGTTTATTTAGTCATGTTGTTGAAATCAAAGTGACTTTATTTGTAAAATTCTGAATTGATTAAAAGAAAAACAAGATTTTATAAAACCACCCAACCCCAATTTAATAAAAGAGTTTAAAATATGTCTTCCAGTCCATCAAAATATTTTCTGCAAGTTTATTAAACTTTTTTTTGCATTCTAAGAATTTCTTAAAGTTTCCAGTTGTCAGATGCTGTTTTCTGATAATTAGAAATTGTGCATTCTGTTAGCAAGTGTTTGACTAAGATTCTATATTCACAAGGATTGCACTTTGGGGCTGTCTAAACTGTGCGTTGATCTTGTGTGGCTGATCCGTCTTGTGAAAATAGCTTTTTCTCTCCTGATGTTGCTCAATTCTAATTGTTATTCTTTCTGAATAGGAAGTGTTTTTTCAGGTTTTAGGTCTGGTGTAATCTGTATAAGAAACATGTGTTCCAGTTTCTAAAAGACTCTTGCTGTCTGAAAGCATCTTCATACTTGTTTAGTGTAAAAACTTTAGCATTAAGAAATTAGCATCTAATTTCTCAACGTTGGTAATAAGTGTGTTGTTTGTGAACTTTTTAGTGCTGTACTAGAGACAATGTGTTGGGAAGCTTGTGTAGGTCATGCGCTGAGGGATATGCTGAAAGCGTCTGTGTCCATCTGTCTGCTGATACCATATTTTTCTTCAATGTAATCTCTCTCTCTCTTTCTCTCTCTCTCTCTCTCTCTCTGAACTTTCTCTCTTACTCGCTCACAATCACGCCATCACATTGCACTACTGTCATCAGACTGGAGATCTGTGTGATTCCTCTGTAACCCCCATTAACTGTCAGGATGATAGAGTCAGAGCTGTTTGTCCTGTGGTTAGCCTCCAAACCATAAGCTAAATATGTTCACTTTGTTTACTCACAGAGACAATTATGTAACGTGATGTATTGTATTAAGTTTATTCTATGTTCGGCTTGTTTATTCTATTGCTACAAATGTAGCATGTTTCTGGGAGAGTCAGGCAAAGAGGTTAGCAATTTTAGCAGACTTGAGTCAATCCAACAGCAAGACTGCAGTAGCAAACAGAAAGAGCCATTACTTACTGTAGCTTCTCAATGTAAACAGTAAGTGAATGTGCATACAGTAGAACACGAGTGGAATTCAGGAGATAGGGATCAGGATCTGCGAAGCTAGTTGGTAGTGACAACAGTTGCTAGGGTATTGCTATGCTTGCAAGTATATTTGCTGGAAGGCTGTTTCTTAAGTGCTCAGCTTGGTTGCCACTCCAAATGCTCTGTGTTTGTGATTGGCTTTTGCTTGCTAATACACTAATGCAAGATCATGCTAACACTCAAGACACAGATCTCTAGACACAGATTGTGCAGTATATTAACTCTCAATTCAATTTTGTAGGTAGAAATGAAAAGTTTGTTCACATTTAAAATGAACATAATATTGTGTTAATTGAACGAGTCTCTGAAGTGAAACAAATACTTATAAGAGAGAAAACAATGAGGTTAATGCTCTTTAAGGTGCTCTTGTTGAAAATAATGTCTAATGGCTTCCAACTTTATTAGAATGAAATTATATTAAAGAAGATTAAGCTGAAAGAGAACAATAATTACAGAACATTTGCAGAATAATAGCCTTATAATAGTGTTACTTCAATCATAGACTTTGAATAGCTTTTCCTTAATTGAGTTCCGTCAGTCTTCTCTAGTGACTTCTCTAGTAAGGCATATTTATCTCTGGACGGTAATTTGAACCTAATTTAGTTAAACAAGCAATTTTTTCATAACCTTCAAGGTGTAGGGGTGCTCCAGGCAAATTGCGCTTGGGCACCTCTCTTAAGAAGGCTTATTTATTCATAGAAAGAAATATAAAGGACAAGGCTGTTTGTCTGGGTTATTAAAATAGATTTGACACTGTACTTCTTACATTAAGAGAGCTCATCACTCAGTCACTTCTTGGATGTATGGAGTAGCAGCAAAAGAAAACCGCTTGCAGCCTCTGAGACTGATTCTGTGCAAGGTAACGAACTAAAAGGTTAATGTTTCAAGTTAACTGGATAATTTAATGTCCAATTGTATTGGTTGTTTGTTATATCACTGAAGGAATTATGGTATTGATTTGTAGCCAGATTCAATAACTTTAACCGTTGTTCAGTTAAATTTTTATTAGACTTTAGTGAACAGTTGTGGATTGCTTTGCTTTTTGCGTAGAGCAGTTTGTTATATTGTCTTTTTAGTCCTGCAAATTCATCTGCTGTTGAGACACGCACATGAACATAAGACCCCTAACTACCCCCAAACCTATTCTGCTTTGTTAGCACTTCCAAAGCCCATGGTATAGTTCACATATGTAATCCATAATTTACAGTTCTATTAGTTACAAAATGTATATAAATACAGCGCAGTTTCTTTAGCTGTAGGGTGTAAACAGTTTTTGTGCACTCCACTGATATTAATAGAGCTGCTTTTTTGAGAGGCTTTATGTCCTTTCAGAGACCCAGTAAAAATCAAAAGGCAGCTTGCCTGCATTGTGTTAATTTTGAAAAGGGGTGCTTTTTAAGAGGTGTTTGAGAGGTGTTGCTATCAGTGACCGGATCACTATGCACTATTTTTCATTATTTGTTTTTGTTTTCAGCTCAAGGGAGCATTGTACAATGTCATATAGCCATATGAACCAATCATAGCAATTTCATGAAATACATAAAAAAATTACTGTGATGCCATTGTAGTCATTGCCTGCAAAAGCACCCCATTCCCTGCTGATCTGTGCTTATATTGGACTTAGCATGTGGTTACAACCGTCATACTTGCTCTATCAATTCCAGCTTATACAATATAAGATTTTACAATGATTACACTTCTGAAATTTCAAGCTTCACACTTTCTACCCCACCCTCTCCCCCATCTGCACCAAATGAAGGCATTCATTCACACTGGGTGCGGAACGTGCCTGGTTGGCGTCTGATTCATGTGTTAAGTCAATGGTCAGCCACAGAAAGGATTTCTGTGCCAATTGCGATACAATTGCGTCAAATTCAAGTAGAATTTTCTGAACTTTTGACGCCCATCATGGTGGACAACTTTCTTGCTTGCGAGGCAAAGAATATCGATAATAAACTTTATTTCTTTACAAACTAATTAATGAAGGATTTGCTTTGAAGAAATCAGGCAAGCAGTCAGATTCAGGTGAGTTTAAAGTTTTCTACCCAGCTTGGACTTTATATAAAACAAGCCTATTTTCGTTAGCATCTAGCCAGCAAACTAACGCTGTTTTCGTGCTGATAAATTGTTGTAATTGCATTTTTTTTACTAAATTTTAACGATGAATATGTTCTTTAGATTTTAAATCCTTATTCACTTTTGCATTGTAGAAATGTTTTGTTATTTTATTCAGCGCGACAACAGTGACTGTCCCCAAAGTGGCCGAGGAACTGAGCGGGAGCTCTTTGCTCCCCGGCGCCCCGTCATGCTTCAGTGGCGAGCGAAAATGCTCGAGTCGGTCGCTGCTCTACTTAAGGCATTGCCTAAATGACAGGAATAAGGAACTTCTCCAGTGTCCGTCGCACATCTTTCTTCAAAGCAATATCCTTCATGTATTTAAACGTTTTATATGCATGTATTTTTAACTATGTTTGCATTTTTAAATAAATGTTTTGTCTCTATTATAAACTATATAATAAAGCATACAAAATGTGTTTGTTTAAATTATTATTTATTTCCTTTTTAAGCTGGAGCATTAAAATGAACCAGTTTAATGAAATAATGCGTATTCAATGATAATTGACCTATATATATGCAAAGACTAGACAAATGAGGAACAATATCTATTATATCTTCTCCTTTGCAACAAACTGTTCCAAATTGATAAAAATGTTCACAACTAACTAAATGTGGTAAATGCAAAACTGCTGTACACAAAGGTTTTACATAACAACAAAAAACATCTCAAGTTGAACTAAAACTAATAGACTGTATTAGAAACAAAGCTGATCAGCTAAAAGCATACAGATAGAAAAACATCTAGATTGACACTTCTCCCTTGGCATCTTTGGAAGAATCCTTGGAAGAAACCTAACCAAGACCCTGCAGTAAGTGTTTTTGTCTTTGCAGATTGCATGACATTATGGAAGACATTTTCAATGTGAACTCATGAGCTAATGGTCCATAGATGACTGCAGTTGTAAGATATCTTAAAAACAGAAAATCTAAATTATAAAAAGTGTATACTGCAGTTAATCACAGCAGATATAAAGTTATCTTTCACATCTTTCTGACACCTTTAGTTTTCCTTCACTAACAGGGAAATTACTAATAAATTGTTTAAATAATCAATATTAATGTACCATTCACTACTTTGTGTTACATAAAAAGTGACAGCAGTGACATTGAGGTATTGCACAAACATCTGTGTAATACACTACTAAAACCACAGCTTTTATTGAACGTCAATTAACCTGTACAATAACTGATACAAGATTACATTTTTGCAAATAAGGTTATACAGAATACTATGTTATATGTGATGCACTGTATTTACACTAATATATGCCACTTCTTTTAATATACCTTTTGTTGATGACAATTATATTACATTTTATAAAACTATAAGAAAATAATGACCCACGACATGGGGATATATGGAGAAACACAGTAAACAACTTTTAATTCAACATGATATTAAAATATCCACTCACTTAAGGAGCTTAAGGAATGCTCTGCAGGTGAAATAGAAGCCTGTAGTTAGTAAACATTCGGCATATTCTCTATATTTCTGCCTTCAGAAAAAATAAATAGCAGCTTTTCTCGACAACTTGCTCCAAGAACCCTGCTGGAAGCTCCTCCCCTAGCACTCACATTATCAATACCGCATGTCACGCGCGTTGTTTTTCCTTATTTCAGCCTGCATTTAAAATCATATTTTATAGCATTGATTTAGTAACGAGTCGTGCGTTTACCGATTCCCGGTGTCAACACAGCATTAGACACCTTTTTTGAACCTGCCCAGAACTGCTTAGTTTCTGGTCAATCTCACCTCCTTGCGATATGTCAAGCCCCTGAACAGACTATTAATACAATATGGCATGTTAATAGCAAAAAAGTTATTCTCTCTGTCTGGAAAGGGAAAAACAAATCAAACTTTAGGTCTTGGTTGTCTGAACTCTGCTTTGTTTTAAAATTATTAAGCTCAGATATACAACTGCTGGCAAAATGTGTAAGTTTGAAACTCCTTGACGACCTCTCTTTAAATACTTTTTAAGTATCTCAAAAATGGGACTTTTATTTGATTAATGACAATAGCCGCTAGAACAATTTCACTAATTTTCAATATACAGTATTAGCTATTGCATTGTTGAATATGGTTACCTTGTTTTGATTTCTGTCAGCCGCGAATGATTTCCCCCAAGCCACACTCTGGTGTTTCTCATTCAACCTGGCCACGGATACCTCACTCATTCAGGGTCAAACACATACAGGAGTAGCTCTGATTGCCTAGTATTAGCATGCTCAAAAGAGGTCACCAGCCCATCACAGTCCATCACAGATTTTTGCCTAAATCATCACAGAAATGAATTCCATTGGCTGGTGACCCCCATCAACAAAAGGGCGAACAGACCAAACATCTCTCTTCCTCTCTCAGTCATCTTGCCTCTCTCTTTTGGCCTGCCAGCTGAGCTCCACTGAAGTCCCAGTTGGCAGTACGTATATAATGATGACTTCAACGTGAGCTTCCTGAAGGGACCTCACACACCGAGGACACAGCCTCATTCTTATTTTTACTTCCTTCATTAGCGCCACTTCTCTATCTTCCTTCAACACTCACCCAATTATCTCCTCTTGTTATTATGTCCTCCCTCACTCTTGAGTAATGTGAAGTTGACTTATTGATTCAGGTCATGACTGGACCCTCACCCTCTTATAACAAAGCAATACTGTTAGGATTTGTCTGAGAAGGCTGCTTAATTCAGGGTTGTTTCCCCCCCCCATCATTCCTCATTCAAGACACCTGCCTGGCTCATTAGGGCGCACCGGTTCCCGTTGCGCACTGATTAGACTTTCTTCTTATTCTCCCTCTTCCGACTTTTCTGTGTCAGACGATTGTTACTCTTCAACGCTCTTACCTTGAGTTTTGCTTTCTAGTCTGCCAAGTCAAGTCGGAGGGAATCTGCCGTCCGGTTCTCTTCGGGTTTTTGTTTTATTTTTGTGTTTCGGTGGTTGCTCGGAACCGGAGGCTCTCCTCGGCTATCCAAAACGGACTTCACGTGAGCACCTCCTCCACTCCTCCATTCTTCTCGGTCCGGTGGACCGGAGCCTGGCTCCAGCCTGATTTGAACATTACGGGGCCTCTCGGGCCAGCGATTTTGTTGGAGATTTTTGTTGTGAAGCTCTGTTATTAAAGACTCTAAGTTTGCTTGCAATTGGGTCCGCCTGTGCTTTCCATCCGCACCTAACAAATACCTGACAGCTGGATAAACCTGTCACTTCTGTGGAAGACTGCAGGGAATTTTATACCAAATGTTAAAAAAATCTAGAAATTGATTTTAAGAGCCTTTACACATTTCAGAGGATCAGCATGATTTAAAATCTCTAGTTCTTTGGTTGATTGTAGTGGTTTGTTTTTGATGTTCTCATTTGGAATGACTCTAGCAGAGAATGTCCTATCCACTGCAAGATCTAACTAGTGTTTTTTTGGTCTTTCATTTTGATCAACTGAGATTTAACAGCATTTGGTCGATTTTGTAATAGGAGTTTTGTGGGCATGTACTGCCACAGCAGGGATACGAAAGATGGCAACAGCGATTGCCAGGACGAAGGTTTATTGAATAAAACAAACATAGACTAATGAAAAATACATGGGTGTACAAATATCATAATATAATAGAGGGTTAGTAAAAAGAACAGGAAAATAAGATAAAAAAAAGGACTTGAAGCAGATGATGCATTGTATAACGACAGAAAAATTTCAAATGAAATTCGGGGGGGTGAACACCTGAACTCAATTAAGGGAACAAGGTGAATACAAACAAGAAGCAAAGATAAGAACCACTATTATATAATATAATGTAATTATATTACAAGAGGAAAACAGTAAATAAACTAACTTTAAATCTCTGTGATAAAAACCAAGTGCCCAAAAGGAACTGCTAAGTCATGTGAACAGTTGTATACTCAGAGTAAAATTTAATATTACAGGGGAGTAAGAATCAAACCTGACATGTACAGCTTTATTCTGGATTTATAAGTCAGGCTGGCCTGGCATGAGCCTGACTCAATTAAACTTGAGCTCAAATTAATTCAGCCGCAGTCTAAACCCAATAGAGCCAGAACCATTGGTCTGGTGGAGAATCTCACATAAAATGCTAAAATGTTGCATGTTTTTGCTACAATTGTCATGTTTGATTGTACTGAAATATATAATGTTTTAAGTTTGCTTGTAAACATTTACTTCATTTACTGGTTAAAGCAGATACAGCTGCTCCCACAGTGTCAAAAAAAAAAGATTATTTTCATATCTGTAGTGAATATCTCCATTTACCAAGAGACTTCTGATTCTAACAATCACTAAAGAACCCCCGTTTGACCTCGTCATGCATTATTCAGTCTTACATTTTTTCACAGTAATGCAAGGCACCAAATGGTTCAATTTCCTCACAAACCAGAGTAAAAGGCTGTCTGCTAGAACTCATTGGAAGCGAATGACATGTAGGTGACTTCTCAGGTTCTGATGAGCCGGGTTGAGTTTGAGCAAGGATCTTCTGACACGTTCTATGCATGACTTATTGGTGTGGTTGTAATATCTTCCCAAACATGGAACAATGTGCTGCCATGTTTTCTGGTTATGCAGAGACAATCGCCTTCTATAAGTCAAAATACACAAAAATCTGGGCACATTTACAGCATGATTGGCAAGGAATCTACACTTTACAAATATTTTGTAATTTCATACATTATTTTATATTTATATTTTACTCTACACATCCACTGCCTTTTTTTCTCTTCCATTAACATGGATTTGGATCAAATGACAGTAATCGCGCAACACGCGCATTAATCCCTCAAGGGATATAGGGCAAAATTTATCAAGAGAAAAGAGCTTCAATGAAATCCAAGCACATATGGACACATCAGATGCTTTTCAGCGCATGATAATACTGTATAGAAATGGTAATGCATCTAGTCAGACTATTTGTGGTCAGATTAATGAAAATACTACATGACGTTGGCTCTCTGTTGTAAATGGATGTTGCTGAATGCTCAGCAAAGGCAACACATTGATTTTATTTTTGTATAAATAGCACAGGCTTTCTGTTCCATGTTCCCTTGTGTGTTCATTACATATGCTTGTCTATGTTCTTGGTTCGTAGTGTGTTTGCCCGAATTGCATCTCTTACACAGCCTTATGGCTTCTCTGTGTTTACATTTGGATTTACTCCTAGTTGTTCATCTACCAATATATATTGCATACCCACACCCCAGTCATTTTTGTAATCCGTTTGTTTTATTCATGTTTTTGGTTTCATGTTAAGTTATTCCTGTTTTTCTTTCTTTGTGCTTTCCTGTTTTCAGTTGTGGTTGCCTTGTTTGGTGTGCACTCCTTATTTGGACACCCTCGCTAATCACTTCCTGAATTCTTGTGAATGTTTCTAGGGGTGTCACCTCTTCTGTTAATGTTTTTTTCCCTGTAATTAACTGGTTCCAAGTCTGGCAAGCGGTGTACATAGTATGTGCAGTCTCGGGTGTTGTCTCCTGAGGATTTTTTTGCACCCGCATTTCTTGTGTATATTGAAATGTGAATCAACTCTTGAAGTCTAGTTTTCTCTTGCCTCTAATGGTTTTGAATTGCTGATGTTTCTCCTGCTTAGTTGCTTGGGAAAATTAATAAGCAAGTAATATATCTGGGAAGGAGCTAGTCTCAGTAAGGATGAAAGATCTCTTTTAGCCAGGTGAAAGGAGCAACAGTAGCAGAAGCATATAGGACTAGGGTATTGAGATCTCAGTGGGTTGTCAAACAAACCAACTTTCATTTAATTTCGTGATCTCGGTGTTGCTAAGGTTACTGAGCATTGCTCTCATCAACAGCCTGACTGCTCTGATTTCATTAGGAAGCTCAATCATACAGTTACCTGTCAAGAAAAGGTCAAAGCTCAGGGATTCGACTCAGAGCTCCTAAAGTTCCTTGTAGATCCAGGAAGCAGTAGAGCTATTGATTGGTATAAGTTGCAACACAAAAGTAATCTCAAGATTATGGATAGCTATGTTTCAGCAATGTGTTTGCAATGTAAACTTTGTAAAATGGTGGAAAATGCACTTGTGTAGCCTTAGGCCAAAATTACTCACATTGAAAAGAACTGAAATAGCACCTTTAATCAGTAAGGGTGGATTAAGTGATGGGTTAATAGAACCAATCAACAACAACAAAACATCATTCTTTAGGTGTTAGGCCAGCTATTTAAATTCTGTTTGATGGTTAATACTATTTACACACATACTCAGTTGCATTTTTACAGATTCCATAAATGTATTTACTTCCTGCAAGGGGCTTTTTCTAAAATGCTTGTATGTTAACAGGCTGTGTAATTAGCCCCTGATGTTAGGAGTAGCTGAGAGTATAATTTTTGAAAAAGCAGATGACACAAGTTTTAGAACTGTATGTTTGAGAAAAGGACAGAGCAGATTTGAAATGTAGATAGTTTAATGAAAGGTTAAACAATTACAACGAAACTTTAGAGGAACTGAAAGAGGAAAAACAAATTAAATGAAGGAAGGCAAAAAATTGGAAGAGGCATAGAAAGAGATTGTGGCTGATTTAAAAAAAGATCAAAAGTTACTTGTCAGACTCGGGTCAGATTGATTTCCTCTGTTTCTCATAAATGGATGAGAGATAAGAACGCCCAAGCAGAGGAAAAATCAATTATTCCATTCTTTTCCTTTGTCTTTTTATAGATGCAGGAATTAAATACTCTTGTGTTTAAAGATTAATCTTTCTGCTTTCTCTTCGGAACTTTTAGAATCAGAATCAGCTTTATTGGCAAATTTCAGGTTGTTTTTCCAGTGTAAAAGTGCAACACAAAACTATGTACTTTCATTTATTTTTTCTCTTCTCAGCCCTTACATTTTTATTTCAACAGCATGGAGAGGCTTGCTGGCTGGGGATTTAATGAGGCACTTGTGTTTCTCATATTCATCATCCTCAGCCCTCTGGCTTCCTCCTCAAAAACAGCTCTGATGCAGTATTGCTGTATAGTTTAAACTGAACTTTTGATTAGACAACACTATTCCTTTGCAATTCCATTTAAATGTATACTTAATGCCCTGATTATTTACAAATTATCTCTTCAGAGTGAGTACAATCATGGTGCCCATATTGAAGGATTGGTATATTTTGGCAATTATGGTAATTGTGTTAAAACTACATCACTTTTGGAACATCAAATATATAGGAAGTGCTATACATTTACCTTGCCGTTAATTCTATTTTCTATTTCAGACTGCAGCTACATTTTTATTAATGTACATTTAATATTAAATAATTAAATAAATATGCCTTAAATAAATATGTTGTTATTGTTGTAATTAGTAGTAGTAGTAGTAGTAGTAGTAGTAGTAGTAGTAGTAGTAGTAGTAACTTTAGTAGTAATAGCTTTAGTAGTAGTAGTAGTAGTAACTTGTCTTGTAGTAGCAGTAGTAGTAGTAGTGCAGCCTTAGTATTAGTAGTAATTGTAGTAGCTTTAGTATTAGTATTAGTAGTAGCTTTAGTAGTATTAGTAGTAGTAGTTTTAAATTTAGTGAGTTTTAGTAGTAGTAATAGTAGTAGTAGTAATAGATGTAGTAGTGTAGTTTAGTAATAGGTTTAGTTTTTGTAGTAGCTTTAGTAGTGGTAGTAATAGTAGTAGTAGTTTTTGTTTTTATTGTGTAGTAATTTTAGTAGTAGTAATAGTGGTAGTAGTAGTATTAGTCATTTTAGTTGTAGTAGTTTTAGTAGCAGTTTTAGTTTTTGGAGTAGTTTTAGTAGTAGTAGTTGTAGTTTTAGTAATTGTAACAATAGTAGTAGTAGTAGTAGTAGTAGTAGTAGTAGTAGTAGTAGTAGTAGTAGTAGTAGTAGTAATAACTGAAAGTAATAAGTAATAACTGTATTAACTAATAACTGTTAACCTCAGACCAATGTACAGCCTTCATTTCCTGACTCCTCCTCCATCTGTAACACACCCAAAAAAGAATAGACTTCAATCCATCAAACATGAACTATATTTCCTAACCAAACCTCAACACTAAACCTAAAACCACAATTCCTAAACCTAACTCAAAACCAAAACAAGGATGATCCTGAGTTAACTATTAGAATCCTCTCCTAAATTTGCATTATTTTGCTTTGTTTCAAATGCTGTTGTCTGCATGTTTTTTGTTTGTTAAGTTATGACGATCACACTTTTAGGATCCCAATTTCCACATGTTCTCTTCTTTGTGTTAAGTGCTGTTGTTTAAATTGTATTGTATTGTATGTACCACTTTTGGCAGCCTTGCTGAAAAACTTGATGCCCAGGCTGGAGTTTTCAATTATTTTTTGTGCTCCTAATAAAATTTGAAAATGTTGTTATTCTTGTCCACTGGTCTTTGTTTTTTAATCATGAAAAACCGTTTCTACACCAACACTGGTTTCATACTCTCTTATTAACTGCTTTTCCATTATTAGGCCGGCAGGTGCTTGTTACTAGGTGCAAGATAAGGTGAGAAAAGTCATGCTAAAAGCCCTGTGCCACATGTGTTCTAGCATTGTCTAACCCCGTGAGGACTGAGGTGTTTGTAAGACTGAAAAACGTTCATTGTGGCTCGGATTAAGCCCAGTGAAGGCCTCCTTTAATGCCTGTAGTCTCTTTGAATGCTCAAAACCTGTGTGCATGTTTGCATGTAGTGTAAAAGTAATAACGACTTAAGATTTAAAAAGCTTGCCACTTCTGCAATCTTCATGCCAACCAATCAACAAACAAACAACATGTATTTAAATTGCGAATAATGTTGAAATTGGCAGACACAGGAGGTTATATGTGGTGATGGAAAGGCATTATCGGGCTTCTCAAAACAAGCACCAATGCTATTTTTGGTCAATTTTCCACCTTTTTATTTTCCCAGAGAGCACATTATTTTCCTCTTCATCAAACATATTTCTCCAGCTGGATTAACAGTCCAGATGTTGCTGACCCACATTAAAGAGAGGAACAGCTGTCTGTAAGATGGGGTGGGTAGGCTGTCCTGGATTTTAACATATACTACACATGTGAGACAGTGAGGAGAGAGAGGATTACCCTTAAGCCCAAACATCCAGAGGGAGAAACAGGAGAAACTTCACAGAGCAAGAACAAGAGGGAAAATCATTTTGAGATTGTGTTTGGCTTCAGGAGTTCATGCAATGTCATATCTTGTTCCTTATTGCCTTGCTCTCATATCAATTCATTTGTTTTTGTTTCAAATGTTTCACCTGATTAATCGGGCATTATTATATGATTTTTCATTGAATACCTGAAGCCCTATTGTGTGGATGAGCTCCAGCTTGTGTAGTAACAGTATTTGAAACTGATTTCTGAAGAAATTCTGGGGACTGAAAGTGTTGTGAGCTCTAAGTATTAAAAGAAATTATAGTTAACACTATCTTGTGTAATATATATTTTGAAGATTTTTTTTCTGTGAAAGAAAAAAGTTTATATGTGGGTAGTGAAGTGAAGTGAAGAACAGTTAGAGTGCAGATAGCAGTGTCAACATGGTAGACTAAATTCAATTTAGTTTGTGAAGGAGAGATAATGAACCTATAGATGTTATTCATTTCATTGTCGAGAATCTGGAAATCTGTCATTTTTATCTGTAATTTTTTGAGGATGAAATTTCAAGTATGCTGTACTATAATTGGAGGTTAAAGACTATTCAGGCAGTGAGGTCAGACAGGGTTTTGAAAGATTATGGGACAGGGGGCACTTTTTGTGTATGAGATATTATCTAGGTTTATCCCATTTAAACTGATTGGTTTTACCATTAAAAAATATGCTAAGATTAATGTGTTTTTTTATGTCTTTTGCTGGATTGTGATGTAACATCTGATAGTACATAGATACGTTCTTGGAGTTTTCGTCTTTTTTTTTGTTAGTGCAAAACCTACTGTGTAAATGTTTTAGCAGAATGAATGGTGAGGGATAAAGTGAGCACTGTCAAAAGAAGTTTTATGAATGAACATCGCTTCTTTTTGCAAGAGAGTACTCAACTCTTGTTGGTTTTATCCCCGCTTAAATGAGGTTAATCCTTCAATTAGCATAGGTTCGGGAGAAGCTTGGCTGATAATTGACCATCTAGTCATGATTCCTCCTACCAATTTTTTACAGTATTTATGTTACAATCCACGATACCACACCTATGTTTGCGCAAGCTCTCCTTCTTGGTTTACTCAATAATCGAAGCAACAAGATGATCTGCATTCTCCTATTGCATGTCACATACCATGAAATAAGTTCAATATTGTTTATTCCTACTTATATGGATATGTGATAGAGTTTAAGTAGCTTAAATCATACTCTAAGGATAAAAGACCCCAGCTGTCAGCACAAAGATTGTGTTTCACTGACCACAATTCTAACAACCAATTGTATCCCTTTTTACAACAGAAGCAAGATCTTACTTGTGATTTCCCTGTAGGATTTGAGGGGCTATGTGAGAAAATGAAATTGGAAGCAGTCACTTCAGTCTTTCCAGTATTGCCTTCTCTTTTTTGCAGAAGACTTATTTTTTGTCTTGTGCAATTCTTACCTAGATTCTGTGCATCCTGGTTAGAGGTAGCTTAATGAATGTAAAGTGCTAAAACTAGCGTGAGATTTCTCAGTGTGAAAGATGACATTCAAACCCTGGGAAACTGCTTCTTCCAGTAGATCAGGAACATGTCTGATGCAGACAGAGAGGGGGGAGAAGGAGTGTGGGATTTAGAGGGATGCCAGATTTCTTTTCAGAAGTGGCTAGGAATTGGAATATCTGTTCTTTCATTTCTGGTACTTGCGAGAGGAATAATTTCACACATTTCTCAGGGTTGAATGAGACACAATATTTGACAGAATCACGATGGCCGTTTGGGTGTTTGCTCTTCAGTCCAAAGGCACATGTTCTTTCATCAACACTGGGCCTCCCTCCAGTGTAAGCGGTCTTGCTCTGCATTCTTGCCATTATTGGTATTTTTTCAATCATTTTATCCCCCTCCCCTGCAGCTCCGTCATTGGACTTGTTGTGATCTCTCCTAAAACATTTGCAGTTGATTCAACCGTAAATGGACAAGTCTGGAAATCAACCTCAAGCTGTAAGCATGAAATGTTCTGGACACATAACCACGAGACTAATTCAGGGTTAAGGACTATTTAAGATGAGAGGACAGACTGGGTTTTTAAAAACTTTGACAGGATGGCCTTTTTTGATTGACAAAAAAATATGGTGTCTTTTTTACACTTCTGACTTTCCAGCTGGAGTGTGCAATGACCTTTTGAGATGCAAAGGCTCAAATAATAAAAATGTAGCTATGATCAAGCATGATCATTTCGAGGCCAATCTGTTTTCTCAGATAGACCTTCTGAACTCAAAATACAAATACCAGTTTTTTTTGTTAAATTAAGATTATTAAGATTGGTGCACATCAAATTAAAACAATATCTCCATCAAAATATGTTTTAATAAACGGCAGCGATTAAAAAAAGATCTTCAAACAATCTTTAAAAAAATAAAACTGAATAGGTAGCTGAACTTTTTTAGCTTTTGTCCTGTTGATGATGGTTTTGTAGACCTTTCAAGAGCGTGATAATATATAAATATAAAAACACATTTAAAATGATCATCGCTATGTCAGCTTTTGTGCCATTGGCACAATTATTGGCTTTTCTTTAAGCAGCTCTGAATGATTATAAAGCCATGGCGTTGTTTATAAATATTTTTCTGTGGCTACGTGCTATTTTAATGCACAATATTATACTTATTTGGGCAAAAGATGAACATGTATCTTATGTACTACAGTCATATCACAATTTAATCCATTTCTGTTTATGCATATCTTCATACAGCAAAATGTTTTATGTTTCTTAGCTATTTTTGGACTTAATTTATGTTATGTAACTGTCCACTTCTAGTTGGCAGCTGTTTGCTGCTTAGCTTTTTAAAGTGCTTATTTTTGCCATGAAAGACTTGAACAGTCTTGGATCACAAAGACTATGATCAAATTTGGTACATGAAATCTCCCACATTATAATAGTTTAATCTATAATTAAAAGGAGGCTGTCATGATCTGGTGGATAAGAAGATCAACTTGTGATCGGAGGTTGCCGGTTTCATCCGCAGATTCACCGATTTGAACGTGGTGTGAGTGATGAAAAACTAGCTCTACTATCTTCAACAACCACAAATATGATGCCCGTGAGCAAGGCACCAGTTTCTAGTCTGCTCCCTGGGCGCCGCAGTCATGGCTGCCCACTGCACTGGGTGTAGGTTCACAGTGTGTTTTTTCATTGCTGTGTGTGTACTCTGGGATGGGGTACAAATTCCGGTTATGGGTAGCTCAACTGGTCACTTTAACTTTTTTTTTTCACTTTCACTTTAAAAAGGGAAAAGCATCTGAGTATCTTTGAGTATCTACTGAGTATCTCTCATTGCCTGAAAAGAAAGAAAGCGTTGACATGTTTGAGACATGACCCATAGGTTACTAGATAAGAAAAATAAATTGGTCCTTGTTGGGAGTTCTACACTACCAGGTAGTTGGACCTGAACAAAAATCACATAATCGAAAAATAAACTTGTGTAAAAAGTAAACGTACATTTTAATGTAATCTAAATGCATTAAACTAACATGTTTTGAAGTGAGTGTTGGAAAATACATGTAGTTTGTTTTCAATTTCCCCTATTTGTGTCATCAGTATATTCACCCAAGTAACAGTTTACCAGTGTGGCATACTAAACAGCATTTAAAATATAGAGCTTTAAATGCGCATATATATATATATATATATATATATATATATATATATATATATATATATATATATATATATATATATATATATATATATATTTAAAAAATTGTTATTACAGAAGCAGCCCTAGAACTGCCCCCAGACAAATAAAATCTCTAACAGTGCCAAATCATTAAAAATACCTCCTTCACAGATGATACTTCTAGAGAGCAAGGAAGTTGCTTTAAATTAAGTTTTCGTCATCTGATTCCCTTCGTTTGAGAATTATTTCTCTCCAGAGAGTAAACATAGTCCACATGGGCTTGGAAAATCAAATCTAACAGGCTGCTGTCTTCGTAAACCATTCAGAAAATTAGCATTCCTGAAAGAGATACAGTTCAGACTGGAGGTTGATGTTTTTCTCACTGCTCTTGTAGGGTAATTCATCGCCAACCCATCTCAAATAGTGTCAGATAATCGCTCTTCTTTAAACTCGGTGCTACCTGTGAATGCTTCTTGTGTTTAGAAATGGACGCTTTCATACATCTATAGAGAGACTTGTTTGTGTGCAGTCTCTACGCTTCATTGAATCCCTTGGTTGTCTTTAACCGTAGGCGACTCTGTTGGTAATTAGACCCAGGTAACAGAATATGTTCACAATATAAGAGTGAGCGTCTGTTTTTCCGCCACACATTTGTGCAGATTTATTTGTCCATTTCCTATTAGGAACAGTGGAAGTTTATGTATTTCTATCAGAGCACTTTATCTGGCCAGGATGTGAGAATGAGTCAGCCTAGAAGAGTGCTATTAATTCACTAATGGATCTGTTCGCACACACATGTGGGAACACACACTCACACAAACACATGGGCTGTAATTATCCATGTAATATCAGGGGAGACATTAGAGTCCTCCAAGCTCTGATGGGTGCCAAACCAGAGCAAGAGAGTTCAAACGCAGTTGTTATGATCTGGAAGAAGATTGTGGTTATTAATTAACTGAGATTTCATGTTAGTGTTACAGTGAAGGCGCCTAATCACTTGACCTTTGACTGACCATCTTAAACACGTCTCACCACTTGAACTTGCACCCTACTTTGAGATGTTTTCAGGTCTCATCTCATATCGTTTTTACCGGCAGGTCTGACCTGGGACCTTGTGTTGCCACTGTGCTCACAGAGACATATCATCATGGGGAAACAGAACAGCAAACTCAGGCCCGAGATGCTACAGGACCTAAGAGAGAACACAGAGTTCACTGACCATGAGCTGCAAGAGTGGTATAAGGTGAGTAAATATAGGGAAGTTCATAAGCCTCTGCAAAATTGTCTGTAAACTGCCAAAAAAAATAATTTTTACATGGAAAAACGTCATCTAAGTGTAAACCACAAAAATGATCCTTTTTGTTTAAAACATTTGAATTCTTTGCAATTCATCATGTTTATTACAGTGCTGGATGTGAGCTGAGAAATATGGTAAAATGATGATATGCAACTTCCTTAGAATGATCCCATTGTTCATTGAAATTGTTGTGGGGTGGGGTGGGAGGGTGTAGTACATCTAAACAATTCAAATCAATTCAAAAGCTAACATGACATTAAAGGGCTCCTATTAGTGTTGTTTTTACATATTAATGGTTTTCTGAATATGCCAAGTTACATTTAAGTTCAAAATGTGCCTCAGGTCTTTTATTAGAATTTTAAAAAATGGTGGCTGGTGAACCAACAAATTTTGGCGGGTGTCTCTGATTCATTTTAAAAAGTGTGTTCATAACATGAACGTCAGCAGCAGAACATCACATAATATTGCTTCAGATTACTTTCTTCATGAGGATGTAATGAAGTGCAGAATCAGAGAGGGTCGGACAGTCTTCTACATTCATTCATTCATCTTCATGTCGGCTTTATTCCCTTTCGGGGTCGCCACAGCAGAATGAACCGCCAACTCACTGGCATATGTTTTACACAGCGGATGCCCTTCCCTGCCGCAACCCATCGCTGGGAAACATTCACACACACATTCACTCTTTAACACTATGGACAATTGTTCTTATTCAATTCACTTATATTACATGTCTTTGGACTTGTGGGGAAACCGGAGCACCCGGAGAAAACCCATGCGATCACGGGGAGAACACAGAAATGCCACCTGCCCAAGCCGAGCCTAGAACCAGCGACCTTTTTGCTGTGAGACGACTGTGCTACCCACTGCGCCACCGTGACGCCTTGTCTTCTACATATGTCTATAAATCTGTTGTGGTCTGTTCAAGAATCCATTTTGGTTAAATAGACTTTATGAGATCGTGGTTTACTGACTTACAAGTGAGCGCACTAAAACAGCTCATGAAGTAATTTCAAGTCTATATGACATCTTTTCGTACTTAGTTAAAATTTATGTTTTGGTTATGTTTTGAGCATAGTGGGCTGCTAACTAGGGATGGACCAGTCATTTTTGGATGTTACAGTTTTGTTATATAGCTTTAGAGTCAAATAGTAGGTTAGAAATCTGTGTTGAAGTAAGCAAGAAGTACTTGTCCTTTTATTCATTGTACTTGTACTTGTATAATTACTCTTATACTTTTTTCAGACTCCTCATATTATTTGAAGGTTTCACTCTGGCCTCAATGAATCTTGTTTTGTGCGTAAAAGTGTCCCCTTCATTTTCGCAGGACATGTTTGTGGCAGAGGTGATCAAGCAACTTGCATTTGGGGTCTCCTGCGGTTACAACTTTAGCAGTTAACAACCACAAATAATGGTTGTTTGATCAACATCATATTATTTTTAAGCTGAAGTATTTCCATGCTCCTGTTTTCGGAAGAAGCTCTTTTGTGTCTTTAACGTTTCCTAACATTATCCGCCTGGTACTACCACAAAATAATCACCTCTCAAACATTGTCTCGCATGAAACGTTTCGCTCCACTGCGTTCTGTGATGTCGCTGTGCTCTTTGTATGTGCACACACTGGTATTGCGGTATATGAAAAAAATATATTTAAAAAATCCGGTAATCGGTATGAAACGGTATACTGCCTAACCGTAGTCGTCAATATAATAGCTAATATTCTAGCCAACAGACTACTCAAGATACTAGCCAATAGATTCGCCAACTTACTAGCCAAAAGAATAGTCAAAATAACTCATGAAGTCTCATAAAAATCTGCTCATAATTACTGGGATGTGTGTATTATTTTATGTTTTGATTAATAAAGAAGGCGTTTAACAAAAAAAGGTTGTTCCTTGCATTTTCTCCTCACATTGCTTTTAGGATCAGGCTTTCCAACAAGCTAACACACTATCCAACAGATAAGCCAATGTACTACCAACCAGACTAACCTGTTGCAGTTAGGAATCTTAATGAAGTTACTATACCAGATTATTAATGTTGTAGAAGTAAACAGTACACATGGATGAAAATTTTTTTTAGATGCGTTAATCATCCATCAAAATAGATGGATAAATATACCATTTAGTCGACTATTCTGAAACTAGTGGTCATGGGAAATGTCTTTCTTTGAAATATGAATCCCAGGGCTGATTTCTCCTGCAGAGCTTAGGCTGTCTCTTGTGAGAGAAGGTTAAAGGTCCTTGTTTGTGTAAATGCGCTACATGTGTATTCACATTCTGTGTCATGAGGTCCAATGGCTGGAAACGACTAATATATCCTTTATGGTTTTTGCATTTGTTCAAAGCTGCATTTAATAAATACATTTAGCAATATTACATTTTATATTACAAAAATAATTAACACTTTTTGAACACTATATAGCGATATGCAAACATAGCATTCAAATCAGAAAGTAGGACATGACTGGGTCAATAAATTTTCCTGTTTGAGATTAAATTGTCTGAATGTGAAAAGGCGTAAGCGCATCTTGAGGATTTGTTTATGAGTTTAGGGGTTTGGGAATAATTATTTTTATGATAAACTATAATATGGAATCGTTATAACAAAGAATGTTTTCTCCAACCAGGGGTTTCTGAAAGACTGTCCCAGTGGACACTTAAACGTTGAGGAATTTAAGAAGATCTATGCCAACTTCTTCCCATATGGTGATGCCTCCAAGTTTGCTGAGCATGTCTTCCGCACATTTGACACCAACAACGACGGGACCATCGACTTCCGGGAGTTCATCATCGCCCTGAGCGTAACGTCGCGGGGGAAACTGGAGCAGAAACTGAAGTGGGCCTTCAGCATGTATGATCTGGATGGCAACGGGTACATCAGCCGTGAAGAAATGCTGGAGATTGTGCAGGTCAGAGGAAATCTGGGCTTTGGCTGTTTTAACTTAAAATTTAATAAATGATACGCTCTCTAAGTGTTTGAAGTAATGATTCCAATGTATTTATAACAAAGTGGTCAAATTTAGCAAATACTTATTTCCCTCTCCCTAGGTAAATTAATCCACCCTTCATTTATTGTTTTTGATGAGTGCTACTGAGGTCATAGACACTCCTTTGGGTAAGCAAGCCAGGAGCTAATGTTTTGGAGGAGGGCAATGATTTGGAGTTGAGGTGGAATGTGGAATGGAGCTGTAGTTGTTAATCTGCTTACCTTTAAAACTTGTTATGTCAAGTTTCCCCAAACAAAAAAATATAAAATCTACTTTTTTCTTAAGCAACTAAAATTATACTTATTCATATCACATAACAAAAACCTCAAAGAGCAAGAGTGAAACATTTGAAAATGTCATTTTTCCACCCTAATATTTGGGTTTCAACGGTTTAAAGCTGCTATATGCAATCCCTAAAATTCTGGCTTTATAAATAAGACTTTAAAGGTTAGCCATGACTCAAGAAATCCTGTTGTTTGTTTACTGGAGTGACTTTGTTCTCTCTGTGTCAGATGAAAAGAAATCTGTTTTATATCTGAAGAAGGGAAAGAGTCAAGAGTGCCTGAGAGCAAAAAGATGCGGTTTTAATTGATGTAGTGCAGCTCTTCTTGTCCCATCTGATACAAGTCTAATTAGCGGAGGAGCCTTAGTGTTTCACACTTCTGTCACTGCTGTTCAACTCATTGTTGCCTTCTTTGATGCTTTTCATCATCGTTAAGAGTGATCTACAAAAAGTAAAAAAAACTACAAAAAAAACACTAATCAGATTTCTGAAGCTACTTTCTGAAGGCGTGGGACTTTAAAATAACAATAATACCAAGCTATATTTTCTTTAGTTAAGAAAGAAATTTTATAATGCTTTTTACCTCTACACTTATTTTACACTTTTGGTGGTGGCCAGAAACTTTTACTCGTCTAAAAGAAAGTGTCTTGAGTGTGTTGAGTGGCTGAAACTCAAAGAGTTCATCAAAATTCTTTGCTTACATTCCCTAAACTCTCCCGCAGAGCTCAGCTGTGGAAAAATTGTACTCTCAAAGAACATTTTCAACGAACACAACAAATTAATTTTATTGGTCAAATGAACAGATTATCCATTTACACCCTGGATAAGTACACAAAATAAGTAGTTTTCAGCAAATATATTCTCAATATTACAAGATTTGCAGTTTGATTTCAAATTCAGTTCAAAACTGCATTTTATTGTTTTCACCCTGTTTTACATTTTACTCCATGATGCACTGTACTGTGCTTACTGATTTAAATCCTTGATTCAGGCTTTGCCATGCGCTAACACTGTAAAGAAATACTACAAAACTGGGTTGTACTGGACAAATCACACCATTTTTGTTCTCATTTGTATTTGGTGCCAATTAACCTTGCTGTTTGATAATTGGTTCTGTAAGACTGTGGCTTGAAAATGTTTGCATTATTTATTATCAGGAAATATTGGAAATGCCAAAGACATTGAATTAAAACATAACAGTTGAGATTTGCAATATATACAAGTTGTAACAGGAATCGGTTAAGTATAGAATAAAGTATAAAATAAAGACTCATGGAAAAAGGGCAACTATCATACAAAATCAGCTTTTGAAATGTGCTTGAGCATAAATGTGTGCGCAAACTGTGTTAACCCACTCATGTTAGAGTGATTTCATTGCCATTTTTATTTTCACTTCATTCCAATTTTTATACATTTAGTCAAAGAAAAAAATAGAACATTCATAGCTATTTTTATGATTAATCATTATAAGACGTAGAAAGTCACCATCCGATTATTCAAACAAACATTTCCACGTTAGGCATTAATACTTGTATTCGAAAACTCTAAATGTTTATTGAAACAATAAAATAAATGTAAGTGAAACACTGAATAATAAAATAGAACAGCATACTGCATAAATGTTTCACAAATCACTTCAATCAAAATGTAAAGAAGAAACAAATGGACCTTAAGATGAGATTTTAATTAGCAGTTTGTAACTTTGTGGCAAAAACTAGTACTGCAATCCCATAAATTATACTGTGGAGTGTAGCATCTGTGCTTGAGCATCTACTAAAAGGAGCTGCCATGGCAAGCTGGATAATAGCTAAATTTAGCTTCATCCACATGTTAATATGTAGTGTGTCATAATAGTGTGATCTAAACCTTTTCATGAATCTAGTTAGTATTTAGCTATTTAGTTGGAATCTTTATTGTCGAAAATCTTTAGAAACACATACTATCTTCAATTATAATAGCTTTCAAAAGTCAATAAGAAATTTCATGCAAGAGGCAATTATCTTTCTTTGAATGTGAATGACTAAGAGAAAATAGAGCATTTACTGTATTTGTCCAAAGACCTTTCACTGTTGTACCAGCTCAGGGGGATCCGGCATGAATAAATGCTACTGACTTCATGATTGGACGATAGTTCATGGATGGGGTTTAAATTGACAACAAAAGCATTACTCATGTGTACCCACTGACGTGTGAATATTCTGTCTGGACTAAGTAAAGAGCAGTTTAACAGGTAAAGAGCAGTGTATGCATGTATTACGTAGTTCATTGTATTTTATGGAGAATACAATGGGATTACGTCTCTGGAAGTGAATAAAAGTCACTTTTTCAGGAAGATTTCTCTATGTTAAGCAACGGCTATTTTGTAAACTCTCAAACGACACTATAGTAAAACTAGGAAGACTCCTGACCCCTGGTGGACATGTTACAACTCTGGAAGCATGGCAGCAATTAGTATGTGCTTATCATGCTCAGCTGGTATCAGGCCTTTTGTTGGCCAGCCTTGGCACGGCTTCATTCTGAGCGATACCCCCTCAACTAGAAGACCCAGCGGGGAGGATGGCAGAGGCCGGGAGGGCTGTCACTCATTTCTCTGTGGGATTAATGAGTTAAATTTAACCAGGATTTATCCCTGTGTGTGCAGAATGGTGGGATTATCTGCAAGCTTGTGGAGGTCACAGTTGGCTGGCACTCTGAGATTGCAGCGAGTTGCATATTTTATCGCGGTGGCTGATTTTAAAAGCTTAGCTGAGCGCACATCAGCAGTATGCTCAGCTGTGAATACTATTATCCCTCAAAAACACTACAAAATTGATTGGTTTAAACCAATGGGTCTTATTTCCTGGTTATGAGCTGAAAAGCCACTGTACCAACTGCTTGAGTTTGCCTTCAACTAACTAAATTGACAATGGTGAAAGCGGTTTCTGGGCAAATGCTCATGGAGCACTCTTTAGTCCCAATTTTAACAGCGAAGGACAGTTTTTCTTATACCAAAAGATGTTCTTTATAACCTGGTTCATGCTTCTTTGCTCCAACAGGCTATTTATAAGATGGTGTCATCAGTGATGAAAATGCCTGAGGACGAATCCACACCCGAGAAAAGGACAGATAAGATATTCAGACAAATGGACCTCAACAACGATGGTAACAAGTTCATGGCTTACTGAATTCATTTGCAACTGAGTTTTGAGTTGAGGTTCAAGTGACATTTTATTGTAAATAAGACGTAGCAAACCTTCTTGTTTTAAACACATCTGAGGCATTTTTTTTTAAACAATAAATCATTTTAAAAGTATTTTTTAACTACAATATAAGAGGACTCAAAAACTCCTACTTTTTTGCTTAAAATTAGTTGGATACAATGAATCTGGTAAATAAATGTTAATTATTTGTGTCACACATTGTGAATGTTATTTAAAATGTGGGTCCTGGGTAACACCTGATCTGCCACATTTTAAAACCTTTCTAAATTTAGTGTACATGAGAAGGGACAAACCACCACAAACATCACACACATCTGCATGAAATGTGTGTGTTACACCTGATTCAAACCAGACACAAGAAATGAAGTTTCCACATTTAGTCATTCATGACTAAAGTCTGAAAGGTGCCAGTTGAGTAATGTATATCTAATATGTCTTCGTCTCTTTCACCAGTCAATTTGATTCAGGAAATTCTCATTCTATTACAGTGCATAGTATAACTCAAAAGTTGCACATTGCTGGATGGCATTCGCTCTTACAGTATGTTCACACCAAGAATGGGTGCATACATGCAGAACATCCCTGGGTGAAAGCTAGAAAATCTCAGTTCACTCGCTTTCTCTGTGGCAAATATGAATGCTGAGAAAAAAGGAGACAAACCAAGAATTTTTGTTCACTTACACTAAGTGTGAGCTCCAGTCCGCACACATTATTCTCGGCTTGAGGTACATACACATGCATCATATTGCACTGATTATATGCAAAGCTGTGTGGTAGCCTTTAGAGTGAAATTGATGACAATGAATACTTGGTTTAGTGCAGTTTTGATGGGTTATATAAAGTCAGTACTTACAAATCATGCCTGTTTTCAAGGTCACTGTTACAAAGCAATGATGAAAACCTTTTTTGAGCCAGGATTTACCAAGCAAAGTTTAAATGAATAGTTATGTTTAGAGAAGCAGAACTCAGCTTATTAACATCTTTGTCCACACCTAGCAGCAATACTAGCATCCAATGAAGGGGTTAAAATAGAGAAAGAAATTTTGTATGTATTTCAGCTACAGTAAATCTAAATTTACTGCAACCCAAATTTGACTCTTCTTGGTCTGCTAATACTGTGTTCACTCACCTCTGTTTGTCCTCTCTTTCTAGGAAAGTTGTCTTTGGAAGAGTTCATAAAGGGTGCCAAAAGTGACCCATCCATTGTGCGACTACTGCAGTGCGACCCAAGCAGCGCCTCTCAGTTCTGAGCCAGTGCAGAGACCAGTCAATGCATGAAAGCTGTTCAATCTCATTTATCTTTAAGTTCCAGACAGAAGAGTTTTCATTTCAGTTATACTTTCCCTGTAAAGGACAGAACAAAGACAGCACCTGCCAAGACATCTTCTGTCTGCTGCTGGCCATCCGTCCTTGCGTATGCACAAGCTGGAGTTGCTGATGGGCAGAAATTAAGTTGAAGAATGGCTGATCGTGTCAGATTTTGGAAGGAATGTTCCTGTTTAGGGACCGAGCATGCGCTTCTGACCCTCTTGTGTTGAATATTTGTGCTTTGTTTCTCTTCCCTTTGGTTCTGTGAGTGCACAGCTCTACTTTTCTATGGATATTTATGTGTATATATGGTATAAATGCATATAGGAACATGTTAAGACTACAAGGAAGGCAGTTATATATGTCTTTGACTCACAAACATCTTCAGGCAGTATTATGTAGCTTCAGACAATATCGAGATGTTCATTTCCAGCTGATCCATTCGACTGATGGACTGAATGTTGGGGATTTCCCTGCTCTGCCGCTCATGATCTTTATTTTACAAAGAGAAGGCTGAAGATCCCATTCTTGAATTCTAGTGGTTTTATTTTATTGTAAATATGTGGTTTGCTTCATTTGTATTTTTAAATTTTAAAGGGTTTGTTTTACCAAAATTTTTTTTTTTGTTGCTGTTTCTCTCTCTCGACTTGACTTTTTTTGTTTAACACAAGAGAGGAAACCTACAAGAAGGCTTGAATCTGGGAACCATTGACTTTCATAGTATTTCCTTTTCCAATGAAAGTCGATATCTACCGACCATCCTCTTGTGTGTTCAGCAGAAAGAAAGAAAATTCTATTGAGAGTTCAATGTTGAGAAACTGTTCATTTTGGAGAGAACTGTCCCTTACGTTGAGGCTTTTCGATCCATTGTGGAATGTTGTTTGTTTTGCATCAGGCCATATATTTCACTGTGCTTGGAATGGAAGATTTGGTAGCACATATCTTTGGAAGCGGTTCTTCTATGCGTGTCTGGTGATGCGCCGGTTAATTGTGAACATGAGTGAAGGTTTGCATGTACTGGTGTGTGTTTGCATTGGTGTTAACTTTATAGTATTGCTTTGTGTAGCTGATATCTTTGTATGCAAGTTCGTTTTAAAACCCAATTCAAATCAGCATAACCTGCAGCTCAAAAGCCCTATTTTAAATTTCCATCAAACTCATAGACAGGAATGTATAAAGCTATATCCTATGACAATATCTCATCTTAAGAGGTAGTGGTTGGAAATGTAAAGCGATCACTAAGGGCTTATTTCCACTCTTGGAGGATCAGAGAACGCCACTGCTTTGAGGTTTCTGTTTGTTTTATTCAATGACTGACATTCCTTGACCTGAATTTTCCAGGTGCTCTTGCTTTATAAAAACCACTTTAACTCACTGCTCTCAGTACATGTAGCTCTCAGTGTTGCTTCCATATTTGTACCGAGATCATATTTGATGCTGCACCCTCTATGGCAACTTTTCTTCTATTATGTTGCATGAAAACCATCATGCGAGGATTTGATGATTGTCCCCTTTTGTTGATGATGAGAAATATACTTCTGTGTTTAGATGGTGGCTTCGGAGTGATCTTTGGTTGTTTGTGTGTGTACTGCAAACATAACGGTCAGCCTGAACACTGGATTGTGTAAAAGGTGCGTGTAATCAAATTCTAAACAATTTAGAGTATTTGTGGTCAATAAAACTTGAAGATTCTGAAATATAAAGGGAAAACTGAAACATAGAAATTGTTATATATAGCAGCTCTAAACCCAATACAATTTGTCTATCTTTATTTCTATATTTTTATAGTTACATTTCTCATCTATCCCAACAGAACTCTGTTCTTGAAAAATAGTCTTTTTTCTTGAGAGGCCACTCAACAAACACTTTTTGAAGATGTTCCTTTGATGTGTTAAAGAAGTGAAGGTTGTGAAGCTGCACAGAATTCAAAGCCTTAAACTATTCTACCTGTGAAATTTTGAGCCAAAGGGAATTTCACGAACATTAACACAATCTTTATTTTGGATACTCCTAAACAACTTTAAATTAATTTAACATTTCTAAAAGACATTAAATGAAAAGCGAAACTTAAATGAAAATACTCAACTCAATTCCTGCAGTTTTGTTCCAGGTCTCCTCGAACACATATGAACTTGTAGCGTTCAAACAAGCATCAAGGAGTTATAGCTGTTTCATAGAGATAAGATAAACAAAAAACACATGGGCTTTTACAGCTGTGCTGGTGGGTGGATGTGGCAATTTTAGTAGGGCACAAAAACTTGACCTCAATTAAAGCTGTTTTGGTCATATTTAAAGTCCCTGTTGTTTTATGCTGAACAAAAATACTTTAAACTAGTTTCTTTGTTGTGTATGGTCAAAATTCTAGCATGCAGATGACTGCTTCTAATCTACTATAAATACAATCCACAATTATACACATGTACCTAACATTTATTCAACATACTCAATGCACAAGTACAAAACAAAAACAACAACAATAATCACCCTACACAGATAAAACCAGTCACAAATCCTATAATTTGTAGCGTTAGATGATTATTTATATGGAAGGTGTATTTTATGAAGAGGTTTAAGATCCCAAAAAAGTTTGTATTCTTCATGTGTGCAAAATTAAAAGGTAAACTTGTCACGGGTTGAATTGCACGGGTGTATAAATGGTTGCTAGATTATATTTGAACACCCTTTGACCATACTTTAAACACATTATGTGGCCTGAGGTTATGAGATCCTTTATCCTTGACCCTTAAAAAAAAAAAAACTCAGATCCAGATACTGGAGCGTTCCAGTGCATCTCGGTTGAAGGGCGATGCTGCAGGCTGTTTGCTACTATGCCCGCTGAACATTGGGGGATATGGTCGAATGTGCAGCACCGGGGGTCTCACAGGTTGCTTCCATTCCCTGTCTCCTTGACAACCCCAGGATTGAGGTAAGTAACAGCTCTCGGTTGTTCTCGGGGGCTTCGTCTGAAAAATTACAATGGTTTACATTTTTGACTGCAGAGTGAGTCACTGCTTGCAAGACCCTTCCCTCATAACCCACAATTTAGACACAGACAGTGTCAGTTGTATCTATAGCTTCTATTTAGTAGTTATAAACATTTAAATAAAGTGACCATGTGTTTAAAAATTTTAACCGTCTATAGTTACAACTTGCCGGTGAATTTCTTACAGGTGTTACAGCTTAATTAGTGCCACCTGTGAGGGCTCAATTTTCTTTTGGACAAAGCTAGGCCACAGCTAAAATGTAGTAACGTTAATGTATAATATTTTAACAATTACTGGTAAGTATTTGAGCTATACATTACAAAACCAATGCTTCTTTACCGAATGGCATCCTAAGGCTCTTGTATAATGTGAAAAGTACAGATAAGATCAAATACCAGGAATGAATTTTAATAACTACTAGATCTGAGTAAAAAGACTAAACTTGACGGACTCCTTATTTCATTCCTCACTCTTTATTTATACTCTCGTCAGTTTTGTTAAGGCTTTTTATGGGTAAACGTAACTTTTTAGTTGGGTCAAATGAGTAGCAGTGACAGCAAATCACCAACTTTATTATTTGAGTGGAATTCCAAAATGTTAAGCAAACTTGAGTTCCATTGAGTCCTGTTTGAACCAACAATATCTTATAATAAATCAGCAAGAGATATTAAATTGGGATGTGATGTTAATGCGTTAGTGAAACATTTGTTTCAAAACTTTCAACACTGGCTCCCAGAAATCACCAGAGTCCCAATCGGTGCAATCTACTTTTTTATGGGTACGAAATAAGAAATAGTGTGTACAATAACATAGTATACATAAAAAAAGCATCCAAGCGAGTCCTGGATTTGTTCTTTTTCCAGTTCGATTTTGAAGTGTAGATTGATGAACATTCAATCGGCTGATATTACCCACAATCCTCTGTGCTCGAGCAGAATGGGTTTTGTCTAACAAACTAGCTCTCCCTGCAATATTACTTGTTATTTTTATTATTAGATCAATTGTTATAATGAACAAATGGGAAAGAAGGAGTTGAGTTCTTGCACACGTTGTGTGTAATGATGTGGCACAGCTACTTCCATCACAAGACACTTAAAAGTATATATTTTCTACTGAAAATGAGTATCCAATTTAAGGGTGCAGTATTCGGATTAGGAGGCAGCATATATCTTTACTGGATGATGGTGATGTACTCAAAAAAATTGCCATCCAGGACAAACTTAACTTAAAAAGGTAAGTGATGACTACGTCAGTAGTGCGTTAATGTGGGATAAAACCGTTGCCCTTGTGATCAGTTGGTCACATGACTGGTATGCATATGTGGGAACTCGAATTGTTTGTTGTCAAAAACATTTTCATTAAAAAAATTAACAGTGATGAGTGGAACCAGTTCTTTGAAAATAAAAAGTCTATACTAAAAGCTAAAAAAAAACTTTCATCTCTAGGAAAAATGTGTTATTACACAAAGTCATTATAAAATAAATGAGTGGGTAATATAAAACTCACAGGGTGAGTCCACCCACACTGAAGCACTGATTATTTTAAATAGTGTAAAACTACACTCTTACCAATTTGCCCTCATCTAGTGGATGTTGTTTGTGAAGACAGCAGGGCAGACTGAGGGAGCACATGCAGAGTTTTAACAAGCGGCATGAGAACATCACCTCCACTGCACTCATTAGTATCAGTGGGACCCACAGGACTACTGTGGTGCTCTGAGGACACAAACAGAACACTCTTATTTAATATTAGAAACATAATAAATGCTGGGTGTTTTGGGCAGGTTTGAGGTGGGTAAACATTTTAAATAAAAAAAGGTTACCTTATCCATAATTAATCCAAACCTGGTCCATAATTACCCAAATAACCAAGCATCTCGTGTATATTTTTGTATCACTTTCATTTGAGTCTAAATGTTTCATTTTGGTGGTTTATAGAGTTTTAACAGAGAGGTATAATATTTTTAATATTATTATTCATAATTGTGTAAATTTGCAGTAGTATTTTCTAATCAAGGTCGAACCAAATTAAACAGTTAGTTATTCGAAATGGCATACATATTTCATCAGATCAAGCAAACACCTCCTTACAAGGTCATGCGGCACCTACTAAATAATATGAATATCAGTAGCATAAATCTTTTTCAAACATACTTCATCACACATGTGAATATGTCACATGTTTGCCGTTAACGCAATTTTCAATGCCTCACCAGCTGGTAGTGTTTACCACAGTGCATCATGGGCTTTCAAAAGTGAGGACGTTTTGTCCACTAGAGATTCTCACTTTATGTAGAAAGCCATCCACGTTTTTTTCACATAATGCTGTATGTGAAACGTATGCCATACGTTTAACTTGGACGTACTGGTCAGCTTGCTTACTATTTTTGTATGCTTATCAGTACGCGAGTAAGTGGATTGAAACATGTCTACAGTGCCAAGATTATGACATCAAGTCATGATGGAAACAATAAAGTTTAGCAGAGCTATCAGATTTTATTAATATAGAAAATTAATTGTGTTAAAAGCTACTTAAGATCTTTGATAAAATATTTGAAATAAGCATGTATAAGATAATGTATTTCAGATATTGAATTGAATCTGCTAACATGAAACCACTCCACCCACTAATACATTTTATTTTTACATTCTCAAAATGACTGCTTTTTTAATATGAAAAAATGTTTTAATAAATCTCAGTGGATAAACACACGTATGGCTTACATACATTAAAGTGAACTAAACTATATATAACAAATGTCACTTTTTTTATTAAAAAGCCAATAATTAGCCCTAGATTTCATGTTTCCTCTATTGGGCCCAGTAAATAAAAGATGTTGTTTACTGAACAAGTTTTATTTCACTTGTTATTCTGGGTTAATTTCACAAATTATCATGGTGGATTCGGTTGTTTGGTATAAAGTGGTGCTTGGTCAGATGTGCTTGACTTCTTTTAGGCAATTGCTCTGAAAGGAGGCAATAGAACATCGCAATTAACATGTAAAAGTTTTTAACGAGGAAGAATTTGCCAAGAACACTTTAATGAGTAGAAATGATCAACGTGAACCAAATTAATTCCAATGTGCCTTCTATCTAGTCTAAAGAGGAGGATGAGAAAAGAAAGGGTTTTTCCAACTCTGCACCTTTAAGTTAATGAGCACTGTCTGATGAAAGATTATAAATGTATCATTTCCAGATAATTAAAATTTTTGAAGCATTGTAGCTCGTAACCCAGCTTGGAGCATTTAAAAAAAATCCCTACAAAATCAAATATCAATTTAAAGCTATGATGACACTTACAAAGATCCGTGTGGGGTCAAAAGGACAATCGTTGGCGATGGTTAAGTGACTCCTCCCATCACTGTACCCACAGTACGCAAGCAGCCTCTTTTCCCCTTGAACTATGGTTTTTATCAAGGACACAGTCAGACCGATGACAGAAGCTGCAGACACCAGAGCGGCTAGAGCACTCAACACCAGCAGCGACCAGGTCTACAATATACACAAATAGAGCTGGTTTAGCAGTATTACAAAAGATGAACACAGCTGCCCAAGTGTCAGGCTTTTCCCAGAGCACTTTGCTTAGAAGCGCAAGGGATTTGTAAATTAGAAGCGAAGGCAAATGAGAGCTCTCTGACATGCCGGTGATCAAACGCTTACAGCTTGACACAACACGAGTCCTGATGAATTAGAGAGGAAGCAGGTGCTTGCTACTGAATGACTGGAAAGAAAGAGAGCAAAAAGCATACCTGTCTAAGAAAACTGTCAGGGTGATTGAGTGAGAGAACAAACACATAAATCAACTGTTTCCAATCCCTGCTGTAACTATTTTCACTAGAAAGAAATAGTGTCAAAGTGTTTCACCTTGTATCAAATCCTTGCTGACCAAACGAGACCTAGTGAAGGTTTTCATTTCCAGTTTGAAATTGATATGAAATATACCTATCACTGGGATAATTGCAGTGTTCCAAGGATATCATACAATAGAGACGTTATTAACTTCCATTAATATAGTAACTATTTCTTTGAAACAAACTCCATAAAATCAACCCAATAGCTGGGTCTAGACAGAAGCTCACTACAATGTACAGGGTTCCCCAAATCCAGTCCTGGAGGGCCCCGGCCCCAACACATAGTAGTTGCAACCCTGATTGTTTTTTGGACTCTTATAGGGGAAATGTCTTGAGAGTTCATGGAGGAGTTTCCTGCCTTATGATTTGGATCATCAAATATCTTAAATTTTGTTCAGAGGATAAATAAAGTATTTATAGGTTTTGAGTGACATGGGGTAAGTGATTAATTACTACATTTTAATGTTTAGATGGATTATCCCTTTAAATCTGGAATGAGGACATCTTGAATCAATGGATTTTAATTCAAGTTGTTTAATCAAACAGTTCCAAACATATCCACCACATGAATACCCTTTGGATTAACAAAACAATCTGATCTACATTACTGTAATACTATGAAAAAATACTTACCAAAAGTCTGTTATTTCTGTTTTTGGATAAAACGATGGTAATTATCCCAATTACTGCACCCTAAACAAACAAAAGACTTTGTTTACATTTTGATGGCATACCTAAAATATTCCAATGATAATTTATCTAAACTTCAACAATTTTCAATTGATAATTTGAACAAAGAATACAGATATTCGTAATTAAATCAACATTAGTATAATGTTGCTTGCTAATCCATGTATATTCAGCATAAAGCACATTTGTGATATGCTCAGTGTAACTAAACCATGGTTTAGTTGGGTGCATGAAAAACTACTCAACAGATTCTTCTGGCTGATGAGGGCTAATTGCCCAATTTGAATGATCATGGCCTGGCTCACCAGCATGCCCGCTGCCAGGGCAATGACGTTGGAGATGGCGCTCTCCATAGCCTGCCCCCGCTGAAGGCTGAAGTGTCTCAGCACCACACCATGAACCAGAGCACCCAGCAGGAAATTGACATGCCCTACTAACACCATGCAGAGTCCCATCTTCATCAGCCCCTTCTGCTCCTCCAGACTCCCACAAAACAACCCTGAAGAGAGAGAGAGAGAGAGAGAGAGAGAGAGAGAGAGAGAAAGAGAGCGAGAGAGAGAGAGAGAGAGAGAGAGAGAGAGGAGAGAGAGAGAGAAAGAGAGAGAGAAGAGAGAGAAAGAGAGAGAGAAAAAGAGAGAGAAAGAGAGAGAGAAAAAGAGAGAGAAAGAGAGAGAGAGAGAGGAGAGAGAGAGAGAGATTTATTTATTAAGTATAATAAAAACATGAGCATAGTACCACACTGTAAATAAATCTAAAATCGCAAGACAAATGGTTTGTTCATTTTACAAAAATCAGTCCATTTTAATGATTACATGGATTCACATTTTTAAATTTGCATTTATTTCTGGGATAGTCTGCTGATTAAACAGGTGTCAGTATATCCCGAACACCTGCCGGCTATTGTGATTTTTTCAGTTAGATAGTGGAGAAGCATGTACTCCTTTACTATAAAGATGCCAAAATGACATGTTTCTCATCTTAAAATTGTCTGTGGTGATTAAGTAAACTTAAGTTTTGAAAAAACTTCAGGTCAGAATACAATTCAGTTAAATGTCATGGTATAGACAGTGAGTTTCTTTTTTTTTGGAGTGTACCAGTATAAGTTATGACAATTTTAGAAGTCAGCTGATTTAATAGTTTCTAATAATTCATGTGAACTAACATCTAATAACCAAGTAGAATTTTTAATATTTTTTTTGGGATGGTTATTACTGAAATATAAACACAAAAAAAATCATAATGTATTTTAGATTAAATGTGAAATAAATAAATACTACACATTCTTCCACTCAACAATGTAAACAGTAAGTATTCGCAGAGAGAAGACAACAGACATTTTTACACATGGCTGTGTTGACAAGCAATAAAAATCTGGTGCTGATGTGGTTGGGGAAGGACCGTGAAAGCTAAAAGAAAGATTAGACATAGAGAGGAAGAGTGTGGGTGGTCATCAATTCACAGCAAACATAAAGTTTCCTCTGATGTTCCGAGGACAGGGTTCGAGATGCCAACCCAGTTAATCATTGCACACTCTGTACACTTGGCACTCTAAACAACAGATAATGACTCTGGATGTTTGGGGATATGGAAAAAGTGGTGGTGATGGAGAAAAATAATAATTTGACATTTAAAAAGTTAATGGGACCTAAATTATATATTATTCAGTTTATTAAAATAATTTAATGAAGCAGAGTTGAATGTTACATGATATTATTGCAAGAAACTTCCTCAGTGCTGTTTTAAAGAATTACATCCTACAATATGCAATCTTGATTATAATCATGCCATGTTGATTATCATCTACAAAATAAGATCAATAACTGTGATGACAAATAAAACAGACTGTGTTCAATTTTAGCAGACAAAGACAAATACCTAAAACCACATAAAGTTACTTGATTAAGAAGTTTTCTCAACTCACCTGACTGTCCCATTTGAAAAGTTGTACAATTTAAGTCATGACGCATCTGAATGTAAATCCCCGGAGAGAGGATCAATATTGCTCCGCTCTGTCCTGATCTATGATTGTTTGGCTTCAGATATAAACAGTGAGCCCTGGAAGCAAGTTGGCCAGACTTTGAGACTTGGAGTGTATAATCATTAGTTCAATAGTTAAAAGTCAGTTTGCCTGTTTTAAATTAATGAGTAATCAACTTGCAAATTGAATATGCAAGAAACGAGAGTTTAGTGAAAGAAAAGGAAAGAAACAGTTGCCAGTAGCAGTTTTTTCTTGCTCTCTAAGGGTTGTCATTAGAACAAAAATATTTGCAAGGGAGAAACTAGCAGATTTATGAAAAAACGAAGCAAAACAAAACACACAAAAAAATTGTTCAATAGTAAAACTTGGTGTTATTATAAAAAAAACTTCTTAAGACACTTTTATCATTACTTTTATACCATCTCTCTGAAGCTAACCCATTTTTTTTCTTTTCTAAAGAGTTAGATGCAAATGGAAAATTAAATGAAACAATATTTATTCTCAACAACATAGCAGGAACAACAAATAAGAAATATTAGCACAAGAACGGTCAGGTTATACAGACCGTCAAACCTCGGATACAAAAATTAGTAAGACAGGTACTACATTTTCTCCCATTTTTAACATTTAACATGTCTCATGATACACTCAAACATGAAAATAAAATGAAAATGTTATTGTGTATGAAAACCATGTTAATGATTTGATTATATTTAAATTTGATATCAATATGTTTTTTGGAAGACTACATTTTTATTATAGGTTCAGCTGTAAACTCATTCTTAAGCTCAAATTTGAATATTGCATTGACCGTAGCATCCTCTGCCTGTTGCAGGGGGAACTTCAGGGCCATTTTTACACACATTAAGCGCATCAAAATTAATGGGGAATTTGATTTCTAAAATATTTGTAACATTCATTATATATATTAGCGTGTATAGAATTAGCTTCAAAGAGATTCAAAATATTTATAACAAAAAAAATCTACTTTTGTGTACAGTATTATGATTAGTATAATTTTAGTATTACATTTTGCACCGCCAGCTGAATGATGAGTAGCATCTACTACTTTCTACATATGCCAGAAACGTTAAGCTGAGTATTTATAAATGTTTTAATAAACATAAATGACATGAACAACTGTACTAACTTAACACAGACACTATTTAGACAAAACATATCATTTAACCATGTATTTGGTTGAAGGGGCCCTACTATGTAACCTGGACTTGTTTTTTTTATTTTAGCTTGTGTAAAATGTAGTTTTATATAGTAGTGATATAAAATGTTATTTTACATCCCAGTAATTTTAACCCATTCCAGTGTACAAACACAGCCGTAAACAAAGAGACCGTGAACACACACCCGGAGCAGTGGGCAGCGATGGCTGCGGTGCCCGGGGAGCAGTCAGGAAACTGGTGCCTTGCTCAAGGGCACCACAGCTGTGGTTGCTGGAGATGTTTCACCAGTGTTTCATCACTCATCACCTTGAACTCGGTGGATCTGGGAATCTAACTGCCACAATGTATTAAATGAGGTTTACTCTCTAGAATGAGTCATATCGAACATTTCATAAAACTAAGGAGATAAAAATATTCTGTTACATAAAAATAATACATGATCTTGCCCCTAACCGTTAAATTCTGCAACAACTTTAGTTATTTCAGTTAGAGGGTTTTAGCTTATATCCGAAATGTCCCTGACACAAATTCTGCTTTTAACCAGTGTGCAGAATTGATTAGTTTGCTGTTCTGTCACTTTAATTCTTATATGCAGTAATGATTTAAAAACCAAACACATCTTTTGGTATATATGGTAGCTTTACTATAGATTATCTTTTTTTGGTCAAGCAAAATGCAAATAAAAACCATGTGCAAAATACTTTTTATTGTTATTAAAATGCTTCCCATCTTTCTTAGGAGAAAAAAGTATCGTCTGGTACCAAGTACCTACTTCCTGCATCCACATGGGACTGATTGTCGCTGCGGGTGAGAGGTCATTCTCTGACTTCCACATAACCAGCTATTCTCTGCTGCGGCATCCCAGGACAATGTGACCCTCCGCGGATCACCTTCATTAACTGTCGAAGCGCAAGTGGGAACCGGAGGGCCGGAGTCACAGGCGGGCTCTGCAGCGAGCGCTCCCGTCTGCGGCGTCTCCTGCTCCGACTGTGATTTGAAGGCAGCGCGGGGAGGAAAGGTAACGTAGCTTTTGATGCTAGCGCCGCTGCAGATTCTCTAGCGGTCTATGCATCAAATCTGGGCTGCTCTAAAGGCATTTCACATCGCAGCGAACATGGTAGTCTGTTTAAAACAAGTTTCGTGACTTATTTTCACTGCGGTGCTTGACTTCGCGGGGTCTAGCATAAGTTTAACCCGTCTTCTGCTCATTAGGTTCGGCTGCAAGTGTGTAAACAATGGAAAAAAGAATGCATTCTTGTACAGTACGCTTTGCAAAGCACCGCGTGCCTAGTGGGGCTAGCTGCCAGCTAGCGCAAGCCTGGCACAAATTAAAGTCTTGATAGCTTTTGCCGAAGGGTTTTAATTAACACAGGCCTTTGTGTAGTTCACTATACGGTTACACCAGCACGACTGGCTTGTTCTTAGTGTTAATTGTGCTATTTTTGACAGCTCTGTTTCCCTGCGGAAGGTGGGCGACTCCTCGACCATGCGACAGTGGTGCCTTCCTGCTGTGGCTCCACGCGCAGAACCGCTCCCAACGGGCCGACTGTCACCTCCAACTCCAGGTAGGACAGCTCAACTAACAGCTGATGGTCTGTTCGAACACTATTATAAACCACTGCTGATGAAAATCATAACGCTGCTGTTTTTAACCGTTTATTGTGTAAACAAATCCTCTATTTTTTGTTGTTGATTTCCACAAATATTTAAAGGGGTCATGAAGTGACAAACTTACAAGGATATTTATTTTATTTTACATATACAAGCACATATGATCATAAAATGAAAAGCGAAGTTCTGGTGTTTGGCAGCTTTCTTTGGCTAAGACCCTCCCAGGATACCGTTTAATCGACATGTCTAACAACCAATTCCATTTCACTTCACATAACCATCCACAAAATGTCCGGACATGCAACAAGTTACCTTTGACTGCATGTCACAGTGCTTACACTGATGTCACCCATAGGTTTCTGGCAAAGTTAAGAGGCTCAAAGTGGGCCTAGCCTGTATTCGAAAATGCATCCACAGACTTAACATGGTTACAGTTAAGGCGTGTGATTAACTGAAGGATTACTTTGTATATCTTATACAAACGAATGTAGAAATAAATAACTCCCTCAGAGAGCTCATGAAGATAAAAACTAATTATCTGCCAGAGAAATGCGGATTGTTATCTCTGTGTTTATATGAGCCATAGAGTCGAGTGGGATAAAACACTCACACTATTTGTCCACAGAGATTAAAACCCCTGCACTTTTATCATACGTTTCGGCAAAATAAAGCTATATTCTCTTCGTGGGTTGTGGTCCCACATCCAAACACTTCCTGTTGACATGCAATCGACTGGAAGACCAATCAGAAGATGGGCTTTGAAAGAGTCTTGCTTCTGATTGGTTAGCTCATTGACTGAGTTCTTTTTTTTGTCCTGAAGATAGATAAACTAGCAGATGAAAAGAGAGAGTGGCACTATTGGAAACAATGGCGCGACATCTAAAAGAGGTTTAATTGAAACGAAACACATATAAGTTTACCACAACAGCTCATTCAATGTAGCTTACATCATGAAGATATAAAGCTCTTATTAAAGAGATTAAAGTTTAGCTTTCAGTGGAAATGGATTAAACTATAATAAACAAAAGCATGGTTCAATATGTTTCAATGAAGTTTTAGGAGTCTTGCAAATTAATTTTGAAAGTGAAATTGTAAATTTGAAAATAATTGGTAATGACAAGGTAAAATAGATAATTGCTCAATAAATTGTAATTGGGCTATTTTTACAGGTGATGCATACAATGAATTAGATAGTTTTTAAAAAGTTTTTTGTTCCATCTCTTTCTTTTGATTCAACTGTATCTTTCAGAAATTTCCAAAAAACACATAACTTTAGATCACAGCTGTAAGTATCTGGTCCACAGCTGTGTACTTCTGGATTATTAATGTTCCAGGATGAGCTAATTATGTATTTCCCCTCATTGTTTCTTTTCTGGCTAATCTTTGGTTAGAGTCTCTGTAAGTTTCTACATGTTGATGTTAACATAAAAGATAGGATGTAGAGAACATCTGTTTTGAAGTTAGAGCCAATTCATTTATCCAGCATTTTCACACAGTACTTGACAAACAAGTGTTAGTGGTAAACACTGAATGACGTCTACTACTTTTTGTGCTCTTTCTCCTGCTCTCCTCTTGATGATTAGCTGTGTGGGTGTGTTAAGCCATGCACCTATATTTTTATAATAGTTTGCCATGCATTGTTACCAAAACTGTTAAGTCATTTCTGAGATATTGGAATGGATTTATTTTACTCAAAGAAAGGATATTGTTCCTTTTAAAACCCACTAAACCCAAGTAATTATATCCTCTTTCAAACAATACTAATCCTTACCTAATCCAGAGATATTATATGAATATAATTGGATTTTCTCTTTTTACACTTTATCTTTAGATTTTGTACCATTTAACATATTTTAACATTTCTGCATTTGCACTTTCTTGAGTAAGCATAGATAAATCAGTTGGATCCCTGAACTTTGCTTTTGTTCTCCTTTCACTCCAGTCAAATAATGCTGCCAACTATTACCAATTTTAGATATACACACATATCTTTAAGGGCTAAACAATATTCAAGTGTGTGTTATGCAGTTTTTAAGTACAACCTAAAGACAAATAACCACCCAACATGCAGCAGAGTGCAAATATTATTTCTTGTATGCCAGATCTCCAGGATTGACATTTTGCTGATAAAATCTTATTTCAGAAATGTTACTTTATAAAGACTGAGCACTGTTCTGATTGTTTTGTTAGATTTTTTACCAAGAGACATTTTTAAGCTTATGCTTAATGGTAAATGCTTTAAGTAAGCAGACATCAGAATGTCTAAAATATGCTGGAATGCTTTACATCTTTAACCATAAAGTAATAATAATACTATATAATAACACTTTTATGTTATACTACCTTTCTCCAGACTTGAAGCAATTTTATATGGGTACAATAGCCAACAAAGTTAAAAAAATTAAAGCAGCATATGATAAGCAGTAATAAGTAAAATAAACAATAGCAAAACATGTGTCATGAGGGAAACTGATGCATGGAGAGAAAGAAAATCATTCATTGGAAAATCAGGTCTTGAAGAGTATGGATTTTAACTTGGACTCAAAGAACTGAATGGAGGCGCGTTCATGGGGTTGAAGGAGGAGAGGGTTTAAGAGAGAGTGCAGAGATGATGAATGCTTTACCATTACGAGACTAATGAGATGTAAGTGTGGTTTTTCTTTTTTCAATCATGAAGCTTACTTCACTCACAAAGCTCATAGAAATCATATAAACTCTGTTTTCAAAATAAACACCAAAAACTAAAGCAGTGCAAAAATCTCAATGTAATTTTATGAATAAAAACTCAGGAAGCCCATCTCTTTTTAATGTGAAATTATAAATGGAAAAGGGACTAGTTATTAAGACTGTGGTTTACGCAATAACTACTAAACCATGAGCGGGGCTACTGACATCTTGTATAATCGTTATCATTAATTGTATGGTTCTTTATCTGGAAGCTAATTGGTCAACCCTATGCTACACCCATCTTCAGCCATCTACACCCAGTTTCTGCAGTGTCTTAAAAGTCTCAAATTTAAAAGCTCAAATTATGAGCCTTAACAAGACTTACATTCACTGTGCTAGATCTTAAATAATTGTTCACAGGTCTTATTTTTCTGATTTTCATCTAAAGCTCATCTGATGCGTTTTTTTGTTGTTGTTGTTTGGGGTTGCCATGGGTAGAGAAAATGCACCTATATGCTAAAAATTATTGAGAGTTAGGGTTGCCATCGTCTAGATAAATGCTCAAAAACTTAAAACTCATGATTAGGGTTGCCAGAGTTTGAGAAAACGTTCTTAAGTCCTCAAAACATTTAGTGGTGTCAGTGTTTAAGAAAATGCTCATGAACACTCATAAATGCTTTACATTTTTAGTGATTGTTAGAGTTGTCAGATATTGACATGACTCAAAATAGTTAAAAAATGTAAATGTGATTGTAAGGGTTGCCAGATATTAAGAAAACGTCCATAAATGCTCAAAAGCATAAAAGTGATTGTGGGTGTTGCCAGAGATCGAGAATATGCTCATAAACATTAAATTTTGTAAAAGGCATGGTTAGGGTTACCAGAGTTCCTCTGTAAATGCTCAAAAACATAAAAGTGAGGGTTAGGGTTTCAAACAATGTATTTTAAGCATACAGTTTATTATGCAAAAAAAGTTTTGTATGTGTTTTTGATGTTATTATATAGGTCTTAAATTTGATTCTTAATGGTCTTAAACATCTTACATTTGAACTTATGAAACCTGCAAAAAACCTGTTCTCTATTTCGGTCTTTAAATACTTAATGTTTGAGAAGAATGCAGCATTGTTTCTTGAACAAACACATTTTCAGCATTCATTTCCTTTTTTATTTGATTATTATTATTGTTGTTTTGCACATCTTAAGTCTATTTTATCCTACAGATGACAGAATGGAGTGTTTTGAGGTGGAGCCCCGTTACACCATTGAACAGATCGACCTCTTGCAGCGTTTACGGCTCTCTGGGATGACCAAACCTCAAATCCTTCAAGCTCTCGAGTCTCTAGAGAGGCTTGACCCTGACCACCGTACTCCATACTGCAACAATCACTCATCCCCTCCCAGTGCCCCAACCCCAGCTGCCCCTGCTGCCCCCTCATCATCCTCCTCTTCCTCCTCCTCTCTTACCTCAGCCACTACGCAAACCCCTGTGATGGATGCTGCATTGTCGCCTAGTAACAGCTATGATGCCTCACCGCCACCCCTGTACGCTCCCAGTGGAGTTCAAAGGTTGTTCAGTTACGAGTTGGCAGAAGAAGAATGGGATCTGGAGGAGAAGGTGGAGGAATATATGAGGTATCTTTTCAGAGTGCACTAAATGAGCTGTTTCTGTGGGGAGAGAATTAACAGCTGATAATGATGGTGAATGTCCCTCAGCACCAGTGTAATTTTCATGTGCAGAAGATGTAGGCCAAGTTAATGATTGATTCATATAAACTTTTTAGTTGTTCTCTTGCAATACATTAGAGAAACAGATTCTCCACACCAACAACCTCAGTTCAGTTAACTGAGTTTTAATGTTTTAATCAGTTAAATGTTTTCTGAAGAAAAAAACAACAAGAAAACTAACTTCGATTTAAAAAGAGTTCCTTAAATGTATATTGTAAAGTGTTTTTATGTTCAGAAGTCAGTGCTAGCATTTTTCAGCTTTCAGTAAAGTAAAATCTTTCTTAAGAGTGATATTGAGAAAGCGATTCATCTTGGAGAGATAGAGTCTGCATAGAATCACCTGCAGCTGGTTGAGAAGGCTGCTGCACATATGCTGACCAGCAGTGATCACTGTGCCACATCACACCAGTCAGCTTCCCTTCATAGCTTCCGGTTCGTTTTAGAGTAGAGTTCAAATTTTAGTTTTAAATGAATAATAGGCAGGCTCCTGCATAACTAAGTGAACTTTCAAAACCGTACCTTATAAACTTGCCCCTGCTGTCAGCTGGCTAGTATGTTTTGAGCCCACGTTGCATTTAAATTGTTAAATTGTGGTATTGATTTTATCTTTCTTTGGAAAGGATGTTGGGCAAGCATCAAGGTTGCTGTTAAAGTTAAAGTCTAGTTACATTTTCATTTAGCTAATTGATTGAGAATTTGTTTAAAAATGTTGATTAGTTTTGCTAGAACTTTCCAATCTTAAAATTTTCTCAACTTGTGGTTACATCCATTTTATTTAGTCTTTAAAGTTTTACTTTTTTGATAGAATACTACAAGACAGCGTTTTACCAAAATGTTTTTTATAGTGATTGAGCACTGTTCTGATTGTTTTGTTAGATTTTTTTTTCCCAAGAGACATTTGTAAGCTTATGCTTAATGATAAATGCTTTAAGTAAGCAGACATCAGAATGTCTAAAATATGCTGGAATGCTTTACATCGTTAATCATGTAGTAATAATAATACTATATAAGAATAATTTTATGTATATACTGCCTTTCTCCAGACTTGTCAATTTTATATGGGTACAATAGCAAACAAAGTAAAAAAAATTAATCAATTTATTCAGTCTTTACAGTTTTACTTTTTTGATAGAACACTACAAGACAGCGTATTACCAAATCAGATTTTTAGGTGCCTTTTCAGACAGAACAAGATTATATCACTGATTTGTGATTGGCTGATTAAATATTTACTGAAGTCCCCAAGTGTATTGTGAAATGTAATGTTGAATGTACCGCATGCATACAGTAGTTCTAAATGCTAAATAGAACACTTCATTTAGAGTTTCATTTATTCTGTATGTGTGTTGACCTGATTACATTGTTTCTCTTAACTACAGGAGGGACAGTAACCTGGTGAAAGAGGAGATAAAGGCTTTTCTTAACAACAGAAGGATCTCGCAGGCTATAGTTGGCCAAGTTACAGGTGCAGTGTGCTGAATGCTTTATATCTTAAAAATTATAGACAAAAGTGGGCTACCGCTCGTCTTGTCCTGGTCAAGTTACATTTTTTTGCATGATGTAATCCTGACAGGAAGGAAGTCTTGAAGTCTTATATATCAGTTTTCTTTTGATCATTTGAAGTTGTTATTTTTTATATTTAAGAATGTTTAATTTAAATCACAGTATTTTTTAGGTAATAGTGTATTGATTTGTTCTACAGTGTCAAAAAGAATAAGTAGGAAGAAGTTCCAGACTCAATGCAGGAGAAATTTCCACATCACAATTTTGTTTGAAGTACTCTTGGCCCCAGCAAATGTTATGACGCAGAATAAAGTCTAGATTTTATTACATGACAGTTCCCTTGATATTTTATCTTACTGGATCTGTGCATTTGTTGCATTTTTGTCCTTTGCACAATAGTTGTATTTGCCTAAAGGCCCTCAAGGTTGGCAACTTTTAATTTCTAGATTGAGAAAACCACTTTTTTAAGTGGCTTATAGGTAAGGCTAAGTTGGGAGCTAGTGGGTTTGTTGCTGGTTTTGGGATTTTTTTTTCATTTTATATGACTCTGTACAGTATTGTATCTTTGATATAATGTAGCACTTAATGAATTTGAATACGTTGTACCAGAAATGTATTTCTAAAGTGACTGTGAAATGAGGGGAGAAAAATCTAGGCAGATGTGTTAATTGAGTTATTGGTTGTTGTTTTTTATACATTCAAGTGATTATTATATATTGTACCATACATGTGATGTAATCTAAACAATGATATGCTGTACTTGGGGGGTAAAGACACTTACTTTGAACCCTCCTAGGGCACTTACTGTAAGGAATTTGGTCTATCCGACTTCAGTGAAAAAGAAATACATTGAAATAATTGTTTGAGGTTAAGGGGTCATTAGTTCTTTTTGGAATCAAAATGAAAGAAATGAGCAGCTGATGTCCATGAGCTCAAGAATAATGTTTACGCTTACATTTTGTTTTTTAGCCTGATTTGCTACTTTTTGTTTAAACATATTTTAGACAGATTATAGCCTTAGTCCAGAGGCGAAGAGATTTAATCTACTGTACAGTCCAGTATATTTTATTAATCTTCGCAGTACCAGTTTTGGAACAAGCTATCTTACAACCCATTTAAACAACTGTTTATTTTACCACTGCAACAGCTAAAGAGAATAAACTTTATGTTGTGTATTATAAAAAAGTTTCTTGTTATAATTTTAAGCCAATTCTCCTATAATAGACTTAAGATTGCTTTGCATTTGTGTCGAACTGTTTTATATGTGTCTTGGATAGATAACACTCACCTATAGGAAAATTATCTACATGGTTGATGTTTTTCTGCAGGCATCAGCCAGAGCTATATTTCCCAATGGCTCTTGCAACAAGGTTTGGAAATGAGTGATTCTAAACGCAGGGCCTTCTATCGCTGGTACCTTCTGGAACGCAACAACCCAGGTGAGGTGTTCTTGACTGTCCAGGATATAATTCACCAAAAATAAGGGTCTGGATTAGACAAATTTGTTTGTGATTGGTTCGTTTTCAGCAATCTGCCCCTGATTAAGCTCTCCTGTTACTCGCAATACAGTTGTCCTTGAGGGCTTTATTTTGAAAGGTCAGATATTCCGTACAAACGCGCTGAATTAAAATTGGTGTCGTTAAATTAATGCTATTCTTGGCACTTTCAAGAGGTCTTAAGAAGCTAATAATGAAACGTACAGCCCTCCAGGAGCACTTCTGCCCTCCGTTTCTTAAGCTAGGCCCCCCTGTAGTTCTCAGTCCTGATCCTGGGTGTATCAGATGCTGGTTTTCATTTCTTCTTTCAACACCTGACCCTATTAACAATACATCGAGCATGAGGCTTTTATTTGATCTTTGGCATCAGAGATTTGAGCATGGCTCTAATAACCAGTCCTGCTTATTAACACTGCAAAATTTCCTCAAAGAGCACTACGCTAATATTTGTTCATGTTCATCAGCATTGATGGCAGATTTTCAGCACATCAAAAGGATTTTAGTTAACCTGGTGTTTTGATTACCCTCATGGGTTAAAGGGATGAGATGGAGTGAAAGCCAGCAAACTCAGGGGGCCAGGAGCAGGACTGAGTCTCCCTGGATCAGGCAGAGAGAACTGTTGATGCACCTCCTCCCCTGGTACTCTGCTCACCAATCACAGTCAGGTAACAGTTGTTCGGCAGGAATGACATTGCATTGGGAATTTAATAATCACTTCCTTTAAAGAGTTGTTTGGAGAAATATGTGTTGCATACACTTAATATATATTTTACAAAGAGTATTCACACTTCAAAACTTGGTCTCATTTTCTCACGGTTATGTCATGGAAGAGGTGCACAAAAAAAATCTCTAGGTGCACACTAAAATTCAAAATATCTGGGGAAAGTAACAGTGCTGCAATGCATGTTTAGGTTCAGAGGCCAACTCCAAAGTATTAAAACTTGATTTGTCATATTGGTCCATAGTTTAGAAAATTTGTTTCCAAAATTGTCATTTTGCAATTCCCAATGCTATTTCCAACAGGTGCCACACTATCCATGCGCTCTTTAGTTAAAGAAGAGCCTGACTGGAGGTTGTCTGGGAGCCCTGCAGATCGTCCGGCGGTTGGGCCTTTCAGACTGCGCAGAGGAAGTCGCTTCACCTGGAGGAAAGAGTGTCAGTCTATCATGGAGAGGTAGACCAAAAATTTTTTGTTAAAGGTGCTATATCATACCACTTTTAAAGATTTTTGTATTAAAAAGTTGACCCCTATAGACTATCACTGCATCCTTAATAACCTTCAAAACCCAGTATTTATCAAAAAGCATATCTTTAAGACATCCCCCCAAAAAAATTTTTTTTTTATCTTTTGTGCTACTTTTTCACTTGCTGGTCAGTCAGCACATACCGTCTTCATTGAGATGAGCTGCATTAGCGTTTCATCTGATTGGTAGGTGGGCAATGCTTCGGCCAATTGCTATTGTTAAGGTCATTGAGCTGCTTTGAGCTCCCATAAAAAGAAAATGTGATTACACAAATATGCTTGAACCAATTAACTAATCTGAATATGACTTGAGGAACAATACTAAAACTTGCAAAAAATGTTGGAAAATATGAGTTTACATGATTCGACACCTATATAGTGTAGTTTTAGACTTAAATCCATACTTTGCACAAATCTAAAAACGAGAATGCTTAGTTTCATTTTACACTGCTTGACCTCTTGGAGAACAACGCAAACAAAATTACCAAATATTGTACGGTTTATGACCTACAAGATAGATTTTTCAGTCGGTAACTAGTTATTGGACCGTAACTTGTATATTGGTCAACATATGCAAAGAAACATCTACGCTGATGAACCATATAAAATCATAGTCTGAGGAAAAAAATTCGAGTTTATTTAAAATGTAGTCAGCTGAGCAAAAATGAAACAGTTTTTAATAAATATTAACTCACTATGTTACTTATGAACTTACTATAAATTACTTGGTTTTTCCACTCTCTGTTTGCATTTCATGTCTAAACATATAAAGTCTACAAATCCTTCCACAACATTTTTAACGAATTGCGATTTATCACAATTTGTTTCAAGGACATTACAATTAATTAATAAAAAATTGTAAATCAATTTACAGCACAATTTTTTAATTAAATCCATGATTTAAGACACACTGACAGATAGATTTTTAAATATAATTTGTCATTTAATGCAATATATTTAATGCAGTATAACACAATAAATGCTTAATATATTCACATTCTTAATCTTGGGTCTTCTGAAAACACATTTTCAATATTGATGGTTGTAGTGAACGTGTATCCTTGATTTTGGAAAATTCCCCTACTTGCTCGACAAACTTAACATTGAACTTATGTTGAAGCCAACCAGACCAAGAGCTAGAAATTGTCAAGAGCTCTTGCCCTTAGAAGGAAATGTTCAAATATAAGAGTCAGATGTGAGCACCAGAGCTCACAGCTTCCCTTCATTCCTTCCCTCTGGCCAATAAAAAAACATTTTACTCAGGAAACCATGTATGTGTTATACAACGTACGTGTTATACAACGAATTGGTCTAAATATTAATCAATGAATTGCTTGTTTATAAGGCTTGTTCTGAGTCAGTGATTGTTTTCTCCTAGTTTCTTCATGGAGAACCAGTATCCTGATGAGGCCAGGAGAGAGGAAATTGCCAGTGCCTGTAATGCAGTCATTCAGAAGCCCGGTAAGCAACGATGCTTTCTGCTTGATTTGACGGATCTGCAAATTCAAAACTTTAGTAGCAGAAACTTTATTAATTCTCTCTCAAAAAAATTTCAGTCTATTCGATGCAGAATAGCCAAAGCTGATAATCAGCCTATGCAGATAACTAGACTTTTATGCTGTTACCTCACACTTTAAAAAGTGTTTAAATTTTCATCCTGGAAGAACTCCATAAGTTAATTATTAACATGTGGCCTTGATCCTAGAAAATACTGAAAGACCTGCTATCAATAGCTCAACAGCAACTTCTGAATATTATAAACTCATCCTTATAAATTTATAATGTTTAAAAAATGTTTCAATTAGGATATATTACTAAACAGCTCAAAGGAAATCGTTAATCAAGAAAACGCATATGGATCTCACGCCGTTATCCAGCGACAGGCCAATCTTCAACTTTTGGTTTCTGTCAAAAATAGTTTTTAAAATAATAATAATTAAAAGTTGTACATAAAATCTGTAATAGCTCAGCTTACCTTCTTCTTACAGAAGAACAACTTCTATGAAGTCTATCTTTTCAATTTTTTTAATGTTTAATGATCTGTTACTTGAATGTGATCAAATTTCTGTTCAAAATATGCTTACAAACTGTTGAAACAACAATACTTGTATGTTTTGTAATGAACTTATTTAATCTAACCTCTTATTGTTGTACATTCACCATAGAACTGATTTAAATTGTTTTCCTCCCATAACAAAAGGAAAAACATGAAAATAAGCTAATTGAATGCTGTATATTGCCCACACATTAGACCTGGTTATGCTAAACTATAACAAGTTAATGATTACAAAGCTCTGATTTTAAAAGGAACTCTATTAACCCTAATTTTACCGTATAATGCAATTCATTTTTCCCCTTGAAATGTGCCAATATAAATACTTCTTGATAGATTGAATTGCAATCAAAATTGGAGTTGCTCAGATTCAAAGCAGTTATTAGATCAACACATTCCAACACATTCATAGTTGATTGAATTCAATTGATTGAAAGAATTCAATGGTGATTTTCTTCAATTGTTGGTTCAGGATGTAAACTGTCTGAGTTTGAACGAGTGACCGCTCTTAAAGTCTACAACTGGTTTGCCAATCGGAGGAAGGAGATGAAAAGACGAGCCAATATAGGTATGCTTTGTATGGAAGATACTTTTAAGGGAATTTCCTTTTAAAGTTGCATTTCATTTATAATTGTAATAATAATAATAATGCATTCTATTTGCTGGAGTCTTTCAAGCCACTCAAGATATGTTGAGAATCGGATCTGAGGGTGATTGAGTGACAGTGGACGGAGGAAGTCTTTAAGAAATGAAGTTGTAGTGCCATTGAGAGCTTTGTTTTTAATACTGTAAAAGGCTATTAAATGGCTTAATGCATTTATTACAAAAAGTTAATAACAGACACAAAGTTTTGTCCCTAGATTGAATCTAACGTATGGAAACATAACTAAAACTTTATTACTTTACATCAGGGAGGAATATATTCCAGGGCTTCAACAGTCTGCTTCAGTGAGGGATTACAAAATAGTTTAGTCATGTGTATCCCTTAATTTTAAATACTTTGGAAATTTTGTTTTTAAATAAGTAAATGAAAATATGTATATATGTATTAGGGTTTGGTGGTTAAAAAAGAGGTATGAGCTCATGTGATTCTGATGCTGAAAAAAATCTAGAAAAGAAATTAAATATATAATTGCTGGAGGAACTTGACCGCCTTAGAACTAGTTTCCTGTATTGCTATTGTTTATGCAAATTCTACAGTATTGTCAGCAAATAAGATGTATATTTAGTGATTGATAAGTTACTAAAAGACATCTAGAGTTTTCATGAACAATCATTGATTTAGTATTTTTTTTAAGTTGGACAGAACAAATGACATTGGCCAACAAATGCATGAGTCTGTATTTATAGATTTAATTTAATATACAGATCTCAGTGTAAAAAAAATGCTGTGCTCATTTTCTGGGATTCTGGGATAGTCTGCTGGTCAAACAGGTGCTAATATATCCTCAACACTTGCTGGCTATCATTATCTTTTCAGTGGAGAAGGTAAAGCTTGTGATTGTTTACTAAAATGACATATTTCTGTCTAAATAATGTGTGTGTTGGGCTATGTACCTATGTCAGTGTTTTAAATCTTTAATTCGATTTTTATTGTACCAATATACAATACAGAAATAGTCATTAAATGAACAAATACTCTGTAAATATATGGGCAGTTTTTACAACCTATGATTACAACCACAAAGTTTATTATTACAGTTTTAAACCACCTTTCACAACCCTCTCTTAAACTCTGGGAAGCAGATAAAACATTTATAAGATTGCTTTTCCACTGCAAACCTCACAAGGTGCAAATCCACATTATTCTTTGATGGCCTATGTTAATGTCACCAACAAAGATCTTAACAGACATTAACATGACAGCTAACAGACATTAACAACATTAACACAGCGGAATTAAAAGCAGAATTAATTCCTTGTCTTAGAAAAACTGAACACGATCACTTTCCTCTAGAGGCTGCCATATTAGAGAGCCATGGAATCGAGGTGCCAAGTCCCAGCTGTCACTCCAACAGTGAAGAGGTGGAAATCCAGGAGTTTGGAGAGGTAAAATACTCTCTTTTATTAGAAGACTTCAATCCTCTTACTCACTTGATTGCAATGCTTATATTTCTAGGAAGAAGTCCCCCAGAGAAAAGAGATGGCGCAGGAAAGTGTTATGCTAGCTCCTGTGGAGATGGATTCTCTCCCCAGCTTGGAACGAAAGATTGATGAGACCAAAAGGGAGGCCACTATTGATGAATAACCAATGAGGCAATATGTGTTCCAAAGTGGCCACGCCTGTCTATTTGCTGCCTCTAGTGGTAGAGAGGCAACTCAACGTATCTAAAGTAATCATGCTTGTAGTATCAGCAATATTTACTCTATTAAGTATATTCTGCATTCCGAAAAGTAACATTTCCCACATAGAGGGAAACATGCATACAAGACAAAATGGTTTAGTTTTCATCAGGTTATAACTGGTCAGAGAATGGACTTGGTCGGTGTTGTCCTTGCTAGGGGTTTGGCCTGGAGGGGGGGTCAGCTTTAAGAAAACTAACGATTGTTTTTAACTACATATTCAATGATTTTACCCTATTATGATTTTGAAAGAGTCATTATTTGGGATGTTTTTGGGAGCTGCACAATTCTAATTAAGCAACATCACCTAATTACAGCAACCATATATCTGACATGTGTTCTACAGATTTGTTCTATAGAGTAAACTCCACACAGAGAACACAAGAGAAACTCTTACCATGCTACTCACTGGTTGGGATCGAAAGTGAGATGCTGGTCCAAATACTCTGGGAACTGATCCATCCTGAATCTAGCATTTTTGCGAATCTAGCATTGTACAATTATAGAATTTAGTATCAGAAAACGCCTGGAACAAAAAAAAAGCATCTGTTTAATAACGTCCTGCTGGGGTGCAGAGGGACTTCTGAATGGCACTAGTGCTGGGATGCTGGGAGGGTATAGTATAGTATGATACATTAGCTAGCATCTTCTTCAGCTACAATATCTTTACAAACAAAGCACTTTCACATTTACAACTCTAATTCCGTGTGACTCAAACCTATGTCATTTTCAAAAATCCGTAAAAGCAGTGTTTCAATTTCAAGCATTAAAACCTGTAAGAGGTCAGTTTGTCTCTTCAGTTTGGGTGGAGTCCTCTGTGTGGGGAAATATTTTTTAGTTTAGCTCGGAGAAGCAGAAAAAGTTCAAAAGAAAAAAGAATGTATTGAATGAAATGTTTTGTATGTGATCGTAACCCCTCATCACAAACTGATTTTTCTCAGCTTTTCCAAAAGTTGCAAACATGCCATGTAACTTCGCTCATCTGTCACCCTGCTTCTGTTTTAGTTACCTACAAAAGGAAAGGGGTACAGAAGAGAAGCTTTTGTTTGCAGCATTTAAACCACCATCATGGTTTATCATGAATTATTCACTAAATACAAACAGGTATATGTGTAGGGTTTTTTATTTATTATTATTAGTATCAAGAAATTGAGAATAATATAAATCCTATGCCAAACAATCATGGGTATTTTAAAACCTTTTTTCTGAACTTTTCATAAACATGTACTTGAAAATATCAAGTACAAGGTTGTTGTGTAGACATATTTACCATCTAATTAGCCTACATGACTTGTGTACAGTGCCCTTTGACCTGCAGTGCCATGAACACTAATGTCAATGGGGTAAAATACATTTTAGTCATAAAAAAATATAAATGTCAAAATTTCTCTTTCCACACTTTCAGTCCCAGTAGTTGCATTTAATTTTAAAACAAAGATTTTTGCTGGAGAAGCGTTTAATTGATGATGTCAAAAAAAAGTTTTTTTGTAAATATGTCTAAGAGAAAGATACATTTTCATCGATTTATTTAGGAAAACAGCTGCCTAAACAACGCATTTAAATAATAATGATCAAATCAAGGGTGAATTGTGTTTTAAGCTCTGCAATTGAAGCTGAAGTGTTTATTGCATGTACAAAGAAAGATACATAACAGAAATAATCTGTAAAAAAAACGAAAACTGTGATCTAGGATTTTTTTTTAATGTGCCATCATTTCTCTTTAAAAGATGTGACTGGATAAACAAGCAGCGGGTTGTTTTCGTGTTCAATTTTTTTTTTTTCATTGCTAACTTCTAACAGTTTAAAAGATTACCGATTGTTTATGTTGAAGTTGCTAGTTATGCCGACCAAGTCCATAGCTTTTGAAGAACCTCACTTTGTGGATAACCTGCAGGACAGGTGAACGAAAGGGTGAACTGAAGCCAGTTTGAAGGGAAGGTTAGAAGAACAGAAGTATGTTTGTGGTATGGGACAGATACACCCTAAAAGATGTAAGAACTCAGGTAGAACTAAGCTGAACGTCATGAAAAGTTTCTTAAAGTAAACCGGTAAAAATGGTTCATCTCATCAAGCAAACTAGACTTTGTAAATATGTTATTATTTTGTCCTTTTTTTCAAATATGGTCTGAAAGTAATATTCAGATTGTCATAACTTTGTTTTTGTAAACACAACAATTATAAGCTTTTTGTATCAGGCACTTAAGCTAAACTGACTAATGTGGGGGTGTAAAATGCTTCTCAAGTGTCCCCTTACTTGTTTTTTGCTGTAAGCATCTTGTACTATTATAACCTATGATGATATGTAAAACTATAAGTGTGTATATATATATATATATATATATATATATATATATATATATATATACATATCAGCATCTAATGCAACAATCAGCTTTTCAATGGATTTCTGACGGTTTGATCTTTCTGTGTCTTAACACAAGCCAAAGCTTGGTCAAATGGACTCAACAGTTCGAAGGCTTTACGCTGCACTGTAAGACTCTTCAGGCCTGTCAGCTCTGCTGGTATAAAATGCTACAGAGTGACATACCTCTGTTACTTACAAACAATAAATACAATCAAAAAGAGGCAATAATTGTGTTAAGTTTGAATTCATTGTGTTTGGTTTCTGTGGTTAAATCGGTGTCATGTGTAAATTAAGAAATGTACGCTTTCAAGATGAAGTGGGTAGCTGTCCGTGGTGCTGCAGGTGAGTGAAAATAGTTAACCGCGTTTAAAGGTGCAGCGTGTACAGTTAGGCAAACTGGTTTTCCATGACATAAAAAAGACTTTTAGACTCTAGACTAGAGGGTTTTGGCTCTAGGCATTCTAAATTAGGTGAAAGACAAAAATTATACAAATAATACTTTTTTGACTCAAAGATTTGAAGTCGCCAATAAGGCCAAACTTAAAATCTAAACATAAACATTACTTCAAGGCTGTAAATTAGAATGTGTTATATGTTAATACATGTGTTAAAGTGCTTAAGTGCTACACCTTTAATGCAAACGTTATACCTTTTTCTAATTTAGAAAATGAAGAACATAAGTTTAAACACTTTTTAGGTTAATAGTTAAATGGATAACATTTTTTTGCCTAGGACTGATATCTTGAATATTCTCCTATTATAAGTTCCTATTAATGAATATGAACTAATCAATTTTTTTATTACCGGGAGCCGGCACTGGGTTCTTCTGCAAAAAAGCTGTAAAACTTGCTTTTTTTCTATTTTTTTCTGGAAGTAATTTGGATAATATTTGCAGCACAGAAACAGTATGAACATACAGTACTAGATATTCTATGAGAATGTAGCACGAGTTAAACAAACCTCTTAAGTCAAAGGATAAAATCAATGTATTATCAATTCAGAAATGATTTGTTGACTCTGAAAGGAGAAAAGAACATGAACTTTCCATGATAAATTCCTAGAAAGAAGAATTCAAAAGAAATGGACGTTATCTGAAGCCGCTCCCCGTGGGAAAGCTGGCTCATGCCTGAGGTGCCCCGTACTGGAAGCTGTGGTTGCTGCTGTAGCTCTGACCAAAAGAACTGAGCTGTACTGCCAAATGAAGGGAGCCATTCTAAACATCCACTAAAATAAACACGCACTGCTCACACGCAAGTCTCGCTGCACAATATCAACTACTCAATTCACATGAAAATATTCTCATGTTTCACTGTCACCAGTCTCACAAAAATAGAGTCCACTGTTGTGCCGAAGTTAACTAACTTCTTTTTACCTCATTTAAAAACACAATTGGTCATTAGTCAAAAGTACACCCTAAAATCTAGTGTTACATCGCTGCTTCGAATGTATTAGGTCCTATTCTAAATAGAGTTAAAATGACATGAAGTCCTTCACCTTGAACCATTAAAGGTTAAGTTAAACTCTTGTGTTTTGTAATTTGTGAAGAAGAAAATAATTGTGTTTTTGTTGTTTTTTGTTGTTGTGATGAAATACAAATGTTTATTGCAAAGAAACAATGGTTTAGATGATAACCTCATTGATAATCTAACTCAGATTGAGTTTTGTTGTTTTTACTCTATTCAGAGTGAATTTGATCCTACTCTGGGTAAAGTTTATTCTATTCTCAGGATTTTACTGCGTAATAAAAATAACCCTAAGTTTGGCTGAGTTTTAATTTATCCTTTATGGTTCAAGACTTGAATTGACTTGTAATAATTGTAGCATTATATTGTTATTTTTAATGTCATTATTGGTTTGTCCACATGGAGATATTTTCAATGTAAAAATGTGGAGAAATTAAAGCTTAGTTAAAAGAGCAGCTTTTCATCTAATCTGTTACATCATCAGAGATTCTTTAGAGGACAGAAATTAGTAGCTTTATGTAATGCCTGCTGGGTATAAGTGTGAAATAAACCATTTCAATGTCTTTAGATCCTTCTCTTTGAGAAGAGATCAGCCTATCTGGGTTCTTATAGTAAGTGTGAGGATATGTGCATTTCCACAGCGTTCCCACCGTACCACATTGTTCTCATTGCTGCCTCAAGAGACAGAGGCTTAAAGCAGAACCTAGATTTTACGACTCCCAGAGGGGGCCTTAAAGATAGTCTGTAAGGTTTATAAGTACACATTTAGCCTTTTCCAGCTGACTCAAGGATGTCCTACAGAGTTCTAAATGATAAATGGATCTCAGCACAGTTTGCTGTCTGTTAGTTTTTCTCAACTTTCTCAAAAACTGAAATGGATGAAAGATGGTAATTAGCAAAAATTGCTGGGTGCATTTCAGGTTGATGATCTTTATGATTGAAATACAAAGTTCCAATTGTTTTAACGGTGGTATCAGACAGAGGAGACGTGTTTCATGGAAATGTAAATCTGGTTGTGAATGATGAAATAATAATAATTAGTATGGATAATGAGTATTTGAAAGTTTTGAACAATGAAAGACCTCGAGAAGGCATTCTGAAGATAAAATCTACAAATAAACCTAGAATCAGCAAGCCACTTAAGATAATAATATAAAATCTGGTCTGCTATGGCTAATGAAAGAAGCCTCTGAAAACATGATACTTGTGTAGATTCATTGTGACAATGTAAGATCTCCATAAGAGAGTTGTATCTTGAGATGGGAATTTCTAACAGGAAATAGATGTATATAACAGTACAAGAGATGAGCATGGCATCCATGTACTAGTTCTGATGTACCTTTTGAAGTAAGGCCTATAAAAATGTTATGCTGTAACTGTAATAATGCACAATTGTAGTGTTTGTTTTTAACTTTAGCGTTTTACATAAAATAATGTTAATCTGCATAGAGTTTTTTTATTTAAAAAAAAAAAAAGGAAATTCAAACTCAGAAACCATAACAAAACTTAAAGGACTCACAGGGAAAATAATGACCTACAGTTATCATGAAAATTCTAAAACATGATTAGTTCCACTGTACCTGAATGTCTCATTACTTTTTAATAGCATGAAACAAAGAAATACATTTATTCATTATGTTTATTTGAAAGTTGAATCTTCTTTTAGTTATTTACCTAGGGCTGCCATCTACTGGAAGATTTATCAATATGGTATAAAGCAGGGGTGCAATGTTGGCCCTGGAGGGCTGCTGCCTTACAAGATTTAATTTCAACCCAGGCTAGTACACATAATAATCTGGCTTCAAACAAGCAAAGAGTCTAAATCTGCACAGAGTCTTCACCTCCAGAACCAATTTTGGACACTTCTGCGAAAAAGTCTTTTGAATAAGGCACATTTATTTCTATATTATCTCACAGTTCTCACCTCTCAAATAGTTGATTTATATGTTAATGTATAAATGACAGAGTACACTTCATACAAAAGAATCAGCGCTTAAGAAATCGAATATTTATGTATTCTAAATTCCAAACTTAAATCACTGATTATTTGTCATTCATTCCTTTACCTTTGTCCAGACTCTCCAAGCATCACTTTTATTGGCATTGTTTTCTGCTTTTGGATGCTGCAACACTTTCAGTCCTACAATTAATGGGTCTAGTTTTAGATGAATCAATGATACATTTAAAGTGTCCATGATGCATAGTACTAGTGGTCATAAATAGGTCCGACAGTAATAAATTCCTTTCAGACTCCTGTGTACTCTGAATGCTTGATTCAGAAAGCCCCGATCTCTGTCCCCCAGGCCCGAGCGGACCTACCGGAGGAACCCAAAGGCCTGCGACCTCCTGCCAGAGCTCCTGGAGGGACGAATGGTCTGAAGGAAACCTGCGCAGGAGATGAGCAGGAGGAAGATGAGGAAGATGATGAGACTGTTGCTCTTTCTGGTGACTGCTCTTGAAGTCTGTGAGGGAGAACGTGGAGAGAGGGCAACTGACGCACAGGGCCCAAAATAGCACTCTGGGTGTTTAAAGACCCCACTCGTAACCCTGGAGAACAATATCCCAGCAGAGTCGCTGTGCCGTGGGGTGCTAGATCCCTACGGGTGTTTGGGTGAAATTGGGTTGACACTGCAGTGGACAGTGGAGGAAGTGAAGACCAGGGCCAGGGGGGAAAGGACAGAGAGGGAGGGCTCTGGGAATGTGAATCTAACTCATTGGCGCAGTGGTTGAGATGAGACACCAGACGTGCTCCGATTGGGTCTGTAGATTCAATCCCCTCCAGAGAGCTGAGGTATCGCACCACCTCCCCAACACACTCTCGAAAACCTAGAGTTCTGTAGTCTACTGCCAGGGCACGAGCATCGAAGCAGCCTATGAGAGAGAGGGAGACAGTATGAGAGACAGGGATACAGAGCGAGATAGAGGAGACACCAAGTAAAAGAGGAAGAGACACACACGCAAGAAGAGAGAGGGAGGGAGAATGAAAAAGAGCTGAATGGAGAGAGCATTGCACTAATTTGCTGTCTCAAACTAAAATTTGCAGAGGGAAAATGCATTTCATTGTCAGCTTAGTATCTTTAATTTTTCTGGGGTCGCTGCAGAGGAATGAACAACCCTTTCATCTAGCTTATGTTTTAAACAGCGGATGCCCTTTCAGCCGCAACCCACCACCGGGAAACATCAACACACATACTCTATGGACAATTATGTTTACCCCATTTTTTTGTACAGTATGTCTTTGGACTTGTGGGGAAAACCCAAGCAATCAAAGGGAGAACATGCCAACTGAACCGGTGACCTTCTTGCTGTGAGAAGAACGTGTTACCCACTGCGCCATCGTGGACGCCTCCGGGGGTAAAATGATTTAAATCAAAATCTTGTTGAAGGGCACAACCCCCTATAAACCCTAATGGGTTAACAGATTTACCTTTTGAACAACATATGAAAAGCACAATTTATTTTTGCTCAACGGAATAGTTGTGCTCACTGATGAAGATACAGTAGGTTCTAAGATGCATAGTAAACACATTACTTTACTGTACTACATGATGTTTGACTTACAATAAAAAACTTTCAAATATATTTTTTATCATTTTGTTGTTTCATACTGAATTATTCTTTAGCCACGTCAGATTTTCAAATTATTTTCAAATAATCTCAGCGTCATTATGTTTTAGTTTTTTAGTTCGTCGGGGGCAGGATAAAGATTGAGCGCAGCCCACCACTGTGAGATCCCTGATCTTAGGAGTTCCTTTTTACGTTACAAAATGGGTTACAAAAAGGGTAGACTATGTGATATTTTAGTACGAACAGGCACATTTAGATTTAAGCTGTATGTTTTACCAGCCAAATATTTGTACTCTTTTTATTAAGTTTAAAAAAAATCATTTAATTTAAACTAAAATAAAACAAGAGGTCCCCTTCGCAGTTTCATATATTTTATATTTAGGGATCATTTTTTTCCTCCAATGGAAAATAAAATAGCAGACTTGCTATTTAAATTGGGTGAAAGTTGTGTGATAATGTAAAAATATAATATTTATAACCACGGGTGCTCAGGTATCTTCTGCAATCCAGCGTTTTTCTAGATAAAGTTTCTGGTGTACTGAAAGCTACCATTTCTCTCAGTGAATGGAACGATGAGTTGCTGTCCTTGCTATCCTGATGGCAATGTTGATCTGCTGCGGTCTGCCTTTCATCCAAAAGAGAGTCAAATGATACTGAACGGATTACATGGACATAGAGATATTTTTCTAAAAGCACAGGATAGTTTGCAATCTCAAAAAAAGAGTTATTGTGTTTGCATCACGAAGAGAAATATATGTCATCTACAACTCTACACTTGCCAATAGAATAACTGGGCACACAAAGAGTTTAACAACAGCTGTGTTGATCAGTAAAACAGAACCTTTACCTTTGCTACTTATGGATTGTAGCAGTTTCAGATGATCCACTGTCATCTGAAGAATCTCAGCCTTCTCAAGCTTAGAGGAACCCTGTGCAGGAGCAGAGACAACGCTGGTTTTGGTTTTTCATTTTTTGAGAATTTTTTCAGAACTGATGGGATCCTACCTGCTTCTCAAATGCACTGGGAACAAGTCTTCTGAGCTCAGACAGACTGTGATTGATTCTGTCTCTGCGTCTCTTCTCAATTATCTGTGGAATCCATAATCAATTCATTGACAGAAAAGGGATTTGAAGTGGAAAGCATTTTCTAACTGCATTATTTTTGCGGGCGAGCCTTCTTAAGATCAGATTTTGGGAGAAAATAACAAGTCAGTTACATAAAGCACAAATCAAAGTCAGACATGGAGGCTTAAAGAGTAAAAATGCTGGCTGCTGCAGACTTTTGAAACTAACAAGCATTCTAATATGAACCAAGGCTGCATATGAATTATACATTTGGTCTGTTCATGAAGAAGCAAAGAAAAACCAGAGCTAGATTGACGTAAGCTCACCCCTCTTCTCTTCTTGCGAGCCAAGATCTGTGAGGTACTGCCTGGAGACATGGAGCCAGTGACAGGGCTGAGAGAGAGAGAGAGAGAGAGAGAGAAAGAGAGAGAGAGAGGGGACAGATTAAAGCTTTGATGTCAATGCATACTGTTGTCATTACTGTGCTTAATACAATGCAGAAAGGCTGTTGCTCATCATCAAACCCAATCTAATTTGTCTTGAGGAACAGCTAGACACGGGAGCGCCGGAGTCAACAGAAAACATGATTATTTTGGTTTAACGCTTTTTTGGACATTAATGTTAGACGACTTATGTGTTATGATTTGAAAGACAGTTTCCTTTTAAGCTCAAAAGGCATGATGATTGAATATCCACAGGGCAGCCTGAAAGAGTGGTTTTAGCATGCAGATAAATGCTTTGTAATATCCTTCAATGTGGATCTGGTTTGTTTGGGCACTTTCTTCGCTCTGCCAGAATTACACAGTTTTGTTTTTAGTCAGACTGCGTCACACGAGTATTATTTTTATTGTATTGTAATTATTTATAACATCATCAAAGAAGGATTTGTCCTGATTGAAGGAAGAGAACATGGTCCAAAATAAAAAAATGGATAAAAGGAAAATGAAGTTGTTTTGTTTTTAGAAGCCCTTTAGAGTCTTTTCTAAGAGAATCGGATTTCATAGTATCGGATGCCTTTCAGAAGGACTTAATGGATGTGACATGAGCCTTCTGTCTGCTCTTACTTTAAACTAGATCAAATAAACAGAACGCCTGCGAGAAAAATACAAAGCAGACAAGGATGAATGCTGGCGCTACAAATTCATCTTTCAAGGGAAAGAGTAAAACAAAATCAGCTCTGTCAGGCCGCTTTAACCCTTGTGTTTTTGGGGACACTTTGTCTTCAGTGATTTTGCCACTATTGTCACTAATCTTTCACTCGTCCAAGATCACATTGAAGTTAAAAAAATACATTTGTTTCTATTTTAATAATTTATAATGATTTATTACTGAAACTGTGTAGTTTTTAATCTCCGCAGTGACAACATTTATGAATTTGGTGATTAATCAGCCAAAATCCTGGATTGAAAATAATAAAAAAATGGGTTCATACTGATGCTGATTAAAAGATGTTGGTAAAAACAATATTGAATGCATTTTACATCAGTTTCAGCTAGTGAATGTTTTGATCCCTAACATAACAAAAGGGTAGTCAGTTTGAATACTATGCAAGGTTTAATAGCCAGTCTGCATTTTACATTTAGAAAGAAAAAAAAGCTAAAATGCCTTTCTAGGCAGATAGATTAAAGAAAAATTACACTATTTCAACAACTACATGACTAAAATGCTATTTGAATTTTCCTATAGATATCGATTTATATATCTGTCTCTCTTTTAAATGGCAAGCTGAACAGAGAGGAAAATAAAGGGTGGACAATCAAAAAATAATGAGGGGGTTTACAGGTGAAACAACGAATCACTGAAAATGTGGTACATCCTGAAGTTGTTTGCCACAGTCTTGCTAGACAATTGTTGCCCTGTTCTCCCAACCATTGGGTCGTTTACTCCCTTTTAAAACACAACACACAAAAGGGAAACACCTACCAGGTTCCATGGCTGCTGAAAGCAAAAAGTAAATATAGAAAACAGGAAGAAAAGGTGAAAGCAACACAGCACAAACACACAAGAACAAACAAAAAACAAAAATCTTCCTATCAAAACAAGATGTTGAGCTTACTTGCAAAAACAATATATTTCAGTAACTTATTATTTTTTTAGTAACCCAGTAGTGTAAGTCATTATCAAATGCTTATCATATCCTCAGTAACACAAGGTTTAATCTGAAATGGAATGGCTTCAGAGAGCAGTTTCGTCTGTCTATTAAAAAAACACTAACAGCTTTCAAAAAGCATCTGAAAACTCTTCTCTTCAGGGAACACCTACTATAAAAAGAACTTTCTTTTTTTCCTCCTCTGTCTTTATTTTTTTCCTCTACTCCCTCCCTGCTTTGGTTTATTGATCAGTTTATACAATTTCTATAATGAGAAGCTGAGATAGACTTTGACGGTGTAACAGATTGCTTATTGTCTCTCCCCTAATGTAAGTCGATTTGGACAAAAGCGTCTGCCAAATGCATAAATGTAAACATAATGTATATGTAAAATAACGGGCGTCACAGTGGCGCAGTGGGTAGCACGGTCGTCTCACAGCAAGAAGGTTGCTGGTTTTAGGCTCGGCTGGGTCGGTTGGCATTTCTGTGTGTAGTTTGACCCCGTGATCGTGTGGGTTTTCTCCGGGTGATCTGGTTTCCCCACAAGTCCAAAGACATGCGGTATAAGTGAGTTGAGTAAGAACAATTGCCCATAGTGTGAATGTGTGTGTGTGTGTGTGTGTGTGAATGTTTCCCAGCGGCATCCGCTGCGTAAAACATGTGCCAGAGAGTTGGTTCATTCCGCTGTGGCGACCCCGAAAGGGAAGAAATGATGAATGAATTAATGAATGAATTATAGCCACAGGGTTGCTTTTAAACCATTAATTATAGTTGCACTTGTTTAATTTAATTATGAAGACCAATTTAAGGAAATTTTGTCTTTGGCTTTTTTAATTAGTCCATCTGATAAGAAGAGAGTCTGTTTATGCAGCATTTTCCTTCAGAATGCAGTAGATATTAAATTTATTGAATAATACCTGTAAAATGATCCCACATCCAGATTCTGGCTCTCATTGCTTCTTATTTGAGTCTTGCTAATCATTTTGTTTATTTCAAGTCAGCTGAATATCTTGGATGTAAATCACCAAACCGTTACAATCCCATTATGAAATCTACAATGCTCTGTACCTAGAAAAAGTTTTCATTTCATACTATTTACTATATAATTTTACAGTAAATAACTCATAAATAATAATCTCAAAATGTATAAAATGTATGTTTGAATATTTTAGTTTTGGAGTTGTTGAGATGAGTTTGTGCACCATTTGTGTATCATAATTGTGTCAGCTGTTCACTAACATTTCTAAAATGAGTCGGTGTAGTTTACCTTATCAGTTAATTCTAGGGCTGTTCACTCAGTCAGTTAAAGTCTTCATATGCAGATGTGAGATGACATGCGCTTATACTGGAGTTTAATAACAGATTGGTGACATTTTAGGTACAGGAGCTTGCTGTTTTACACATAATTACAACAGCATTGACTAAGGGGCTTGACTACTTTATCCACTATATTTCACCAAAAATATATAATTAGAAAATATTTTTAGCCTTAGGAATGAGATTTATGGAGTAGTTGATAGAAATACTCCTTACATCCTAACAGGTCTTGGGCGTAAGCTTCTTTATGAGCAAGCTGAGATAGACTTTGACGGTGTAACCGATTGCTTATTGTCTCTCCACCTAACGTAAGTCGCTTTGGACAAAAGCGTCTGCCAAATGCATAAATGTAAATGTTATGTATTATTTAGAGACTTGACACATATTGCTGTCAGAACCCTTTTGATCCCTAGATCATTTATTTTGGAGGATTTTCCCTGATTTAGCAGGAGATTGTCTTGATTTGGTAATGTGCTTCTAAACTTTTGACTGGTACTCTTGTTACATCAGTGTATAAAAAAATACAAGTATGAGTAACATTTTGCTGCATTTGTTTTAAAATATTATACATAACTTTAAGAATTTAACAGCCTGGTGCATCAGAGAGTTGCGATGCTCTCAAGCGCAACTCCTTAAGTTTTTTTTTTATCTCAGTCCTTCTTGGCTTTGAAATTTAAGTTTAAAAATTCGCAAGGTTTCAATGTCCTAAGTTTAGGCGATCTAGATGTAGGCCAGTGACCTCTATTGACGATGACATCTAACTTTTCATAGTGTGAAGCGCTCACCAGTAGCTGTCCTCCTGACCCACATCAATCAGTTCATCCGTATCTGAGTCTTGGGAACTGTAGTCATGAGGTCTCTTCATCACTCGTTCCTTTCTCCTCCAGTTCACTGAATCAATCAATGGCGAAGTGCGTTCCTGTCAAGATGATTCCCAGTGATGGATAATTTGAAAACGGCAGCATGGAAAGCAGCCACCTTCTAATGCAAGCATGCCCCTCCCATTATCCTTTTCCACTCCACCAGTGCTAGCTCTCTGTTCTGCTGTCTTAACTATCCTCCTCTTGCTAGATTAGTCTGGTCCTTGTTTCTGCTCCTATGTGTGTTTTTAAGATGTCTCCAGACGACCTGAACTTGAAGCCAGATTATTAAAATCCTTCTCAGATTTGTCTACCACCTTGTCACCCTGGCTGTCCTTGATCCCTCGCTGCCTGTTCCACCAGTACAAGAGACTGAGTTGCATACTTTGGCAAAGTTGGCAGTTCTGGCTGGCTCCCTCTTCTTTACCCTCCCACTCTTGCTCCCAGCCCCTTGCCAACCCTCCTTTCTTTCCCTCCCTCCGTGTCATTTCTCTCCTTTCAATTAGTCTCTTTCTACACCGTCTCATCTCACTCTATCTTTACCCTCTTCTGTCTCTGTTTCTTTCTCTTCTCTTTTCCACTCTTTTTAATTAGCTTCCCTCCCTCTATTCACAGACAAAAGGAAGAAGACTGTGGGAACAGTGCTTTTACTTTGGACCCACATATGCTGATACAGTGGCCCCAAAAGTTTGTTGACTCTCCTCCAGACTCTCCAGATGTAGTTGCATTAAAGGAAATTAAGCAAGACACTAAACAGTATTTTTGACATTCATTGAAGACTGCAAGTTTTTGAAGTGTTTGTCATAAAATGTGTTTAGCACTAATACAATTTAGTTGCTTCAATATATTTTTTTAACTCAAGCTAAAAAATTTTTTTTTGAAAAACAAACAAACAAACACAAATTATTAAAAATGTAAAACAAACAAACAAACAAATTCTTTTTTTGTGTGCAGCAAAATGTTGTGGGTTTTGTCAACACAACATTTTGTTGTGCCAACGAGCTATTCCGTGTTTTGCCAATGTTGAAAAAGAATGTTTGCAGCTCAAACAGGATAATTCCTGTCCAGTTAACTCTAGTTAATGTTCATCTGTCTTCTAAAGAAAAAAATCATCAAAATAACCCACGAGTTTCTTTTGGAGAGTGAATCGTTCTTTTTTAATGCATGTACATTATGCATTTCCTAATGCTCCCGCCTTCCAGGCAGTCTCAGTCTATTATTCCAGCAGCATTGCTGGATACTTTAAGGAACTTGACCGATGAGTAAATTCATCTTCACAAATCCATTTGTCCTTGTAACACAGCTCTCTTCACTGTATCCATTCAACCTGAACTTGAAGAGGAGTTCTTCTGAATCGCTCTTTAACTCATTCGTTGCTATTTTTGTTCACTGCTTCCCAATGTACCCAGACTCATATGTGGAAAAGAGTATCTCTTCTGAGTCACTTGTTTGTACTCATAGAATCGAATATGGAAATTTCTTTGGCGTCCCTTGTGAACTGCTTCATCTTGTTCCTATCAAGGTTCACCATGTGACACAGGGCTAGTAATGTGTTATCGTGTTTTTATTCTGCCTCACTTCAGTTACTTATGAAGTATTTTTTTCTGCTCAATTATTATGACACAGACATTATGGATGTTAATCAAATAAACCACCTAAAACTGACGTTTTGGAAGTATAACAAGAGTGTGTATTGATAATCAGAAGACAAAGTTCATTTACAGAGATTTCTGTGTTTTGGCTAGTTTTTGTGTCTTTGTCATAACAATTTGCAAGTAGACTTGTTAAACATATGTTATTTGAATCCATGAAAAAGAGAGTGAAAACTAAAGTGTCAAGAACGAGAGTCAAAAGGACTAAATTACCTAAATAAAGACTTTGTGAGAGTACTTTAATCACAGTGATCAGATATGTTTCATGAAGTTTAAAAGAGTTGCCACCCTTTAGGAAACCCAGAATAACAGATATTCTGAACAAAATAGTATTTTTAAACTTATTCACAGACAAATATATCCCCCAAATATATCATTTTATTGGGATAAAATACAGCTTCCCACTTTGTAACTTACTTTAATAAACGATTATTAGGGATCTAGTCTTTCAGAATACTTTATTCGACTTTAGTACTTTAAGAATTTACACATGATAAACCCAATCTTGATCACCTAACACCCACTGCCATAGTGACCCTGAGCTCCAAAAAGAGAGGGAGAGGTTAAGAGAGGATTTAGCCAGTGAGTGTCTGAACAGAGTATCTTCATGGAGGACAGCATAACAATCACTCGTCACTCACACTCACAAAGAAAGATTTCTCTTCACATTGTGCATGTGCATGTAAACACGGAGGAGTTCACCCCTGTCCAGCAGTGTGGGGAGATGTAGGGTGAGAGCGTCTGGCAGGTGCGTGATCTCAGTATGCTCACTATCACATCGACTCACCTTCCCATTGGCATGCCTCTTTAGCTCCATGTGGCTTTATGCAATCCAGCTTCCTAGTGACGAGTGTACAAGTTCGACCTTAGATGGCACAATAAACTGATGAGTTTCACAATAAACTTGGTACTGTAGTGTCAAAATTCTAATTCAAAAAAGCCATATTACATTTTTTTTATTATTTTACAATGCAATGTGTTTACAATAATAATAATAATAATAATAATAATAATAAATCATATATATTTTTACAGTAAAAAAGCCCTCATTACCTTTCATTTGCAGCACAGCCTTTGAGTTAAAGGAACATTCAATTTCAGTTTTAAATCCGGAACGGCTCCATTTGTCTTCTTATTGTTTTTAAAAAGTAAAAGTTGATTCACTGAAACAACAACAAAACAAAACTTTTCTTGAATGTTGTGACATAAAAACATTCTTTCCACTGACTGTAAAAAAAAATTACCACTATTTTTATGTGTACACTCTGTTGATTCAACTCCCAAGGAGAATTGTGTTAAAGTCAGCCACGCTTTCTCAGCCGTGGTAACTCAAGTGCAGAGACTCACTGCACAAATCATTTGGGAGTCATTGGGGAACAGAAAGCAGACTCTAGATAGACATTCTCTGATTCGAGGCAGAGACTTTTCTAATTCAAGTTTGAATGTCCTCCTGGAGCCTAAGAGGGGTTCCCTTACCAGACACCTTTTCTAAAAAGCCTTTACGCAGCTTATTGTTGTGTCACAATACAACTCTTCACTCCCAATTCTTTGTCATTTTTAGTGATTGACAGCTTCAAGTAGCCTCTTTTTAAACAAGTGTTACAGTCAGGTAAACATTGTCTTTGTTAATCTAAGCAGTTCCACTCCTGGTTTTTGGGATGGAATGTGGATGATGGGCAGTTACGCCATAGAGTGGACGTGTGGCATTCGTTCATTGCGGGAGGTCTATAGTTTGATGTGTGAGTCAAAACGAATGTTACAAATCCTTTATTCTTTCAAACTCCCCCGACTCCATCTCCTTTCATTATCATTCCCTCTTTTATTCGGGTCTGGATTTCATTTCCAGAAAGCGAGAAGAAAGGAGCTGGGGTGCAAGTTAGGCCTTTCACTGGGACTCTGGTGTTATTTTTGTTGTCTTCCCGCTTCAAAGACAGGCTTTCTTCTCTTTCTCCATTCTGATTATAATACTAATACAACATTTTCTCATCGTTCCCTTCTCATTCTCTTCCTCTTGGTTTGTTTGATCTGTTGCATGGCACACTTCCTACACTGAAGGCAAATTAAGGGGGAAAAAACCAATGGTATTTGGATGATGGCAATCATGAAGGGGATTTAAATAAATAAATACGTTGATCTGCAAAAATAGTTTCAAGTGGGTAAAACTGGGAACGAGAGCAGAGAACAAAGTGAGTGCTGTCATTGAACAAAGCGTCCTCTTATACCACTTCAGCCCCCTCTTCACCACAACAAGTATAGCCTCCCAAAAGTAATTAAAAAGAGCATATTTTTATGATTCTCTCATAGACAAAAACACACATGCACTGTCGATTGGTTGTTGGGTGTTTTAAAGCCATTCAAATCCCATGCTATTGTATTAAATATAACAGTCAGCAAGAGCAGCCAAAGCTCACACTCCCCCCTCGAGTGGTAATGGTGTATTAATTCGTACTGACACACACACACCAACATGGCCACATGTATTTAACCAGCTCCACCACATCTTGCATGTATTTCTTCCCTTTATGTGTAAATCTCAGTGGCTGACCTCAAAATCAGCTTGTATTTTGATCTTTCTTTCACTTTGACTCTCTGAGTGGTGGAGGTCCTGTTGCGAGTACTGGTGAATCCCACTGGTCTCTCTGGCCACTAGAAGAATGCTGGACACTGACACTTAGTGCAAGGAGACCGAATACATGATTCATATAACAATTTATTGAAACAGGATGTGCTCAATGTTTGTCGTCAAACAAAAAATCATTGTTTATATACATTATTTAACACCTCAACATTTTCAGCCATTTCAGACATGCATTGCTCCATCTTGATCAGAATCCCCAATTTTTCATGTCTAGAAAGCCTAGAACCTCTTTCAAGGAATGATAGAAATGGCTAAAAATGGGATTTTCAGCCACGTCTCACTCAAAAATCCACACAGCAGAACCTGATTCTTTTTCTTCTTGCTAATCCCACCTGTGGGCAGTTGAATCTTTACAGAGTGGACAACTGTAAAATCATAGAGAAAGTAAAAAAAAAACAAAACATAAACAGCATTCATCACGATTCAGCATATATTAATAAAGTACTTTTTAAGAAGTAGTCTTAAGCAGCTTTACAAGTGAGGGGTCTAATACAAGTATCTGGAAAATTACCTATTCATCTTAGATTGCTTGATGTGCAGAAGTAATTTGGCTACTTATTAGAAAATCTATGATGAAGTGCTTAAATAAATTTTGTTGTTTAGCTTTATTTTGAGGACCAAAGTGAAATGAAGAAAAAGATCACCAGACATCACTAAAACAGCAAGAAAGCATTTAGTGCAACAAATTATACACAATGTAATAACAGTAATTGATAGTGCAGGTGTGCATTTTTTTTAAACAATAAAAACCTACCTCAGATTGAGGTATCCTCAATAGGCAAGTTCACTGCTCTTTGGCTTAACATGAATTTAAGGCTGATGTTAAACCAGAGGCATACATATTTTAATTTTAAGCCACAAGCAAGGAATGTCATCTGGAGGTCCCATTAAAAATGTACAAAATATGTTATAGATAACAGGACCAATACATGTACATGATTCAAACATCTTTTGTTGTAAAACCTGGGAAAGTCTTGGATTTTTGAATGGACGAAGATTTAAATAAATGCATATATGTCTAATGTGTACATTTGTGCCTCAGAGCTTGTGGACTGATGGTGTCGCACTAGGTAAATAAATAAAAAAAAACATACAAAGTCTCCCAACAAATATACATTAAGATTCCATTCTAAAACAATAATTATTTTTGTATATTGACATAGTTACTAGTTCTTTTTTACTTATGATTTCCTAGCAGCTCAAGCAAAGGAGGCGAGCAATATAAAAGTGTGACCAGGAAGTGAACTAAGTTGACTGATAACCCCTAGAAAATTGTCGAAGGGGTAGAAGTTGGGATAGCTTGTTGATAGTCCCCTTTTTAGTTCATGATTATATGCCGGCTTAGTAACAAGCTAAAGTGGAACCACCTAATCAGAGGTCACAAGACAAGCGCCTCCAAAACTGATTGTTGACGACTTAAATTGTTGTGGTAGTTGGACATTATTAGATTTTCACCCTTAGTTTCCAAATCTATCCGACCCATAATTTTAATTGAATACCTCTGGTGTAGAGAAATTGGACGTTCCTTTGTTATGTTTTTTTACACAGATGTAAAAAATAGCACAACCTTTCCAAAAACTACAGATTTTAATAGAATTAAGTAACCTTGTTATTTCTAAATACTAGCGATTTACACTGATGTCCAGAGCAATAATGTAATGGTTCAAGATCAACGACAGGAATCTATCACTGCTATCAAAGGCAGCGTCTCCCTCTATCTCTGTTTGAGGAAGACAGCAATCCTGTTTACTCAAGCACCCATGCCCGCCTCATCCGGCTCCTAAAAGATAAATAAGAAGGGCAAAAACCAACAAGGGGAAGCAGAAAGGGTGCTTTGTACAAGAGAGTGAAGTCCCTTTCAAGCTTTTTTCCCACAGCACCGAGGCCCTGCTCGAGGCTTGACTGCGGTAACTCTCGCTGGTGCCGGGGCCCAGACGGGACGAATAGGCCTCACTGGGCCACAAGCAACCATTGTCTGTCACCACAGAAACCAGTGTCTTCATGTCAGACATGTTTTTTCTGTTTGTTTTCTTTTTTGTCTTTAATGTGGCCAGGAAAATGGTTCCTCCTCTTCTCCCCCAACCCATCAACTTTTCCCCCATTTTCCTCTTCATCCAAACGATGCCCACCTCCCTCTCTTTCTGTCCCCAATTCTTTATCTCTCTCCCATCCCCTTCCCATTTTTAAAGCTCTTGAGCAGTACGCAGACCCAATCATTTTAATGGAACTGTGCTCTACCTTTCTCCCATTTTTAACATGCTTTATGAGGTTTTGGCACAAGCTCATACTTTTCCAACCTTGTAAATAAAGGTAAAACACTCTCAAGAACAACAAAACGAAGAATTTCCCTAACCAAAGCGAGATGAAACAAGCTCCAACAAAAGAAAGACAGGAGAAAGTGGAAAAAAGAGGGAAGATCTGGTTATGATTCAAGTGCCCCACAGACATTGAATGAAAAAAACTGTTCTCAACAAGAAGCGTTTCTATTTTTGAGTCTAAAGAATGCCACTTTGCGCCATGACTCAAAGGATTTGCAGCTCAGTGGTAATCAGTTCATTCTGACTGAGATCGTCAACCACATCATACACCATTCCCCCTCTTTTATGAGGCAGGAGCAGAAGAAACACGAGTCCAAATAATTTCTTTTGAGCTCATGACCAGTGCCACAGCATTGTTTTAGTTATGCTAAATGCGCGTTTTGTGTTTGCAACCGCTGTTTATCTTTCAATGAGTTTTAATGTCACTGAAATACTTCATTGGTTTGATGGTTAAGCTTTCACAAATGTTTCAAGGTATTTTAAGAGGTTTTTCTATTACAACACACAAAAATGAGTACCAAGATCCGCTTTCAGATGCTGTTTGGGATTGTCAAAAACATAATTAAGAGGGTTTTGGAGGTAGAAAGAAACTACAGACACAACAAGCATCCAAAAACACATTAAAATTGTTGATAAGAATTCAGAGAGGCCTGGAAACCATTTTGAAATTCAATCTGAAAATATTATTAGTAACATTTTGTAACTAACATCGAGGAGCGATTTAAAAAATAACGTAGCACCTCACTAAAAATAGGATTCATTTTACTAGTAAAAAGTAATCCTAAGTAAAGATTTAAAATGTAGAGAAGTAATTTACTTCAGTTAAAAAAAACAAACTATATAAAAACAAACAAGATTTTTTTCAACTTTCAAGCACCTCCTGTCCTCTGATATTTCCTTTTCATTCTTCTTCAAATGTTTCAAAATGTTTTTCATGGTCAAACCAATCAACACAACCAAAAACACTACAGAGTTCTGAATATTTCAGTTGTAAAAACTTGCAATAACAATAGAGGTATTATAAACATTATTAGCGTGTTCCCATGGCAGCATGATTTTAGATATGTTTGTTCTTTTTCTGGAGAGTATTTTTTGGGGAATATCTCCAACATGGCCGACTTCCAGTTTGGTGACACGCCGTGAAAACACTCTATTACAGTAGTGCGAGTAAATGTCGGTCACTACCTTCCAATATCCATCACAATGTAATTGTTAAATACTGTTTAAAGTGAAATATATAGTTTTAATTGGAGTATTTTAGTGTAGAAATGTCTGGATAGCATTAAAATAGAAGATAATGCAACAATTTAAACCCTTTAGAATCTAAAAACATGTTATGGAGACGTATCGTCCCTAACACTTTGGATTGCAAAAGCCTTCGTAGCATTCCAAAGAGAGCTAATTTTAGTTTCACAAGAAGAGGAGGATTACACAAAGTGTTCAGGGGGTGTTGATGAAACGGAAGGGCTTTGAACATGATGCTAACCAAAAGCTAATGGTGGTTGCTCACTCAGATTGTGACTAATGGCCAGGCAGTTACAAACTAAACAAAACTGCTCTGGGTTACAATGTTTAACTGAGTAAAGGAGATTGTAGTTATTTTTTTAACATATCTGCTGACGAACTTTTCAATAAGCTTTGTAAATGTGGGAAAAAATTACATGAACAATGCTTTGAGTTCTGTTTTATCTTTGAACTTATCGAGTGTCTCTTTAGCATCAGCAGTAGCTGGTGTCTAAGCCTAAGTCTGTGGCTAGACTGCATGATATTGGAGGCTGCAGGCCTCCGGCTTTGTCCACCACACTGCTATGTTTGAACTTAATTACAGCCAGTCGCCCCTGTCATTACAGCCTCAAGCAGCCGAGCGACGGCCAGCCTGTAGGTAGCGGCGGCAGAATCCCAAACAACAGCGTGCAGTCACACACTCATGGGCATGGCAAACACACATTGGGAAGAACATAGGCTCATCCAAACCACACAGAAACAAACAGAAATGCAGATGTGAGGAAAGGCATTGTCACGCACTACACACTAACACAAACAAGATCTTAACTTCAAAGAAGACACTTATTAGCTCCAGAATGATTTACATGAATCAAATCTTAAAACAATCATTCTGTTATGTATCTGAATTGCAAAGTTTATATATTTCTTTAAGTTTCCTAAATGAGAGCCGAAAAGAAATGTGGTCAAAATTTTGCTCATGATTACACACTGTAATGATGAGCAGATTGAGCCTCAGAACTCAATTTCCCACAACTCTATACTCAATATTTCCCAATAACATTTCTGAAATATAAAGTTTTCTGTATTTCCAACTCTAGTTTACTGATTTTTTGTAGCATTTGAGTGTTCTTAATACTCGTTTGTCATCCTATTACTCTGGTAAAATGTCTTTTTTACAACAAAGAGTAACAGAGAGTTGGCTAAAGGTCTGATGAGTTTTGTGCTTTTTTTGTGGGAGGCACGTCAAGAATCCTGAGGTATTGGATTGACAGTATATAGTAATAAGACAGTATATGACAATAATAGAATTGACGGTATTGACCTGATTGGTTGAATTTGTTCTGATTTCCAAGAGAGTGTCGCATTTGGAAAATTTTGGAAAAGGTTGGAAAATGTTTAGTTCCTGTCAGAAACAAAGTTCAGCTGTACGATCGAGAAAAGATTATTTTAGTAGATGTTTGCCCCCTCGACTTGACTATAGAAGATGGATGTTCTATTTTTGTAACTTTGCATTATCTCTCACATTCTGTGACTTTTTTCCATGACTAACTTGTTGCACGTCGGTCAGTTTATGTGGTGACATTTTCATGCTCTGAAACAAGATAATAACGATTGGTTGTTTGTAATGTCAGTCAAACAGCCTTATGGGAGGGTCTTGACCAAAAAAGCAGCCAAACCCCCCAAGACCTTCCCTGAAGGCCTTGCTACACGAAAATTCAACCTTAATCTTTATAACGGCTCATATTAATGCAGTTTAAAGGCTGGAACAGATTATAAATTCTATGGTGGTCTATAACTAGCAACCACAATGCTATTTTTACTGTCAGTTAGCCTGAACCAATCCCACAACAAGTGTTCTTCTTCTAGATTGTGATTGGCATCCACTGATTTACATTGGTTGGTATCTACCAATAGAAAATGCATTGCAACCAAAATGAATAACAAAGAAATACAATTTAATGAAAATATAACCTAAGTTGCTCTATGCTCTTAAAAAATAATCTATTTTTAATGTTTTTATTTGACTGTTTTTAAGATTGCCTTGTATATTTAGCTAATTGTTTAACATTACTGTGACAGCCTCTGCTTTTAAGCCACATCATGAGGTTCCTCTTTTTGAAACGAGTTTTATTGCATGTACTTTGATGTGACATCATTGTGTATCAACTTGAGTCAACAACATCTACTCTATTCTATCTTCTCTCCACGTGCATGCTATACTTCTCAAATGACAGGTTCGATAGATGCCTCCTTCTGCTAAGTAACCTATTCATGCTCACTACCCATATTTGTTATTTTGTTTTTAGAATTGGAAAAACATTTTTTTGTATTGTTATTTTTTTGTTGTTGTCACTCATTAGATGAAAAAAATCTAGAAAAATTTACCAAACTAAAATATTTTCTAAAAAAGGGTAGGTCAGGACTATGGGAAAAAATAATTCAAACTCCATCAACCCTTTCCCAGCAGACATGTGAAATAAAATGTTCATATCATACTGCATTTATTTGATTTTTTTGTGAATAAGTAGTTAAATCGACTCCTTATTGATGTCTTGTTTTGATTTGTGTAAACTCTTTCAGTAACTGGACTTGACGTTTCTTTGGAGCCCTGTGTTCTGTGTGGCCCTCCCTCTCTTCAAAAAAAAAACGTGAAAGTGAGTAAATATGGCCTTTTGATGCGCTGGTAGCATGTTTATCATTGTCTGCAAACTGGGTAGTCTGGGTAAAAAGAAGAAAAAATTATATTGGGAAGGTCTTTAATAAACAAATCTTAAGGTAAACCTGTAAGCAGATCTTGACTTCATTATAATGCCATGATGCCAAAAAATGTTTTCTTGCCAAAAAATGTTTACTTATTTATTATTATTTATTGGGTTTTCAAGCTGGGAGGGAAGATGCAGCTCATCAAAGAGAGTTGTGTATTCAGTTTACACAGGCATTCCAACAGAATTGGGAGCACAATAACCAAACCACCCCTTTACCAAACACCCCCCACATCAATATATCTAAGAAGAACAGACAGTTTTTGCAGAATGTGACTGTTCCACCTCAAACAAACACATTCTCCTTCAAGCCATAATACACATGCTCACAAAAGAGCAAGTCAAGCCTCTGTCTTGCATCTTGTGATCAATGTGCGAAGGGGTTGAGTTGGTACCACAAAAACAAATTCCTGGCATTCTGGGATAATTCAAATGTTTCTCGTCACTGTTTCTGAGCCCATAAGAGACGGTGCATGGGAAATGCCACCAATTCATGTCAATCTCTCTCTATTGTCTCTCTTTAATCCGAGCTCTGTGGATAGATGTAAACCTGTGGTCTACATAAATTTTTGTCCCAAAACTCTTTAATGACAGGAAATTTGAACTTCAGCTTTAATGGTTAAAGAGCTTAAGAAGTAAAAAGGAAAACTTAGGTTGCTGACATAGTTGTAATGTTTAAAAACAAAGAGAACCCAAAGAACAACATGATGAAACATCATCAATGAATATTTGAGCGCATGCTTCTGCTTTTCTCCAAAAGTTCAAAAACATGGATTGCAGATAGATAGTTTTGGGAGAGTGTTCAAATACACATTCTCTCTATAAACAACTCTTCAATTGTGATTTTGTTCTACTTTATAGCCATTTTAAAAGAAAATCTGTAAGCTTGAGTTTTGTCAAACAGGAAGTGAATTATTTTGGGCAGTTTCAAAATCCATGCTTGTTATTTTTGAAGTACACATACCCTTAGGTGAAAAGTAAAAAATTACTTGTACTTGTTCTTTCATGCTGAAAAATATGATTAGAACGTTATACGTAATAAACGTAATAAAAATGGATGGTGACAGGTATTTTTTTATATCTAATAAACCTCATAAAATATTTAGACAAACTGAGACAGCAGTGGTAACTCTGAGCTGCTTCAAAAACCCCTACACAAAAGTACAGAACTACTTTTTACCTTCACTTGAGCAATTTTTTCAGAACAGTAACTTTATTTGTACCGTACATTGCACTGTAGCGCCAGTAACTAAACATCCTTTTTTTTTACTTTTTCCAATCCTGGTGGAAAGATGGTTTTGTTTGTTATAGGATGTAAAGCTACCTACTGGCCGCAGTCAGTGTGTCACTTTTAAAAGTGCTTTAAATTACAATCTTGCATGACTACAAATGAGCAACAAGATGTTCTTGCCTTATGTGCCGATCTGAAAAAGAATATACAGATCTAAAATCTTGCTGTCATGGGAACACGTTTATAATGTTTATAACACCTCTATTATTATTGCAAGTTTTAACAACCGAAATATTCAGAAAATTTGACACAAATGTGGGATTTAGTGGCCTTAGAGCAGGGATCGTTAGTACTACCTTTTTTAAAAGCAAAAAATCTTTCAATAAAACCCACGTCAGATCAATTTTAAAGCTGTCTCTGAAATAAATCATGTTTACAATAATAGTGTGATGTTCTAGTCACCTGTGCCAGACTGATTTGAGTTCTAAATCACTGCTTGCAGCTATATTTTTCATTGTTTCTTTCCGTATCTGTACCACAACTGCTTTGTGAGGTTATTTTATCCCAGCGTTGATTTTTACACTCCATGGTTATGAAACAATATGAACGAAACTGAGTGGATACAATGACTGGAACATTTTTACTTGCGTTCTTCATTCTTTATGCAGAGACCAAGACTGTATTTATAAATCAGCTAAAAGCAGCGAATCAAAAGATCTTTTTGGAGAGTAAAACATTTCAAAGCATTCATCAGTGTTTGATTCAGGCAAGTTACAATTTTACAGCATTCAGAGACAACGCTATGGTTTGCATATAGGAATTTTGGGGATGAATGGAGTTTTATGAGGTGCTATAAATTTCATGTTCAAAAGAGTGTGCACGACGGCTCATGTCCACTCGCCGAGCCTGTGGTTTAGAGGGGCCACCATGAAGCCTTTGTGCTCTACAGCTTTACCATGGGAAAATGCTGCAAACAAATAACTCAGCCGCTGACCCATCAGTGTTAAAAATGACTTGCGAGTGCTGTGGATTGTGATGCATGGGTGCGGTGTAACTCACAAGAACAGTGTGTTTGTTTGATCTCTTTCCAAATGTTAGAAAACAAAACTATTTTCTGGCAAAAGAGAGCAAATAAACACATTTCATAGTTGACACAGGGTTAGGCACATGGTCTGATATGAGCTGGCAGGACAGATAAAGACTTTGTGAAGACATCAGTCCTCACACTTAAGGTCCTCAGTGGGATCTATTTCAGAGCACACATGCAACTGTCATCTTACACTGATAGTAGCGGTTGACCACAGTGCTGACATGTGAACTCAAGGAAGAACTTCTCATCACATTGTCATCTGTGAAGCAGCTCCAAATGTGTTCTTGTTTAAACTCTGAGCTTGGTCATAGATTGTGCTCCCTCTACTGATGGTTGGTCTTAACTGCATGTTCTTATTTGACTTTCTTGCAGTAAATTCTATGATTATGATTCATTCTTCATGCTTCATATCTGTTTGATGTATCATTTTAGTTGTTGTTTATTTTTAACCATTGTATGGTGTTCTGGTCTGTGGGACTTGTTTTCAGTTTTCATTAAAAGAAAAATTATTATTTCCAAATGCGATTCATCGGCCTTCTCTCGTTTTCTGTTTAGAACATATATCTGACCCCACACTGTGTACCCCCTACACATTTATATTACTTACAAGAACTTCAGGTTTACTGGGTGTGGCACATAAACTGTGAAAATGGTAGGTTCTGTAAATTTGTTCTGTCTTCCCATGTAAACATAAATTACACATAAACATAAATTGTTAAAACTAAATTGTGTGATTAAAAAATGTGTCCAGCAGACCCACCAACACTTCTGAAGTACTGTAACATTAATATGAACACCTCACAAAGGTTAAATTACTTTATTTGACTCGCATAACTAATAAGCATGACCTCTAAGCATGACCCACTGCCTATGTACTTCTGATAAAATCTTGGTTGTAAATGAGTTTACGGTTTGAGCTTTCAGATAGGAGTGTTGTGTTTATAGCTTGTGTTTTTTTTCCTGATATCTGAAATACAGTATGTCTCTACATCATATCCATAATTGTGCTTTATTATCAAAAACCTAAAATTAAGTTTAAAGTGCTACTATCACTAATATTTAAAAATGGAACAAAGATTAACTTAAATCTTCAAATTCTAGATTATAAGAGCATATTCATTTAAATATTTCAGTTCTACTCCTACTTTCATGAAATGTAGACTTTCTTGAAACTAGCTGCAGCTTCTGATCTTTGAAATTATGATGAGAATGTCTATTGGCCCATTGGGTATGTTCTAACTTTCAAAATTCAGGAACGGAGTGAACGAACTTCTCTTTGCAAACCCGCCTGGTATGTTGGGGCAGGTTTCTGTGCTTTCTTGTATCTTTTGTTAACTGACCTGCTGAGGTTTTTATATATTAAAAAGGTATTTTTGAGCTAAGAGCATCTAGTGAGTGGGACATTTTTGCCAACCAGAATATGGAAATCTGAATCTTGACTCAGTGGTGTCAGAAGTGAAGACATAGAAAGTGGTCTTGGTGGGCTTTCTGAAGAGATATCCTAACCAGCATTTTCTGTCAATTATGGTGTGTTTAAACACAAGTTAAAACAGCCATTTAACAGTTTTACCCACTTCTGTGCTAAAAGTGAAACCACAGACAGTACCTGGTTTTGGCTTATAAAATTAATATCAACATTGATCAAAAAAAATGAGGTGAGCAGGGTCATTCCGGAGGGCCACAGTACCAGCTGATTCTAGACACTCAAAGACACTTTACAATTATCAGAGCAGTATTCATTCACTCCACATTCACATTCTGGTGGTGATAAGCTACCTTGGTAGCCCTCAACTGCACTGGGGCAGTCAGACAGGACATGGCTGCCATTCCACATCTACGGCCTCCTGACCACCACTAAACACCCCCCCACTAGTCACACACAGGGCACTCATACAGGGTAATGTGGGTGAAGTGGCTTGCCCAGGGCCGCAACGGCAGAATGGCCCTAGTGGGGATGGAATCGCCAACCTTCCAGTTACAGAAAGACCAACACCACCACTACGTCACCTTTCTGCCCTGTTAAGCAAGACACACCAGTAGCTTCGAACAAACAAACAGCACCTTAATTAGTAGAATCAGGTGTGTTCAGTTAAGGTGGAAGCAAAATGGTGCAGGGCTGCCAAAAAAATATAATCTATAACAACTCGTTATTGCCAGGGATAAAATCTTCTTTCTTATTTACAGGTTCTTCTTATTTATATATCAAAGTAAAGTAAAGGAGCGGCCCATGTCCTGTTCATCCACTCGATGATGTTCCTGATGTTTCTCAAAGCTCTTTCTTCCTATGAAGCATATTTAAGCACCTTCTCTGCTCTTGCTTCAGACCATCAACCTGGCATACAGGATCAAGAAAATGAGATTGAGAACCTTCCTAAAGAGTTCATAATGCCCTCCAACATTCAGAAGTCTTTGATGAGGATTGGTTGAAAAGGAGTTGATAGTTGTTCAGAATAAATGGTATAAGTATGTGGATATACGCTGTTTGCCCAAAAAAATCACCACCAGCAGAAAAAGACCACACACTTTACACAATATATAATTGTGTTGGCCGGCTTTGATATTTGATCTTGGAACGTATTTGCTGTGATGTTGTGTTGATCATCTTCTTCAATGTCTCAATGCTTCAATCCAGTATTGCAATAGTTTTTCACTAATATCTTGCATTGATGATGCTAAAGTCTGTATATGTGAGTGATCTTGTTTTCTGAGCTTTTGATATGTATTTGCAAACTATCCCAATGGTATAATTATTTATATTCTACAAGCTTAGGTTAAATATAATTATAATATATAATATATTGTCATATTATGCCTCTTGTAAATCATTATTAATGATAATTTTACCCCTCTAGACCATCACTGCACCCTTAATAACCTTCAAATGGCAGACACAAACAATGTTTTTGAATCATCTCAAATGGTTGGTCTCTGCAAAACAGCCGTACACACCTGGTTCCTCCCACTGTCATGTTTCTGTTACACCCCTGCAGATTTTTTTGCTTGTTGGCACACAGAAAATCCACCCATTTGCAGATAATACATTCATCTTTTGGTAAGCTAAAAAACACTTTTCAAAAACTCCCTTCAACATGCAAGACATGTTTGTAAAGTCAAGTTTATATGATATCTTTAAGATAATGATATCATGTCAGTAAAGTAGGGTAATGGAAAACACCATGTTGGAAGTTTTCTTTTTGCACAACAGAACAGACTTACAGGCTAGAATACCTGAAACATTCCTCAAATGTACTCACGAACCTCTTCACATGTGCTTATGAAATCCATTTCAAGGAAGTGTTTGTAATTTCTTGGGTCACTAAACAGGTTCTAAAGAATGTTTCAGTTTATTGGACTCGTTTAAAGCTCGTTTAAAGTTTAAAAATCCAACCAGAACGCACTAGCTGGCAATGACAAAGTCTCCAAATATTAACAACTTCATAACAAAATGGACTTTTTAATACAGAGATCCGAAAGTGACATAGTTGGGAAATTATCAGGATGAGAGGAAATTCTTTTGTAATGGTTTGCATTCCCTCACAAACATTTCACAAACTCTCTCTCTCTCTCTCTCTCTCTCTCTCTCTCTCTCTCTCTCTCTCTCTCTCTCTCTCTCTCTCTCTCTCTCTCTCTCTCTCTCTCTCTCTCTCTCTCTCTCTCTCTCTCTCTCTCTCTCTCCAAGATACTTTTGTCTATATGATTATCTACTTCAATACGATGTATACATATAAATAACAAATAAACAAATGTTTTTACAAAACATTTATTTAGTTTTATAAAAAAGGACAAATAATTGCTAGACCATTACAAAGTTAGAGCAGTGAAAAGGAATATATTATAACAGTACAAGTGATAATTTAGATGAAGCTTAAGATCTTTTTAAATTGTCTTCAGATCTTACTTGTTTTTGATTTGACTCAAGAGATGGATATACAAATCAGGATATAATGGATATGGAGACGTATATGGAATATTTTAAACATGTTTCATGATCATGTTCCTTTACCTGCTCTCAGAATCGGCAGCAGTGTGAAATATGTTAAATAACCTAATTAAATATTTCGCATTTTAATTCAGAAAGGATTAAAACTTCATTCTGAGGTACCGCACACTAGGTGGCGCCTTTACGGATGCTGCTTGGGTAGCGAACGGAAGTTCAACGTAGAGGAAACCAGGAAGCATCCCATCAGGGAGACATTTTTAAAGGACCAACATGAACAAAAACAAAAAACCCTAATCCGAATGTAAGTCTGAACACTAATTTACGTAACGTTATTGTTGGAGTCGTTTATGAGCCTTCAGTAAACTCGTCTTGGTTGTTTCTATTGGTTACAGCATTAAGTTAATTATCCACCACAGATTGTGTTTTCTGCACGCTTTTCTTTCTCACAAAAATTACAACGATTTCATGTTTACCTGAACGATTATCAACATCACTCTCTTGTTATGAAATATTTACACCAACTGCCAAATTTCCCTATATGCACCACAATAATATATATATATATAAATTAAATGTTTTTCATGATGATTTTATTGATGATTTCAGGTTTACAAATAGAGGACCAAAACGGCTTAAGTGTTAAACATTAAGTAAATAAAAATAGAAATAATTGCATTATTCCGAAATAAAATGCCAAATATCCAAATACATCAATAAATTATCAATTTATCCATAAATAATTGCTTTAATAAAATAAGAGATACATCATGCACCTGTCACGTTATCCATTCAAATGTAAATCTCTTCAATATTTATACTTCTGCATTTATCTGCATTTATAATTCCCACATATACATACAAATATGTTAATAACATTTATTGTTTTATTTAACCATTTAGTTTTAATTGGTGTTTATTTATTCTTAAGTCATTGCCCTTTCTGTTCACCTTTAAGTATGGTGGAAATAATTTCATTCAGTGATTTTTGAACATTAAGCAGGAGAAAATTATTAATTATTTTAATTGTAGAACAAGATTGATCTGTTATGAATTTCCATTCCAATTACTATTTCCAGGCAGGGGTGGTCTTAGAAACTGAAAGTGTTACATGATGATGATTCTTTAAAACATGAAGGAATGTTTATTAGCAAGTAAAGTTAGATTTGTATCCAGCTCTTTCTAATCATCAACATTACTATTGTAGAGCAACACATTCACATTGAAGATGGAGGTTCCTTCCTACCTGTCCAGACTTTTTTCTGAGCTGAATGAGCAGCGCAAGAGGAACTTCTTCTGTGACTGCAGCATCATAGTGGAGGGACGAGTCTTTAAAGCACATCGTAACATCCTCTTTGCCAGCAGTGGATACTTTCGGGCGCTGCTGGTGCATTACTTGCAAGACAATGCTCAGCGGCACAGCACAGCCTCTCTTGACATAGTCACAGCTGAGGCCTTCTCTTTTATACTGGACTTCCTCTATTCAGGGAGGCTGGATCTTCGGAGCAGCAATGTCATTGAAATTATGTCAGCTGCCAGCTACCTGCAGATGACTGATGTGGTGAACTTTTGCAAAGGCTACATCAAATCCTCTCTCGAAATCTGTAACAGGGAAAGTGAGAGACTTCATGACAGAGAGGAGTTGAATGGTTGTGCTACACCAAATTCGGTCTCTAGTGCCCCAGTGGCATCAACTTCAGAAGAGGAACAAAGAACCTGTCAGGTCACAAAGGACCTGAGCCCTGATGACACACCATCAGCTGCTGTTTGCATGCCGGCGCCCACCAGTAGCAAAGACTCTGAGAGAGAAAACTCCCAAGGAACATTTTCCAGCAACCGAGCAATGAATGCTCCTCTCAAAACAAGTCTAGATTTAGTCAACTCCTCCACCCCAAGTCTGCTCCTAGGGTTGCTGCATCCCAAAATTGAGTATGACCCTGATGAAGAGGGTGAATCTTCAAGGGAATCTAAAGACACGACTCTTTATCAAGTCCCAAACCATGATGAAGAGAGAACGGTTAGCACCAGCCCGGCTCCCAGCTCTGCACAGTCCACTGTAGCGTTTTCTAACAGTACCATGAAGCAGTTCCCAGATGTGCTGTACAGAGGAGGAATGAACTTGAACCGTGAAGAACACTTCTCACAGAGTTTGGGGTTTGTTGTAGGATTTGGCCGTGGTGATGAGGTGCTTGGTCCTGCAGTCCCCTCTGGGATGGAGGCTCAGAGTGACTGGTATGCAGACGATCCAGGTAAGAAATCATGGAATAAAATACTGGTTCTAAATAAGCCATCCAAATTAGTTATAGTATTTTATCCTCATATGTAGATCATTGAATTAAAGATGCACAAGTAATCATGAATTGGCCCTGGGGTTTTAAGAGACATTAAGAAATAATTTTCAGTTCAAGTTCAATTGTTACTGAAAGTATTTGTGAGATAATATTTGCATTTAAAAATCGCTGAGCTTACCAATTGGCCAGAAAAGAAATGTTCAGATGTGGCTGGAGAGACATTATGAGTGACGTCTAAAACAAACACACTCAGAATTGATACTGGAAGTCGGTGAAAAATGCAAGCTGTGGTGTTCTATTACTAAAATCCAGTGGATAAATGCTAAAAGTTAATCAGTAGAATCAGATGTTGCTGAATGTGCTAAGAATTCCCTGGAATGGACTTTGAGACCCCTGGAGTAGACATTTAACATGTGCTTTAACAAGATTTTGTCTGTTTACAGCATGTATAGGTTGCTTCACTAAATCATAAAATGTTTGAGTTGGCTTCCAGGTTACATTACTAATGATATCTCAAAGGTGAAGCTTTTCACATACACAGCGTCAGGCCAACTACCAATACAACCTTGTTACCAATAAGCAGTAATAGGTCTGTGTGTGTTTATTATTGCATACTCTGGTTTTTATAGGCTACAGTTTTGTAAATTTTAAATCTCTCAATTTTATAGCATAGATGAACAGTCTTTTTGACGTTTAAAGTATATAAATGTTTGTCTCCATAGGGAGACTCCACAAATGTCCGTTCTGTCCTTATACTGCCAAACAGAGGGGCATTCTCAAGAGGCACATCCGCTGCCACACGGGAGAGAGACCGTATCCTTGTGAGGTCTGTGGCAAACGCTTCACACGACAAGAACATCTTCGCACTCATGCCATATCCGTAAGTATTCACAATAACCACTAAATGCACAAAAACCTCAGAACACACTATTTAAACCAAGGCATATAGCAAAACCAGGGTTCTAGTTCTAGTGTCTTTAACATAGATACTCAAGGATTCGTTCCAGAAAAGTATGACAAACACTGTCCAGGTCCTTCTGTCATCTGTGACCGAATGTGAGTTTTTTGAAAGCAAAGAGAAGTATTTTTGTTCTCAAAAGAGACAGAAATGCTTTTCTTTTCTCATAGTTACAAATAAAAAAGTCAATTTAAGATTTCATAAGCTTGGGGAAAGCAAGGAAAATGGAGCATATGTGGAATGTCAAGTTGATACTGTGCAACTATTTTATGGATTTTGCACACAAGAAGTGTTCTTTTTTTGTTCATAATTAGCCACTGATTGACATGTCAATTGCAGTTTATTGGGTTCTATGGGACAGACACTTTATTTTGCAATACAATGATTTGTAGTAATCCAATCAGTGAGCTGTTTTCTAAACATATTACAAAATTATTTGTATTTGTTTTTTTCTCAGGAAGTGATAGCTTGCATCCTTGTTTGTGATGTGTTTAACTTTATCTGACTATTCCCAAGACATTATTCAGAAGTGTACGATTCTTATTTTTTGTGTCTCCTCTTGAGAATAGCTGATAGGATTTGGCCCTCCATTGTCATTCACCGCTACTTCATCTCAACAGAACTATTCCCATAAGCGCCTGGCTTCTGTGTTGGGAGGTAATTTGTTGCTGAAACTTAAGCGTTGAGTGACAAGTCAGATGTTTACTCCAGCCTCTTTTCGGGCCACTACCAAAAAGATGCAAATGGGCTCTCCCACCACGCTGATTGCTTAAACGGTGTTTCCAGGGCAACAATAATTATCTGAAACTCACCTTCACACTTTAAGGTCAGCTGGTTTGTTTGGGGACACTGGTTATGTATTAAATCATGGTTGGCACTAAAACTTGCAGGACAAGGGCACACCAGAAACAATGTTCCCTGCTCCTTGCTTTGGAAGTTGTATGGACAACAAAATGGAACATTTTGAAATGACTTGAAATGAGACTGAATTCATGCATGTAATTTCTTTAAGGTCCACCGCTCCTCCTGGCCTTTTCAGTGCAAAGGCTGTCGGCGAGTGTTCTCAGGCATTATGTCCCATGGAATGAAGCGATTTGGACTGTGTGATGGCTGCACCTTTGTTACAACGACGAATGATGATCCATCGTCCATGAACCACAGCATCCAACCTGAAACCATGGAGAGAGACGCTAGAGACCCTGATTGGTCTGTGTATATTGTGGAAGGCGATGAAGCAGAGGCGAGCGCAGTTACTGTTGAACCGGATGATAAGCAGAGTGTTTCAAAGCAGCTTGCAGAGAATGGCACTCTGTTTTAGTTTAGTCCACCGGAACTAAAGAAATTAAAGGTAACCCCATTTGAACAATTTCTGCATCCCAATCCAAACACTTAGATACTTAAAAGAAAATGGATATACTTTTTAGTGTTTGAGACGAGAATGTACACCAGGGGTGTCAAACTCATTTTCACCAAGGGCCACATTAGCATAATGGCAGTCCTCAAAGGGCCAGATGTAACTTATAAATGTAAAACAATGTGATCAAATGTAATGTAAAATAAATGTAACTACTCCTTAATGTTAAATAACTCATTATTTATAATTATTCAAGTGACAATTTAGTTGCATAGAAACAATTGTATGCTTGTTGTTCTAATATAAATCCTTTTGATTTTGTCAGCTTATGAAAACTTGGGAAGACATAGCATATCGATCATCATCTTTTATCATCAGGCTCAAGAAACAGATTACAGATAAACTATTAGCTGTGCCCATTTCAAATCTTGACATTTATTTTAGCGTGAGAAATCGGAGGTGTGGCGTAAGAGATCACTCAAATGGGTGAGTCTTACGTTCAATATGTAAGAGTTGGCAGCTCTACAGTTTCACTCGTGAGTAGGGACGTGGAAACACCGTTGCGGCTACCGTAGGCCAAAGGCATTGTGGGTAATGTAGTTTTTATTTTTGTTGTAATTTTTTTTATTTTTAGACACTCGAAACTTTTAAGCTCTCGCGGGCCACATTAGATTACATGGCAGAACACATCTGGCCCGCGGGCCTTGAGTTTGACACATGTGGTGTACACGATCTGGGATTCACTAAAATGCCGCGTGATGAAAGTAGCTTTGCCACGTTATTACGCACAATGTGTGTTAGAACGTAGCGCCTTCTTTTCCAGTCCTTCATTTAAAAAAATCTAATAACAAATATAAGACTCCCTATATTAATATTGTTTATTTATGTGCATCTTCTTCAAAAATAAGTCGTATTACAGGGAGAGCTTGATTGTTTGGGTCCCAGAGAAAACTCCTTCTGCCCGAGCGCAATGGATTGTGAGTAATATTAGCCGGTTATACACCTGCTCTTCAGAATCTAACCGGAAAAAACACTTTCTTTCGCTCTGACAATTTTTTATGTACACTACAGTTTTATGTACACCACACCCTAATTCTCCTTTCGCACCCATAACAGTGTGAATAGTGCACGGATTGGGACGTAGCAACTGTTTTTCTGAGCAAGCAAACTTATTTTTACACTTGAGTACAAACATTATGAGAATTTTTTTTTTTTTTTTAAGAAAACAAGGCCTAAACTAGGTCCCTTATTTCACACTTCCCATAATGTAGACTTGCAGATCAGAACCAGAAGATCAGGTTTCAAGGTGAAGCTTAATCAGTGTTTGAATCAATTTATTTATTGTTTTTCCTCCATGAACCTACAAAAAAATCCTATTTATACTGGACTTGCAATCATATATTTATGTTACTACACAAATTAATGATATTCTCACATGTTCAATGTAATTAATTTATTTTTAATGATGGATATCTTGAAAAAAATGTTTTGGACAGACAGAACTGGTACTAAAGCGTTTCAACTGTGGCCATCAACATATGTACAAGGCACTATTGATCTAGGGTCATTTTTGTTTTAGGGATTTTAACCAACAACATCAGATCACCAGTTTGTGAATGGTTGATTTCTCGTACAGTGAAATTATTTAATCTTTTACATACATACCAAATATATTGCTTACATTAACTGGAAATCTCCAAAAATATAATTAATTCCACAACAGATACTAATTTTTTTATGTGTGTTAAGTGTTATTTAAAAAAAAAAACATTTTAATTTACTTTAAATTACATTGTCAAAAATAGTGTATTTCAGTTTTAAGACCATTGTAGGAGTCTTATCACGTCATCTATAACCAACTTTTATTGCTTAGGATGTGTGGATTGAAGTATTGGTAATTGCTATACTGCTATGGAATCAAAGTAAGCGATCCTTACACACAAATAATGACTTTTTATCAGTTTTCATGTAGCTTTATTATAAGAGTTGTTTGATAGTACTGTAGGTTGCTAATTATTACATAATAATATATATATATATATATATATATATATATATATATATATATATATATATATATATATATATATATATATATAGTTTTGCGATATTATTCGGCCTTATCTACCACTCTTCGTTGCTCTCTGAATTACCCAGTAAAGTCTTGTTTAACAAAGACATGCAGAGACGGATAGATAGAGTTGAGATATAGGCAGTGTGCAAAAGGAGATTAATCTAATATTACACTTTAGTCACCTGTTGACATTGGTGCACAATAAATTCAATAATATGGTAACACATCTATTATGATAAAACACCCAAGAATCTGAAAAAAACTTTATTATATTATAATCTTTATTGTTTTCAACCAGTTTAGTTTTTTCCCATTCACAAAATGAATTTCTTCTTCAGCTGGTTGTATTTCATTTTGCATGAACAATAAGCTAGAGCTAATTGTTACAAATATTTTTCATTTGAAAAGGCTGTTTTGTTTTTGCAGACATCATTGTACATGTATCATTGAAGTTATTAATAATAAAAAGACAAAAAAAAATTATCATATGAAGTGCCTGTATTAGTATCCACAACACTTGATTTGAAAGTACTTTGTATTGGATTAATGATAAAATCATTGCGCATTCCAAGTAATTGCTGTTTCATTTGCTAATTTAAACAATGTTGTTACAATTACAAAAAAAATTAATGTTATTTAATTGATTCTGCCACTTTGCAAAAAAAAAAAGTTACTCCTTTTGCGATAACAAATGCAACGCTAATCAACTTCTATTACAAAATGTAAATGAAGGTTTTTTTGCTGGATTTGACTTATGCTTACAATAATGATAAACCGAAAACTAATATTTCAAGTAATATTTATACACTATTATTTAGTTAGTAGAATCTTTTGTGGGCATCTCTTCAAGTGTATGACAAGATGCAGCTCTAAAGGACAAAAGTCCATTATATTCACTTGGACATCATTAATCATTTTTAGGGCTGTCAGCCTCCTCACAAATATCATCCTATCAATTAGGGTTTTTTAAAATTCCATGCACTTTACAGATTTAGTGTTTCAAAATGGCTGCCCACAGCATCAGCAAAAAGAGTAGAGAAACGTTTCAATAATAGCATAAAGATAATAACAATAGCAGAAGAAGATTTAGTTATAGACTATAGAGGTTCATATTAGCGAGTTTTTCTGCTATAGAAGTTTGACGACTGAGTTTAGATTACAGCCATAAAATATAAACATGTGTTAACAGCTCTAGCGATATAGAAGAGCTTTTGCCAGCTACGATTTCAAGTAAAACTTCTTAATATCTAAGCTCAAAATGTGCTTTATTTTCTTTCTATAATGATGCTGCTGTGGTGTTATTCAACTACTTAATATATTGTATACCTAATTAGAGGTAACTATTATTGCCAGCCAGTTAATGCCCACTTGTTGATATTTCATTTATCTCTACAGGCATGAAAAAAAAAACTTAAATTATTTGTAAGTGTTTCATTCTTCTTAACATGATTTTAAGACAATTTAACGACGTTTTTGTTAAGGTGTGCTGGTCACTATTCGCCAATGAAAAACAAATAGCCGTTGTTGCTCTGTCAGAAGCAGACGGTGCTGGAGTTGTTTTGTGGGTAAGTCACGCTGAAGTCACGTGGGTTTTGTCAGATGATAAACCAGGAAATGCAAACTGGTCCCTCTGGTTTTTGGACTACATTATGTATAGTCCCCAGATAACATAGGTAACATAACGGCGGGAGCTATTAACGCAGCGCTTTCACCGGAGCTCAAAAGTACAGCTGTTTTAATTATGCGAATGAATCCTATTAAAAGCGCGCTTTTTGTTACTTTACTATCGTGCGCCACATCTTTCGCTGTCCAATACACTCCTGACTGGAGCAGCCTCGACTCGAGACCTCTACCGGCGTGGTACGACGATGTCAAGTTCGGCATCTTCGTCCACTGGGGGGTGTTTTCGGTTCCCTCGTTCGGCAGCGAGTGGTTCTGGTGGTACTGGAAGGGCAGTCACCAGGCTCAATATGAGACTTTTATGATCAAAAATTACCCTCCTGGGTTTAGCTACACGGATTTTGCACCTAATTTCCACGCGCAGTTTTTCGATCCGGATGAGTGGGCTGACATCTTTGCAGCTTCAGGAGCAAAGTACGTACTTCCGTGTGTTTGATGTACATATGTTTGCGTTCATTCAACATAAGTATGATAATAGTATGATAATATGGTGATTTATTAACGTAGATACGTAGTTCTGACCTCGAAACACCACGAAGGCTTCACAAATTGGGCATCGCCAACCTCCTGGAACTGGAATTCTATTGATAATGGTCCTCACAGGGATCTGGTTGGAGATTTGGGCAATGCCATCAGAAAGAGGTAAAGTGACTCTGAAAGGAAAACCTCTTTTGAAAAAGTACTTTTTCAGTTGAACTGGTTTACATATGTGATTTGTTGTGTAGGTCTTTGCATTATGGACTCTACCACTCTCTCTATGAATGGTTCAATCCACTTTATTTGACTGACAAACAGTCTGGTTTCAAGACCCAGGAGTTTGTCGCCAATAAAGCAATGCCAGAGCTGTACGATCTGGTCAACAGGTAAATATGCACCCCTCATGTGACTTCAGGCTGGAGGAGGAAATGCATTTATGAGAATATCCTGACTGTATACACCTTTGTGAACCTATGCAGCTAACATAATAACATTTTTAACATTGTTTTCATCTTTTGGATTGTACTACATTTCAAGCAGCGTACAATTCACACAATAATTAATTTAATGATTGTTACAACAAGAGAAAACATATTCATAGTTTTCGATTGGTTTGTTGTATTGTTGATTTTATGTGTACTTGATGAAGGAATGAAGTGTTTAAAAGTGAAGTATGCTAGTTTGTGGCAGAAACTGGTGCTTCAATCGCATTTAAACTTCCCTTTTGAAATTTAGATCGAGTACAGACTGAAAGAGACCTTGTTTGAGTTATGAATTATTGATGTTTATGAATACGAAATATATATTTGGTCAATTCTCCATATTAAACCAAAAAGTAGGTTTACAGAAGACAAAAGCAAAGCTGGTCATGGTAAGAGTAAAATAATTTCCCTCCCATCGACACTACAGGTTGCCAGTTACAGGAAATAAAGTCTTGATTCACTGATCTAGTGTCTTCAAAATGTTTATGTAGCACTAATAGCATCTCGCCTATATCATTCCTAATGTTTTTTCTACTGAACTTGAAGATTTACCATCAGTAGTTTTCAAACAATGTCGCACCTGCTGAATTTTATGGACTGAACTAACAGTATTAAGCCCCAAGTGCAGAGAACAGTTCAGGGGCAGTTGTCTAAATGCTATAAAGGTGCACTTAAAATATTTTTATGTGCACTACCTCAGTAAAGGTATTTTAGAGGTTGACCTGTTGAGATATAACTATTGGATATTTCCAACTAATTTAACACTGTGATAGTCTAATTATTAATATCATTTGACAAGGACACATTAATGCTTTCCTGATGTACTGCAAAACTATGCCACATCACATTGGTGAACTATTTGATGTCTAAATTCATTATTATTTACCAGCCAGGATTGCTTTTACATCTGTACAGTAGTTGTTTCAAGAGGACATTCTTGTCATTTCTAAGAACTACATTTCCCGGCAAGCTAGGTATCAGGTGACTTTATCTCTATTGGTCAATACTGTTTAGAACTACAACCACCTAGACATCACTCAAACAGTAAGATCTGAAAAACAGTTTAAGAAAGATTGTGAAAATTATTGTACGTCCGTGAAGCACTTTGAGTGTCAAAGGGCAAAAGGGTAGATGCTAGAGTACCCCCTGCATGTGCATGTTGAGCTCTAATGTACTATAAATCTACATGCATAACAGTAGAAACCATTTTACTTATTGTTACATTCGTTACAACGGCCATTGTTTTGTTCTGCTTCAATGTATACTTGCTAAAACTATATTGTGAATAGAATAGATTGCTTCCTGTCAAACAAAGCATATATAAGTACAGTCTCAGTGACTCTTTAGCTTTGTCCTCCTCAAAACCTCAGCACTGATATTCATCCGCTTTTGTGTTTGTTTTTCCATCCCATCCTTAAACCTGTTTGCTTCAATGTTGTCTGGTGATGGTGTGTTATAACCATGTTGCATTATTTTGGGCTTTGCAAAAGCCATGAGCACTCCTTCTTTTAGCAAGCCTCAACAAGCGGGAACCTGCAGCAGTCCGTTAAAAGGATAGTTTTTAACGATTAGACAATTTTAAAAAAGGTATTAGTTTAGTGTATGTACACAACTCTGAAACGTAGATGAGTCATATTAATAATTTAATAACGTATTTGTTTATGAATATTTTTTTAAATAAAATTGCTCTGTTTTAGATACAAGCCAGAGTTAATTTGGTCTGATGGTGACTGGGAGGCTCCTGATACCTACTGGAACTCCACACAATTTCTCGCCTGGCTCTACAATGAAAGCCCCGTCAAGGTAAGATCATGACTTGATTTTCTAAATGTAGAAATGTCTGACTGCATCGCTGTTTCTTTGTAGGATATCATAGTGACCAATGACAGATGGGGGAACGGATGTTACTGCAAACATGGAGGTTATTACAACTGTGCTGACAAGTTCAGCCCGGGACAGCTGCTGGATCACAAGTGGGAAAAATGCCAGTCAGTGGACACCATATCATGGGGCTATCGGAGAAATATGAAGCTTACAGAATTGATGGATCTCCCGTCTCTCATAAAGGTGAGATGTATTCACTTTTGGATGTACAGGTATTTCCTGATCTAAAGAATGTAAAAAGAAGCTATGTGTGTAAATGAATGAGCTGCCACATCCTTTCATTTGGTTAAAAAAAACGTAAGTAGAAGATAACGAGTCTAGATGGTGACTAATGGCAAATCTTAAACTTCTCGATATCTCCTCTACTAACTAATTAATTAAAGGTGTTAAAAGTACAAAAGCATAATATATAATGTATCGTGTGCTTGTTTCGATCAAAGGATTTGGTGAACACTGTGGCTTTGGGTGGGAATTACCTATTGAACATTGGACCAACAGCAGACGGTGTGATTGCTCCTGTGTTTGAGGAACGTCTTCGAGGGATTGGAGCCTGGCTGGCGATCAACGGAGAAGCCATCTATGCAACTAAACCGTGGAGAAATCAGACAGAGAAAGCTACTGTACCTGTTTGGTTAGTTCTGTAATGTAATCAAGTAATCTTGATAGTTGGTTTGCTTTAAGGTATTTATTTTGGTTTACAAGTGATTTATTAACAAAATGTTCTTCACTTTCAGGTACACTGCCAAAAATTCCACTGTGTATGCAATCTTTTCCTCTGATCCCATGCAAAACACCTTTGAGCTATCTATACCCCAAACCTCAGACAGCACAGTGGTAAATATAGTTTCACAGGTTTTGAAATATTTAAAAAATAATATATTTTTAGAACAAGTTACAAGCTGCTGGCTTTGAATCTGTGTTTAGGTGACTTTGCTGGGGGATGATAAGCCATTGAAATGGGCGCCTCTGGCATCATCAGGGCTGATTGTGAAACTGCCTGATCTGCCCTTCACTCCTGCATACGCTTGGACCCTCAAACTGGATGGAGTGGCCTGAAATGTTTTTTATTTTTTTAATAAAGTTTTTGTATTTTGTGTTTAAATAAGGGAATTTTAACTAGTAATTTTAAAGAGTGTAACCATTTTTTTCATAATAAACATAAAGTTATAGAAAATCTAATCTGAGTTCATTGACTGATTTTTTTTCTGGTTAAAACATAATTGTTTTTAAAAACATGATCATTAATTATAGGCTTTGTTCTTAATCCAGGTAAATGTGGTGAAAAGCAGATTTATTTGTTTCATTCAGTTTTGTCTGAGTGTGTCAAGTGCATAGTCTTGTTTTTTTTCTGAGTTTAAGTTTTGCAACTCTCTAAACCCAAAACAGATTGGATGCACCACAGGCTGTCTGCAGTGTTCTATAAGTATTCATACATCAATGTTATTTCATTTCTAAAGCACATTTAATAACAACAAGGGTTGACCAAAGAAGACATGGTAGTTATAAGCTTTAACATATAACTTTTATGTAACTTAAGAATGAGAAAAGAACAATGAGATCCATATGAAACAAATAGTTGTTATATTTACGCAGAACTTGTAGAATGCAAAGACAGCTTGCTAAATACAAGAAAAAGTTTTCATGTCACCATCATAAATACTGATATCTACTAAATCAAATTATGTTGTACTCTGCAGTAACCATCAGTCTGTCATTGTTTACTTGTAACACATAGAAAATGTTAAAACTACATTTACCTTGTAAAATCAATAAACCTTGTAGTAAAAATGTCCTAAATATCTCCTAAAAGCTCCAATTCATCCATGAGGGAAAGTCAAAGAGTTTACTAGAAGATGACTAGGAAAGTGAGATAACTCTCTGGATGTACATGTCTATCACCACTCCCTGCAAATGAAAAAGATATTCTGTTGCGTAAATTTTTCCATTTAATCAGCTCAAGCAAAAGCATTCGAATATATACTGAACTGTATTATATCCTTAACTTTTATAGAATCAGCAATACAACTTTTTGGATTGAAGTCATTTTCTTTTTAAACAAAAATATAATATTTTGTATTGTGTGTGGATGTGAAAAGAAACTGTTTTCTAACCACATCCCTTTAGTGAGATGCCTGTTGGGAAGTCAAGCGACCTCAAGAAATTGGAGACACAGGGCTGACGTAGGCCATGAAGGACCAAATCTCTTTAATCACAGTTGTCTCATTCTAATGCTTGAATGTTATCCCTACACTCAGTTAAATAAAAATATATTTAAAACTTCATTTTCTTTAATTGTCTTCCACTTTTGTTGCTGTTAAACGTGAACTGTTAGATTGTTTTGGAGAAAAAGAGCTTGATAAGGTGTCGTGTAGTGGTGGGTGGTAACTAGTTACAATTACTTAGTTACATTTACTTAAGTACATTTTTAGAGTAACTAGTACTTTTAAAAGTGTGCACTTTTTCCTGAGTAAATGTTTTGTAAAATACATGTAATTTACGTAGTTACATCTTAGTTACAATTTATCTCTGTTAGTCTTTGACTAATATCATGGAAATAAATATAATTTTTTAAGCTATTTTTTATGTTATCAAGTCGTTTAAGATGTTGAAGCGGCTAATGCATGAGAGTTCACCAGCCACTCTCATCAACAGATGGCAGATCACACCTAGCCTCAGGTTCAAAGTTTGTTTACTCGTAATAATGCTAAACAAGACAAAGCTTTGTGATGCAGCACATGCTCTGCACACCCAAAGTGATTGAGATCATGTCTCCAGATCCAACCTTAAAGAACAAGTAGGAGTGACAACATTAGTTGTCAGTAAAAACATCAGTTTTTAACGTTACTGTGGTTCCTCCGAGTGCTTTGGTCGTGATATCAAAATGTAAACTGTCGATGCTTTCCTGCACACTCACTCTGCTGGACATAACTTTTAAAAATTCAGAAATTCAATTATAAATACAAAATTAACATTTTTACAGTTTTATAAATCCTTTTCATATAATGTAACAATTAGCAGCACTTATAGTAACAATTAGCAGCACTTATATCACTTTAGCCGGACAAGATAAAGAAATGAGAACTTTTTTTTTTGTTAATTTCCTTTTGAGGTGAGATAACTAGATGCTATTATAATAGCTTGACAATCTATGTTTTTGTTTTGTATAGTTCAGATCAGTAGTAACTAACTACTTGAGTACATTTTTAATTCAGTACTTTTTTGAATACTCTACCCACATATGGTTTCGTGTCTCCAGAAGGAAATCAAACCAGTCTGTTTATTCATATTATATAGATGCCCACTTTCCCTTTAAAGCTTAACCCATCCTTAAGCTTTTAGTGACAAGCATCAAAACCAGAAATTGCATGAGGAGAAACTGCTTCATCATGTCCCTTCACCCCTCCTCCTCCTCATTTTCTCATATCCCTTGAGACATCTCCTTGATTCACAAGAGCAGTACCCCAGCTGGACAGCGGGAGCTCTGCACACATACAGTACTGTACTCCACTGCAGTGCGGTGTGTGGGGCTGTATTTGTATATGTGTCAAACAGGCACACAGGAAAGCCTTTTAGTGCTTCTGCTGCTGCCACTCCAGACTGAATGCCAGCGGTGGGGGGACCAGGGAAATAAAGGGCAGGAGAAAGGGAGCTTGCACTGCCGGCCTTGCCAAATAAAGCCATGGGGGCCTGGGCAGGGATGGCCCTCTCTACACTATAAATACGCTGTTCTTTTGCAGGTTCGGGTTTGGTGCCTGGAGCTGTGGAGCAGTGAGTGCATCAGCCCGCCTCTGGAGTCTCTCCTCAGCTCTCAGGCCTTTCACCATGCCTCGGGTGGATGCTGACCTCAAGCTGGACTTCAAAGATGTACTGTTCAGACCAAAGAGAAGCAGTTTGAAGAGCAGGTCCGAGGTAGGAAATGTCATTGGTTTACTTAAATTGATATTTGAAGAAAGGCTAAGAAGATAAGGATGACCTTGACCAAGTCAGTGCAGGTTTTGGCTGGACTGTGCTGTTATTTTCTTCTTTTTTCTTTTCTTTTTTTTTTTACTTTTATGAGCTGGATGAGTTTTATAATTGTTACAGCCATACATTCATCTGAAGTTCCTTTATTTTTGCTAGTGTTGACCGATCAGGAAAGAGCAACCTGAGAGTTGGTGCTTAGAAAACAGGTCTAAAAATAGGCCTGAGGTGTGCCAACATGAGGCAGATTGCAGTGTCCATTGCTTAAACAGTTTGTAGTGGAAGGCAGTCAATCTCTGTGCACACATGGAGTGACATATTCAAGCAATTTTTGCTCTGTGTGCATTCATTAATTTTTCATATATATACTCTGAGCACTGATACTTCAATTTCAACAACAAAAAAAAAGTTATTTTATGTGGTTATTTTTCACTGCAGGATGACGTTAGACTCTGGAAAGATGATGATCTAATGGCTCGGATGTAATTCAGCCTCACAGCTGAGGGCCATAATGTCACCTGCAGTAATCAGTCTCAAAAACAAAATATTGATTGGTTACTAGGTTTTGCTCGGCACAACACAAATTTGTAGTTGGCGTGATGTTTATCTTCAAAGGAATTAATTGTTACTGACAGTATAGTAGCTGGAACTACTACAAGAAACCGATGGCATAGGAACCGTATGCATGTGAAAGAGAGCGCTAAAGAAATTTCTGGATTAGATTTTCGGGCAAACCTTCAAATAACTTGGTAAAAATGTGTTTTAGTAGACTGTGAATAATTTCAAATCAGTTGTAAATTTTGTGTACCCAGTACATTGTGTAATACAGTACATTGACAAAAGCCACTCGCCTCCCTTGTCTCCCATATAAAAGTGACAATCCTTTCCTAATACATAGGGTTTAATATGACATCTATCAAACCTTTTCCACCTAAAACAACTTCAACTGTTTTGGGAAAATTAAAGGGTGTTTTTATGGGGATAATTTCTGACGTTGGACGAGAACACCTTTCTCTCAGTCTTTGCTCAAATTCATCCTAAAGGTGATTTATCATGTTGAGGTCAGTCAAGTTCTCCACACCAGATAATGTCATCCATCTTTTTATGGATGCTTTGTGCACAGTTATGTTGGAAGAGCAAAAAGTCAGCTACAAACTGTTTCCACAAAGTTGGGAGCATGGAATTGTCCAAAATATCTTGGTTTGCTGAAATTCATGCCAATGTAATTAATAGACCAATACTTGCTCCTGACAAACCTCTCTAGAGTCGAGCGGTGTATGCTTTACACAGCTCCATACAAAGATTTGTATTGCGCTTGTTATTGTAGGGCTTGGATGCGGCTCCTCAGCCATTGAAACTTATTCATTGAAGCTCTTATAGTGTGAGGTTCTTAGGCTAATCTGAAAGTCACATAGAGTTTGAAGGTCTGTAGTGAATGACTCCTTGGAGTAAGTCCCAAACACATTTATTTTCTATAAATACATACATAATATAAATACATAATACAGCTGACTGCTGACTTTGGAGATTTCATGAATGGATTTGATGGACAGGAGGCATTCTACCACAGTTCCTAGAGAGAATGTATTTTACATATAACAACATTCAAATAAATATCTGCTTCTAATATTATTTAATAAATCAGTGTTTTTATAATATGAATATTTAGATGTGTAAAATACAATGTATTTCATGTTTAAAACAAAATTTGTCCTGTTATTGTTTAACAATGTCTTATTATATTTAATATTTATTTTTAAATTATTATTACTATTTCTGTTTAAACTTGTTCTACATTTTATATATTTAATATTTTTACATAACATTTTCATTGTTAATAATAAAGTATTATGAACTTATAATATTAGTTTTCACACATTTCTAAAACAAATTACCTTGTAATATATTTTTAATTTTATAATTATAATTACATAATGATTTATTAATAATATGTTACGTTGTAATGTATTTTATTAAGTACAATTTTGAAAAACATTCTATTGTAAATATTTAAATTGAATTAAATATTTTATTGATTATTTTAAGTAACCATTGAAAAATGTTAATGAAATGTCCCAGAAAAAGCTGCTGCTTCTGTGCTGTCTAGAATCAGTGCCTTTCTTGCAATTCTTTTGAACTTAGTGCCAACAACAATTTGATATATTTTTTCGATTATATTTTTCTTATCTGAAAGGTTGACCTGCAGAGAACCTTCACATTCCGGAACTCTAAGAAGACGTACAATGGCATCCCAGTCATCGCTGCTAACATGGACACCACTGGCACGTTTGAGATGGCACAGGTGTTGAGCAAGGTGAGCGCTACCTCAAGAAACGGAGAAATACAACTCCTCTGTCTGAAATAGAAGCCATTGAACATCTTGTTCTACCCTGTTATATCTCAGTAATCATCAGGATCTCAATTAGCTGTGTCCCGTTTCTGGTCTCAAAAGGCTCTTGAACGTCTGTCTGCTGCAGTACCAGACTCTTCTCAGAAATCTCTTCTCTGTTTTCAGCACACCCTCTTCACCGCCATCCAGAAGCACTACTCCCTGGAGGAGTGGAAGACTTTTGCAGCCAATCATCCCGAGTGCCTTGAGGTGAATAACTTTTTTGTACTTCCTAATAAAAGAGCTTAGATTATGAGTGGCAGTCAGATAGTTCTGCAGATGCTTTTTCCTTAAATCTTATCGCTCAAAGGTGTTTAAAATGGGGATTTGGGTTAAAGGAGCAACTCTGAATATCTGCCTAGCGATGCCATAGCAACCTTCCCAAAGGAAACCTTACCCACACCTCTTTATGAAGCAAATCGGAGTAGGAGCTAATCACTAGAAACAGAATTTGGGTAGAACACCTTTTAAAATGTTTTTTTTTTTTGTTGTTGTTACTTTGATGATTTGATGTTTGTTAGGGAGGTTTTTTCAACGCTGGTTTGATTTAGTCCCTTCTATAACTTCAACTCAATGCACGAACTGCTGTAATGTAGTTATTTTATTTGAACATATTTTATAAGTATTGTGTTTATTTGACTTATAATGGTTGAAATACATTTCATTGTTTAGTCATTTGTGACAGTTATCTGATTTTATTTTAATTTAGTTTCATTGTGTTCTATTTAAATACATTTATTTTATAGTTTATTAGCATTTTCCTTTTCATTCATTTTCTTTGTTTTCATTTAAAATTCTTGATACATTTTACATTTAATCATGGTTTCTATTTGTACTTTTAATAATTCATTTATACATTTTATTTGAATTCCTTTATTTGAACTTACCAAGGTAGACAGTTGCCTTGGGCCCCCAAACCTTTTAGGGCCCTCTTGCTTTTTACTTTTGTTCACAAATTAATCAAACCTTGTTTCAAAACTTGTTTAAAAATGACATTAGGGTGCATTAGGTGTGAACATGTCTCCCCCTTCAACTCATAATTCACTATTTCATTCTTGTGATGCGAATCCACATGAATAACAGTGACTGATGACAATGTTGATCTGAGAAATGGGGGAAAAACTAAGAAACAAAAAGTTGCATGTCTAAAATTACATCATTTTGTACACTATTGACTTGAAGCACAAATGAAAGGCATAATACTGTTAATAGAACAAAAGAGCATCCCAGTCTTTGTTCCCAAAATCATTTTTTTAATTTGTCGTTTTATTTTTTGAGCAATACAAAAACATTCAATGAGCGATTGAGAGGAGAAGTTCAGGGAAAAGAAAGCAGGAGAAAATTAAAAACACAACCACAGGAGAAGAGGGGAAGAGGAAAAGAGCTTTGAATTAAAAAAACATGAATTAACACGTTTCAGATCGGTGGCAGGGAGGAGCCTCTGTACATCTTTTTCCCTTGGACCCCAGCAATGCCATTTCCACCACTGTGTACATGTATTTATTTAAGTGCAGTTGTTTTTCATTCTAAACTGTAATTTTCTTTATTCAGCTGTGGGTGGGACAGAACAAAGTAGGGGTGGTGCTATCATGTAGAAGAACCTGTGTGAAATTTAATTTACCTTGAACTGATGAAGCATGCATTCAAAAACAACAACTGGCCTTTAATTTCTTCAACCTTTAATCCACATGTGATCAGATATATTTCACTTTTCCCACATTAATCATTAGAAGCTAAAACCTTTGAGGAAAGAAGCCCAGAACTCTCTTGCTCATTTCTCCTCGCAGCATGTGGCAGCTAGTTCAGGCAGTGGAGCGTCAGATCTGGAGAAACTCAGCAGCATCCTGGAAGCCATTCCTCTAATCCAGTACATCTGCCTTGACGTGGCCAACGGGTATTCTGAGCACTTTGTGGAGTTTGTAAAGAGAGTTCGGGAAAGGTTTCCGAAGCACACCATCATGGTTAGGTTCTTTTTAAAACTCATCTCACAGTTACCAGTGATGATGATCTGTTTGTTGTAATGTTAATGTTTTAACTCAAAGATGTGAACTTTTTAGGCAGGAAATGTGGTGACTGGGGAGATGGTGGAGGAGCTCATTCTGTCTGGAGCAGACATTATTAAAGTGGGCATTGGACCAGGTATAAACTCTTTATTAGAGTTTATTAGAAAGCCTGGTGGTGATGTATGCTACCTTTGCTCTTCAGGTTCGGTTTGCACCACACGCATTAAGACTGGTGTGGGCTACCCTCAGCTGAGCGCTGTGATTGAGTGCGCTGACTCCGCGCATGGGCTGAAGGGCCACATCATTTCTGTGAGTCTCTGAACTTTATTTCAAACACATTGTAGCATGATGTCTTGTTATGCAGAGTTGGTGCTGTATAGGGACTATGAACCCGATCAGAATGAAATAGAAAGTAGTTTGTTTTCCTGAACAGAAACTCTCATTTGAAATGGCAGTAATCTGATTAATATGTTAATATGGCTCAATATCTTTAACCCCAAACTGAACAGTTTTTTTTTTGGTCTCTTATATACATTGAATTCCATTATTGTATTATTGTTTTGTATTGAACTAATTGATATTTTATTATTTTATAGTTTTATTTGATGTTTCAGTTATTTTATTTTCATTAATTTAATTGTTTTCTATTTGGTCATTTAAAAAAAGAATGCTTTATTTAATATGCTTTAGTTAAATACGAGTTAAATTAATTTTGGTTCATGATAATTCACTTAAATGTAGACATTAATGTTTTATTTCAATGTAGTTTAATTTACAGAACTCCTTTTCAGTATTTTAAAACTACAAGAACCCTCGACTGAATTTGTCACTTTTACACAATGTGGTCACTAGAGGGCAGCATCCCCAATTTTTTAGCAGTATCACCGGGCTTGTAAACTTCATGTTTAAACTCTATGTAAAATTCTATGTAAAATAGCTTTTTGACAATCTTTAAAAGATGTCTGTTATTATATATTCAATTCAGTTGAAAGTTTTTTTTTTCAGAATAGTAAAATGATCAAACATGACCTTCCATTACTTTTAAATCTATTTTTGAAAAGCTAAAACATGTCTTTTTCATGTAAACATTTAATTATAAAATCATTAATAATCAGGCTTTAGAAACATTCGAACGGTTCTATTAATTCTGATTTCATACAGCAATGAAGGATTTAAAGATAGCTTTTCCTCTTCTAGGATGGAGGCTGCAGTTGCCCAGGAGATGTGGCCAAAGCTTTTGGTGAGTTAAACTTTCACGTCACGACTATTAAAGGACAATTCTGGGATCTAATGAATTCTACGTGGCACAGGTGCTGGGGCGGATTTTGTCATGCTAGGAGGCATGCTAGCAGGCCACGATCAATGTGCAGGTGAAGTCATTGAGAAAGATGGGAAGAAGTTCAAGCTTTTCTATGGCATGAGCTCAGACACTGCCATGAAGAAGTATGTGGGTGGAGTGGCAGAGTATAGGTGAGGATCTTTTGTAAGTGTCTTGTACAAAAACAAACAAGATTAACCAGAGATCTGCATTTCACTTCAGGGCTTCTGAAGGCAGGACTGTCCAGGTGGCCTATAAAGGTGATGTGGAGAACACCATCAGGGACATCTTGGGTGGTTTGCGCTCCACCTGCACATATGTAGGAGCTGCCAAACTCAAAGAACTGAGCCGCAGGACGACTTTCATCAGAGTCACACAGCAGTCCAGCCAGATGTTCAGCTAGGTGTTCAGTTAAAACCACTGCCAAAGGTTTAAAATTAAGTATAACGCCTTATGCAGCTATGATTAAAATCTTTTTTTCTTACATGTTATATTGAGATCATGCCTAAAACTTTGGTCAAGAAAGTGATCATGACAAAAAAGGTTTGAAATGTGGAGATCATGAGAAAAGAAAAAAAGAAAAGAAGTTATAAGCAAAAAACCTTTTTGTAAAAATCACTTGAAAACAGAACAAACAATCATGAGAAAACAACTTGTGAAAAAAAAGGAGAAAATAAATCCAGGAAAAAAAGAAAACTCTTGATATGTCAATATCATGAGAAAACAAGTTCATTATGTCAAGTCAAGATGACAAGAGAAACACATGATTCCTTGGTTATGCCAAGATCATTAGAAAATAAACGCACAATCATAAAAAAACAACTTGATGAACCATATAATTTGAAAACAACTTGGGTGATGATAAACACAAGATGATGAGAAAACAACTTTTCTTGCTTTAATTGAAAAAGAAAATCAACACATGATCTCAAGAAGAAGAAAAAAACAATGTATAGATTATAACAATCAAGAAAGAAAAAAATAGTTTTATGCATGAGTTGTGTATGTAGGGAAAAAAATAATTACTGTTGATCACTTTGTGAGCCTAAGGAATTGTTTACACAACATTTAACAAACAACTTTACACTGTCATAAGTGATTCTGAAAATAGTTGAAAAATAAACTTTTTATCAAATGGAAGCCTTAAACTCAATGCTGGTCAAATTTTAAACTATCCATATTCATGAAATGTGTACAATCACTATAACCACAAATTCTGCAAATATTTAGAGTTTGACTTATTCAACATGTATGCAATTGTCTGAAACTATTAGTAATTTAAATTTTGATGGCCTCCTTAGCAAGACTTTGTTTTTAAGTAGTTTTATGTTTTTAAACGGTAACATGTAAATATTAACACCATTTGGAATAGTTTTCCCCTAAATGTAAATGCAGGCTTTTTCAACAGTTAGTAAACAGAAAGTAGTGATGGACGCTACCAAGCTTCACAGCTTGTTAGCAACCAATGCATTTTAAAACACAACTTCTGTCAATTTTGGAAAAAAAACCCTAGTCTTTGTGAAACTATTCTTTTTCACCAAAATCCTCTAAATCCATTGCTGTGAAGATACTTTCAAAGGGTGTGAAATGTGCCGCATGCCTTAAGAGCAATAGTTAACTCACCTGAGCGAATGTCTGTCTTAAATTAGGCTAGAAAAAGTGTTAACTTTAGTTTTAGTGCCTGTTACCCAAGAACTATGCTGCATACAAACACCTTCTGATGTGAACACCTCCAGTCTGTAACACATGATAAAAGGTAGCATCTGTCTGTCAGCAGTTCAACTTTTTACACTTAAGTAAGATTTTCTTTCTTTTATCAGATTTATAACCAAGCAAAACTCGGTCAAAAAAATGGTCACTGAGTGTTCTACTGTTTGCTAGTGCGAGTGTTTTCTGAAGCTACTTCCTGTTTCTGTGCTGCAGTGTTTGGCTGAGTGTAATGTATTTCTGGAATACTAAAATAAATCACTGCTGAATCTCTACTGTGTACTACATAGTTCTGAAAATGAACACTACAAGTGTTAAAAAATAGTATTTGTATCAGTATTTATTTCTCTTGTATATCTTTTTTTTATATTTTTAGTTTTGAGTCATTTGGACACTTTAAAAAAAGGAGAAAGTACTTGCATAAAATAACATAGACCTTTCACATTTTTTCCCTATATTTTAAAGCGGCTATTTCCATAAATTAAAAAATATATATAATTGTACGAAACATTTATTAATTTATTGGATATTTTTTATGTTAACAATCAAATCTGATGATACATCAAAATCTCACAACAAAACTAGAAAGAAACAATTTGAACATTTTTGGCCTGTCTTTAGCTACACTGAAAATCGTTGAATAAACTGTTTATGAAAGAGAAGCCTTATACTCGAAAAAGGAGCACCTTGACTTTCTATTTCTAGTTCCATAAGCTAATCGCTGATAAGTATTGGTTTTCACTTTTAGTAAATTTGCATGTAAAAGTTTTAAATGACTTAACTTTCGAATATGCTCAATTTAAAACTAAGAAATCAACTGGAAAATGTAAATTTCTGCCAGTACTTTAGCTGTTTTAGTAGATAATTTTTTCAGTAGATTTGGAGTTCAGAAGGTCTGTCTGAGCAGCAAAGAGCTGTTGCTGCATCACTCATGGACTCATTGTGTCACTCACAGCACTTTCTCACAGCCAAGAGTGGGTTTGTGATCTCCTAAAGAATCTGATCGTCTTCAATCTACAAATTTGAAAGGAATAATCCCCCGAGGAAAAGAAAATCAAACGCTCAAGGCCAGGCACGTCTGTTACCTCCCACACTACATTGACTGAGTTGGAGGCAAAAAGGTCTGTGGGCGACTTTTGAGTTTGAGTTACATAGTCCTGTCTCAATGCAATAAACAAAATCCAGCAGATAAAAGCAAGCAAGCGTTTCTGTAGGAAAAAAAGCACAAACTCAGTGTTCAGTTTGCAATTGGCACTGTAATTTTATTAGTACGTGTATACTGCAACAATGAACTTGTACTGGTATACAGACAGTTTCTTTTATAAACAACTTTGTTCACAACCTGAATCAAATATTGTTTTGTTGTTCAGAATAATGAAATAAGTTCTAACTAGAAAACCGGCAAGCACCATCAAAGAAAGGGACCGAAAAATCCAAGAAACAATGTGAGTGTATCCTACAAATAGACACACCACATTTAGAAAATAGAATTTCAATTCATATTTTTATATTAGTTTTCTTTTAAAAAAGCTAGTGCAAGTACAATATTTTACACAACTTACAGAGTATGCACGCATATGGAAATAAAATGAACTAAGAAACAAATTGCCTTTAACAATTATTTCCTACCTACGGCGCTTAAAAAAACTAGTTTCCTTTACTAAGTAAGGTGCAAAACAACCTCCGCTTCCAGCAACTCTTCCTCGCATTTGCCCAGATTGAGAAAGTACTCATTGCATGAAAATAAAAACCTCTTGGGAGGGATGTGACATTCGTTTTTTTTTTTCTTTAACAGTCCATCAACAGCCTTAAAGCTATGACAAAGTCTGATCACCGATCGCTCTCCAAACTTCAAGTTAATCACCAACCCAGGGTTTTTATGTTCATGAATGTTTCTGACCAGTAGCAAGAAAAAAACGACAGCTTCCATTTTCTCTGGAAGACTTCAAATCTCTTACAACCAGACCTCCAACACCTAAACATTATTACTGCAATTTCTCGACCAATGGCTTCCTGTGCATCACGAAACACATTTCCATCTCGAAAGGAAAAAAAAGGAAATCAACAGGGAAAAAAATAGAAGTGGCTGGACATGCGTGCACATTTTATAACAACCAAACGCCACTCATTTGACAAGAACATAGTGTCGATCACCGTCGCATGTGGATTTGCATTAAAAAACAATGGGTTGATTGTTCATCTGCAACTACCTTCAGAGTCAAGATGCCAAAAGTTAAAATTATACCTAGAAATTTTTACAATTTTGTACAAGAAAGCGATCATCGGAAAGGAATTACTAATTATTATTAATTATTTTTCTTGAAGATATGTAGTAGAAACTCTGAAGGACAAACTCATGAGGCTGCGGCTTGCTATACTGCATGTGACGATGATGGCAGGATTGTGAGAACAGCATCTGTACATGAGCCAGCTCAGACCTGTAGTGGTCCACACCCTCCTTGTGTTTAGTTCTCTAACCAGGATTGAGTGTCCTGTTAGACTCAAGAATCACAAAAGCTGCTCAGGGCGAGTTGATTTTCCTGCGCACCTCTCACTGGGAAAGTGTTTATCAGCAGATGATGAGCGGGTGCTGACATATCCCCACCCTTACAAAGAACGCATTGTTTCCACATCTGATATATTAACAATAAGACTAGTTACAATACCCATAACAAGCAGCCCACGAAGGGTGAAAGCAAACATTAAGTGGGCTGGCAGAAGATTCTCAGCCTGAGGTTATTAATCCAGCGATTTGGACAAAGATTGACAAGATGTCAAACAACAGTCAAGTTGAAAAAAGTAATCCTGACTGATCTACATTTAACCCAAGCTCAAAGAAAAGCATGAGAGCTACAAAAAAGGAAACTTTTGATTACCTTGTAACCAAACATTCTTTCTTTCTTTTGTCATATGTGCCCAAAAAATGAAAACGAGACAAGGAAATTCTGCGGCGCTCCTCTACCAAGAAAACATTCATTAAAACACTTTCTCTTCTCCTACCACAATAAAAAGAGTGCTACTGAGGAGACTTAAGCGAGCATACCAAGTACACAAAGCAATAAAGAGCCAAAATACAATTGGACAAAACAACAGAAACAATCTCAGGATAGAGGAGCATTCAAACTCGTCGTCTCGACCTGTTGGACCCAGGAACGGGTCGAGACTGAGGGATTTCGCAATGGAGGGGAAAAACTAAAGACACCAAGCAATCTTTCTCGGGATTCGAAAGTGCGCAAACAGTATTATCAAGTCTATCAATTCTATAACTGAAAAAAAAATTGCATTTCCTTTGTTTCTACAAAAGTGGTCCCCACTTTGATGAGGTCGATAAATCATTTCTCAGTCTTTCACTATCTTCCATGTGTGAGGATCTGGGCTTGTGATAACAGACAGCCGGGATGCGAACGGGTAACGGTAAAACAGAGACAGACTGGGTGTGTTAAGAAGGCCTCGTGTGGTGTAGAGACAATGTGGGAAACCAAAGCGAACGGCCAATGAAATGACTGCTTCTGGTTACAGCAGTTTAACACACAAACGTACAACAATATATATATTTCTCTCTTTGCATGCACACAAAAACTTTCAAAGGTCACACAAACTCCACACATTCACAACTCGTTCCCATCCCTGAGTAAGCCCAAGGAAAGATTTTTGACCTTTAACAAAAAAGCTAATGGTAAAGACAATGAAGCGACGCATACATGTGCAAAACATTTAGAGATCAGGGTTCACTACATGTTCTCACAAGGAGCCGAATAACATCCTAAAACCTAAAGCTACTAATGTGATAAAGCATACTGCGGGAGGAGGACTAAGAATGGAAACCACAGATGGCACAAACTGTCCCGCCTTTACATGTCAACTACCAGAAGGACGCCAGTGAGGGAGTTTAGTTTAGATCTTGTTGATGAGAGTAACCAAATATGGATTCACTGGACTTTTCTTTGACGTAAAGAGGGAAAAAAATTCAATGCAAAAATGCTGGCATACAAAAACTAAAAATCTTTGAGTAAGTGACATCTGTGGAGCCCAGTTTCCTCATAAAGAATATACAGAAACACCAATTTGTCAAGGGAGTTTTAGAGATTTTAGGTTCTACTGATAGCATTTTTAGCATAGCTAAGCCTGCTGAATTGGATTAGACCAGTAGCTTTTTCTGTTTAAAATTATCTGGTGCAGCATGATATTGCTGGTATGCCATGTTATATCACCACAAGTTATTACAAGAGAATGAGAGGGGCTCAGGGGTGGGCAAAGTCATCTCTGGAGCACAACAGCACCTACAGGTTTTTGTTTCAAATCTGCTTCATTGTATAAACCATCTTCTTCAAAAAACCAAGAGGATTTTAGTTAGTGCTGTCAGGTGTGTTTAATGACGGCGTTAAACTAAACCGCAACAACTTTGTCCTCCCCTCCATAAAAACAACATTAACCTCAGAAATTTAATCTTTTCATTTGCTATTTATCTTATATAATGCAAAGGTAAAAGGGTTTTGAAAAGAAAATTAGTAAAAAAATATTGAATGTTTTAATACTATTGGTATTGCTAAAAGTGCTATCCCCAGAATTGCCTGAATTGATTCAGCAACACTGAAACATTAATGATTGTCAAGAGGGAGCTGGAGAATGAGCCAACTAAAGTGGAGTGATTGCATTTACACTGGTTAAAGTAACACAGTTCAGTGTTAGTTTTTTTTATCAGATGCTAATAATTATAAGATGGATTCCATTATATTATATTCCCCAATTATATTTTTTGTTTCTTTCAAGTGAAAATGGACTTTAACTGAAACATTCAGAAACATGCATTTGTCATTGTATAGTATTTAAGTAAAATGTATTGTAAGGTAGTTGGAATCGTCTTCAAAGTGAGCAAGCAAATCTGAAGTTCACCACATGGCAACCCTCCACTCTACCCCAGACAACGCAGAAGTAAGGTCACAGACACTGCACCTGAAGTTTTATAGCAGAGGTATTAAAAGTTGTTTTAAATTCAACCACCAAACTTTGCAAATAAAAACAACCCAGATGGAAACCAACCGTGAGCAACCCACTGAAGAACAAACACCAGGAAACTCACAAGTTGTTATAAGCCGTTAATAGCGTAGGAGAGTTAATAAAAAAAAATGTCTCCTATTCCATTCAGCATAATTGTGCACAGTTGCTCAACAAATGCAGCCTAAATTTTTCTTTAGAGCTCACTCTTAACAATCATTTTATTGGCTTCTCTACCAACCCTTCACAGATCTTAAGGTACCTCACACTTTCGAGGGTTGAAACTACTAAAAAACAGGTGATTGATTTTGACTTGATTCCTGCCGGACCATACAAGCTAGTTTGGAACTAAAGTTACTTAACTAAAATGAAGCTCTGTCACAAATACTGTTGTGGTTTTATGGCTATGAATGTGAATGAGTGAACTAAATGCTGAGGGAAAGAAGTTGCTTGCAGTGCCAGGCAACAGAAGGTAGCTAACGGTTGCGGCTGGGTAAACACTCTGAGCGAGGCTTATTGGTTCTGTGTGAACACCTGAAGACGTCTGGAGGTCACTGTCAGTTTTGGGTTCGAGATGGCTATGAGGGGGCAGACTGTCACTGCATATCCATGTACATTTCTCCCTGAAGTTAGAGAGCTGGTTGTGCAAACTGAAACCTGGAAAAAGTTTGCTGAGGTCAAACAGAAAGTCTGGCGTTGATGTCAGGTTGTTGATTTTTGGTGCAGCACTAAAAACTAAGGATTATTGCTACTTGCCATTGTGCGGAATGCTTCTCATTTGTACGTGTAACTACACTTCACAACCACGAGGTGTATTTGAAAAAGAATCAAGCAAGAAGCAACACAAAACACTGATCATAAAGGACAAAAGGAGACTTATCACAACTCGCTTTCTTGTGGTGGCTCTACAGACGAACGCTATTCCCAAATCATTAATCTTACTTTTGGCCCCCAAAAAATATAGTTGAGTGCAACAAAAAGTTGCATTCAATGTCAGCAGAACCCATTCACACACACATCAAGATTAATAGAAAAAAAGAGAAAAAAAGCATGTTTTGTGTGTTGATCTGAGAAACCCTGTTTTATTATAAAAAATAAAGCATTTTCAAAATGAGGTGCACTCACTCACCCGTCACCAATTTTCACCTACCCAAGCTAACTTGAGCATGGCCGCTTAAAACACTCGACAAGTGTGCAGTCTGCAGGCTGTGAATGGATCCCTCATTCACACTTTCCGATTCAAACACCTTTAAAAATATGATTAAAGGTTTTCCTTATAAAAATGAACCCATCAGACCTGCAAATCAAACGATCTAGTCAAGAAACTGCTACATTTTGTAAAAAAGAAGGGTTTTTCTGCCTTATCATGTGCTGTGGTGGCAGAAAACGAAATAAGTCATGTTACTATCTCTCCAGATGTGCAAATTGCAATATTCTTTTAAGTAGAACTTAAATATATATTTATAACACATGTGGTATGCACACATACACACATGCACGCATCTAAACACTCGCATACGCTCACAAAACCAGAACTGATCACTGAAATTACTACATGACTGTTTTCACATACGTTCCATGAGTCAGTGTCTTGGGGGACGGGACTAAAAACATGCTCATGTAGTCTTGCGCTCTCATTCAGTAAGATATAGCATATGCAGGATTTTTTACATAATAATGTACAAAAAATACATATTTCAACATGATTGAAATCTACCATCACCGAGTCCATGTGTGCATCTTTGAGGAGCAGCACACACCCTCCCAGCGGTGCACAACCACATACATCTCTAACAAACAAGCATCACTATGACACCCTTCGATCCTCCGAGGCTCTCACCTTCGCCTCGTCTCCTATTTCTCTCATACATTTATAAACGTTCTCTAAACTCATTTCACCTGCATTCACAATTTCATTCGGCTTCTTTTGCTTTAAATGGCAGTTGTTTCTTGGGCAGTGCCCATCTGTTCGCTTGAGATGGAAAAAGTGCTTCTTTAAAGCGATCCTCAAAGGAACAAAATCTCTTTTACAATCTGTTACATTCATCTCTTGGTGAAGACCCCATCAGCTTTTGAGGGTCACTCAACATCTAACTTGTGATACAGCATGAAGAACTCTTCACATCAAAGATCGACAGTAATAGCAGTGTTTAAGGAACACTCGGGTGTGTTTGCAAATAGGCTCATTCTCTATTTTTTTAAGATAATTTATTGAGCTTCTTTTAGTGTATTGGAGGCCGGATGGGAAATGGGAAGGGGGGTTTGTCAAGAAAGTGATTGCTCACTGACTCTGCTCTACACTGGTTAAAAAGTAGTTTTTACCGGTTTTGGTATGTAGCATTTTTTTATTAAAGCTTAGCATAGATCATTCAAGTCCAGTAGCATTTATAGACCAGTAACAGTATTTCTTTAGTTTTTTTTAGGAAGTATACAATAAATCCTAAATTATTCCCTAGTTAACATGCATCAGAGACGCTGTGTGTGTTTGTGTGTGTGTGCGTGTCTGTGTGTGTGTGCGTGCGTGCGTGTGTGGGTGTGTATAGACGTATAGGATGGTCTGCTGAAGACTATAATCTTAATTATTCCATTATTTCATTTACTTCATTAGATTATTTATCACTCCTGCTGTAGCTGAACAAAATGTTGCGCAAAAACAGCCCACCAGGTGGCATAAAATAAAAATGCACTGGAATTCACTATTTACTTTATAAAATACAGTATTATACCTTATAAAGCATATTTTAGCTGTAAAATAATGAAGCACTGCTGCCAAAGTAACACTTCAGATTTAGCTTTCAAATATTTTTAATAAAATGTTGTTTCAAAGTAAAAAACAACATATTATAATAGAACATGAAAGTGTGTTCCTATATATTCTACATTTTTAATCATAGTTTGTGTTAAGCAATTTAAAAATCTCTTTCATTCTGAAAATGTGGATACATTGTGATTTTTTTTCCTTTTGTCACAATTGTTTTCTATTATGTACAGAAGATTTAAGTTTTAAATGGAAACCATATGGAAAGTCTTTGATCTAGTCAGTTGATATTTGTTACTTTATCCTGTTTTTATTTTGTGTAGTGGTAAATCCTACATTTTCAGCTAGTTTATTAGTGCTTTTTTTCTCCATGACGACCATCACATTTCATCAATTTGTTTTTGATAAATCACTTGACAGTGTATGAAAACAGCAACAAATTATAACTACTTTAAAACGCAGACGCACACAAAAACTATTACTCAATTACATTTAATGTCATCGAAATGTTTGCTGACGGATTTTATACAAAACTTAAACACATGGGTAGTATTTACATTTCATGTGTTTATATTTTAAGTAGGACTGATGTTTACTAAAATGGATACTGAAAAAAAAAACAACTAAAGAGACTTTAGAAACTATAATTATTTTATCTGTCGCTGGTTCTAGGCTCGGCTGGGGCAGGTGGCATTTCTGTGTGGAGTTTGCATGTTCTCCCCGTGATCGTGTGGGTTTTCTCCGGGTGCTCCGGTTTCCCCACAAGTCCAAAGACATGCGGAATAAGTGAATTGAATAAGAATGATTGCCCATAGTGTTAAAGTGTGAATGTGTGTGTATGTTTACCAGCGATGGGTTGCGGCAGGGAAGGGCATCCGCTGCGTAAAACATATGCCAGTGAGTTGGCGGTTCATTCCGCTGTGGCGACCCCGAAAGGGAATAAAGCCGACATGAAGATGAATGAATGAATTATTTTATCTCCTTCATACAATTAAGATCAAGACAAATGTACTCAAAACATTTCCAACAATTCAGGTGTGAAGGAGTTATATTGTTTTTCTAGTTATGCTTTGATGATTTATTCTAACATCTTGTTCAGAAAGGTACCTTTAATAAAATGAATTACTTCAGGAACAGTTTAAGTGTGTAAATGCTACTGGTCTAATCTGATTCATTGACCATTGAATGTTGAGGATAACTAAACAGAGACCAAAACAGTAAAACACAACAAAATGTCTCAGGGGGAGATGGAGAATGAGCCTTTTTCCAAAAGTCAGTGTTCATGTAATGTTGATAATTATTAGTGAAATAAAAGCAATCTATTGAGTCAGCTGATTGCAACTATCACTTGATTCAATGATGGATTATCAAACACATTTATCATTCCCTGACAACTTTCTTGCGCTTTCTTTTCAAAAAACTATATTTAATCTTGATTGAACAAAAACACACGAGGTTGAATTAAATAAAACCCTCTGGCCCCAATCTTGTCAGCCATGTGTTTGTATGCATCAAGAAGATAAATCCACTCATTTATATTCAAAAACGAGAATCTATCCTGTGTCTACATAAAATGTTTTACCCCTGATTGCAAGTTTTACACATTCATCAAATAAAAATCAACCTATCAGATGTAATAGGAGGGCTTGAAAAGTGAGACAGATGAAATCAAACATGCAAATCTACAAAAACAGTCAAATCAAATGTTAGACAGTTGGTTATACAAAAATAGACTAGTCCATCTTCCCTGTATAGAAGAGTAATTTTGTCTTTCAGAGGTGCAAACTGCCACCAGTCAACCTCTTACTGGGCCTGTACCATAGTATTTGGAAACGTCTTTTTACGTTTGAAAAGGGTCATATTATCTACTCTGGTCTAACTGTGCTGATTTACTATGTTAGGACTGATTTGAACAGTCACAGTTAAACAAGATGGCTGACATCATGTGAGCTCCTGCAACCAGTGAAGGAGTAGTTTCCGTTCTGCCACCATTTCTCACACTAGTTCTTCATCTTCCTTTCCTTTCAGCTAATGTTAAATTTGTCTGCAGTTGTATCTGAACAGAGATTCCAATACAAAAAGTACTGTATGCCGGAGAAGTGAGACTAGAGATCCCGTGGCTAATAGTAACGGTTCAAACTAAAGCTTTCGTGAATTCAACCAAGGCGTAAATGTCTCTCACACTTTTAATATAATCGGAACCCAAAATTTAACAAATCCAAAAAACAGGAATAATTGCCTATTTTGTATCGAATGCTTCGATTATGATGTTTGCACTGAGTAAAATAGCCTTTACACAAAGCATTCCAGACAGAACATTCCTAGAGCACATTTTTCTTAAAATCGTACAATTTGATGTGCATTTACTTCCCAATATTTGATCTGCCCTCGATACTGATTTTAACCTCCTGAGGAATAAAAGAAGGTTTGGGGAACGCAAACGGAGGCTCTCCATCTGGATTTTCTACTTTACGGCCCTCGGGTGCTGACCACCTTCTTTTGCGGCCTGAGGGTTTACTACCCAACTCTGTGAGGGCCGGAACTTTGCCGTTGCCTTTTTCACTGAACCTCAGCTCTCCGTTCTCTGTATTGCTTTGAGCACCTCCACCTCCCTGATCCGTGCAGCGCCTGAGTCCGTTTTCCTGTTCGCTGTGCTGTACACCACATTGTACGCCACTTGTGAGGGTTTTTGGAGATTTAAATGAAGGACAGGGACTAGACATGTCCAAGACTTGCCCTTGGTTCTTCTTGATGGAGCCGTTCCTCAGGTTCTTCAAGGTGAGGGAGATGCAGACGTCCCCCACTGAAAGCTTGGTGCATGGCAGTTCAAGCATTTGAGTAGTCCGATCAGGACAACAAGATGACCAGCCCTGGCCAAACACAAAAAAGGGATACTCTACCAACACCTCCACACTGACCTGCAAAAAAAGAATGATCAAAATATGATCATAATAGAAAATCATTGCTAAAAAAATGTCTGGCAATCAGAGTCCTTGAACATTAGCGAGTGGGTGGCTCAATCACAACTTTAACCGAGCAGATTTTTAAGAAGGCTCACTCACAATAAAACAGACGGAAGCGGTAATAAGGAATGGCCTGGATCTTGCAAACAATCCCACACAAACGAAACAAAGACAACATTGGGTGAGCCAACAGAAGGATTATGGAGCAGGTGGAGTTCCTCTGATGCAGAATATTCACACTTTGCAACATGTAAACAAAAAATGTGTTACATATTTTACAGTGTATATGTGATCCAATTGCCTCTGTATCAGCTGAATATTTCTTCTAAAGTTATTTTTTGCGAACAACTGTATCATTTCCACCATTTTCGTTTAATGACAGTAAATTTAACTTACAGTATAGATGACTGAGAATTTAATACTTCTTATTTTGATCAGCAGTCTTGCTTTATACTATAAATATACACGTTCATATATGAATTTAGCAGATGCTTTTATCCATTGTGACACAATAGAGGAAGATATTATATGGGAATGAGGCAAGTGAAAAATCTAGCTCAAAACTTCACAGACAGGTTATCTCAACTGACCACCTGAACACAGAGCGATATCACTGATTTGAACTCCTGAGGACCAAAAGATGGTTTGGGGAACGCAAATGGAGGCTCTCCATCTGGATTTTCTACTTTATGTCCCTTGGATGCTGACCACCACAAACCGTGATGGAATGTCACATATTGTTAACAGTTATGTTTCATGAGAGGGAATCAGAACCTAAAACAACTCATTTCTATTAATCAACATAAAAATGTTTATAGTCAAAACACTAAACAATTACATTTTGAAACAATGAAAGTTACTCAGTATATCTCAGCTTAATTTAAAGATAGGGGATTGGAAATTTCAGAGATGAAACCTCAGTGTATGAAACCTCTGTGTCAGTCTATGTATATATTCCAACTTTCCAGATTTGTATGTTATATTTAGCTGTGGCATTGCAGACCACCTGAACATCAGCGGTACGTTCGTAGGGCCAAGGGAAAAATCTTGCAGCTTACAATCTTGCTTTACAAACAAGAACAACAACGCCAAAAAAAAAAAAAACAACAACCATGGATCCAAATAATATTTCTCAACTATCTCTATTAAACACATCAAAACAATAGATTTTAAAAGATCACCTTTGACAGTGCATTACATTATAATGGTTTCTTGAGTTATGTATATTACACATCTTTTTGTACCAGGCAACCAAGCCACAGACATAATCTACTGGCTACTAACTAATAAATTAATAGCAAAAAGACATCAACCCACCTGCGAATGATGGTCTCCTACAGCAAACTGTATAATTGAAAAGTTAGGAGTGTGACTATTGTCGATGCGCTCAACGGTGCTGTGGTCAATCTTCAGCTCATTGCTAATTTCTGCACTCTGGATGAAATCCTCTGTCTTCAGGTCCTCCACCCGCTTCAGCTCTCCATTTGCCAACTGGATGATTGAGCCCTTGGTGAAGTAAGGGGGCAGCGAAGGGGCTGAGGTTAGAGGTGGAGCAGCCAGAAGGCCAGCCGGAGCAGGAACCACAGGTAGGTGCAACTGGGCTTGAACCATTGCAGTGGCAGGGTGGGAGAATGGAGCATTTTCAAAAGTGTCTACTTTGGAGACTGCTGATGTTACGAAAGCATGGGGCAGTGCCCCAGCTAAGGGTGGTGTAGTCGATGTTGCTGTTGCTTCATTTCCACACACTGGGATGATGACTGGTTGAGTTCCAGGTATTACCAAATGATGTGGTATGCTGGTGTGGTAGCTGATAGGTTGTTGTTGCCCAGGTCCAGCAATGTAACCAATAATAGGCTGCTGGGCAGAGTAGAAATTACAAGAGGAAAGACCCAGAGATAGTGACTCAGTGGTATTCTGTGTAGTCTGGAGAACTGCTGCTGTCTTGAGATTGTCCACTGGAGGGGGAGGCGGAGGAAGAGGTGGGGGAGGAAAAGGATGCGAAACAGAAGAGGAAATTCGTGTGACTGGTTTTCCAGCACAAATCCCACCTTTGCTAGTTTGGGATGCTGGGGGAGGTAACTTGTCTTTTAAAACGCCCAGATCATCACCAAGGGAGCCATGGCTGTTTGGTATCAGCAACAACGAGGTCCGCATGGCTGTGTTTTCTTGTGTGTATTCTGCTGGTAACACCACAGGGTGACCCTCAAAGTGACATGGGCTCTGCTGCTGCTGGATTTGGTGGTGCTTGGCTGAGGAAACCCCTTTGGCAGTGTTGGCCTGCTTTCCTGCATTTGACTCGAGTGATGGACCAAAACGTCTTTCTTTCTCTAGCTCTCCATTCAACAACTCCCTGGGCCTGGTCTCGTCCCTTTTTGGTAGAAGTCCATCAAGGTATGGGACTAACACGTGAGGGGAGCCACTGAGGGGTAGGGAGGGGTGAGGATGTAAGTGTAGAGGTATGTTAGCATGTGGTGATAAAGTAGTTTGAGGGGATAGACTTAGTGGAGAACTAGCAATTTGAACATATTGAGTGGAGTGGGATGAAGAGTTGTCAGTTGTGACGAGACCTGGAGGACGTCCTAAATGGTGGTGGTGATGGTCAATTTTCGATATTTGGGAATTGGAGGTGCTAGCATAAATCTCAGGTTGTGTGGTAGTGGAAACAGCTGAGGATGGAACTAGTGGGGAGACGTAACCAGCATACGGTGTGGTGTACGGAGAGCTGATGAAGTGTAGATTGTGAGGCAGGGGTGTGTATTGGATTGTTCCAGCAGGCTGAGAGAGGGGAGAGGTATAAATTGCAGGAATGGTGGTAACTGCGGTTGGTGATCTTGTTGACAAGGAGGGTGTATTCTCGGCTGTGGATGGCAATGGTTTGTATTGAGGTCCATCAAGTTCTGCAGAGGTGCTGGTGTGATGCCGACCTTTGTCATGTCTCTCATGTCTACCTGCCAGACTGGCTAGCCAAGCAAGGTTCCCCCCACGCTGCCCCTCATTAGCAGGCGCCATCACTATGGGCCTCTCCTCTGAGGGCAGAGTACTTGCTGGGATTTCACGTTTTTTGGGGGGCAAACATTCATTGCTCCTCTCCTGGTTTGACTTCATGCTGTTTGAAATTCTTGCGGCACTCTTGTTTCTTCAAAATTTTTGCTTTACCTTCCCTGTTGATTTGTGTACTCCCACTGACTTGCTTAAAGCAAAGATTGCAATGGAGTTAGAGAAGTAAGTGTCAGAGAGGGGATGCCTCCTGTGTCTAAGGTTGGATTGACACAGATTTCAGTCTTAAGCAACTGAAGTCACACCTGCTGTGGGAGCGCGGTTTATGCAATTCATGCGGAATCATTTCCTTTCCTTTTCAGGACTGCAGGAAGAACCTAAAACAACACACAAAGACAAGAATTTGTTATTTCTGTTTTGAGGATTTACAAACTTTAAAGTGGTCCTGAAACAAGAAAAAAATGTTTTACATGTTTTTTTATGTAAGTAAACTTAGAAAACAAAAGATATTTGTTAGTTCAGTGGATAAAAATATTTTATATGCAAGTGGACCTCCAATAAAAATGAAAAATGAACAGTGTCACTCTTGGCAAAAAGAAATTAGACCTTATTTCACATGTTGAAACAATATAAAAAAACTAGAGGAAAGGCTGGTTTGTTTGAAGCCACTGTTCTCTGTACTGAACAAGGCTTAAAGCTAGACCTTGTCTACACATACCTGGTAAATTTTGAAAACACATAAACACAGCAGCTCACAGTTTTGAAACCAAAGGGTCAAAGTACATTTTTTAAAACCCAGGGTAGAATGTTTTACAACAGTCAATCACCATTTGGAGGCTTTTGATTGGCCTACATGACTTTATATCTCACAATCTGAGCTAGTATGGTGTGGTATTTGCATTTTCAAAAAAATATATAAATAAATAAAATAAAATTCTGTAAGCCAGTGTGGAGAGGGCCCTAGAGATTTTTGTAAATGTAACTGGAATTCAAAATGGAGTAATGTACATACATGACCCATTTGTGTTAAGTCAGTTAATCAATTTGTGTTAAAGATGCTCTCTGCCTCTCTGCCTTGTCATTGTTTGACAACAGACAAAATAGCTTAATACTGTTTGGTCATGTGATGGTGTGCAGTGTTTGACATTGCTCTCTCAGCTACATTGATTAAAGTCACTTAGGCATGCATGATAAATAGGACTGGGTGATTTCACAAGTGTCGCAGTGCACTAGGAGAATAGGGAGTTTCTAGCTCAAGAAAGCCCCATCTTTTAAAGTGGCCTATATAGTGAGTTAAAAGAAAATGGATTACAGTATATACTATACTGTTTGTGGGGAGAGCAAATACATACTGCATCAAAATTGCATCAAAATGAAGACTTTATGAATGTATACATCAGAGTAAGAAGCCACTGAATTAACATCAATGACTATTTAAAAATATTATTAACCATAGTAATTTACTCAGACTGTAAAAGCTGGAAACTCTACCATACCACATAACTTGATTAAGAAAATTAAGCATATTAGCAACTCTTCTATCATAATAACTTGAATTACTGTTAACTAATTGTGCAAATGGAAATGCAATACAGAAGATGCAAAAATTGTACATAGTAGATTAATAAGGTTTGAGTGGTTCAACATGCATAACGAATCAAACACTGTCAAAAACATTCTTTAGACCTGAACACACTTATATCCTGGCTTAATAAAGAACAATAAAAAGCCATCAAATGGATGAGTGAGCACAAACCTAAACCTTGATACTATAAGAATGCCACAAACAAAAGAACTATGACACAAAAGAAGCAGAGGAGAATGTGTTTTATATTGTAGCAATCCATCTGTGGGTTGTATTTTTGTATTTAAATAGAGCTTTTGAAAGAACTGTGGTAAACTTAAGGTGCATAACAAGCAACACTTGAGCCATCAGCTCACCAAAAAGTGGCTAAAGAGAGAATGTCATCACTTTATTGGCTCCAGTCATGCATTACACTATAAAGACTTCTTAACTACAAAGCGAAGGCCTCTACGTAGGCCTTTTTACACAATGTAATATCAATCTTATGGGTTTCCTTGGCATTCCAAATCAAATTTTAAAAACATAAGATGTGCTTTTTAAACAAGGACCTGAGGACCTGGCCTGATTAAAATCTGTGATTTAAAACTCCTCTTATAAACTTGGATTTAATAAGAACGGGGTTTAATGATTTAAATATAAACATGTTAACAACAGTGGTAGAAACAGTAAGATTTTTGAGAGACTGGACAACCAATCCACCTGTCAATCATTATTAGTGGGCAGGTCTGACAGGGGAGAGTGTTTTGTGAGGTTATAAACAAAACAGCTCAATTTCTTTTCGCTCAATTTCTACCTAAACACATTGAAATAATGAGTTTTCATAATAAGTGCTCTTTAAACTATGGATGCATTTACAATTGGAACAATTTGTCCATTCTATGACTGAGCCCAGAGTAGTATTTACCAATATTTCCAGTACCAAGTATAGTGATGCTGTCTATTCAGCACAAGATGTCAACAAGTCATCAATTGAACTACTTGTAACTATGTAACTATGTTACAAATGTAATGAATGTTTGGTAATAATGATCAGAATGAACAACCTTGTAGAAAGTTGATTAAATATAAAGTTATATTTTAATATTTAATATCTAATCTAACACAAAAAGGCCTTTAAAAAACGTAATAAAAGTATTTATGTATTATTATGTAAAATTTTTAAACTGTTCCCGATTCACATAAGTTGTTTATAGTCTTTTGTTTTTAATATGATGCTTTTATTTTCATCTTTTAAAACTATTAGTTTAAGCTATTAGAATTTTATTTCTTTCCCAGCGATGGGTTGCGGCTGGAAGGGCATCCGCTGCGTAAAACATATGCCAGAGAGTTGTCGGTTCATTCCGCTGTGGCGACCCCAAAAGTGAAGAAAGCCGACATGAAGATGAATGAATGAAAAATTTTATTACCACCCTCTCCCACTATATTTAATTTAAAAAAAAATACATTTACCCAGGCCACCCCCACCCCCCAACTCAACAGTAAATAATGTAATGAATCCTTAAATGTGTATCCTGCAATCGAGCTGCAATCAAATTCACTATCAATGTTATCCGTCACAGCAGGCACATATTTCCTGTTTATTGGCCAAGTGAAAGTGCCAATGTACAGCCAGATGTTGATTAAACCTGATAATAGTGCACACACACACATGGCAATAAAGCTGATTCTGATTCTAATGACTGCATGGAAAAGAGAAAAGAGTGTTGTGTCAACATCTTGGGGAACATGTTCTAGTATTAAAGAGAGTCTACTATAAACTGGAGACTTCGCAAGAGAGCAATCTCTTGAAAAGGAATGCTCAGAAGAGAGTGTATTGACACCTCAACGTGTTTATAATATTCGTTAATAATTCTCTGACAGTGCAGTGAGCCAGTTAGGATTAATGACAGTGATGCCATCGGCTACTATTCATGCACACACAAACACAAATGTGGTTGAGTGTGCTGCTCTGGTATCCCGGGGAAAGCCAAGTCCTAATATTTCAGAGTTGGGTCCCCGCAGCACTGCCTGCTTATCCCTCAGGATTAAACCCTACACACATACAGAGTAGAGAGCGAGCGAGCAATCCACTGACCTACATTAGAGAGAGCATTCTGCTACACCCACACACACCTCCACTGTTTCAGCGCTGTAATCTAAGAGCATAGTGAGAGTGATGGAGAGAGAGAGAGAGAGAGAGGGAGAGAGAGAGAGAGAGAGAGCAGTATAAAAGCCTTGTCAGCTGGATCTTGCTGAGCACACTATACAGTATCAGATGACCTGAAACCTAAACTTATTGTCCTCCATCAGCTCTGGCATTCAACACTTTGAATCAAATCCCTCAGGGCCCCAGAAACACTGAGGACGAATCAGAGACATTAATCAAAGACATTCACAGTCTCCAACCCTGATATGAATGAGAGAAAGCATTCATTCTCAAGGCAACATGTGCCACTCGGAACTCTGTGGTTCATCGAGTCAATGGAAAATGGCCATGGGAATGAGAGGGTCTGAAATCGAAGCGTTATTACGATGAATAAGACAGAGAAGGTATTGTGCAAAGCTTAGAGTGAGGACTTAAACTGGACTTCAACATGATGAATAAATCACGTTCAAGCTTGCAATGTGTGTAGAAACGTTAATCTTAGCCATTTCCACTCGTTAATAAAGAAAAATGACTTAAAATGTCAGTAATCGATTAATATAGAAGCATTTTTTGAAGGAATACAAGCATGATTTACAGATAAACAGATCAGTTTTATGTCAGGACACTCGCCTTCACTAATGTTTTCCCTGAATTTTTAATGCCTTGAACAAAGAAATACAAATCATATTTTATAAGTCAAGTGATTTAAAATGTATATGTTGTTCATATAATAAATGTATGTAATATTATATAATTCATATAATACTACTTTGTACACAGTAATCTTGAGACAGGAAACAGCGGAGCACCATGACCCTAACTAGGATTGGATTAGATTGTGATTACATAATACCATTAAGTACAGAACAATATCGGTAGAGTACAATAGTAGAAAGTATTTCTATAATCTTATGTTTTAGAGCCACTCAACAAAATTATAAACATGTTTTATTATAGATGGCAAAACTAGAATTCAATTAAGAAGATACATTTAGTAGTTTTGAAATTTTACTTAACAAGCTTGTATTCCTTCATTCAGTTATGTTAATTGTTTTAAATATGGCAATTAATGTTGTTCTTCACATGTGTAAAAGCTTTGGCAATATAATTTTGTCATGCCAATGAAGCTAACTCTAAACTGAACTGTCTCTTTAAATTGTGGGCAGACTCTCACAAACTGTCACAGTGCCTTATTGCTACAAAGAAGAGCACAGGAGGGGAGTGAAACAGAGACAGGTTGTAAAGTAGAAAGGATGAAAGGAAAGGAGAAACAGAACACTCTCAGAAGAGAGAGAGAGAGAGAGAGAGGCAGAGAGATAGACGTGAGAAAAGAGAGCGAGATTATGAGGGAAAATGTGTAAGAGAGAGAGAGAAAGGGAGAGAAAGATGGAGAAAAATAGACATAGAGATATACGTGAGAAAAGAGATATAGAGAGAAAGAGAGGGATAAATGTGTGACAGAGAAAAAGAAAAGAGAGAGAGCGGGAGAGAGAGAGAGAAAGAGGCTGAATGACTTGCAATTCAGAAGTACTCAATAGAAATATGTATTAATTAGATTAAAGTAATGTATTAACATATGCCTTTACCCTAATTATACATACCTCAACTTTTAAACATGAAAGTAAACAAATTGATCATTAATGCTCAAACACAGTATTTAAATAAAATACAAAATGTAAAAAATAATTATTGTATTCTGTATTTAACCAGTATTTAATTGTAGCGGATCTAAATTGAATCCCAAAAGTTGTAATAGATATATGCTATGTTTATTACTTAAATTAAATACAAAATGTTTTTTATGAGTTACTTTTTACTCTTTAAAGCAAATTTCATACTTAAATGATGAGTCAAGCTGCAATATTATAAAAAAAAATGAGCTCAAATATAAAATACAATACATTATATATAAGTGATTGGAATATATATTTAACTCTACGAGGCATGCAGAATTTCTACCAAACTCTGACTGAAATCAAGCATAAGCGATGTGCGGACCCTTACCATAGTAGTACGTCATCTGAGTCTCTCTTCAACCCTTCCTTATCCTCGCAGTTCCCAAAGAGAGCCTTCTCTCACCCTCCTCCAACTTATGGAGGAAGAGTGGTCTGGACGGAGCGTACAGTAACTCTTCCGTCTCTAAGTCATGGCTGTATTGCCCCTGGCCCCCCACCGGGTCCTGTGTGTCCCACAGGCACCGCGGAGCTCCAGCTTTGGGCTCTGAGCTCAGCTTGCAGCTTGCAAATGAGACTAATGCAAGAGCTTGATGGCGGCATCTCTCTCTCTCGCCCGCTCGCTCGCTCACTCACTCAGCCCCTCCTACTCCTCACCTCACTGCACACCAGCAACTTCATCGAGTATTCATTCAAGAAAGACACAGGCCAGCTGGCAGAGGGCCCAGACGAGAGAGGGAGGTTGTTGTAAAAGAGAGTGGTGAAGATTAAACTGGAGAGCTGATGAGGGATTTAAGACTGTTCTACTACTATAGCCTTTCAGAGGCTGTGCTAAAATTTTGATTTTAAACGTGTGTGTGTGTGTGTGCGCGCGTATGGTTGTGTGTGTGTAGAAACTTATATGTGGGGTGGGAATTTTCAAAACATTTATATACAAGCTATTATACAAACCATTTTTTAAATAAGCAGAAATACACAAATTTTGTAACTCTTTGTTGAAACTCATTAGTAGAACAGAAATAGAATTATCATACGGTTATCACTGATGTATGTGTAAATGAGATCACTAGATTTAAATTAATGCAGAACCCAGTTGTGAAGGTGAAATTTACCAAGAAATACCCAGAATCAAAGGAGAAGAGAAAGTGAATTAAAAAACATAATTCAATATAAGCAGCGATTTATAATTAAAATTAGTAGGAGACAGTAATTGTACTCTCTCTGTTGTTTATACACAACAACAACAACATCAATAACAACAACCACTTTATTGTGACAGTAACAGTTAATGCTTCTGTTTGAGGAAAGCTGTCAGAGATACCACTTCTGTGAGTTTCGGTCCATGTTCAGAAGTTGTTAAAACCAATATGGTCTCTGTTGCTCGTTTTGTTAAGAACAAAATTATTTTATTCCTGTTCATATTGAGAACAATTTTCAGAGTTTAAAGCTGACAGACTGCTTTTTAAAGGGGTCATGCCAAGGTAAGCCTTTTTGTGGCAGTTATAGTGATTTATACGAGTAGATTGAATCAAAATTCAAACAATGAACGTTCCCAAACAAAAACACTAATTTGTTTCTTTTAAAAAAAGGTTTTACTCCCGCCATTGACGACGTCACACAGGTAGTCCCATTGTAAAGTTACGACCAGATATGAAAGGGGCCATTTACCTCCCCTGAAAGTGATGCACTTTCCACAAAGCACGAAAAGCTACGCTGAAGTAGGCAGATCTCTTCTGAGATATCAAATACCATTTTGCAAGCGCAGAAAGTATATTTAGTTTGCTTCATAATCTCTTTGAAAGTTCTATTTCTTCCTTTACAAGCAAGTCCGATGTAGGATTTGGTAGATCGGTATGATTGACAGAGCTAATGTTATTACTGGACACATCTTCTCAAATACTGAACTTAAAGGCTGTAAATCTTTTAGAATACAAAGCTACTTTTCAAACATTCACAAACAAAGCATAAGCATGATTTATAGATGAACAAGTTACCATGTATGTGCCATCGCTTACCATGTATCACGTATTGTAATGTCATCTGCGGAGATGAGGAGGTGGATACCGTGGTCAACAGTATTTTGTTTTAGGTGCAGTATCGGTTTTGGCCACAAACGTTTGCATAAACAGTAACAACGCAATCTCTACTTAATATAGCTAAAAAAACCAACATTTCAGCTAGAATTTTTTTTTTTGTAAAGATATTTAATGGAGAAAAGTATATGCTTACTATAAGCCTTATAGTATTTAATATAATAAAGATTATTGCTATCTTTTTAGTCAACATAATTATGCAAAAAAAAATTATTTACCACAAAAATGTAATTACTTACAATTTATATTTACCACTTATCCGCGGACAAAAGATGATTCTGGGAGACTTACATATTCTGAGTATTGTATCACAGCATTGTAATGAGGGAACACTGAAATTGTCCTTTAATGTGAGAAACCCACACAAGGCAGGAACCATTTCATCAGCAAACAAAAACCTAGCACACACTTCCCTAGAGAGACGCTCTGTTCCCAGGATTAGCAGCTCATTTCAGGCGCGCTCCGAGAAAGCACAAGGACACTCAGCTAATCCTAAACACAGACATCTCAGCAAGCATGGACTCTTTTCTAACTTTCAGGACCTTTTCAAATTCATTGTTCGTAATTACTACTACAGAGAATCAATATAAAAAGAGCGCCTTCTAGGTGTAAACCAGCAGGTGGGGATAGAGACAGCTATTCAAATACACTAAAGTTTGTTTAGATGATCATCCCAGGCAGATAACTAATTAAAGCAAATTTTAGAACTAAAGCAATAGGTTTTTAATAACACTTTATTTTAGGTGTCCATAATAGCTCAATATAATTTTGCAATAGTTTGTTTAAGGGTCCATAAGTTTGTTTAATGGTCCATAAGTAAGAGTGAGTTAAGTATGAACGCGCTAGTGATTATACTGAATGTAGAATTGGTGTGAAGAGTCAGGTTAGCGCTCATGTTTTTAGAAAGATGCTTGCCACTGCACTATTTAGATGACATGTTTGATGGTTTCATGTGCCCAGGATAACTATTCCACTTCTATATCATATTAATCAAACTAATCAAACATTTTAAATCTCAAATTCTAGTAACTAATGTTGCTGCTCAAAAATAAAAAAATTATTAAGTCTCCAGATATTTTAATTAATATTTGTTAAAAATTTTGTACATGGACTTGCAGAATTGGATATTAATAATATTGGATATCAATGCAAACGGGTGGAGGTAAAATGTATAAAATATATAGTGCATTACTTATAAATGTATAGTTTTAAAGCCGATGTACTTCTTTTACAGGATTCCACATAACTCTTGAGAAGAAAAGTTATTAAAGTTATACAGTGGCAATTTCCCTGAAATTTAGAACAGAGAATCAGAACAGCTCATTCTTTCTTTTAGTTAAGCCAGTTACTAAATCCTCTTAAGAGCATTGTGTCTAATACTTCATTAGAAATTGCGACTTTTTTTATCCAAACTTTGAACATAAGTTATCCTTATTTTGCAGGGAAGATATGCAAGTGTTTACCAATTAGCTAAACCAATAAAAAAATTAACTTAAAACCATTGGCAACGTGAGTATTGCAAACATATTAAGAAGTCGTATTTTTTTAAGTCAACTTATGTAAATGTACAATAAAAAGATTGTTGATGCAGTGTTATTGATGTTTTTGAGGAGTGACAATGTATTATCGTTGTTTAGAAACATTAATCTCAAATTAATGGTTGCAACTTAGTTGATGTATTGTACATTTTTAGGCTGTGTTGAACCAATTTCTTGAAAAGACCACAGGCGTGATTAGGTTTATTCATAAGTTGGCATGTGCTTGTTAGCTTTAGCAAACGTTTGACTGTTTTAAAGATGTTTATTTAAATTGGTTGTTTGTGTTTATATACAACCAATATTAACCAAGACCGGTTAAGACCTGGAAATATCTGAAATAAAGCCTGTTTCTGAAGTTTGCTTTAAACCTCAAGTTGATGAAATCCTTTTTTTTTTTACATTGGGCAATGTGGCTGTTTTGGAGAACTTGACAGGCTGAAATGTATTTAAAAAATCTGGCTCCCTATTGGTTTAGAGTTACAGCACCAATTCAGGAGAGTTCTGGATAAAAAAGATGTGAATCACTTCTGGCCCGGCGAACAAGAACATTTTCCATCAGGGACTGCAATACATACATCTCAACTATTAAAAATGTTAACAAAACTATGAACAGAACTGAAACCTCACTATTTCAATCAGGTGAAATATTCATACCTCACCCTGCATATGATTCTTGTTCTCTATACAAAGCTGCTCTGACACAGATAAAAAAAAAATTAAATAGCACAAGCTCAAAACTTCCTTACAGCATATCTAACAACCAGTTTGCATTGTCCTGCAACTTAAAGAAAGTTGTCAATGGATGATGTAACTGGATTTTGTGCTCTCAGTGGCCCTGCTGAGGAGTGACGTGTTTTTCCTATTCTGCTGATCGTGCCCCTGGGGTCTGAGTGATGGAAAGGCTGAGTGAGTTTCAGCTAGGGCTCGGTCGCTCATTAACAGTCAATCCCAAATGCAACACATGATGGCCAAGCGTGGAGTTCCCTTGTTAGTCATCTTGTTTATAGAGCCACAGTCAAACAAAACAAGCAGTGCAGGGAGGTTTGTCTGTTGCCGTGGTGACTAATTAGCAATGTTCTCCATCTCAGGGCCTTTAGGGCACTACAGTTAATTTTCACATCTCTTCTCTGAAGCGTAAGCAATGACCTGAGTTATGTTTACAAGTGAAATGCACAAGACAAAGAAACAGAATTATGTTTTCCGAAAAAAAGTGTAATGAGGACAGTTAGATATAGACATTAGAATTCTCTACAGAGAATCAAGTTAAAACATAGTGAAGAAAACAGAGTGCTTAGTTGGGGTATCTGGCTTGCATTAAGAAGATTATCACTCTTTGTGAGTTGAATATTTTGAAAAGGACTCTTAGCAACCAAAACTGTAATTTTTGAAAATGGATTTAATTCTGCATGAACTTTGCACGTTTGCAGAAATGAGGACTTTCTGTTTTCAGCATTTCAGGACAAATGAGTTGTGCACAACAAAGTTAATAAATGCGAGAAAAAAGCTTCCTTTAAAAAAAGCTCCTTTTACTGTAAGAGAGCTTGAGCATTACATTTTAAAGTATGAAATCGGAGAAACGTAACACAGGCAGATGTGGTAGGCAGTTTTGGCCAGTAGGCAGTTGTGGTCTGGTGGAAAAGGAGATCGACTTATGATCAGAAGATCGCCAGTTCTTTCCCACAGATCCACCTGTTGAAGTTGGTGTGAGTGATGAAACACTTGATCTCCATCTTCAGCAACCACAGCTGTGGTGCCCTTGAGCAAGGCACCAGGTTCCTGACTGCTCCCCGGGCTCCGCAGCCATGGCTGCCCACTGCTCCGGTGTGTGTTCATGGTATGTTTGTTCACTGTTGTGTGCACTGGGATGGGTTACATGCAGTGCACAAATTCCGGGTATGGGTCACTCCATATCTGGCTAACTGGTCACTTTCACTTTCATCTTTCACCATGTAAGTGGTTTGTCCTAAATTCAGATAACCCTATTTGCCACCCTTGGCTACGAGAGGAAGAAAGCGAGGAGATACAAACCCGGTTTTGATAGAAATAGAAGTTGGACTTGTTAATAAACACAGGTAACAGGGTTAAACATTGGATAACAAAACACCTGAGATCTGGAACAACATGAAAAAGCACACTTGACAAGGAACATTGGGAGCAGGAGGCTTAACTCTTACCAAGTTTTTTCAGCAAGTCAAATTCACAATACTGAATTAAATTGGGGGGGGGGGGGCATTCAGACCTTAATTTTCATCTTCAGTGCATATATTGCACTTTTATACATTATGGTGCTAAAGTATAAAACTAATGTTCATTTTAGCAGTTTTGATAAATGTAAAAAATTACATGGTAAATTGTGGAAATTCAAATATCTCTTTTTTGAGATTGGAAATAAGTTGCAGAGACTGCTCTAGAGCCTGCAGCTGAAATAACATACTCCTTCCTACAGAGGGCATATGTCATCTTTATCATCCTATCATTTCAGTTCTATAATTGCTTGATTCACTGAAGAGTTTAAATTGTTTGGATTACTCATGGGTGACTCAGATTTCTTCAAAACAAGACATGCATAATAGTTGTGTGCTGCCAGGTTATTTCCAAAACTTTTACACACTAAAGAGATACAGAACTGAACAAGCTAATTAACAGAACAAACAAGGATGATCGAAGAAAGCACCAGACAAAATGCCAGCGTATAACTAAATTGACATCAAGGTCAAACTAATAGCTAGACACTAAGTAGAAACTAATAGAAAACATAAAGAAACTTTTTTAGTTCTATGAAAACTTGAGAACTAGAGTAGAGGCCCTGAGAATATATCAAATGACACTATTCAATATTAAATATTGCGTTCATATTCATATGTATATTTTATTCAGAAATGTTCACTTACTGATAAATATGGTAATGTTACGCCTCTGTTTTTAAAATTACAACATGGTAATACAATGTGTTAGGTGAGAGATTTTGTGCAGTAATGCACTTGAAACCTTTCAAAAGCTTAAAATGATTTTTGATAAAAAGGACATCATATGATATTTTATAATTAATATGAGCTGGAATCAAAGGGACATCAACTTGCCTACGAAAATACATTAAAAGCAAGAAAGAATGATTCAGAACAATAAACTTACTAGTCAATGTTTAGATTTCTCAAAAGAATGTTTTTTTAATCAAGATTGGTGAGCATAAGTAAAAAATCATAAAAACTTATCAAAACAAAAAAAGGAATGAGAAATAATTGAACTATGACAAATCAGATCCAAGTACAAGTATATAATCTTGCTGGTAAAAAGAAAAGAAATGAATATGCACTCACCACAAGTCTTGTTCTAGGAAAACTAGTCATTCGATGCATAAAATGATAAGTGTCATTATCACACTGAACATTAAGGTGTGATGCTTTCCTGGGTTTGACACAAAGAGTCTTTTACAAGTTCTTTTTGTGTGACTGACTGTGCACTGATTTAAAAATACCCTCAAATTATCTTCTGCAATCAGCATTCAGAGGAATGTGAGCACCCTCTCACCTCGCAACGAGTTCTTCTCGATGCATGCACACAGAGCAGCTTGAGCCTGATCTGCATATGTGTGCATGCCTGTGTGTATGTGTGAGAGTCTGCCGCTCAGCTGTGGCTTCCCTCTGTTTCTGCTGTACTCGAGACGTGTCGTCAAGGAGACACATGAAAGGCTCTATGAATATACGCAATCCTCACACCCAGTCACTCACACACCCACACACGCATATGTGCATGAAAGAGTTCTCCTACACAAGACTTCTAGAATGAACACGGTTTTAATAAACACGCCGCACAACTCTGTCATCGTTTTGTTCTCTCAAAATGGTGTGACTTTGCAGCAAGGATCAGAAATGATGAAAAAAAGCTTTTTGGAGAGAAAGAGTTGTCGCTCAGATCACACTGCTGAAATTCACAGACATGTCACACCATATACTTTAATCAGATTTTGTTTAAACAAATAGCTAAAAATGACAAATCTGTTATTGAAGGCTGCCTCTATGTCAAGGTTTGAACAAGGGATTGAGAACATTGGGAACAATACAAATGAAAATAAAACTCAGAAATGTCCCCTTACAATTAAATGTAATAGATGTAATATTTTATATTTGTAATATAATCTGATTTGTAATATACAAATGAATTTTAATATGACATAATCTTTAAAACACTATAATACAAAACAAATCTGTCTAATACAAACATTGTAAACTATGACTTGACATGTTGTAACCTAATGTCAACCTTCTGACGTACTGTAACCATCTCCTTATTGCTCAATTCCTAAATACTTTCTGCAGCTTGTTGAGTGACTGCATACTTGAACACAAATGACACAGATCCGCTTACTCAGAATTCCCAGTCAAACTTTAAAATGCCAACTATAAAAAGATGATTTGAAGCAAATGTGGGGAAAAAAAGTCTGGAATAACGTAGCCGTTTCTCATTTTCTTGGATTCCTCCACAAACAAGGCACAATTTCAGGGTGGGATTGTTAGAGGTGAAAACATATTTCACTAATGCTGTGATGGTTTTTCACTTCACTACCAAGGAAAGCATCACGGGAAGGATTGTTTATTTTTTAGCAGCCTTGGCGGGCCAGTCAAGCTGTCGTAGACTCATGAGACTACTCCAACAATACTTTCTAGAGATGACGATATAAAATAATAAAATGTTTCTCTAAAAATTTCAGTGTTGCATTTAAATCAACATCACAAAAGAGTAGTATTGGCATAGTATAATCTGAACACAAAAAAACACAAAAACCAAACAAACACATAATTAAAATGAGTTCATTTTTTTTAAACTCAAGGCTTTACCTTGAACAGTTGTTTAAAGGGGTCATTAACTGGATTTGTTTTAAATAATGTAAAGGAAGACCAACTATATAAATATTACAATTTTACACTACAAAGTGCTATAAGTATTTCAATCAAACTTAAGTTCTTGCAGTAGTGCAGAGTTTTACGCCTCAAATGTTTAGAGCACTGAATCATTCAAGTTCTATAAGCTTGTATATGTTACATCCAAATCTCAACAACTTTTTGGTTTCTCAGGTCATGACCCCTTTAAAAAACTTGAATGATTGCAATCACAGGATTGTGGTCAACAGCCGCCATTTCTCAGCTGAAATGTTCCTTTTTACCTGTCAATCATCTCAATAACCATGCAATACACTTTCCCTTGCCTCTATCCCCATAATCTGGCTACATGCAGCAAAGAGCCAACAATGACTCATTAGCTAGGTGAATAGACAGATTGGCACAGAGAGAGCCGGGCCACAGTCATACCCAGCATGCCAAATGGAGCATAGTGAATTCATTCACCCCATACTGAGCCCCGGAGGAGAGAGAGCAATGACTGCAGATTAAGTTTATCTGCTTTTTAAAGAATCGCCTAAAGAAATAACCCGATGGTCGAAACACTGAGTGAACACCAGAGAGACCAGAACCGGCCAAAATTTCAGTCTGTGTTGGTTGTTTTGTTTATGGCTCTTAAATCTTTTGGAAAGATTCAGAAACAAATGTTTCTTAAGCTGTGTATAGGTAAAACAAAATGTAATTATTTTTAACTTAGAAATTAATACATATTAATTAATTAATTAATTAATAAAACCAGACAAATGTTAAACATCAACACATTTTATTGATTTGAGAAACTAAAAATTATCTGAAAAGAGAACCTTTTTACTGAAACCAAAGAGTTAACTTTAGCCTTCAAGAAGTACATTATACTTTTTTATATACATATTGAACTGCTTTAGTTCTTCAGAACATTTTAGTCCTTCAGCACTTACGTGTTCTCTGGGATCTGATGCTGATGGTTGAATAAACTATAAATCAAACATGCTCTAAGACAAATAGAGCATTTTAGATATTGTGATAGTTCTTGCTCATTATTTACAAAAATGTTTTGTTACCTGTCCAATCAGTATGATCGAGAGAAACCTCTCTAAAACTAAAGTAAATCGCGGACAGATCCTGTTTAGTTTCAAACTATACTTAGTTTGGAATTTTTGTTGTTTAGCATTTCAAATATGTATTTACGGATAGCAACATTAGCTTTAAATACATAAACACAGTTATCTAAAAATAATAAATTAATTAAATGTGCCCAAATGTATATCACTCGACCATTTCACAATTCATAAATTAGTGTTTTGTCCATTTCTTTTTAAAATGACAAACTGTCTAAGATGTTTTTAACCTCTCAGTATTTAAAAATAATCATTAAAGATGTTTTTCTTTTATTTATAGAAATAAAGTGTTTTGATATTTTAATTAATTAAATATAATTATGAATTTAGATGCGCCTCTTATAAGAAACCCTAAAAAGGTGTTATCTTTAAGAATATTTTAATATTAATGTTAAACAGTCTGATAAACATATTTCTCTGTAGTGCATGAATCACGTATTGTGACTGTAATAATGAGCATGTACAAGATTCCCATACAGCACAGAAGGACCTCCAAACCCCAGTCACATAAACTAATCGCTAATCTAATCTACCTGAGCCAATACTTCAAGTTCATCAGAAAAGAGTGCTTTGGAGAATAAAGGCAGAATCTTCCTTAGACAGGAAATCAGTTTCCCACGTTTGTTTCTCTTCAACAGAAGCACTTTCAGTCAATCCGACCTTCTAGTCTTCTCTCCATTGACAAGCCATGCTAAATCCGGCACTATGTAGAGAGTGTATCAGTGTGTGTGAGAGGGATTACATTGAGGCAAAGCACCGCTAAGCCTCTCTATTACTCGATAATCCCACAGGAGAGCGTAACACACACGCGCACACTCGTGTAAAATGAACAGACGCTCTGCTAAAAACATAGTAGAGATACACATGCTTGTGACATGCAAAGCAACACACTGAAGAGAATCCACATGCTAGGTTTTAATTAAACTCCGCTCAAATTAACCGGTTTCCTAATATTAGCACATTTACCAACCGTATAAAAGAAGACTATTTTAGTGTTATCTGTGTTTAATATAAAAACTCTATCACTCTAGGAGGAAAACTTTATCACTTTAGGAGGAAGGTTTAAAATAAGTGAATAGTGAACACATTTAGCTGAGTTTAATTACTATATCAATGTGGTCTTTTTCTGAACATTTACTCCAAATCAAATTAACAGTTTTTAAATCATCAAAAAATATTTAGACAGTTCATTTTTGGCAAAACACTCTTTAAACTATTGTAAAATAAAACAATAAATATTGACCATGACAAATGTAAAAACATACAAAATTAAAAATGTATTTGATGAGATTTACAACGAGACACTTATTGTTTTTAACAGGGTTTTGCTGCAAGTAAATGTAAACTTGAATTGTGAAATTGAAAAAAGTAACATAGTGGTTGACTTTCTTTTCTCCAACTTTTATAAAAGTATAAAGGAAAATTTCAAATTTTAAAAGCACCAATTTATCACACAACATATGGTATTTTACACAAAATGAAACATTAAATGTCAAAATGTGTTCTTTATCAATTGTATGCATGGTAGTTGTGGCTATAACAACTTTCTGAAAGAAATGTGTATTCTTTGAGTAAACTTGTGTGGCCCTGCGACTAGTGAGCTATCCAAGGTGCACAACATCAGCTGTCATAAACAACAGAAGTCCTACACTCATAATATGAGGCACTTCAGTTTGGCAGTAAATTGCTTGGAAAAACATTGTACTACACAAAACTAGGATTAAACTAAACATGTTCATTTGTGTGAACACACAAGTTTTAGTGTGCATTGATGGATATTTCAAATTTCCATTAAAATCTAAAATAAATGTCTTATTCATGCTAGAATTTTTAAAAGATTTGGGCCATTTCACTTTTTTTAATGGTGTATCGAGTATTTAAGGCACTTGGTGGCAGCAGAGAGTAGATCAAGACTATTTCTCCAACTCAAGATGCATGAGAATAACCACAAATCTTTACAACATCTTGATGTATTTTACAACTGACAACAGTCTGTGATGGCTTTTCACTCTTCTGAACATATACGCATGCATACATAAATATAGAACACAGCCACAAAGTAGTATGGAATGCGCTACAGTAGGAACTTCAAGATTCAAACGCAGATCATCCAAAATATAGCTAGATTGTAAGACATGCCCACTAACCCCTAAGCTATCGAGGACTGAACCATACCTTAATGCAAATTAATTGAATAAAAACCGGAAAAACCTAAAAGCAAGCCAAATCAAGGTCTTATCTACACTACAAAATAGAACATTAGTGTTTTTTCTACTCAATATTATCATTACAATACATATACATTAAAGTATATTTAAAACATCAATTGTCAATTTAAACTAGGATCACTTCAAATACTGTAAAACTATAAACTACTGTAGTTTAAGTTTCTGATGATAACAACTTTCTTAAGAAACATCAAAAGTTTTACACAAAGCTGGCTGATCATTGCTCTCCAAGCTTTTTCTAACATCAGCCCATTTTTTTGTTTCTTCAAAAGACTTCACTTATCTTCAAGGAACCGAAAAGAGCTCATGTTACTCCCCTCTACATCACTCTTCATTGGCTCCCCATTGCAGCTTGGGTTAAATTCAAATCGCTGACGCTGGCGTACAAAACTATCTCCAGATCAGCCCCTGTCTACCTCCATGAGCTCATACGCTCCTACATGCCTTCCAGAAGCCTGCGCTCAGAGAAGGAACAATGACTCGTGGTTCCGTCCCTCAAAGGCAAAAAATCTCTTAGCAGAACCTTCTCTTTCACCGTCCCTGGCTGGTGGAACAAAATCCCTGATCCAGTCCGGAAAGCAGCAACACTAACAGCTTTAAAAAAAGCAACTGAAAACTCCTCTCTTCTGGGAACACCTATTATATAAAAAAAAAAACCTTTCTTTTTTCCTCCTCTGTCTTTATCTTCTTCCTCTACTTCCTCCCTGCTTTGGTTTATTGATCAGTTGATACAATTTCTATTATGAGAAGCTGAGATAGACTTTGAGGGTGTACAGATTGCATATTGTCTCTCCCCTAATATAAGTCGCTTTGGACAAAAGCGTCTGCCAAATGCATAAATGTAAATGTAATGTAATGTAAATCCAGCTTGAAGCAGGACTCAACCTTCAAGCCCAACGCTCGGCTCACCTGGCCATTATCACTGCTGCACTGCTGTGAAAACCACACACCCAAAACCTGCAAACACAGCACATAAAAGTAGAGCCACAATGGTCCTCCACATACATTCTACGCCACTGACCAGCATGAGGCCCTGTTCAAAGCCTTTGCACACTGTTGCGCACGTAGAGAAGCCTTTATGTTCCTAAAAGAGAGCTGGGTCACTGAACTCAGGATGGAGGATTTTTCAATTGTGCCAAAATGGGACTAGGTACAATTGTGTTTGATGTGTCCTTGTTTGGCACCAGTCGAAATAAGAGCCGTGTAAGGGTTGCTTTGAGAAGACTGCTATGATCCAGAACAATACCTAACACGTACTCACCGACTGAGTGAAGGATGTTCTCGCACACAGCAGGTTCTGAACATCAACAAAAATAGTAATGCGCACATCCACGAATGTCACCCTCTTAGATAACAGGGTCAAATACAAATGTTTCTAATGCTTTCCAAACAAATGCAATCTCAAACAATTTATAAAGGAAGACTGCAACCATTAAATTGCACCTTAAGATAATGTAATGGTGTACAGATCAATAATCGATGAATGCTTTTGAGAAGGTTCATAACCTTAAAATATCAACATGCAGTCTTGACACTCTACCAACAGCCTTTTTTAAAATGGTTCTTAAGGGTCTAGAAAAGGACCTAGTAGAAGTTATAAACACCTCCTTGTCCTCCGGCTATTTCCTAAAATCCCTAAAAAACGCAGTAGTAAAGCCACTACTGAAAAAGACAAATTTAGATAATACTGTATGGAATTATGGAAAATGGAAAAGATGGTGGCAAACGAAATGAATGAATACTGGTATTGTTACCAGTCGGGTTTCAGAGCTCATCACAGCACAGAGACTGCACTACTGAAGATAATCAGTGTCATCCGGTTAAACACAGACTCCGCAAAAGTGACCGTCCTGATTTTACTCGATCTGAGTGCTGTCTTCGACACAGTTGTTCACAAAATCCTTCTCTATAGACGAGAAAACTATGTTGGTCAATCAGGAACTGTGATAAAATGGTTCAGATCATACTTAGAAGTGAAGATAGGTGATTACATGTCGAAGTGGACTGCAGTGTCATGTGGAGTCTCTCAAGGCTCAGTCCTTGCTCCTCTACTATTTAACCTGTACATGCTTCCACTGGGTCAAATTATGAAAAGGAACCAAATATCATACCACAGTTATGCTGATGGCACACAAATGTATCTAGCTATTTCCCCAAATGAGTAAAATCCACAGATGGACCCAGCTTCCAGAGGTGATCAAGGGTGCTAACACTTTAGTCACATTTAAATCTAGGTTAAAGACACACCTGTTTATTTGAGTTTTTGTTGACTGAGCACCACATGCAACGTTATCTCTGCACTTCACTATCTTAATCTATGTCTTAATTTTTTGTTTTAAATCACCATGTTTTACATGACTTGTTTTTATGTTTGATTTTATTAAATGTACTTTCTTTTTATTCCTTGTTTCCAATGTAAAGCACTTTAAATTACCCTGTGTGTGAAATGTGCTATAAAAATAAACTTGCCTTGCCTTGTTATCAGTTTACTAATTGATTAACCTTAAAAGAAATCAAATTATTTTACCACATACATTTTACAAATTTTAAGCAATTTGTATATACTTCTTTTGTTACAAACATGCATCATGCATAAAATATGTTATGTTTTAAACTATGTTTTATACATTTTATTAATATTTGAATGATTCCCTATTAATTTTGATATGCGTATTATTAAATATATTTTACAATATTTCTGTTTATCACAATTGTTAAATTATTTTTTAATTGTACAAATGTAGTTTTTGCACATTGAGTTGAAATTAGTTAGCTTGCCTTACCTTACCAACATAAAAAATACCTGCACCTGTTCTTTTAACAATATGCTTGTCATTTATTTTATTAAATTGTGTGCAATGTTTGCAATCTGCAGACAATAATCATGTAAAATGAGCATCCAAACTTTTTTTTCCAATTGTGATCGAAATTTTAAATAATTATATTTGGTTTTAGTAATAATTAGTAATGAGTATTCTTATTAGCATTTCATCAATCTTTTCATTAATCAGTTTTTGCCTGTGTGAGGGAGATGAGTGGTGGAGAAGGTGGGGTTTCCGGGCAGGGATGGAACCGTTCTTTGGGAGGGCAAAATATAGCATGCATGGAGAAGTTCTGCCTCTCTTTCCTGCGTTCTTCCTCCACTACGTACGTGTAGAGCTTTAAGCCTTAGTAGAGTATGATTTCATTGTTTGTTTAAAAGAGAATCTGTTGTTCTGTAACCCTGCCTCTGGAGTAATTTCTACAAGAGAGTTGATAATTCCAATACACAAGATTTTTAAAGCAATGTGAGCTTTTTGACACAATAAACACTGACTTCATGATTCACAAAATTCATGAAGCCATCATAAAATGTTTACACCTAAAAACAAACAAAAAACTTGTTTTTCACTTCAAATACAATCAAATGAATAAAATATACCTACTAAAAGTATATGAACTAAATTTGTTTATATTTATTTATTTATAGATTGCAATTAAATTAAAATGTTTGTGTAATTGGACATGTAGACATAAAATACAAATTGATGGAGGCAAAACATAAAACCAATGTTTAAGAAAAAAGTTTTATCTTAAAGCCTCTCTTGGGACTCAGGGTATAGTTTTATAAATTCCACGTTAAACTGGCCTTTACGCACCACAGGAAGGGCAAACAATACATTGCCGTTAATTGCGTAATAAATAATTAATTTGTTAATTGTGGCATATCAACAATTTTTTTTCTAAAAAATAAACATTTTAATTACTTATGGTTGAAATAATGCATGTACAAAATCAAATAAAACAGTACAAAATCAAATAAAACTAACTATACACAAAAAAAGACAAACATAAAACAATATAACATGAATATATAACAATTAAACATAATCATAACAAACCTCACAATCTAGCAGCGGAAATAGGTTGCATTACAGGTCCATATCATAAACATAGTACAAATACTAAGAAGGACTGTGTCACGGTCTCTATCAAACATAAACCAGACAACCACAAGAGTAACATCAAGTTCCATAAACACAACCATTACATGTTCCCTTCATGTTTCTATTTGCTGTCGCTCAAACATCTCATGAGATTCAGGTTTCGAAGCAAATAGAAAAGCATTGACGATGACTCGAGAAAACCTCCCAGCAAGAACCAGATGTACACCCAAAAGATTTAACAACAAGGTCAACCTGGAATCTCAAAGGCAACAACACTTCCCGGAACATTACTTCACTTCGATTGCTTGACTTTCCTTCTCCTTGACCCTGTTTTCATCGGACGCGGCTTGTTAAAATGTCCTCTACGATGTCACGTTAAAGCAGTGTTTTTAATGTGACACAACAGCACATCTTTTGCACCTCTCACTCATGCACAGGGTCACCTTTCACACAGCCCAGAAAAATAAGCCTGTTAACAGGAACAAGAAGAAAACTTGAGGTGAAAATATGAGCAGACGTTCATCATCAAAATATGTGTAGACATTTCTTTTTGTAAGTGTCGCTTGTGACTTTCTTGCTTGTTTTTTTTTTTTCATTTCTCTGGTTAGCCCCATGGATATCAGGAATGTTTGTGTTGTGGCACTTTAAAAGGTAAAACAATTAGAATTTAGTACAAAAAAAAATAAATTAAACCAAAAAAAGAGTCAGCATTAATCATTTGATTTCATCCCCTTATATCACACAATTATCACCTGTATGAACCACTTGCTTATTTGAAATACTTTGATGGTTATTAATTAACTGTTTGAATTTAGCTTGGTCATAGAAAAACCCTTACTAAATAAAACAGTATTTCTCATTACAATGCTTTATAATTGCATTTTAACACTTTCTTCAAACCTAGGTGACTCTGACTTGGGTTCATTTCTGGCTGACATGACACAAATATCTGTGTGAGAGCTAAATGTTTAATCCCTTGACCTCGTTTCAATGTTCTCAAACCTTTGCCTTCCTTGCAACTCCCGTGAGTACGCTCTGTTACTAAAGACACCAGTAGATGCTTTGATTGGTCAGTTAAATGACCAAACATTGTTTTTTGCTCAATACAGGATTAATATACTTAGTATGAATCCTGAACTTTCATTCTAAAAGACGAAGATGAAGAGTGAAATGTACAAAATGGTGAAATGATCCAGTATGTTCAGTTAAAAGTAGTGGATAGTGAGGAGTTTTTCTATACATTTTGATACTTTAGTTACTCTTAAAAGTGCTCTGCTGAGGTAATGGTGTGAAAGGACACAGTTAAGTCCTCAGAGGGAGAGGGACTCTGGCACAATGGAATGCTACTATTACTTCTGCCAAGAAACACTTTTCCCATGCGCCCAGAAGCCAAGACTTCCCCCAACAGCCAAGAATAGCGCTGCTGTCCTCAGACACTCACTAAACTCGCTAAAAAAACACATACGCACACAAGATAAGCACAAGACTTGCCTCTGCAGTGTCTGAGCTTAAAAACAAGCATTGAAAGTAAGTAGGTGGACGACTATCGTTGATGTTATTCCAAGCCTTTGTTCTCAGAAGCATGAAGAAATCTGAATACACACTAAGAAAACTACAAGTTTCACACTAGCCACACCCAAACTACTACACCTAGTATCTTGTTTTCCATAAAGTATTAATGTATATACAGTTCCCTTCACGGCTCTTTCCATGTCCCAATCTGAGAACCGCATCATGTTGCCATGGTAACCAAAGGCCATATACATTCCAGTTCCAATCTTTCCCCATTTTTTACTGGTTTGGTGGGAGTACAACATGTTGACACAGGGACAATTGGGTAAGACTCAACACATTTTGTTGTGTAAATAAGGTTATTTATATTAACTTGTTAAAATATTTTTTACAATTTATATTAGGGGTCTCCAATTATTTTTTTTATTTAATCATTAATCATTAATCTTTGAACATAAATCTTACAAGAGGTTTTTATGTTATTACACAATTATATAAAACTTCACTTTTACAATGAACAAAATCTGTGTTGCACCATTACTGGTCTTGAAAAAAAGCGTGGGGTGTGCACACACAAGCTGCGTTCGCACAATTTAGCAGAAAAGCAGAAAAAAAGAGGCGCACAGTCAGAGATCAGCAATGTGGGCCGAACCAGACTTTTTACATTAAATTAATTTGCAGTTGATTAACATTAAATGCCAAGTTCAGCTGTCTACAGTACAGTTCATTGAGGGGTCAATCAAAACCCCTTGGGGAAACAGATCTGGCCTGTAGGGGCGCCATTTGAGATTTGAGAATATATATAAATTGATGGATGTGCTCACCTTGTCTGAATTAAAGGAGAGAGAAAGAGAGAGAGAAAGAAACAGTGAAAGGAGTAGGCACTTCTCAGTTAAAGCCACCTCCGGCCCACAAAGAGGTTCTGGCTGGACTGTACAGTGCTGAACTTGGCATATTATATTTACAGCCGGTGATTACCCATCATCTAAAAGTCACACGGAATCCTCCTGGCTGTTTTTATTTGCATTGAGTTATGTGAGCAGTCTGTGTTAGTGATGTAACGAAAAAAGAACGAATCTTCATAGTGAGTCGTGAGAAACTACTCTTCCTATTGAACGATTAATTCTCGCCATCTCATTCAATCTCACTATTGCTTCTCAATGGAGCCAGAGCCAGATATAGAAATGAGCAACTCATTCTTTTAGTTCGCAAAGTCTTTCAATAGCTACAATACTTGGATAGTTCTTTTGAATCACTCTTCAACTTGTTCTTTTTGCTCGCAATGCTTTTTAATGGTTACAGTACCCTGATATAGAAATGAGCAGTTCATTTGAATCGCTCTTTAACTCGTTCTTTTCTTTTGCAATGCTTTTCAATGGTTACAGTACCCTAATATAGAAACGAGCAGTTTATTTGAATCACTCTTCAACGCGTTCTTTTCTTTTGCAATGCTTTTCAATGGTTACAGTACCCTAATATAGAAACGAGCAGTTTATCTGAATCGCTCTTCAACTCGTTCTTTTCATACAGTACCCAGGTGTTCGAGAAACTTAGTTCATTTGAATTGCTTGTTCACATGTCATGGTACTTCATGTGGTATTGTGGTGATATTTCTCATGTTTTGCAGAAATTAATACTAAAGCTTATTTTTTACTTGACACAGTGGGCACAATAGGGATTTTACTGAAATAAACAACCTGATGCAGGTAAGCTAGTTTAATTTCACTTATGATAGCATTTTTCTTGGGTTTGGAGTCTTTTGTCAACTATTTGCAAATAATCTTGTTAGGGAATTAATTAAATAATTATTTACGGATGAACGAAAAGAACGAATCGTTCAAATAGTAGTTCTGTTGAGTGAACGAAAGCCAAACAACCGAGTTACCAAAACGAACGAAACTTCCAATCACTAGTCTGTGTGGGTGAGGACATGCGTTCTCCCTGAACATATATAACGCAAGACGGAAACTCGCATCTTTAACACGTTGCTGTTTCGGGCATTATTTCTTGCTAAAGGCAGATTTTACCAGTGAGAATAGATTGATAATAACTCAAACGAGGACATGGTAAGCAGTCCTTCACATGCGATGCTCGACCCTTGACACAATAAAAGGCAACAAAAGACTTATGAACACCTAAAAAATTTCATAAGACATCTCCTATGAGGACCGACACTTTTAGATAACATGGCAGAAAAATACTCTATATAGGTTAGAGATCATGCAGTCTGTTTCTAGTGGGCACCAAAGCTCGTTTTTGTTAATAATCTTACTATAGCTTAAAAACTCCATAAAGAAATGGCCTCTTAACATGCTCAAAATGTTAGTTTCCCTAAGCATTTTAAAAACAGCTTGAGGTAAAACCTACAGGAAAAAAAGTCCACCTTTGCCACATTAACACTTAACAGAAGATTAGACCGTTCAGAAAGCATTAGGAAACAGCAGCATGAGTGATGAATTGCTATGCTTCAGCACGCACACTAAGAGGCCAGTGACCTTTAACTGCATGAGAGCTTTTACTCTAAAAGCCCAAGATTGGTCCGAGAAACCACTAGCAAAGGAAACAGCACGAGATAGAGATGGAGAAAAACACACTGAAAATAGAGCTCGTCAAATGCTTCTTTTATTTCTTTTCCATTAGTTAGACAAAATTTTTTTGCTCTTTTCACAGGACGGCTAGCAGTTGGTAAGGTGTCTTGCTCTAAGAAGTCTCAAAGCATCCAATTTTTGTATTGTTATTGTCAATTAATTTTCAAACAGAACTACTCGTCATAGTTGAGATGTAGTTGTCAAATAATTACGACACAACCATGAAGCAGGGCTAGTGAACGAAAAAGATTATTGACACTAGTGCTTACTATAGCTGCTTAAATGTTTGGTAATAACATTTGGCACAACACCCAGATAGTACTCAAAAACAAATCAAGAAGATATCTTTTTTAGTGTTTATGATAGGTGGAGTATCTTCAGGATGAAAGAAGTTTAGAAAACTTCCACTTTCAGGATGAAGCTCTGACATAAGTCCATTAGTATAACAGCAAACAGTTTTTAACAATTATCTACCACTTCATCATTCAGGAGCTAATTATATGAAGCCATTTTAATTAGAGGGATTTGTAGGAATGAAAAGACAGTCTGTAAAATTATTATGAAAGACTGATCAGATGAGGAGGTGTAGAGGAAGTAAGGTATTTATAGGTATTCTGGGAAATGGAGTGCTGTGCAAAACATAGGTGATATTGATATTAGGTGAGTAATCTTCAGTGTACTTTGATCAGGTATCTGTGATTTTAGTGAGCTAGTTTCATCGAGTTTGTCTCGTGAACACATGCTTCTGAACCATGTCTCTTTATTTTGTTGAGTTGTTGAGGGATTTTGCAGATGTGCACAACACACAATCGGCCCTTCTTAACAGAGCCGACAACTCAACGTCTGGTTAGTGAACACCACAGGGTGTGAGTTCACGGTGTGTTTGTTCACGGTGTGTTTGTTCACTGCTGTGTGTGTACACTGGGATGGGTTAAATGCAGAGCACAATTTCCAGGTATGTGTAACTCCATATCTGGCCAACTGGTCACTTTCATTTTCTGGTTCAGACTCTGGCAATGCTCTTTTAGCAAGACTTCTATTAAATTAAATTCCCTCATACCTCCGGAGATGATTCAGAACTCGTCTTTAAGGATCACACATTACTCCCATCTTGAACTCTCTTCACTGACTCTACAATCGTGTTCAAGCTCAAATCACTAATGCTCGTTACAAAACCCATGTGGATACCTTCACCAAGTCTTACAATCACCCTCCAGAAGCTTGCTTTCAGAGTAGGAACAATGTTTCAGAAAGGCTGAAAATCCCTCACCAGAACTTTCTCCTTCACTGTCACTGGCTGGTGGAATAATCTTTCCTGGTCTAGTCTGAAAAGCAACAAGAAAAACCACTTCGAAAAATGTTAAATAGTCTATCCTGTTCTTTCTGATTGTTTCTTTCCTCAGAGAACTTCTTTGTTCAGATGGTCAGCTGTGAACGACTTGAATTGCCTTTGTAACTAATATATATATATATTGACCATCTGAACAAAGAAGTTCTCTGAGGAAAGAAACAATCAGAAAGAACAGGATAGACTATTTAATGTGTAATATAAATGTAAATGTTTGACAAGTTGCATTTTTTCTCAAACTATGCATTTAGAACGCATAAAACACAGTAAAATTAACATATATTTTTTAAACTGGAAAAACAGCTATCAATTTCAATATCTATCTTATTTCAGACTAAAAATTACACTCGGTATGGCCCCTACATACTTAGACTTTCAAAAACTACTGTATGAGCACAAAGAATTGCACCAGAATAAGAAGCAATTCAGACTGAATAGGCTACATTTACAAAATTAACTTGAATAAATAGAAATTAAACTGGGCATTCATACAGCATACTCGCTAATAAGCAGCATGACTATGATCAACCCGCAAAGATCAGAATGTAAACACAGGAGAATGACTCTGTGTTACTGTATGCCAGTGCATCAAGCATGAATCAGTAAAGCTGTGTTTTCCCAAGTGGTTTATGCTTGTAAGCTTTTTCCTGGAGGTGTTTCACGTGAAAGAGCCTCTTTTGACCTCAGCTGTGTTGTCTGCTAAACAGCTCTGTTGCTAAGCAGACCTCCAGAACTGCTCCAATCACAGCCTGATTTGACGGGTGAGTAGGAAACAGCTTAAGCAAGACTTATTTGCACAGTTGCATTACAGTCAGGCAGAACATTTTAGAATTAAAGGTCAGAATGGGAGATACAATGACCACAGTCAAAATAAAAATAAAATATAGTAGGATAAAAAACAACTCAAGCTGTTGTATTCAAATAACTTCTCTAGTGTTTATATAAGGAAATAAGCTACCACTAAAAATACAATAAAAAATACACAAAATCAAACAGAAACCCTTTTTTAAAGGCCAAAGAGATTAGGGACAGGAGTTCTAGCTAGTTTTTAGATTTGGAAAGTTAAATAGTAAAGGTCTGTTATTGTGTAGTGTGTTATGTTTGCATACCTCATTCAGTTGCCTCCAGTGTTTCAGTAAGTGTTACGGCCCATTGAAGTGGTTCAAATCCTAACGCGGCTTGTTGTTTCAGTGCAGGCCTCCAGCACAGCCTACACACACACAAAAATAAGAATATTAATAAATAAACACACATTCAGAACAATAATCAACAAGACAAACTAAAATAATTGTATCAGTCACTGATCAAGGTGGGCTGAAATAACCACCATTAACAGAGACATGCACACAGATGCAGTGAGTAACAATTACATTTATTTTATTTTGCAACACCTTAAAAATATTAAATACAGCAACATGGATAAAAGAATTGAGCTGAGTAACATTGATCACATGGGCAGTTGTGTTTACTCCAGCACTCTCATGCGATAATAATTCTGCTGCTCTCACTCTCCCTTCAGACACTCACAGTACAGAGCACACATCTATGGAAACTGAGTAACAAGATAAAAGGTGTGTGAATTTTTATTCCGTTCTTAATTACTACAAGTCATACTGATCCAACCACCATGGAAAATAAGAATATTCAAGATTTTTTTTAATTCTGATTTTAACTGCTATGTTGATTTCAGTTTTTCAAAGATCCAAAAAGCCAGAGGAAACATGGAGTGGTTTGACATTATTAAGTAACTTGTACATTTTTAAAAACTATTTAGACACCAAGAATCACGCCATACAGAAAGACATTTTCTGATCTGAAAACTGGAGCACGTATGTGAAGTGTATTTTAGAGATGTTTTTTTTTCTTATTCACATAAATCAAACAACCAGTCAAGCGTTCAACCAAATAAACCAACCATATTAAAACTTTTTTTCATAGATCAATATTTTATTTAAATTTTTTATTTTACTTTCTTTCCTTTTGTATTTTATTGTTTTTATGTTTTATTCTTTTCCTATTTGCTCTTTTTATTTTATTTTTATTTCATTCTATTTAATTTTATTCTATTTAATTTAATTTAATTTTATTTTACTGCATACCTCTAATAATTATGGTCCAAATTGAAGTAACTATTAACACTGGCATTTTGGGAAAAAAAATTCAATACAACTGCAATATCATTCTATTATTCTATTTTGTGCATGACTGCTACATTTTATTTAAGCAGATGTGATGATAAAGCATCACGGATGAGATACAGAACAGATGGTCAGGGTGTTCCGAGGCAAACTTGTCTCAGTGCCTCTTCAGTGCTTCAGGAAACTGAAACCCAGCACAGTGCTCAGGATGTGCGAACATTGAATGACGGAGAAAATAAGTGCTACTATGGACACAACACAGACTACCTGCAATTCACAAGACCACCAAAACAACACTATAAACACTCCAAATAAACCTTGTTGATATCTAACCTCCTTGGTTTCTTGTTTTTTACTGTACCTGAAACATAATTGTGTCAAGGTGTTTAGAACATACTATCAGAATATCACAGCAACCTGTAATTCCAACTGTTCACATTCTAAATGATCAACTGAGAGAAAAGAGTGTGTGTTTCCTTAAGTGAGTCAATAATGCCTGATGTGTATTTAATTGAATCTGATTAAAATATACTAAAATGAGAGGCAGCAATAAATCCAGTGGGTGCATGTTTACATCAGCTGTCTAGGAAGGTGAATGAGACATCGCTCTTTGGTGACTAAACTCAGTATTTTTATGACCCATGGCTCACATCTTATTTAAACATTTCACTGAAATGAGCTTGCCTCAAGGTAGATTGTGCTGAATCTGCTGCGTTGGGTCAACAAGACCGCTAGGATAACTCTGGTTAGGATTTTTAGAGCTGTACAGTATGAGTAAATCTATGTTATTTGTTCATACAAATAACACACATGGTACACACACATGCACACGCACGCACACGCACACACACGCACACACACGCACACAGAGCGATAAAGCTGACTCGGATTCATATGTAGAAATGTCTTCGAGATTTAGTTCGTTAGATTTTTAGAACCAATCAAAACTTCTACTATACACTTTTAGTGTATTATACGAAATGTAATGAAACTAAAGGTGAAATACTTCTTTATAATGGTCAAGCAAGTTATCTTCATAAAGCATGATTGTTGTTCAAATAGTTACAAGCACTGTGCATATCAAATATTCAGCTCTGCATTAACCAAACAGCCTGCAATTTTTAACAACAGCAAAGCTGAAATGTTTTAGCTTGTTTTCATTTTGATGAGTCTGCAATAGCTAAGTTTGTAGAGCTAAATGACGAGAACAATTTCATAAACAGAATAGGCTTAAATCAGTTGATTTTTATCATAGTGTTTGAGGAGAGGGAGGTGCAGAAATGCTGCTGTAGGCACAAATACATTGCAATATTACAAATTATTACAATGATACTAACACTATACTAATTATTAGTGTTATTACACAAATTCATACCATTTTATAAGTTTTATGTCCATTCATATAGTTTTTGTCCCACAGATAATTAGAAACACCTCAAAGCAGAACTATAAAATGGTAAATTCAATGATAAAGTCCATGAAATACCACATTCCCTTCAATAACATATCATAAATAAAAATTACACAAATTGTCAAAAAAACTAAAATAAAAAACTGAAAATATAACTGAAATTACCACCAATGTTTACTAAACAACTGCAAAATAGTTCCTTATCAACCAATTAGAGAAATAATATCACCATGATTTTTAACTACAGAAACATCTGGCAACCCCTTGAAGTGTACCCCGAGAACAGCACAATTTGCAGAGCACTCAAAACGGGTGAACAACCACGCAGAGCACCCAAGCAATGACAACAGATCACTCTAACAGCCACCGTTGAAATTGTAGCAATTCTAAAAATCTGTTTAACCCTCGGACCAAAGAACCTGATCCTTCCCAATACAAACCATAGAATGAAACATACTAATTACTGTATATACAGTACATTCAATCTTAACGTTCTTCGTATATGGCAGGACATTGAGCATGCAGGTACTCACGTACACGGCATTAGGATCCTTTTACCCATTAGCAGTTCCTGAAACAAGTTTGTTTTCTCACTCTCTGCCCCACAAAGTCCATTTTAGAGAAGAGTAGTGTATGTGTGTTACACAACACAGTGCAGCGTGTAAGTTTCCCATGAGCAGATATAGGACAAGCAGTAAGCCAATACCATCTGTGTAGCAGAGTCTGGTTAGGGGCAAGGAGTCGGAACATAGAAAGAGAAGGAGAACAGAGAGGATGATGGGAGATGACTGTTAAACCCCAAACAGTCTATACTGTATAGAGACTAGCAGTCAAACTCACATGAACCAAATTAGCCTGTGTAGTAAATACAGCACTGGAGCGAGGAATGAATGTGATGGAAGAGATAAAAGTTTTTTTTCTCCAGACCTTGTCATTACATAACATTCTCCCAGATCTCTCTAAATAATAATTTCATGCCATGTTGCAGACTATTTTTTCAATATTCTATGCTCAAGCAGTAACCACATCAGTAGGGCCTCGCTGTTGCAGTGAGAACATCTATTTCAGTCATCTACTCGAGTCATCATTATCCTGTAGGATGAATTTGAACTTTTAATTGTAAGTATTGTAAAAATAAAATGTTTAAAAACACAATTAGACTTCATTTCACTTTAAAACTGCATAAACATAGATGCAGGTACTTGTAGCCAGAATTAAGCTTAATAAAATAAACAAAATACAATTTGCATATACCATAAAACATATACAGTATTAGCTACAAAATTAACTACCAAATAAACTTTGTTTAAATCCAACAGCTAATAATATAATATTGATGAATAATATATGCTTTCAGTCAGAGCATTTTCTATAAAAACATATCTAATGATTCCTCAGAAATTCATTATACAGGGTGATTCAAAAAGGATAAAAAATCTATTACTCTAAAAAAAACCCTTTCTATTGTCGATTTAAAGAAGCTCTGAAGTTTGTTAAGCGCTCTTCACACTGAACTTAACTTTACTCTTCACACTTAATTACCCAATTCATATATAACCAATACATATAATTAAAAATATTTGTATATTAAAAAATATTCCTCAATATAAAAATATGTGCCTGAAAATGCATAATTTACAAAAAAATGGTTACAATAATTTAAAAAAAAGTCCAATCTGCTATTTTATCTCTTCTCAAAATTTCACAATTTTAACACTTAAAACAGTAAAAGAGTGCTCCTCTAAAAGGAAAATAAATAAAGGAGACGAAGACCGAGGGTGTACAAATTATCCTCAAGGACACTTATCCTCTCTCGTCCGTCTTCCAGTCTGTACCTTCACCATCAAAGATTTCATTCAGTTTTAGTTAGTTCTCATCTGTGGAGTTTTACTTCGACAGTTCGCCTAGCTTTTCTTTTCTCTAATGAGGCTACTTTTTGTTTCATTCTTTTTAGAACTATTTTTGATTTACTTGAAGAAAAAAAATTGCCCAAATCCTCACCTCATTATCATCCTTCTGAGAACACCTGACAAAAGAGCCATTAAACACTTACTTATCCACTTAAACACAGGATTAAACACTGCCCTAATAAATGTGGAAAATAGAAATAACTATCGTAGGAGACGCGTAAACCCTGAGCTCATTCACTCTCTGACAAAAATTAGGAATACATTAGAAATTGAATTTACATACATGAGAAACTGATCGAGGGCACAGGTGAAACCAATTACTGTAACGAGGAGTGAACACATAAGGGGTGGAGACATAAACAAAATAACAAGCAAGACAACACACTAGAACGTCGCAGAAAAAAACAGGGAACTGGAAACAGAAACCAACAGCTCCAGTCCTCCTATGTTCTCTCTTTAAAGTTGCAGTATGTCATAAATCTAACCCGTGATGATAAAAGGGTCCTGACATGTCAAAGAGACGTTAAGGAATCATGTTTGTTTCGAGCATTGACAGAGTATCACTTAAAGTAGTAGAATATTTAAATTTGTTACAAATTTGCACAAAACAAAGTCACTCTAAACAAAGTCTAAGATACTACACATTTCAATAAAGACACCGACAACAACACTGTATTAAACTAAACTCAGGGAAAATTTAATCATAAATTCCAGACAAAAATAAAAATCACCTTATAACAACACACTACACTCCTCTCTCCGGACTCTGGACTTCTCACAGTCCCTCGCCACTACTTCTCTTCTATGGGGGTTCATTCAAAACCGTTGCTCCCAAGCTCTGGAAATCCATACCATGCTCAATTTCTCCATTGATAATATCAGTGAATTCAAATCACTGTTCAATTAATAATTACCCTCCCTGTTTGTCTCTTACATATTCCTCGTGCTTCATTGTGATATTTGTGCTTGCTATCCTGTTCATGTAAGGTTGCTCCTACTTTGTAAGATGTCCTTGAGCTCTATAAAATGGTGCAATGTAAATAAACAAAAAAAAATTAGGAGTAAATATGAGTTTTAAGTTAATGAATTTGATCAATTGAGATCAAATTCAATCGTTGGATGTAGAATTGTTAAGAATGTCACAATTTTGAGCTATCAACGAAAAAAGAATGTTACCCTCTGAGCTTCTTTTTCAACGTCCCTCTGGCTACTACCGGTCAGTCTTTACACATAGCTTAGAAAAAAAAACCTTTAGTCTGAAAGGGAGGGAAGTGAATCAATCGTTTAGTTCATATTTATAAGTAACAAATAATTAACAATAATTAAAACATGTCTTTAAAACACCTTTTAAATGCTGGTGATCAGGTCCATCAGACTGTCCTCTTTGCATAAAGACAGTTTCAGGTAGACTCCAATAATTTACAGTAAAAAATAAATAAATACAAAACCCCCCTGACTGAAATAAGGTGCATATGCTCTACAACCATATGCTCTGCTCATTAAGCAATACAGGCTTTTTTACAGCAGACGGAAGTCTCTGTTGTCATTGGACACACAGGAAACAAGATGGAGAGTCTCTGAGGAGTTCATCAGCAGCAGGTGTGTGTGTGTGCGTGTGTGTGTTCATGCGTGCGTGGTCGCGTGTGTGTTATAGAGGACACCAGGTTGAAGGCATCCTTTCAAACACACTCACAGAGCATGCTCAGTAGCTCTCTTGATTCAAGGTCAGTGCTGAGAGGCCGTGGTGACATCATTACTAAAGCTCTGCTATCTCACCAATCAATAAAGAAGCAGCGATGTCATCTCAGCTAGCAGCAGATGTGTGCCTGGAGATAACCAATAAGAATCCTTCACTCAAACACTAAGAATCCTCCACTCAAACACACACGTGCGCTCACGCACACACAGACACACATCATAAGCTCACTTTTACACTATTACATTTTTTGTGAACATTCTGATTTTTCACAATATCTGTTTGTGTTTTTTTGATGGTAATTAAAGATTTTTTTAAAAACAATATCAAATTAAATACAAATTTAAACCAATTTTGTGTAAAATGTATCTTTTAAATTATGAATGGCTATACAATTGCTGTATTTACTATTCAAACCATCTATTTTAAAAAAGAATCACTGTTAGTTGCACCGTACTGTACTAGTGCATTCCTCAAATTTAAGCTCTGCAGTATTGAGCCATTTGTAGATTCTATAAAAGCCGTTTATACGACCCAAACTACAATATTCTCTTTTAGATTGAGTAACTATGGAGGCAGAATAAACTTAAAATGATTTGAATGTGTAAACTTAAAGATGTACATTCATGGCAGAAATTCAATAAATTGAATTTAATTTGTAAATAAAAAGAAATGAAGTTTGTACATTTTCAAGTGAAGGCAAACATATTCACTCAAAATTCATTTATTTTCTAGTAAAAGCAAAAAAAAATCTCATTGTTTAACTTTTTTAATATTTACAAACTGGTGAATGTTGATTTGCAACTAGACACATGTATATATCTGCTCTGAATTGATGCTTGATCTTTTTGAGACCCTCCGGGCACTACTGCTTCATGTTTGTAACTTTGAGAGGTGTGATTGGTTGGTTTACCAGAGCCAGCCCTCAGACAGCTCCATCCTGCGTAATAGTGCATTGAAACAGTAACCACCTACCACAGTTAATTACAAGCAATATGTATGTAAAATATGCTTGCTTTAATATATTACTATATAATCAATATATTAACATTATTACATGAACTTATATTTTGCAATACATTTTTGCATATTTAAATTGTGCTATACATTTACGAATTTGGACATACAAATCATTCTATCTTCACAAGGAACACCCAAAATATGAATGTTCTCCAGCACACTTTGTTTTGAAAATGGTATAACATAAAGGAATCTAAACAAATTGCAAAATAACAAAAGCTTACATTTACGCAAAAATTGCATACACCTGTATACTTTTATCATACTCAAGCAGTCTACGGCAAAACAATAGTGTGAACTCAACTCATGCAGGCCAGGGCAACACTGATCCCTCAGTCACAAATAAATCATGCCCTGCACAGTCTGGTCATTAACAATCACAAAGCCTGCCACTCAAGCTCCAATCAGCATTCAATCCGACCTCTTTGTCTGAAACTACTGGAGAGGTACAACAGGAGGCGGAGAAGTGGATACCGCCAACACACACAACTACAACTATTACAACTACCTAAAAGCATGTCAAAGCTGACTTTAGTGGTAGAAGAATGTATAAGTTTGAATCAAGGTGATTCTTTTTGAGAGGCAGGCTGAGAGACGCAGTAACATATGACTGAAATCCTGCTTTATGCTGTGCTCAGCTTGGACAAAACCAGCCGAGAGAGGATTGTGAGAGGGGCAGGTTATGGGCTCAGGTTACCTGTCATACCCAAGACTGACCTCAATACTTTCATATCTCTCTCTCTCTCATCGCGGCAGTAGCGCGAGTCAGCTCTAGACTATCTATCTCTCTCGATAGCGATCTATATCCGCTCTCGATCAGCTCTCTCAGCTCTCTCTCTCTCTCTCTCTCTATCCTCTCCCTCTCCCTCTCCCTCTCCCTCTCCCTCTTCTCCTCTCCCTCTCCCTTATATTCAGCCTTATGTGGTCAAATGACGAAATGCAATGTCAGTAACTTCCTTTTATGCATCAAAAGAGAAAACCAGAGGTCAGCTAGCTAATCATCCCCATCAGTTGTCAGTAGAATTAATGTACTTTTTCAGTGGTTAGACTAAATAGGCTGACATCACATTTTAATAAAATGGATTTCTAGCTATAATAATAATAATAATAATAGTCTGTTTTTTCTGTAGAAGTTAAAAATGTTTTTTTAAAACAGTACATTACTTCAAACCACCGCTAACAGGTTGGCAATGAAATGCCTACATGCCATGTCCATAAATTACACTGCCACATAAAGAGGTATCAAACTTAGATGGAAAAGCAAGCAACGAGCATCATATTGATCTGAATTGTTCCCTGTAGTTCCTTTACGACATACAGAGTTTTTCTGCCTTCTGAAAATAAATATTTTTTTTTTAATTGTTTTTTTCTAAAGAGAAATAAGGTTGAGCATGTGTTTTTTGGATACAAACATGTGCATGGGTGCGTGTGCGTGTGTATTTGAAAATTATATTGTATTGTAATTTATCTATGAGGTATTTATAAACATAACAAAATACTTTATTTTGTTTATTGTTTTATTATTAGTTTATTATTAATGGAGTTTATTTTATGGACCTCATCTTTTGAAGATGTGTGATTGGCCAAATAGTCGACTTAATCTGGACATACTGCATCCATCCTTACAATCCCTTTTTTGTCCTCAGAATAATACCAGAAAGAAAGGTATGCCACTTTCAGATCAACAGCTTATTGAGTTAACTACTTACAGCAAAAATATATGGATGCTTGCCAAAACAAGAAAGTATATTTAATTAGCAATTTAATCAACCAGCAGCACACCACAGGGCAATTCAGTATTTAACACATCACAGCTAAAGTAGATCATATCTAAGAATCTGAATTAAAGCGTCAGAAGGATTTCAACACTAAACCTGACAAAGAAATAAAAGGATGAGAGTCTGGAAAAATAGAATGATAGAAAACCAGGATCACTCAGAAGATCTTGAAACCTTCAAAACCCGGCTGACTCCTGAGAGTACAGTCAAAGAACCACCGCCTAGACCCCTAACAGCGAGACAAGCCTAAAAACTCACCAAACAGACTTTGCAATGACTTCAAAACCCTCATTCATACATAATTAACAGTAGAGAGAATGATTCATATTCAAAAGTAGGTGCAGAATATGCAAACGAGTACAGTCACAAGAATTTCATTTCCAACTCTTTGAATCAAATTCTACTTGAGAAGTGCAGCTGAAGATGTAGTGATGAGTTGAGACACTAGATGGCATTGTGCTTTATTTTAAAGTGATTAGAGTGCTGATTTAGTTGATCGCAGCATCATTTTCATCTGTGGTTCAATGAGGGCACCTCAGCGTGCAGAAGTTAAAGATGATTAAATCTGATCAGCAAGGCACAATCATCAGTAAAGCACAACTGGAAATTACCATGGGAAGAAGCTGAGGTACAAACACGACATGTGGTTTGCTGCCTGCCATATGCTCTCATTTTATGTCTGAATATGCAGTGCTGAGCTTGACAACCTCTAAAAAACCTTACAGCAGTGACATGGCCTAACTAGGCAACTGCAGCCCACACTGATATGTTGAGCAAGAGTCTGGACAAGTGAGACTAGTTTGTGGGTGGAGCTTAGCAGCAAAAAGACTGTAGTAGTTTATTTATTTTGTAAATATCCTTTATTTCAAGGGTTCTTATAGATCTATGTATAGATCGTATAAATATGTTTGGAGCTGTTATTTCTAATTAAGGGCAACTATTTTGTACTTTTCATATGAAGGGATATTAATTGTATGAGTCTACTGAATGTGACATTTTAGTTCATGAACATAAAAACAGACAAACTTAAAATAATGTGTGGAAAATAAAATTTTGGGGCTGCGTCTGACCCAAACGTACTTTAGCCACTGATGGCGAATAATGTTATCATGAGTATAACTGTTTGATCATCCAAGCTTCAAGATAGGGATAACGGTTATTGTGCTGCAATGAATTGTTGTTATTTAGCAAATATATTTGATACCAGCTTCACAATGTTGCAATAGGCTACTGCTTATTTAACTTCATGTTTGGGGAAGAACTGAAGGTAGGCGTAAATGCAGAATATTTTACACAAGAATTTCTGCCTATTAGTCCAGGAGTAGCCAGGTGTCCTTGCTCCTTTCAGCTAATGCCAACTGATGTCAGTGAGTGGAAGTTTGGCATCCTCTTATTTTGTCCTTTCTTCATCTTGTTGAAGAACACTCTTGGCTTGTGTTGCTACTTCAACCATGATCAATGCCCACACTGTTTGCAACTTTCCTAAATTGAAGGCACAAGCGCAGTTGTAAAATTCTTCATAAATCTTTTGTTTGTCATTCTTAGGTGAAGACCATGTCTAATTGAAGTTTTTTTCCGTAGTCATACCACATTTACATCTTTATTATTGGATTTAGTGGATGCTTTTAATCACAGTGAAGGAAAAGACAATATGCAATGTTTTACAAATGCAAAGTTTAACTCGGGTACAGTGGGTGACCAGTCAGAATGTCTTTGTACATTGCACTATAGTGTTTTATTGGCGTGGTAATTTCAAATATTCCAAGTTACCATATTTTGTCGTCAGATGGCATAAAGAGACTGACTTAAATGTGAAATGTGAAACACATAAATGTGAAGAATTTGAAAATCTACTTAACATTAGCAACATAACAACTAAAGCATGTTTTAAACTTTAATTTCTAATGATTAAATAAATATAACACACCAGACAGTAAAACATCGTACTACAGGTCAACAGTCAAGGTTCAAACTTTATAAATGTTTTTCTTTAATTAAAAATGTCACAATTATATGTTTAAAACTATATTTTTGCCGAAAGGTTCAAATAATTAATTCAAATAATTTTTAAAAATCAGTTTTAGTTCAACAACAAAGAAGTGGTCTGAAGAGACGATACATCAGAATCAGAAATAAAAGATGTTTGTTCTAGAGTTATGCTCATGGTTGAGAAGAGTTTTAGATTTTAAGTTGTTGTAGTGACTTGTTAGTGCTATTTAAAGGGTTATAAGGTGACATTTTTGACCAGGAAAAGAGGATTTGAGAGTGGTTACGAATTTCATTTTTGACAATTTTTTGCATCTGTACTCCCCAATTGCAACTGCAGCACAAACACATCTCTCCATTGAAATTCAAACCCCAATTCAGACTACAGAAAACAAATATCACTATGTGAAATTTTACCGTCTGTAAGAGCACACATTGCATTCCTGAAGTTACATTTTTCTCATGTCTGTCTAGAAGACACAGTCTCATAACTTAGTTATTACTGCCATGTAAATGCATTCATGGAATTTCTGAGATGCATTAAATTATAAACTTGTATATAAGATTGTTTTATACTCATTGACATACAAAAAGAGGTTTGTGGGTATTGTCATAATTGTTCAATAGTTTTCTGTTATATTAATAACACAGGGATACAATGATTGAGAAATACCCACAATAAATAAAAATTACAGCAACATTTTGTATGCAACAGGATAACTTAATTGCTTATGTTCAGTTTTATCCTTTAAAACCTCTCTCTTTGAAGCTGTATTTCTCTCATTGCACATTGGGAATGAATGAGTGACTTGATAAGGGTGAGACATGAGCAGGTTTCAGACATCACTACAAAATGCCCTCCGGCGGCGTTTCAGAGAAAAGAGAAACCTTCAGCAAGGAAATTCTGAGCAGTGCAAACTCAGTTTATATGCAAATACAATCACTCTACGGTAGAGTGTAGGAGGCAGGAATCTTGATATAACTACAAACCAAAAAAACAGAGCAAAACCAATTTAACACCTCTAGACAATAAAAAGAGCATAAAAACATAAAAGAAAGGTACGATTGAATGAGGGGGAACTCCAGCTGCTGGGGGATTTTTAATTTTACATTTTTACACAACATTTTAGAGTATCCCGCAGAATGGCACTATGAGATAAACTACAATACACTTAATGTTTCAAATCTAATTATTCAAGATTCTCTTACAGAAATCTCGAGATTTCAAGCCCAAATCATTCTCTTTTCTACAGCTTTAGTGTTGCACAGCAAAATAAAAGTGCTTTGTTTCTTATATGGGACTCCAAACAACCTGTGCAAATGCGCGTCACATGTCACAGGTCATCATTTAACTAGGTTACATGTCGCTGAGAGCACTGACATGTATGAACTCCAAATCGCCTTTTCCGATGCCCTGAAGTGTTCATGTTAGCTGAAGAGTGTCGCTTTAAGGGCGATGCTGTGTTCATTGAGCCGACCGCATGCTGCGAGTCTATTTATAACTTCTGTCTTTGAGGTCTCCATTGCATTTGCATGGGAGCTGTGCACTCACACATCCCTCGCATCTCATTTGCATACGTGGCGAGTGGGTTACTATTCTCTGACTTCACTTCTGGGTGTATCCACGTATTTGGCTTCCCTATCAAAATCACTTGGTTTCATCAATAAATAAAACTAACAATAACTCTTCCTGATTAGCTCTCCTGAATGATTTGGTTACTTCATGCACAGGGCCACACACTCAAAAACAATGCACATTCTTGATATAATTTTTTAAGATAAAACTTTGTGGTCTTCTACTGCTGACTATACCACTCTGTCTCTGCAGTCATAACCAGAATATCACATCCACGGCATTTGTAACTACCATAGTAATGTGTATGCTCTTTGTGAATAGCTCAGCCAGCTTCTGATCGGAATGAGTCACTGCCTGAAACAGAGGGGGATTTACATGCACATGCAAAATGGTGCAAAAGCCTTTACGCACCTATGTAGCTGCTGCATGCACCACCTGCTTTTAGTAGGTGCATCTCTCTAAATACAAGGACTAACGAGATCGTATACACCAGCCAGGAAAAACACAGTGTGTCTGCTGTGATTGCTTCCTCTGTTCACCTAACTAATGTTCATCTGACTTACCACTTTGTGGCACTAATTGTACAACTATCCCTGAAGCTGAAAATAACGGGAAAAAAAATGTTGTGGACAACACAGAACTGGTGTTTCCCATTTTTGTAAATAACATGTAAAGGGACATAAATGCTCTAGTTTTGTGGTGTTCTTCATATCAGAGAGAGGAACAAACTTGGGTTGCTGCTGGAAGGGCATATCAAACATATACCAGAAGAGTTGGCGGTTCATTCCACTGTGGCGACCCTGAAAGGGAAGAAAGCCGACAAGATAATGGATGGATGGATGGATGGATGGATTGATGTACTATATAAACGAAAATGGGTTACTGTTGTAAAATTCAAGCACAGTTGACATGATGGTGATAAAATTGACCCAATAAAAGGGACAAATTTTGTACCAATTTTGTGGATTGACCAAAATGTTTTCAGCATTTTGCAAACTTAGCTAAATTTCATGCGACCCAAGAAAACCACAGAAAAAAAAATTAATAGAGTCACCCGCATCTGTGTCCATTCCTTTGCTATATCGCTAACATGGTTATATTCACACAGAAGCAGATGCTTGGTAGCCCAGCACAGACACAAATTCACACAAAAAGCAGACGCTGCTAAAAAGAGGATTTTTCCTACACACAGCAAAATATCCTACAGTATAGGCCAACCGTACTTACTCTGCGTCTTGCTTTCCAGGAAAGATTTCAGATCTGACATGTAAAGCAAGATCTAGAGATAGTGTAAGGATAAGGGTGTTTACTCCCTTAACTGATCTAATATAAATGTAATAATAAATGTATTATTGTTGTTATACAAACCTCATATAAGCTAGAAAAATATTTATCTTCAACATATATGCTTTTATTATAAACAAGTGTTCATTTGGCAAGTAAAGATGCTTCCAGCATAAATTTTTGTGCATATAATTCTACATGTCATGCAGACGTCTGTATGTGGAGGTTCTTGATGCAATGATGCAAGCCTCAGCCCACTCATTACAAAGCTCTGCCTCGTTTGACAATCGTTTCAAGGCTAAACTCATCCCTATATCTTCTGCACCTATTCCAGACATGTTCCTTCTTCTGAAAACTCTTAATATACTTCAATACTGTTGATTTTTAAGTTCTTGTGGAGGATGTCAATGAAAAATTCAGGACACAGAAGATTATGAATATTGTACTGGATCCTTAAACCTGAAACATATAGAGCTTCATATTGTGTGTATTGAAATAACATACTGTAACATAAAACCTTTTTTTTTACCAAATTATTCAAATACATTGAAAATTCCTTTCACATGTTTTGGACATATGGCTGCAAAACAACTCCACTAATAACGGAATAAAAAGTTATAACCAATACTAATAATATAACTAAAAGATGGATTGAACATATTACAACAACAGTAAAGTTTCAAGTTACGTTAATTAAACCCTTAAGCCCTTAAATCAAGCCCTTAAATTATTCCTACTAAAATGCAGAAGAAAATGTGAAATACAAATATAAGATTTAAAGGTATTTCCAAGCTCAAATGGTAGAGCTTGGGAAACAAACATATTTATATTTTCATATTTAAGTTTTTTTTTCCTGTTATTTACTTGAAATATATTTTACATCTGAGAAAAGTTTACTGTCCACATAAAGCTGTGAAATGTGACATACAGTGGAATTGTTGTTCATATAAAGTCATATTTTGTTTATTTACTGTATTAATAAGGTTAAAATTAAATACTAAATAATCAAATAAGATCAAGTCCATTCTTTTCTTAAATATTGAAACATATTTATTATATAAAACCCTTTTATACTATTTCTAGATTAATTACCTATATAAAAACTATACAGTGAAAGATATTGTTAAAGTGAAATGACATGCCCTAATGACAAAAAAACTATACAAATAAAAATACCAGTCAATAAATAAAACAAGACATATGACAAACGAGTAAAAGAAAATACAAGACAAGACAGGAATACATGGTTAGAGAGAACTCAAAACTCAGTATAAAAAAAGCCTAACTAAGCTGGATTTTGGGATTAAACCACAATGTTTCACATAAAACAAGACTAAAAACACGGTGCTAGCAGCATCAGGTTCTCAGCATCAACATTAGGTTCTGCCACCAAAATCATTTAATTAGGAAGTTGACAGAACCCTTACACTTGTTAACAGCAGGAACTTTGTGGAGTGGGGTGAGAAATCTAGAGTTGTTCCTTTTCTGTTGTTGCAAAATTGTACATGATAAAAATTTTATTTTCAGCTTGCTCTAATTTTCTAATCTCTTTTCATCCTTTCTTTCTATTTGAAATTATACTATCATTTTTAAGTGCAGTTAAAAACTGGAAAAAGTGAAATACTGTTTATTTTGGTGCATTTTTTTATGCACATTCAATACTAATAATCAATAACATTAACATCAAACTCTTCAACTGACCAGACTGACTTCTAGCAGACCTTCACCCTAACACAACTTGGCAACATTCAAACAGACTCTGGTTACCAATTTACTCTGATTACCTAGAAAAAATAGTATTTTTAAATGTGTCTGATGCGTCCTGTCCACAGAGTTTAAAAAAAAAACTGTAGCATCCCCTGTCTGCACACCTACACCCAAATGCAATCGTCAGTTAAAGAGCACTAACTGGTAAGCAAGAGATCAATGCAGGGCTGACACAGAGTAGTTAGTAGTGCACTTAATATCCTGCAGCTTGTGCCAAATTAGGACAACGCACAATCAGACAAACAGTTTGTTATCCTATTCACTGACCAAGAAGTGTTTTTCCATTGTGAGATGAAGTCAAAAGAATAGCAAAATGCACATGCCATTTTAATAGGCACGTGGTTATGATAATGTGTCACCATTAAGACCCAAGCACACACACACACACACACAAACCCACAACCGTCTGCCTGCACCTCTCAGCAGGGCCTTCTCAATCAATGGAATCTATGTTAACATAAAGCAGATGCACAAATCAAGACTCTGTAGCACAAGACTGACAATATCTGACTAGAATATTCGTACACATTAGAATCCTGTTTTAGATTAGCTGGGACTTTAAAAAGAACAGAAAGTCCGTAACCGTAAATTTAACAAAATCCTCTTCCTTTAATTAAAGCATGCTTGATGTATTTCACCACTGTGTTTCAGTTTCACACAAGCAAAAGACCAGATCCAACCAGAAACCACACAAAACCAGAACCTCCAAAGTTGCTTCATGAAGGCTGAAGCTAAACTGCAGTACGGTGTCACTTCAGGAACAGGGTTGCTACCACTGTTGTAATTGAGAAAATTAATCAGTGAAACAATACTGGTTGTAAACTCTTAATCACTCCAAGTATCTAAGCAAAGCACCATAAAGCAAGACGATCTGAAATGAAAGTTTAAGTTCATACCAATTCATGACATGAAAGTGACCAGTCGGCCATATATGAAGTTGCACATACCCGGAATTTGTGCTCTGCATTTAACCCATCCCAGTGTACACATCCCAGGTGAAGCTACAGAATCTTAAACACCTTGGATCTAACACACTAACATGAAAAGGAGTTTATAAATATTCACTGTCTCTAAATCGATGTGTTAGTCTCTGCAGCTTTAGTGCAAATGCAGATCCATTTTTCTACATATGAGTCAGTTTGAATATTGAGATCTAGACGCAGGTTTTCTACCATGTGGTGATCAGTCGATTTATTGATGCATTAGCAGGGGTGAAATCTCTGTGCCTCACAGGAAAAGGATGTTGGATAATCATACCTGTTCAAAACTACATAGGCAAAACTTACAATTCTAAGACATAGAGTCTAATCTTGTGTTAAATTTCGTGATTAAAATATTTTATTTAATTAGACCAGAGTGAAAAAATTACGAACAGAATAATAACAAAGCAAAACATTCATTGAATGGGGAGAAACCTAAGCCAGGATCAAGCAACCTGATGGCAATTAACAAACCATTCAGATTTTCACTCTTACCTTTTGGATTATTGTAGGAAAGTAAAACCACAAAATCCACAATCAAACTAGACATCTACTCACAAATAAATGGGTGAAATTTGTTTTTTTTTAATTGCTATACAGATGCATTTAGGCATTCAAAATATATAAGTTCATCCATTAATGTGCAAAACAAGAATGAGCAAATTAGGGCATTCCACTTCTAATGGATGAATACATGCTATAGAATTTCTTCCGCATTACTCATGCAGTGTTTTACAACTTGTAACCAACTTGTTTTTGACCTCCAAGAAAGATGAGCCAAACACTTCATGTTCTTTATTTCTTTTAATATTTGCTTAATTTTGTTTTAAAATTGAAACAAATATTTTTTTGTTATTGTGGCAAACTAATTTTAAGGTCTACAACCAAAATACATAAACTAAAACATATTTATATTTTTCACTCTAAATCACACAAAAGAGTAGTGAATAAATCTGAAGCTTAGTAAGTAAGAGATATGTGTAAAAAAGCAATAATTGGGTAAAAGTTTTAGAAACAACCTGATTTTACAAAACTATTAACATAAAAAAGCAACAAATAGCATATGCGTCTCTTCTTGATCGACTGTTTTAGCAGTCTTCATGTCAGTTGTTCCAGAACTAGAAGATAGTTCAATCAAATATAAAAACATTGTCATTTTTTCATTGTTAGAGATCATTTAACCATGAAAATATTGAGAAAAAAAACTGTATTCAAAACTGTTCAGACTCTTAAGAGGATCTGCAGAATGAGCTCTGGCTCCAGAGGCGGAGTTTCACATGGCGGACCTCGACAGTAGCTTGTGTATGGCTAAATACGTCTATACCCAGCTGTAAGGTTTGAATATTCACAACATTCAAAAACTGTCAACAGAACCTGAAAGCTAAGTTCTGCATGGCTTCATTTGAAAATTCAATTAAACTCAGGTTAGTGATCTTGATGTGCCGCCACGTCCTTGGACTCCTGAGTTAATATAATTTATACATTAACACGTAAGCTCTTAAGACTTTTAAGACATCTTTACAGAAAGCAAAATATTTCTTTAAACGTTTGATTGAACACTTAAAAGAAGAATAAAAGCTGAACTTATTTACAGTTACAACTTTTATGTTCTAATATTATTCTCTACATATTATACCTCCTGCCTTAGTTGCCATCTGGGATCACATCATAGCTTTACATCTTGAAATAGAAGTGTGAAGGAATCCATTAAAACCTGTTACTCATTCATTCTCCCATGCTTCATCCACTCTCCTGGCATTCAATCCTCTCTGGATCGACACAAAGCTTTAAAAAGCACCATAGAAATTATGCAAATTGCCTGAAAAAGTACCATAAAATGAAACAGCCCTGTAAAAGAGAATTCACAAGACCTCCCTCCCTACAGGCTTTCCCATTTCCCACCTCCTCTCAGGCTCTTCGCAAGCTTTTACAGCAAACCCTTGAGCTCATAGGGGACCAAACAGCAGCCTCTCAACCACAGCTGTGAACTCAGCTTGTATTTTTAGGCTTCAAGTAACAGTTCTCCAAACACAGATCCAGATTATCACAGTTCAGACAATGCATGCGGCATGTGTTGCTCATAGCAGAAAACAGACAATGACGCACTAAACAGAATTCAGAAATACCCCAACACATTATACAGGCAATGATTTAAAGGGGACATCAATCATGTTCAGTGCCCACTGTCCAGGTATGTTTCATCTAACAATTATTTTCAAAATGTTTTCTTTAATACACCTCACACTTATGGAGGACGAAAAGTGCCACAATTAATTCAATTCATATTTTATTAATTAACTGAATGCCATTTATTACAAGTGGAATCAGTTTAGTTAATTGTGTTGTTAAAAGATATTATTTTTTTTTTAAAAACTTGTTAAATGACTAAAATACAGTAAACAACAACATCCTGGAGCACCCATTGATTCAATCCTTATCATTGCATTTCTAAATCAAAATGTTTCCTTTCAATCTGCAGATATTAGTATTGGCTCTTTGAATGTTAAAACTTCCATAAAAAAAAAGTTTAATTAAATTAAACGTTACATTTCAGCCCAGTAAATGTCGATGCTGATTCAGTGTCAATGTTTACACTATTTCAATTCTCAGAAGTTCACTTAAACAGCAAATGACTCAACGCTTTACTAGACTTCAGTCAGTCAGCTAGATTTTAATGATAAACATATTGACATGTAAATGGTCTTTGACTCCCCTTTCTCAGCGTCAACCACATCCTCATGAAGGATGCAGTGACCTATCAAAGCATCCTGTGTAAATTCCCTGCTTTGGTGAAATAAGGCTGTACGACACTCTCATCACTGAAGATTGGTACGTCAGAAGTCATTTCAAGATTCATGATTCAAAACGAAACCTTCCAGGTCAGCGTGAAACAACATGAACACCCAATTTTATTTCAATAATGCAACAGATTAAAATAGCTTCTGAAACAAAATATAGTCATCCTAAAACTATTTATGTCACGTAAACATTTTCAAAGGAATACTGAAAATTGTGAAAAAGTAAAAAAAAAAAATTAAAAATGCAAAAAATTAAAAATGCAAAAATGCTAAAAATTCCCGAACTGGAAATGTTGGATCTACATTTTAGATTCTTCATCGCAACTCTTAAATTAAGAGATTTTCAAAGGTCAAAGTGACAATATGAAGAAGTGACAATTCATCCTCATGGATATAACATTTATGCTCAAAGTTTCAGTTTCAGCAATGTTTCATGTTTCAGTTTCAGCTGAGTTTGAATCCAAGCTCATTGGTCACAAAAGCAGAAATCTAAGCATTTTTTTAAAGTGAGAAATTATTCAGAATAATAATCTTCAAAACTGTCATATTTCTCTTTATAGCAGTTTCCTAAAATATGATGAAATATAATCCTTAGGCTGGATTATATTCCTACCAATTCTCTCCCTGCTATCCATTTTGTGCCATCACATGAGGCGAAGAAGGGTTTCAAGTCTCTTTGAACAAAAGGGGCAGGGCCATGGTGAAGGGGCGTATACCACTCCAATCGAAGGGTGAGTCAAAAACACATTTCAAACAGAGTACCAAAGATGAATTTCCCAGCATGCACCACGAGATGCATGTACATATGTTGCTTACCTAAGACGGCTGCCAGCATGACCAAAAGTTTAGGTCAAGTTTTTTATTTATACTTTTACGTTTTCAAATTATGAAAATTAATGATGTTTTACATTAAAATTCTCAATATTCTCATCAATGGGCCTCCTGTCTTCTGCTGTCTTTCTCATTTACATTCTTTTTTCTGCTATGAAGAGATTTTGATGTTTTTATGGAACCTTTTTCCTCTAGCGTTGCTGTAGCTCATTCACAGACTAAAGATGCGTTGAACTACATGTTAACTCATCAATATGCAAACACAACTGGTCCTATACAATTACTAAAAATAGGTTGCTTAAGCAAGTTAACCTGTGTACCAGTCCACATTATTTCGCCCATTAAAAAAAATTCTGGTAAACTCAACTACATTGTGTTGTAAGTTATCTTAGGTCCTTGGATATAAATATTACTTTGTAGGGTGTTGACTAACACTCTAACAAACAAAACTCAGGTTTTATAGTCTACCAATTCATCAAAAACTACAAGGAAAGAGGATAAACTTTAAAGCTTCAAGGATACAGCATGAAGTGAAATGGCCTCCTTTCAAAAACACATAAATCTCTACTACCACTCCGGCTCATCATAAAACATGTGTGCCATCAAAACAAACTATAATTGATCTTTATGACATCACATAACATGGTTTCAACTACATGATGCTTTTTTCACACCCACAATACTAATTAAAGGATCTCAAAAGTGGATCTCTCCTCAAAGATCCATCTTGTGACCTCCATCTCAGTCCATAAATCAGTCAGTCAATCACTCACTCACTGAGGCCATGCTGCTACCAGGGCATCGCCGCAATCACAACACCGCGTTGGCACCCCAATCAGAGCTGTGACCATGGTGACGAGGAGAGAGTAAAATAACAACACAGCTTTCGCAAGTCTTAATGTACTACATTAAAAATCAGCTCAGCTCTACCACAGGAGTTCTTTTAATCCATTCTGGTCCCCCAAATCCCACCCGACATACATGTTCCACATTTAATGTATTGCTTCAGAAGGATTCCAACGTTGACTGTGCTCCACTAACAGTATAAGTCTCCACTAATATCTCTCTCTTAAAAGATCCACTTCGCTGTTATTAGACCCACTGTATAAGGTGTAATATTTGGTTCATTTCATACTTATCGGTCAGTTTTATACCTCTGTTTTCCATGTAAATAATTAAAGAAACCTATCACAGAAAAGTCTTTTGAAAGCCACTCATAAGTGAAATGCTCTTAAAGTGACAGCACTCATTTGAGAACACTGTGGACAATATTCTACAAACTAAAATATCTTGTTTTAGTAATAAATAACTATTAATAAAATCCTGAATAAGTGGAAAAGCTTTTGTGTATTGACCATTATCAATCAGTCAGCAATATGTGGTAATTCAAGAACTACTAACTGTTTGGTGCATCAAGGTACTTCACCTCTGGAAACCCAATGCAGTGGGAAATCACAAACGACACCCACAGTCCTCATCAATCAAATTTTTCCCCATTTGTTTTTCATAAGATGTTTGGACTTTAAATGAGAGGTATGCAATTTCTCTGAGCCAGTGCTGATATATGAAATCCCCAAAACAGTGACACTGTGCTTCGTGCCAATTTTTATGGCTGTAGCTGATTGCCTACATGGTTATTTTGGTTTTGACAGGACCTGACCTGGATGTAGATAATAATCTATGTTCTAGTGTATGACTGTCTTAGACTGGTCTTAAGTTGTGTGGATATGGCTTTCTGCTAAGTGCTTTAAAAAAAATTTTTTTTACTTGTTGGTTTAAAATCCGTTCTTGATGTTGAACAGTTTTTCAGCATTTTACTCGCTAAACCTAACCTGGGCTTGATGTACATGTTCTTTTTCATCCTATGACCCTGACATTAGTTCATTTATTTATTTAACAGAAACCCATGGCCTTGCATTGAATACTAAATGTTCTACATAATTCAAAAATTAAAAATTGACCCGAATCTTACATGCAGCAGCTTTGATCCTGATGGTGTGGGGTGGAACCATTTCATGTTGGCACCTGGAGAGATGGCCTGGGCCATTTTTAAATGTAAAAGTGATGTAGGCAGCGGCTGGCTCGTTTGTCACCTGCCTTATCAGTGACAGCAGCCGGCCCAGAGTGCTAGCCAAGGCTGTCAGGAGAGAAACCAGAAGAAAAGCCACCCAAACAAGCGTGCTGCATAAGAAGAATGCTGAACCCACCTCCTCTTCACACCATCGTCACTAGCATTAGGATGGGGAGGAATGCAGAAAAAGAAAGACTGTGTCTGATTAAGATGTGTTGATTCTGTAGAGTGATGGTGGATTTAGTGGTATATTTGATTCAGCAAATAATGAACAGGAGAGCACTGTTAAATTATTACTTTAAACTAAACAGTTTTTTAAAAAAAACTCTGATTCCAAATAATGGTAAGGTATTTCTACTGGAGCATATCTTCACTGTCATAGAGCAAAAAAGAGACACCCTGGAATTTTCCAATAAAATAATTTTCAAAAATGTTTTTGGTTTAAAACGTTTACAGGCTGTGATTCCTACATTCCCTCAGGACATGCAATAAAAAACGGATTCTCATCTAAGACAATATGTTTAAAAGCAGATTTCCCTATATAGATAAATCTATAAATCCTATCTATAAAATGACTGTATAACCAGTTTACAAATACGTACACTCAGACAAGTTCACATTCCCATCATTTCAGCAACTCCAATCACATTTTTGTCAATATACTGTCACTATCCAGATGAGACAACCGGCCCCTAAGGAAACAAATATCTGTGCCAACTTTTAATATTCAGCCTATTAATGACAATGTGTACTTTATGTCCCTAATTAGCACAACGCAAAACAAAGCATGACAGAAAAACAGCAATCAAATCAACACAAAACATAACACAGCAGAGCAAAACTCAAACAAAATAGTAGTGTTGTACTTACTAAGCGCCAAACATTTTAAGCTGAGCACAGAGCAAACAAAAGAAAAACATGCAGAGATTTTCTAGCTTTTAGATGATCTACTGTAGAGTATAATATGATATATTGCAAGTGAGCGTGTGTGTTCAAGAGCAACACCTCACAGAGACGAAGCTCAAAACAACTAAACAAAACCCACGCTCTCCCGCTAAACAAGTTCTCACTCACTCACTCACTCACTCAGTCTGAGAAAAGGTTGAAGTGAAACACCTGAGAGTGTGTGTGTGTGTGTGTGTGTGTGTGTGTGTGTGTGTGTGTGTGTGCGTGTGTGCGTGTGCGTGTGCGTGTGTTTGTGAGTGCGTGTGTACTCGTGTGAGAGAGACACCTTACACATCACAATTCTTCAGACTCTGAGAGCAGGCCGTCCCAACTACAGTAAGTGTTTCTGTCACCTCTGTTTGCTTTCATAAAAGTATTCCAGTTTGGGACTCTGGTGGTGTGAGGAATCTGAATAATTTGGATGTAGGAAAACATCACTTTCTCTGGAACTTTCAAATAATCCATTTTTAAATGCTGTGTTCCCTGCCTCAGATGCTGATACTGATCACGCTCCACAAAGCAAACAAACTACAGATGGTCTCTACAAATGTCTCTTTTTATTTTTAATCTACAATCTTTACATTTATTATATTATAATTTAAATACCCCACATTTTCAATAAAGAATAGTATATTTAATGTTTTGTATTAAACTGTATCAGAATACTCTTTGTGAGGGGCCTAATGAATGAATTAATTTTCCGATGAAGCACTGAATCAAAGATTCACTTTAAACACAGCTTCTACTGTAAGAGACTGAGATATTAAGAGAGGAACAGGACCTGCCAAAGCGCTTGAATTATTCAGAGTCCGAGCTCATTTCACCAGAATGGCTTCCTTGACTAAGCTCCGATTCTGACATTTCACTCACATGAAGGATTTATCCCAACAGGAAGAACATCAATGCTAAATGAAACATGTACTATTAGCAGACAAATATATTTCTGTTTCTTCGTTATGATCCGGAGCTGTGTGTAAATCAGTTTTGCAAAAAAACTAGTTTGGACCTCCACTGCTTTATGCAAGTTAAGTGGACACATCATATTAAGAATACACTTTTAATGTGAATTTTTTTTTTTCAAAAACCAAGTCAACATTAAGAGAGACTGCATACAAACAAAACATACATTCACATATACATATATACATACACATGTGAGTGTATGTGTCCGTGTGCGTGTGTGTGTGCGTGCGTGTGTGTGTGTGCGCGTGTGCGTGCGTGTACAAGAAATGTAATTTAAAACGTATTTATTTCAAGTCAACATTTTAACATTAGAGCATGTATTGAGTTGTGTTGAGTAATTAGTGCTTTATTTCTGGATCGTCATATTTTAATGTACTCTAATATAGTAAGTCCTTGCTCATCATCTCATTCTTTGTTCAGTTTAATTCAGTAAATCAGTAATGCTAATTCATCAGGATAGAATGAGCTGGACAGCACAGCCGGTAGATTGAGAACAATGTTTGTTAATGCTTTTAAAGGCCAAACACAGTCCTTGGCTTTGCTCTCTGATGTGACATTCATTCTCCGATCACGTTCTGGTTTTGTCTGTAGTACTCCTAGACACACACAGCCACACACACGCACACATACACACACACATCTCCCTGGATCCCACTGCCAACACGTTCTAAAAATATCAGCATCGGAAGCCCTCCTAACAGAGTGTGTATGTGTGCTGGGATGAATCATTGAACTACAGAGAGCTACTCAACTGATCCGAGAGAGAGAGACTAAGAGAGAGAGAGAGAGAGAGAGAGAGAGAGAGAGAGAGAGAGAGAGAGAGAGAGAGAATGAAAGAGAAGAGAGATACCCATGATCTTCCAAGAATAGACGGCAGTATGCTCAATCAATTACAAGCTGACTTTTTGTGGCCAAGAAGAGAATAACAGCTAAAAAAATAGATGAAAAGAATAGGTATGATTTGACAGTAAGTCTGTTCCCTAACATTGTGGAAAAACTCAAAAACATACATACACACATACATACATACAAACAAACATACATAAATGTAAGTATGTGTTTTTAGAAGATCTGTAAATATTGTTAAAGATGAAATATTATGTAAACTCGACTTTTCTAGCATTTTTTGTGTTGTTCACTCATGAAGAACATGTTTGTAATAATTTGTTCATGAATGTTTTTTTAATCTTATATTAATTTTGTTGAATATATTAATGAATGTTGAAATGGCTTGATAAACATAGCACCTTCCAATGTTATAGCGCCTCTTGCTGACCAATCAGATTAACCTTTAATGCAGCTCACCTCAATCCAGAACATACCTGCCAATACATCATTAATAAATGTAAAATTGTCAAGCCAATTTTCCCCAGAAAACAATTGTCAAGCAAAATCTATTGAAAACTGAAATCTTCCATCATCTGTTAGCATTTCATGTCTCAATATTTCAGTATAAGAGCCCTGATTAAGATTTAACCTTTCTTAGGTGCCTCGTTTTATCTAAAGCATGAAAATTGCATCTCAGCACATGTGAAAGCTAGTCTTTCTGGTTCTGGGTTCACTATCATGAACTGGTTCTCTGGTTTGCCTTCCCTCTAATCATGTAGCCTTTTCTTATTTTATTCATCACTCCAGCCATTTATACATTTTTTGTTCTGGTGGGGTTTTTTTTTCCTGTTCAGCCTGATTTTGGCCTTGTTAATCTGTATACTTTATCCTCTTTTGTCTAATTCACCATGAATGATTTCTACTCTATTTGCTCTGATCAATTTGTCAAACAGTTTCTCGCTGCAATGAAAAACTTATTTTTGGACTCTTAGGATTTATTTTATCAACTCTGTAGGTAAGATTAGGTGTATTATGTTTTACCCAATCACCAGTCATTAGTTTGGTCTCTTTAAGTATAGAAATATACTATATAAATATGTAAAAAGTTATTCTTTTTTACATTCTGAGAGTCTTGCACTTGGATTCTCTCTTTCTCTGCTTATCTGTCAATTGATTACAAAAAAACAAATTATTAAAAAAACAAAAGATTATTTGTGTTGTTATTCATTTTACTTTAACTAAAAAAAAGAACTTGGGGAATTTAGTTGGCTCTTTTCAAAGGTCCCACACAAACTACGGATCATTATATGCAAATGAGCAGATCTCTACCTTAAACGGTGCTGATTAAACACCAACATGCAATGTTTACATTTACACAAGAGTGTGAACGAGACAAGCATGCTCAGGTTTGTATTCCAAGAAGTGCTGTATCAAACAAATCAAGTTTTATTTGGAGTAAAAATGTGCATAAAAGAAATAGTATAAGAAATCTGTATGAGTGAGATCTGAAAAGTTAGTTTAACCAAAACAGAAAAAGTCAGTCCTTAACACAGTGTGAAATCCAGTTAAAATGACTTTTTCACAATTCAACACTTGAATCCACTTGAACTGATTTCAAGAAATAAACATTCATTCCCCTCCTTAAAAAGATCTAACCAAGACCTGCCAATCTCTGAGAACTACAGGATCTTGCCACCTTTTATGGAAGCTGTCTGCTCAAACCCTGCATGGCTTTACCGTGCATCTGACACATGTCTCCCTGGTGAAGGCTTGCTGTCTATTTCTTCCTCAAATCCTCACATAAGAACCACCTCATGTCTCCATTTTCAGTCAAAGATCTGTTGTATGTGTTTTTTCTGGCTTCCTAGTTGTCTGTTCTGACATTTATTGTGCACAAAAATTAATTGCTAAATACTGTTAGTCTTTAGAGGTTTAATGAACAGTCTGCAAACAGATAAGGTTATACCAGATTCAACCTAGTAAAATCAACAATTGAGTTTGGGGAAAAAAATTAATGTGAAATAGGAGAAAATTAATTATCTAGAACTGTAACATCTTTTTAAATACCAAAGTATGATTCCTTTTCAGTGTGGAAAGATTTGTTTAGACGAAAACATGAAATAAAATGAGGAAAAAAGGTTGCACTTTAATTTAAAGTTCCATTGGGCCGCACTTTCTGCAAACTCATATAAGCAATATTTTTATTAGTTTAGTAGGAAGACGTTCAAGTTAAATATAACATGTGATTGGAGTGGGATCTATAAAACCCTCTGGCTGAAAGCTCACGACAGTCAGAAGATGGTGGTATCATCGGTGGTATCAAATATCATGAAATGATAATGCCAATATATGCATTAGCAAAACAGGCCATAAAAATGTTTAAATTGTTTAGTTGTATTGTGCGTCTGACCAAAGAATGAGAAAGGTGAAACACAGCACCTCCACTGAGGACATTACACATTGTCTGAGACATTCGTCCCATGGTTGACCTTTCCTCCGAGTCTTTATCAAAGAGACCACGAGGGAAATGACAGCTCTTGGCTCTGTCAGCACAGCCCTGAACACAAGCAAGGTATACCAAACACATATGCAACTGTCCCTTTTTTAAACACAGCACTGCTCATTGTTGAACTTGTTTTAAGTTTTGTGTTGAAATGCACAAAACGGTCAGAAAACCTTAATCTTGATATTATAAGATTTTGAAAGATTTCTATATGTGCCAGGCATTATTTTGTGTAAGTAAGTGTCATTTGTGAAAAGAATGAATCTTCAAAATGACTCATGACTCTTTTCGGGGAGTCGATGTCTTTTGAATTATATTGGTGTCTATGGATTACATAGCTGATAATCAGAAGACACAGGTAAGTGTTTACTCAGATATGTGTATTTAGCTCTATTTTTGCATCTTTGTCATAACAGTTTGCAAGTAGATCAGATTTTGGTCGACATTAATGATAAATTGTTAAAATAAGTAATTTAAATGAACAAGAGTCAAAAAAGTGAAGCAAAAAAGTGAACAGCCACACGTCCTTTTTCCTTTTTTCGTTCATGCCTATTGTTGGGCCAGACGTGTGAGGATTCATTGTTTTTAGTCGAGACATGTTCACCAAAAATTTGGCTAGGTGTGCAATGATCTAACTTTTATATTTTTTTTCTCTTTTTTTGACAAGTTTAAAATTTACTCTACTAGTAGTGATGTAATGTACTACTTCCCCCCGATATGCTGATTATTTTTCTACTTTACTGATATAAGAATCTAAGGATGGGATACTGTTTATTGGGAAGATTTTTAACATGGAATGGTAGGGGGGGATGGGGGGTGCAGCTTTTATAACCCTTTGAGTCTACATGATAACTATCAGATGCATGAATTACATAAATTTGTAGTTAATGAAATCCAAGCCTGCTAAAATATGCATTCAGTTCACATTTACAAGAGAAAATGTTCATAACCTAATGCTTCCATAAAAGGTTCAGAGTCTGAATTATGGATAGAAACTTTTAAATGGGATGGTATTTGTTTTGCTATTCCGGAGATACATAAATTCATCACCCGCAAAAAATATTCTAGGAATGTTCTGAGAATGTTATTTAGATAACTTTTGATTTGTACAATGTGATTAAATATATAAATATATTTCTTGTCCTATGGGATTCTATTGTAATATTTTAAAGGAGGACAAAGAAGAGCAAGCTTTTGCAGTTACTGCCACATGTTTCTGCGATGAGCTTCCAATTAGTATTTGGACAGCAAAACTAAACTGGTCATTTTAAAGCGCAGCTAAGACACATCTGTTCATCAAGTCATTTGAAACAATGAGATGTATACATTATCTGTTTGACTCCTATTCCTTTGTAAGTGTGGTTGCATATTTTGTGCTTTGCATACATTTCATTACTATATGATATTTATGATTATGTTTAAACACTCTTGAACATGTTGTTCAGCACATTATCTAAGTCCCACAATGTGCGGCACAACATATTCAAATAAAGTTTACTCAATATCTACTGATAAATATCAATCTACTGTTAAGGGAAGCAGGACCAAAAAGGGATGATGTCTAAAGAGATAATCACGGTCAAGGTTAAGAGAGAGTCAGTACTCACACAAAAACCCCAGGTCCCAATCAAGGTCAAAGGGTCATCACCACAGTCATTCTGTTGAAACTTCCACAATAAGTACTTTCCTTTATTAAAACTCTGTGAAAACAAGTGACGCAAGAATGGCCTTGGAGACAAGCGATGGTGTTCAGCACACTGTATTCTTTAATCACAAAATTAATTTAAATAAACACAAACACTCATGGAGTACCTCGTTTTAACTCCCACCACATGGAAATTTGTAACACAAAGACACTTTCATAACTAAGCTGTCTGAGAATTTGACAATGTACAGTGGTATAAATAAATACAAATGGGTGCTCAATAAAGTAATAAAGACATGAACATGCCCTTTGCGGACTGAGAACCTTTCTGCTTGGTACACCGCATGCTTTTTGTAATTACTAGAGTGCCAGAAAGCATATGAATCAATTCATGAGCTCTGCCTCAGGTAATTACCTCTTTGTTTAGCGGCACAGAGAAAGAGATGAACTTCTGATGAAGAATGATACCAGGAAACCGGAGTTGTCAGGAGTTCCAAAGTCCAATATTAACAAGCCAATAGTCATAAAAAAAGATTTCTTTGAGAAGGTTTATTTGACTTTTTTATGCTTGATTTTATTAAATGTACTTTCTTTTTTATCCTTTGTTTCCCATGTAAAGCACTTTAAATTATCCTGTGTGTTATATAAATAAACTTGCCTTGCCTAACGTATGATACTGTGATTGCTAAGTTTCATTTCATTGCTTTTTTTTATTTCCAGAATGGTGTTTCACTTTCAAAACGTACAAATATGTTTCTTTTTTAAATTATAAAATTAATTTAGAGTGAACTATTTGACACACAGTTGCTACAAATACTATTGTAATATAAGTATTTTTTATCCATAGACTCAGCGAAAAAAATTAATAACATTTAACAAAAGAGACAATAGTACCATATATTTGTTGTCACACAGACTTTTAACTTTCTTTATTGAAAAATAAATAAACTATGATTGTTGAATTTGGCATGTATGACCTCAATATTTAAGGACTTGATGTTGTGCTCATAGGTAACAATATTTATTTTTAAGACAAAAAAAAGGAATTTAACTTTATTTAGAATTCAATATACAGGATGGAGAAAAGGCAAATTAGCATAACATCTCCACTGGAGAACTGAATCGCAAAAGCTGTTGATTGACCCAAATAAAAGGAAAGACAAGCTGCTTTTGTTTTCATTTAGAGCAATGAGAGGAGACTGAAGGAGAAAATGTGTGAAACCACACCAGAGGCAGAGAGAGATCCACGTCAGAAGTCAAAACTAAACAGACACTGTGACAGGCTTATCAATGTGCCGCTAGTCTCCACAACAGCTCAAACATCATCAGATCCTGACACGCTACTCACAGACACTCTGCGGATAAACACTTACAGCAGTTTTCACATTCGTTCTAAATAACACACTTCTGACAGGCTGGAAGCTGTTTCCTTTCTAAACAGGAACTCAGAGTGAGGATGGGAAGGGGCATTCATTTCACAACACGGGCTACAGTAGAGTAAACTTGAAGCTAAGGAAGCTAGTGTGTTATTGTGCGTGAGAAGTAGAAATGAATGTAAAATAAATGAACAGTAATGTACTGCATGCTTTTTATTTTAATCTTGTATAAAACCAATTCTGCTGATGCTCTATAAAGGGATTTTAATTCACCAATTCCCCAAATTTAAGATTTTTCTTCATAAATTCAGCACATTAAATATCCATATAGAAGATTATTTATCTGTACTTGCAACATCAACTTCTGTTTGAAGAATGCTAAAAATTCCAACACATCCTGTGATCTCACATTTCTAAATCAGAGTAGAAAACATTTTAAGGTTGTAACAATAGCAAACTGTAAAAAAATTACAGAAAATTTTTCAAGCTGCTTTAAAATTTGAAATCCTAATCCAACAACGGTGTGTTGCACCTGGATGATGCATCGCCTGCTAACCTGCACCAAAACAAGAAATTTAGCAGACCCAATTCTTTTTTTCACTTCCATAAAGTACTTAAAAAAAGGTAGGCTTAAAACTTCTTCAAAAGAAGAAAAAATCTCAAATCTTTTTGCTCATCTACGAAAAGAGAAGCAAGAAAAATTATCAATAAACCATAACCCGGGCTAACAAGTTTATGCTACAAGAAAGTTATGGGAACGTTACCGCTAATGTTGCATAAATCCGGGAACATTCTCTCATACTTATTAAAACGTTTAAAGAACATTCTAGGAATGATGTTTAGATAACTTTTTTAGTTTATTAGAATGTTGCTAGAACGTTGCTTTGTAAACATGAGCTAACATTTAGACAACCTTTAAAGAACGTTAGCGAATGTTATGAGAACATAACCTGTTACCTGGGACGTTAGCAGAAGTAGCAATTTAGAAGCTAAAAATTTACCCCATAAAGGCACTAATATTTTACCAATTTCTATACACAAACCAAAGCGTGATTTAGCAAATTCTTTGTTTAGGAAAGAGCTCCAAACATCATTGTCATACGAGAGATATAAAAGAATTGAAATAGAAAGAGGAAGAACTGCAGCTGCATTTTGTTGTATCTGTTGTTGTCACATGAATGTTTTTGTTTGTGAGCTTCCAGAAGTCATAAATAAAGTACCAGTTTCTTAAAGCGACTATATATATATATATATATATATATATATATATATATATATATATATATATATATATATATATATATATATATATATATATATATATATATATATATCATTATAAACAATAAGAATTATAATGGAGTGGGGAAATGTTAATGGGGAAACCTTTCTGGTAAGCGAGCATTTAATAGCATTGACTCAATATAACATGGATGTAGTGAGTCAAACATAGGTTTTTAGCAGAAAGCAAAAGAGGTTTTGAGTCAGGAGAAAATGTGTGAAACCACACCAGACGCAGGGACAGATCTGCATCAGAACATAGGCGTGTTTTTATTGAACAAAACCTGGCGAATGGTTTCAAAAGAGTAGTCCCACTCTTTATTGTGCAAAACTTTTAAGTTACAACAAATAAGTAATAAAAAAATAATAATTCCCCAGAGTTGTTATAAAATTTCATTCACGCAATGTTCATTGAAAAACCTAATGCAGCCAGAAGTGTAAACATGTTTAAATAGTTGCATCTCTACCTCCATGGTACATTGCATTCCCCATGGAGATTTTTTCATATGTTTTCTTTTGACCAAAAGGGTTAATAAAGATCTTACCAAAAGGGTTGCAAAATTAGTTTTGAAAATAAACTTTTAGAATAGGAACACTCCTTTTGCAGGGAGATAACCACTGTACTGTGCGTCTTATACAGTGCATTACTGTAAACTACTGTAAGACCTTATAATGTTGAAGACTTTCAAAAACAACAAAAGAAACAAAACAAAAGTTTATCCAACAAAGAGCTGAAAACCTTGACCAAAAGTGGAAGATTCAAAAGAAATAGCTCAAGAAAATCAATTGATGATGCATACAATGCATCCGTGCAATAAACAACCGAAACAGATCATAAAGGGGAATAGACTTCTACAAAGAGGAACTCAGGTGTTGAGTCAGCAAGTGAAAGAGACACAACAATAAAGGGATAAGAGTGTGGAGAAATAAGAAGAAATACTTGTCATTGCACCACTTGTCTTCAAACAAACTCTGATTCAAAGTTTAGATATCACACCTCACATCCAGAGAACAACGCACAAACCTGGAATCCAGAAACACAAACCAGAAGCCAATCCCAAAAGAAAGTAGTTTGTGAGCTCACCCAATCAGAAGAAAGTGACAGATGGAAATGGTCGATGTTTATTGGGAGAGAGAGAGAGTGTCCCAGAGTGATGATCCTCTAGCTGTTTGACGGGACACCTTGTGATTCCCAATCTGTCTGTCCGCGTCTGCTTCTGTTGGGCTCTGACTCCCCTCACCATTCCCTGAGAGACGCAGAGAGAGAGAGGTTTGCACTTCAGTATGAGGTCGGAGAGACAGCCCAGGTTCATTCTTCTATTACACCGTTGGACTGTTTACCTGACTGTAATTGGTCTGCTAATTTGCCCAGTCAACAACCATTACTGAAAAAAATGCCATTCATATTGGCTTATTACAGACTTAGAACATCCGAAATAAACATGTTATGAAATCATTTAATAATGCTAACATCACTCCTCTTGAGTATGTAACCAAGGTAACAAGAGACTAGTTGAGAATGTACTTTTTATAGTTTCAAGCATACTGCAGGAACCCGCTAGAAATGAACGAAAACAGGCTTTCTATACAAACAGATTTAAATGCATTGAATCAAACAATATTGTAAAATATAATTTTGAAGAGAATGTTGCACCATTAATGAATTAGGCAGATCTAAATGACATTTAAAATGTAATAATGTTATGTTAAAAAATAAAGTATGTGAAAAGCAGTGCAAGACAAACCAGTGCACAGTGAGAGTGATTGTTGAGCGAAGACTCCGTGTGCTGGGTTAGAATTATAATCAGTCTGGTTATACAGCACAAATAGCAGCACAGATGAAAGTTTACAAGGCTATTCAGTCAGTTGCAGCAACTCTACCATAGCCAAAAAAGAAATTTTATATATATATATATAAATGTTTTACTCTGCCAGTTTGCCACCAGTAAGCACTCGGACTTACTATCATTTTTAGTAAATGTTTACATATGTGCAATAACTCTTCGCAGAATTCACTACATGTGCCAGGTAATCTCTAGTAACCAAACCAGATTTTATTCATTTTTATTTTTTTCAATGTTTAGGTTCATTATACTTAAATAACTTTGAATTACCCCTTGTATGAAATGTGGCATACAAATACAATTGCCTTACATTACATTGTACTATTGTTCTATTGTTGTTTGCACTGGAATACTCCACTGCATCCAAAAAAAATCATCGTGTGTGTACACACACTCACTTATTTTTTATTTAATTTTTATAAAATATTTATCTGTTATCTTAGCTATTTTGATTATTTTTGTGTAAACATCTCTGTTCTTGTATGCAAGTGTTTTAAGCACTATTAATGATAAATAAAGAAGTACTATTGCTCAGAGTGAACCATTTAAGAAATAGTACATTCTTCTGAAATGTTTCTAACATTTCTTTTTCCTTTAAACCATCTGACCCTCGGCCAGGAGGAATGGTTCATTCCAGGGCCATTTAATCAGAATCGCTCTGTGAGTCTCTGAAGCTCCTGGGGGAAACCACACTCACAAAACAAACACTGGACACTATTTATAGATCCTTGTCGACATGGCAACCCCTCATTGTTTGTCTGAGAATCAGAAACTATTTATCCTTTAAATCTAGCACTTCAAAGCAAGAAAGAGAACTGAGACTCTCGTTTTGCTAAGCTACAAGGGTCCGCGGTGGAGGACATGTTCTTTCAGGATGCTTTCCGTCTGTCCTCTGTGCAGGAGCTATTTACCTGTGCTCTTAAATATTGCTGTGTCAAATCTATTCTGAGTAAACAACCAGTTAATCTTGTTTAGATTCCTTCACCAATGCCATAGAGGACACCATGTAGCATTTATCTGTACAGAGAAGTTACATGCTGTTTTAAGTATATTGGCTAAACTGGCTTTGAAGATTTGCATGCTGAACATGAATCTGATTGAAAGGCCTTTTTTAAATAAATATAGCAGGTCTCATCTTGAGACAACAATAATAAAATAACAAATTAGACACAGATATCTAGTTCTACACAACTATGCAAGTCATACATCTCTTCAGCTCTTAGATTTGCTGACTGCTCAAAAAGCCACAAAAAGTCCATCAACAGTGTTTAGCCCTTCCTACTACAAGTCATGCTCCCCCACACACAGTTTTTCCACAACACACTCTCAAAGTCAAATGTGCTAAATGGATATAAATAGCCCTCTTGGGACTTCTGTTAACTTATCTATACCTAAACATGACAAAAAATTACATTTTGGTTGAAATATCACTTCAGAGTTACCAGTTATCCGCTTTGGGTTTTAATGGGATCCTGTATTGTAGAATTATATTATTGATTAACTTTAAATAATTATTGAGAGAGATAAATGGTTTATTGATAGTGACCATAATATCCACAATATCCATAATTGTACATTATTTTTGTATCTCAAACTGTCCAATTACATTTCTAATGCATAGTTTGCACAATAAGCTCACAGGCCACTTTATTAGGTACAGCTTGTCAATCACTTGGTAAAACAGTCAGCATTTCAAATATATTAAAGACATCTAGATGAAGTTCAAACCAGGCTTCAGAATTATGTAGAAAGAGGATTAAAATTATTTTCAATGTGGAAAGACTGGTCTGATCTACTGAGATTTTCACTCAAAACCATAGGTAGGATTTGCAAAAACAATAGGTAGAAAGAGTTTAGAGAGTGTGGACATAAATTTCTTGAAGTTAGAGTGCAGATTTTAACTTGCAAACTGGTTGTAAATGGTAATAAGGCAACAGTAATCTATATAAGCACTCGTTACAAGCAAGTAAAGTAAAATAAAATTACCAACACCGGAAAATATTTCCAAAGTCAAGAGAGAGTCGGATCTGGTAGAAATGTGTTTTATCTAATAGATCCTAAAAAAAGAACCCTGTGTGAGTGAGCCTCAAGACCATAATTGAATTTTTTCTCTCATAAATCACCAGTGGAGAAGCTAAACTGGGCAAAAGGCTGCTAACCACAAACAGGCAACCAGATGTTTCTCAATAAAGAAGTCAAGCAGTAATCCGTTCACGCTAACAAAGGTAAAACGTCATATAATAACACCATGTTCTCATTGTTATCATCATCGTTAACTTTAACAACGCTGTTCTACACAAACCAGGTCAAAGTGCTTACAGAATAAAAGTGAATTATTAAAAGTACTGTTTTAATTATAGACCAACACATTTTAAAACTATATATTAAGAATAAAGCCTGTCAAAACCTTAACTTGTTTGACAACTATGAAACTGCCCTGAACGTCTGGCTTTGCTTTAGTAACCTGCAACTTAGTGTATCTAAGTGTAAAAACTACTTCTGTCTCTCAGTCTCACTTTTGCTTCCCTACCCAGTACAAAGGTATGGTTTTATTTTCACAAACACACATTTGCTTTATACAGTACTTACACATGCAGTATTATATTGAACATTCAACATGTTTAACAAATTTAACACATTTGTTAAAATAGGATTATGATGTCTTAAAATGCCTGTTTCTAAAACATTAGAATGTCTTTACATGGTGAATTGCAGTAAACAATGCAAAAGTCAAATAACTTTGATATCATAATGTAAATCAACTGTTAAAACTATAAATGTTAGAGTTAGGCAGCCCTTTAGTAGCTACTGAATAACACTCACACATGATTACATAACTGCAAACACACACTAGTATCGGTCAGCTCAAAGTTCTCCTGCTCCAGCAGATGGCTGACCTCTGACCTGTCAGCGCGCAGCAGCCAGTCACGCAGCGCACTGCTGACATGGATCATGATATCTCTCACACACACACACACACACAAACACACGCACACGCGCAGGCACACGCACACACACGCACTCCACCCAGACCTAGCTTCATGAAAATGTATTGCAGCCAACCTGCCAATGGACTCTTGCTTCACCGTAATAAGACACTCTAGTACTAAATTAAATCCTTGTCAAATCAGTCATGATTTGTTTTTCAGAGAGGAGACAAGCATGTGATTCAACAGAAGGTTTTTGGCCATATTGTTCAATGAGAGTTTTCTACAATAGTTATTTTGATTGTAAATCTTAGGCTTATGAAGTCATTTAATGACATGATTGTTGATAGCATAGTAGATTGTCTTGTTTGCGTTCTGGAATTACATAATGTGGTTTTCAGTAATGCAGGACATCAAGATACCATTAACAAGAGCCATGAACTTTATATTCTACTGGCTGACTGAAATACTGTAGGTGCTGACTTATAGTATGAGGTAAACACATGGTATGAACAATTTTAGACCCATTCAGTGGCCGTTATCCATCACCAGCAATCCCATTTTTATTCTTAATACACTTATATGCTTTTTTGTTTCTTTGTTGCTTGTATAAGGTGAGCCTACAACCCTACATACTGGAGATGTGAGCCAGTGGATTAGCTACCCACTACCTTGTCTGAATTATTTGATAGACTTACCATGCCATTAACAATAGTATTTTATTATCCAAATTGAGGCACCATACAACAAGGTAATGTAATGTAGCATTTCCCACACCTATCACTTCTCATCATCTATCTTCCACTGCACGCTAAGGGTGAACACGAGGATGAGCTTTGTGAAAGTGGGGCCTCCTTTCCTTTCAGACTTCAGAGAAAGCAGCGCAAACAAAGAAGGAGTGAAAATGAAACACCACAGAGCCCACTTTCTGGAATAGTAACAACTGTTCAACTGTGGGGCAGATAGTAGGTCCGTGAAAAACAACTTCACCTGAAAAACTTGTTATTAAGCTATTTAATCGTATTTATCGGTTTACCAGCCCAATTCAATGGTTTGGTAGTTGAGTATCCCTGAGAATGTGCAGCAGGTCTTTTTAATGCAATTCTTCTCTAATTCACCTGTGGATGCTCCGTGAGAGAGACAGACTGCAGTTCCATGCAAAAACAACTTTGATGACTTCGATGCCAATTATATGTTCCTACCAATCCACTTGTTAAGCTTCAGTAGGATGCAACTCCACCTACTGGTATTCCTGGAAAGAGACAGCAGGTTATTTTAGTGCAATTCTATTGTAATTAAACAGAATCCTCCATCAAAGTGGCAAATGGTAGTTCCGTGCAAAAACAACTTAAGCCAGAACACTTGTTATCATGCCATTTAATGGCAATTATCTGTCCCTACCATTTTTAAGGTTCAGTAGGATACGACTCTACCAACTGGCTTTCATGAGATGAGACAATACGTCATTTTAATGTAATTCTAATGTAATTAAACTGTGTTCCATCAGAGGCAGGCAGCAGTTTCATGCAAAAAAATCCGAAATGCCTGTTATCATGCCATTTAATGGCCATAACCTGTCCCTACAGCCCAATTATTTAAGGTTCAGTAGGTTCCTACTCCACCTACTGGTATTGAAGAAAAGGCCATTTTACATATGTATTCAATTTAATTCAGCTGTGACTGCACTGCAATGAGACAGACAGCAGTTTCATGCAAAAACATCTGAAACACTTGTTATGCCGTTTAATGGCATACTAATACCGGTCCATACCAGCTCCATTTTTAAGGTTCAGTAGATTCCAACTCCACCTACTGCTTTCAATAAGAAGAGATGTCGGAGAGGCAAACAGCAGTTTCATGCAAAAAAAAACTTAATCCAAAACACTTGTTATTATGCCATTATTATGCCAGGCTATGTTTAAGGTCAATAGGTTCCTACTTCATCTACTGGTATCCATGAGAAGCTGATTTTAATGCAATTTTATTTAAGTCATCTGTGGCTGCTCCGTCAAGAAGCAGACAAAAAGTTATTTTTGCATGGCACTGCTATCATGTCATTTAATGGCAATTACCTTTCCCTTCCAACCCCATTTGTATAGTTCACTAGGCATCTACTCCACCAACCGGTATCCTTGAGAAGACATAGTAGGATCTTACAATACAATTTTACTGCAACTCAATTGTGGCAGCTCTGTCAGAGAGGCAGGTTGCAGGGATCTGCACATTAAAGTTTCATTTAAGAAAATGCTTTTAAAACTCAAAACCTGTTAGCCTTCCTAAACCATTCTAAAAAAACCAGGGAGACTCAGAAGAGCAAGGTCATGTAGAAATGGTAGGTCATGAAATTTCTGTGTCCCTTTCAATTAAAACACTTAGACTGCAGCAGTGTAGTTGTTAGTATCCCCTTGATGCAAAAGCAGGAAGCAAATGACTTACAAAAATACCCTTGCTAGATGATGTGATCACTAGGATGTGCAACAGAAGATAAAACATTTGTACAAAGTAGATCAACCCAATGACTTGAGCACACATATCATGTGATCCACCTTGTGATTTTTATCAGGAGGGGTATTTCAGACCTGCACGCCTGCACTGAAGAAGCTTCATCATTTTCAGTTATCTTTATCGATTTTATTTCAACAAGGCATCAATGCTTTTAAAAGTATTGTAGTGTGTGTGTACATCAGACACATCAGGGGCCATGATGTTTTGTCTATGCGGGTCTCTGTTTGCAACAACTCTGCTTATGTAATGACGGATGCCGACACACACAGCTTAAAAGCACACACGCCAAGAGTGTCCGGCTACTGTTTCTTACCACACACAGTGGGTTTACAGTAAACCAGAACAATAAAATTGGAAAATTTTACTGCTATACAGAGGGTCCTGTGAAATCAACAGAAGCCAACTTATTTCAACTACAACAAGTAAAAACTCCTGAGGCCATCACACTAGCTTAGATTTTCTGCAAGGTCTGCTGAGTCTCATTTACTGCTAGAAAACATTCAGCGTGTGTTCCAAACTGCAGGCCACCATATTAAATAGTATATAGAAAAGTCAGCAAACACGATAAACAAAAAAAGACCTACTTCTGGTAACTGAAGCAATTTGCAATAGTCATTGGTAAAATACCAGATGTGTTACAAACTAAACAGTTTTTAACTGTTTACTTACTCAACTATGAATGTAAAAATGTTTTAAAACTGTATAATCAGAATGGTAAAAAAAACATGGCAAATGTTTCCAACAAAAGTGTATTCTAACAGTGTTGGGTGTCTCCGATTTGAACATCTCTGTACACCATTGAACATGTCATCTCAGCATTGTTTAAACTCCAGAATAGGCAGCGTACTAGAAAAACAATCCTATGATCATCACAGATTTTACACTTTTGTGATTCTATTTTAGATTTTTTGATCATTGGTAGCCAAGCGTTATTGATGCATCTTTCTGTATCTCATAAGGTGGTCATTAAAACCCACAAACATTGAAAAATGTGAAATATATTTTTCAGTAATCAATTCTTGCTCTGTATGCTGCTAAAGATTTGACCTTGAGAAAATAAAACAGACACAGAGTACTTATGTTCATGGTCTAGCACAAACAACACTGATTCAAATGCAGTTTGAATACATTATGTATTTAATGTTTGATAAATGTCTTTTATGCTGAATTATTAAGGTTACCATCTATGCAAGACTTGGACCATGTTTGCCCCATAGATCAGGGACAAATGAAAGCCAGATGTGGCAAGGTCATGCCATAGCTGGTCCAAATATGTTTGGCTTACTACGAACTGATTCAGTTGATAAACACTTCATAGACTGACCTTAAGTAATCGCTCAACATCATTAAACCATTGTGAGAAAACAGAATGAATCGATCCATAACTTCACAGCAGAAGACAATTTATAAATTTATCATAGATGCTGGTATTTTTACAAATTAAGACAAAGAAAGAATTAAGAGTAAAACAATTCACCATTCAGCATCTGAAAACATAAAGGTTAATGAAAGGTTAGATTATCCTTTGAGATGTCCGAATCTGTAGTAACTACGAGAAGTTGATTTAACAATGATCATTTGACTTACAATATTTTACAAAATGTGCCCTCAAGCTTAGGGATTTTTCAAGCAAAAAGGATTTAACAACCAACATCAAAAACTGCAGCAGCAAAATCACAAGATTTTAAGCTATAACAGACAACATTTGATCAAAGAAGAGATCATGTGCAAACTGAATTCAATGAAACATCTCTAGTATTACTATTGTAGTACTTATGTTTAGTTTGTATGAGGTTTGCAATGAAATAACTATCAAAGAAAAGGACTCGAAAACAGCTACATTCCCCTGTCTTTGTGTTTGAAAGACTGAAGGCTCCTCAATGAATGGGAAAGAATGCCTTTGTGCTCAAAGTGTAGTATCCTTGAAATGTTTCTCTAAGGGTGGGTTCCTGTCAGCGATGCTCAAAAGATAGGCTGCTCTTTGAAGTTGTTCAAAGCCCAAAAAGTATGTAGTGCTATAAAGCTTTCCACAACAGACCCTAAATCTCACACCAAAGTCTCACAGAGAAAACACCAAAACACCGCTCTGTTTGTGCTCACATTAGAATGAACTGATTAGTGAGGACTAAATGCAGAGCAAGATGGCTCAAATCATTTCCCAACAGGAAAAAGAAGAAGCCCACAGCCCCGTTCTGGTATGCCATCCCAGATATAATCTCCAGCACTAGAGCCAGTCTTCTCAATAATGTGAGAAATGCTTGGAAAGATGAAGCTCAAGGACAAGTATGGTCAAGTGCAAACATCCCTCAGAGAACTATGCATCCCCATCTTGATTCACAGCCACTCTGGATGTGGTAATATTTCCGGTAGCCTACATATGTGTTAATATTGTTAATTTCGTTTAAATTGAAGAACACAGGATTAATGAGATTTTGTCCATTAGAACATGGATTGGATCATTTTACAGCCAACTAAAAAATAACCATTGTATCTGCTTAGTTTATGGTTAGGTTCACAGGTATCTGCTCACATCCTGTCATAATGGCATGATGGGAATTAGCAACAAGCTTCATGAACATCTTGTAAACTGTCAGATTCCCCATCAAGCAGTGATCAATTAATCAATCAATAAAAAATTTATTTGGGTTGGACTTAACCTGACAGTTAACCCAAAGTGACTACCATTTATACACAAAACCAAAGTTGAAACAAAAATAAAGGAAATGGGTAAAAAAAGGTAAAACAGTACATAAATACAACAACACAAGCCTTTGTGTCAGCCCATGTTCATGAGCCAAATGCCTGAAAATATGGGTTTTTAGCTGGCTTAAAAATATAATTATTCCTATACACAATTACTTCTAGACCCTACTCATAGAGGAGAACATCATGATCGCAAAGATCTCTTAGGTTTATAAAGGTCAAAATTGTAAAAGTTGTAAAAGCAACAGCAAAGCAAAAGGAGATGATTTTGCATTCATTCTTTATTATTTAGAATCTAGAGTTTCCCAGCTCTTTGATCGGCTTCGGACCTAACATTCTTTATAACATCTTTTCTGAAGAGGCAAAAAAAAAGCTTCAGCGACTCGATTGACACTTATGTCTCTGATGTGTTCAGTTGTACTACACATTTCTTCACATTTTTCTTTACTCATCTTCATTTTTAATTGTCTAAATGCCAAATAGTTTAAGAATATAATTGAGTATAATGCTATTCTTAACAGCGCTGATCTATCGCTCTGCTAAGTTGAATGTTTTGAGTGGCATGGAATCAAGCTGCATTGCGATTAGTCAGGTGTGTTGTAGTCGCAGAAACAACCCTGAAAATCCAACATAGGAGCGAAAAAAATAAACGCTGCATGTTGGTTCAATGAAAATATGTCGTTGATGTGAAAGGGAATTGTTTTTTAGAATAAATCACATGGGCTTTAGTCACAATACCTGATAGCACAGAATTAGGTAGGGACCTCAGGCGGCTCTATTTACAGAGCTCCATTCTGGTATATGTGTGAATCAACATGTCAGCAATTTTAAAGGGAAAATTTTCCCCACAAATAACCTCAATGATGATCTTTTTGATTCATAAAATGATGCCGGAAGTATATTTTTAGTAAAAGTAGAGACCAACATCAGGCAGGCTTCATTCCACATAACATTAAAAACCATATTAGACTAACGTATGTCAGTTTGATCATACTGACAGGGTTTGCTTTTCCTAAACAAATACATTTTAAACAAAAGGGTCTGGAGTAATTTCCACAATTTTCCTTGATAACACTAATTCCATGTCATTAGGGTTTTGGGTTGAAAGACTCACTTACCCCTATTGGCCATTTAGAAACACCTGACAGTGATGTTTTTGTTCTCTGGGATGTAATTGTCCCTGGAAGGAATTATATGAGTGTACCTGTTATTCAGTTTCCTAAACAAATGAGAACAAGCTTATGCTAATAGTTTTTGCTTCAGCTAATAGTTTAATGCATATGTGAGCAAGAAGGACCACCGTCCTACTTATCTTCAATCTTCATGCAATGCATCTGATTCCAACAATTAAGCTCCTCTCATACAGGCTGGTTTGAAGCTACGAGTGTGTCTCTTGAAACAGTCTTACAAACAACAACAACAACAACAACAACAACAGAGTATCTGGAAATGACTCTGCCCATCACTGGAAAGAAAACACAACTGGAGTCTCAAGACTTGCATGGAAATCATACTGAAGCACTGTATACAAGATAAGGTGCAAATGAATGTACACAAAACTATTAAGGGGTATAAAGCTTTGTTTGCACAAGATCCCATGCAGCCACTCTTCTACATCCAAACTCTTAAGAGAATAACCTCACCCCATCTTCTATCTCATTTACAAACATGTTATTGTGTTAATGAGTGCTCTTCAATGAAAATACAGATATTTAGAGCATGCTAATTGCAGACAACAGATGTACCTGTACAAAAAAATACATTGATGTCCACAATTGATTCACAGCTTTGATAGTCTTGAGGGCTGTTCACGCTAAAAAATTAAATTTTCAGACTATACAGTGCATTTTAGTTTAAGCTATACTGAATAAATTAAGAAAGAACAGAAATTTTTAGTAAACAAAATTCATAGCATACTATCTTATACCCTGCGCAATAAAACCACTGTAGTTGTCTTTTTTGGTGTCGAAATTGAACAGGGTCTCCCATTACATTTTTGTTAAGTGTTTAACGATGGGAAAAGTTTGCGGGGTGAGATAATTATGGGGAGAAGAAGAGATGTTTGATTAAAGCTGGTAAGTATCCAAGCTAAATGATAACATTAGCTGTTGCTCTCACATTTACAGTCTCTTTCATTGTTGCTCAGTTCCCTTTGTTGACAGCTAGATCGATTGCTCTTGAAACATGTATCCAAAAACTCCCGCTTGAGTAACTGAGTTCGTACACATTGAGATTTATATATAATAGCCTCTAGCAACACTCTCAGTCACCAGACATCTTAGAGAGCATTTCACACTGTAGCCTTCACCTTGTTCGTCAGCGTCAAGCCTCATCAGTTCTGAGCCTGCTGCTCATTCAAGCTGTAAACCTGTTTAGGCCAAAGCTTCTTCCTCTGGTGCCCCTGAGCCAGAGGTGTCCTAATAGCAATAGCTTTCAAGATCAACTCTGATAGATCTATGCTTAGTATTAGAAACAGACAAAAGATGCAAGAAGATGATCATTTATGTGAAGGTAACTTTAAAAGGGTTGCTGTGGTGTCATGTTGCTATGGTGTGTGGATTGCTAACTTTATGAAGTATTTATTTTAGTTTTATTTATCAATCAATCAAATTATATTAATTTAGCTCATTTGTTCAATAATAATTTTCCAATAGATCCTTCAAAAATGAGGCTTAAAGTAGCTAAAATAACTTTAAAACTCATTATAAATTATTTCATGGGGGAATATTTCAGCATATAATTAATTTAGGAGGCATAAACATTCTATTATAATTAGAAAATTAAATTTATCTTTATTTAGTCTTGTTATAAGGACTATTACAAGGCTAAGACAAATAATTTGTTATCATAGATGTGCTCTTTAAGCCTAATTTGTGGATAATATAGAGTAACCAATTCACTTATTGTTTTTTATTTGTATGTTGTGGGAGGTAAAAATAACAGCAAGTGACCTCACAGGATTATTTAGGTGTCTTTAATGAGATCTTATTAGCAGAATTACAGGTAAATACCTGTAATTTCTCTCAATGATCTTCTCTATTTTCTAATTTAAATCTTTCAACATGAATCCAATAAACTCTTAAACTAGAATACTTGAGTAAAAACACTGGAATCAAAAGGCTTTTATCAGAAACATGCTTTTAGGACAGAAGGATCTTTCTGAAATTGTTAAAGTGCTGTTAAACATTCTTGACTATTCTCAATGTGGACACATTCATAAAATCAGCACCCCAGAATTACAAAAAAACACAATTCTGGAAGGACTTTTGGAAAACGCAGAAATAACAAGACTGAGCGATTGGGTATGTGAGAGGAATGCTTGTCTAGCTGCCTCCTCTGAGAGTCTCACCACGAGCACTGATGAAAATCATTGGCATACCTCCACTACCACAATGACATCACTCTAGAAGGGAAATGGGACGGAACCTGGAAGGCAGTTTGCTTGTTTTATCTCAGCACGCACAATTCGGTTTTGCGTCAGAATGATTTTCTCTCCTATACCCAGCCCTTTGTTAAAAGCACACTTTGTGTACTAAAGGGCAGCATTCACTCCAGGAAATTCCTTCAGTGTAATGTAACTGAACTAAGTAGAGTTTGTAGTAAAGTCCCTGCAGCCTGCCCAAAAACGTGGAGTATAGTACTTTCCACACAAATTGACCAGAGTGGATTCACGTCACCAGAACAATACAGCATGGGTAATGAAGGAAATGTTTATCTAGCCAAATATTACAGTGTAGTGGACAGATTTCATAATTCCAGGGAATATTTGTATTCAGGTGGTTTTCCTTTTTTGATTTTCTCTAAAGATGCATTTTCTCCATGTTGGAAGTGATCAAACCTGATTATATATGTTAAACCTCTCACCACAGTTAGGGAAAAATAGCTCAGATAAAAGTCAAACAAATGGATTCTTAAGTCAGTTCTAGGGCAGTTATCTGAGGATGCAAGGAAACAAATATGCAAATAAACATTGCAATTTGTGCTTTGGGGTTCATTACAATCTGGTCAGGTTGTTCCAGCTGCCCTCTGTTTGTGTAATACATTTAAATTAGTTAAAAAGGACTTAATTTATTCGACTTTCAAATTATTCTGCATGTAAGAGTGAAAAGCATGATCAGCACAGATTATCTTCTCAAATTTTCATTCTGAAACAATCATGAGTGATGTGAAGCATGAACAGTCAATAAGAAGCCTAAAATAAGCATCAAGTTCCTCATTAAAGTATGCTAGTTCTAATGTCAATCTACATGTCATAAAATAGAGAAAAACAAAATGTAATGCTTTTGATGTCTATGCTTAAAATAAGTACTGCACAATGCACAATGAAACGGTGTTGGAACTTTTTAGAGTGAACTTTTTAGCTAGTTTTTTGTGTTATATATATAGGAGGTGTTATTCTTTATGTATATTGGAATAGTTACATGGTTTTCAGTGTTTTATTTGCAATTTAAAATGCTAAAGAAAGGATCCAGAAAGAATAATGTATCGGGTCTTTACAAAGATAACTGAAGGGCTCATGAACATCTATCCTAGACCACAGAACAAAAGTATGTAAAGATTACCAAAAAAGCAGTAGGTATCTAAAAAGATCTAATACCAAAATCATTCGAGATTTTATTTCCTGAAGATCATAAATGTATTTTCATATTTGTATTGCTGCTGTGTTTGTTTATTGTGTTGATTTGTAAAAGCTATTCATTTAATTTGAATGTTCTGTTCATATAAAAGCTACAAAAACAATACTCTGTTCTATTCTAGCAGGTTCTAATCATTCAAACCTGACTTCTTATTATTCCAAGTGTTACATGTTTTCTCACCTACCACTACACCAGGGAAAATTATGGATTTATTTTCTTTGAGAAAACATGTTTCTTTCTTTTGCTTATTTATAATTTGTAATTTTTTCTATACATTTCTTATCACTTAATACATTCAAAACTGACTACAGAGATTTTTCATGAGTGAAACATTTGCTCTCGCACCTTCTTCAATGACAGCTGTGGTTCCGACTGCTCCCTGGGTGTGTGTTCATGGTGTATTAAATGCGGATCACAAGTTCACTTCACTTTCACTCCCAAAATCAGACAGCACAATTTAAAATTAGTTTGCGGAGTGGTCTTATAAGTCTGTTGGTACATCTTGTATTACTTTTAAGTAGTCTATTTCAGCATTATCATTTTATGAGCAATAAATGCTAGTTGGTTTGAATGGTTTGGAGAGCCCACCTTTGGCGCCACCCTTTTATTGGATTGGTTTCTTCTAAGTAAGTGGAACTTGGTCTATTTAAGTCTCCACTACTTTGCTTAGAAGAAGAGGACTGTTTAATGAATGTTGCTGCGATAACTTGAAGCCAGTAAAAGTGTATAGTCAAAGACTAACCAATTTTAGTCTTATGTTGTTGTATATACAAACGTTATAATGCAAATGTTTGCAATCTTTTGCCATTTTAGAAACATAAACACCATGGATTTTAACACACCTGCCTTGTATCCCACCATATGAAGCCTAGATCTAATGGTGCTTCCTGGAAAATTGTACATACATCGAATAAAAGAGAACAATTTTGATGTAGAATGACAAGAACATAGAATTGCTTTTTAATGCAAGCATAGCACAAATTCTCAACGCGCAGATGCATGCGGATAAATTATTTTTAAAAACTTGAGCTAGTTATCATGTTAGGACAAAGTTATTGGTCAAAATGTAGCTGATTATTTTCTATCCTTTTGCATTTTGGTGTTGTCTGTCTCAACAGTGAATCTATGGTCTGTAGATTTCTGTGAAAAGAAACAAATCAGGCAGCAAAGGAAAGTGATCTCATCCATCTCCGGACAGACACAGAGCTGCTACACCATTCAACATCAGTCGTTCAAAACATTCACCACAAAATGAAGGTTGTGTCAGAAACCCCTTAGAAAAATAGTGGAACGCTTAGTGGAGAGTAAGCATTACAGAAAACCCCTTGAATCCCATTCACACAGTATAACATATGTTTACAAAAATGGATGATGAACACATTTGCATAAAACACCCACTTAGGGTGAATCATGAACTATAAACTAGTAGAGTAAAATGTTATAATTATACAGAAGAAAATGAAAGCGATGAAACAGATGCTCAAAGAAAACAACACTCACTTGAAAACAAATTTAAATAAATGTTCATCAATGTGGCTTTTAAATAGCAAGGTAATTGTACAAACAGTAAAAATTCTATGACAGCAACTACTACTGCAAATTATTACATTTATGCATTTGGCAGTATATTCTTATAATATTGTATTTAGAGTTTACTTTTTGGTCTCTGCTCCACCCACATCTCACATTTCTGACTACAGTTATACCTGGAGATCCGAATACGTTTTTTTTTTTTTTGTTTTTATGTGGTTTGGAACTGATTAGGCATTTTACATGTAAAACTTGCTTCAACTTGATTAAAAAAAATTTGCATACGAAGGAACAGAATAATTTTGTATGTTGAGGTATCACTTTATTTCAATAACATAATTTTTAGAAGTAATGTGCTAATAAAGGAAGCGCACTTTAAATCCACGCAGGTAGAATTATTTTAAAAACAGCATTGGAAATGTAATATTTTTTTCCTGGTATAAATTATAGCAATTGTCAAGTTTAGTATAAGCTATAAGATACATTTTGTTGAATTAAAAACTATTTGTTCAAAGAACTTACAGATATTTTAATTTGATGGACTTGGTGTTGATGGTGCTTTTGTTCAATTAAATGAAACTTCTGGCTACGTCAAAATGCATTATGTAAAAAAAAAAATTATTTTAAACATTTTTGAATAAAACAAATTTGGGGTCCTACTCTAGCAGCTAGATCCACCATCTCAATTGTGCCATCTTCCCTGACAGGTAAGTATGATGTGTCAAATTGCACCCGAGCAAGCAAGCTACTGATTGGTTGGTGTGGCTGTGAACACTTACCAATTTAGACGTTAAAGAGACGTCTACCAAACTTCAGCATGGAGTGATTCACAGCACCATTTAAGCCACAATTTCACCTTCTTTGCACCACTTTTTTCATGCTAAGCTAAGAAACCCAAAGAGAAGAGCCATCATCTATATTTTTATATGGTATACCTGTAGAGAATAGCAGAAATAAATAACATCATGATATAACACAAAAGCTGTTTTGGTGCCACAGAGGTTCATTAATAATGCTTTCACTTGATGTTGAGCTTAAAAACTAGCAGTAGCAGGACTTGGCAGAAAACCCATGAAAAGATTTCCAGTCACTTCTCCTAGAGCCATATTTGCGCGCCATACACAATCACATTCTCTCACGAATTTTTTATTTTTTTTCCATTGAACGCAAGTCAGAAAAGCCCCTGTCTTACTTTCCCTGCTGGAAATTTCTCCAAAATGTGAACACTTCAGCCTGTATTATTTTCATTAGCCGTAGAAATAGAACTTTAAGAAAACAAAGTCCAAGTTCTCTAAAAACCTCCCTCAAATAGTATTTCCACCAATGCTCAGGAGCCTGGATTTGTCATACATTCTGGAGCTTTGAATGTGATTTATTCATGTAAGTGCTTTATTTTTAACTCTGCTCGGATGGATGAAGAGATTTATTGATGATCCTGAAGCCCTTCAGTTTGACAAGAAAATATGCAGATCTTAGTACATTGCAGCACATTCACTGAACAGATTCAATCGCATTCTTCACTGCATTGTTCAGCTGTAAATGTAAAAAGCTTGAGCAATTTATAAAGCAGTCACAGAAGGAAGACTAGAGGCCTGCAATTCAACATCCACTCACCACAAAAAGGAATGTTTTTCTTATCGTTTTAACAGCACAAAAAAAGCTATTGAGCACTGAGTACAAAAAGCAGGTTAGGGAAGTGTAGCTTGTGGAGAGTGCAGATGAATGAAGTTGAGAGATGAAATAAAAGTGAGAAAGGTCAGGAGAAAGCATCACAGCAAACCCCTACAGCAAATCCTATTTCTTCCCAGTTCTTTGATTTGGCTAGTTTCTTGGTTATTTGACATTACAAAACTAAGGTGAACTCCTGGAGTCAGTTTATCCCTGGGATTGGCTTAGGTCAGAGTGGTAAACAGAGGTGTAAAGAAAAAAAAATTATTGGTCATGTACCAAAAACAAACCTCCTGAACCAGGCACTATCGGTCCAGGAGAGTGTTTGTAGAGTGGATATCAAACAATATTGTTTTCAAAAGATAGCACCCATGGAATTGTGCATAATTAAGGGTGAAACACACAAGTGTAGAGCAGATGGTCTTGGGTTTTTGTTTTATCTTCCCAGCGCTGCCTATTTTCAACAATCCAGTAGTGACAGACTACCAAGAAAAAAGCTGCTGAACATATCCAATTTTAGCTTTAACATCACTCTCAGAAACCTTTGTATGAGAAAGTATGCAACCCTATAGACTATCCGTGGTTTTATACAGTCTTTGTTTGTGTATGTAAACAATCCAGCACAGTAATAGTGAGATTAAATCCCACATTGCATGTCCAGTAAGGCAACAGTGAGGACATTTAGTGTTTCTTTTAAGAGAGGGAACACAAACTTTTTTTGATCAGGAGGGTGAACATGAAACGTGGCTTAAAGTGTCTGTCGACAACATAATCCTAATTAATTCTAAATCAATCACAGAATTTTGTTTTCAAATGCCTGGATGATGTTGTTTTGTATTAGATCCAGTCCTCTACATGATCACTAAACCCACCCACTGGATGTCATCACATCACCGTCTCTCTTTATAGGTATATATGCTGCTGGTTATCAGCTTATACTCCATCTGCCGCGAGTGTTCTTGACATTTGAGGTCCAAAGACATTCAAGTTTAAATCCACATCATCCATTTTCAGCCATAGATAATGCTGATGTATACATATCTTCAATAACCTTTGAGATATATGAGGAATATGCTTGAGTCGTGTTTAGATCATTTATTTGCCAAGATACCTCTCAATTTGAAAAAGCATTGCAAACATTCAAACAATGAAAGTAATCAAGTGAAAAATATAATTATTATGACTATTATGATTGATGATTTTTTTTTCAGCAAACTATCTGTGTTGCTTTCAAAGCAAATAACTTTATTTGCGTACTTTTTTAACTGATTAATCACCACAGGTCGTGCAAGATCTTTTGGTAAGTTTTGAAACAGAATACACTGGTTCAAAATGCAAATAACTGCTTAAACATCTTTATCAATCAGGATAAGTAAGTTTCAACCCAAATTGATGGTTGAAATGGTTTAAAGTATATAGAATAGGAATCCTAAAAGTTTGAATAACAATAAAAAGTTTCCCGAGACCAAAACAAATTCTGAGAGTCACTGGTTAACTGGGCCCATTGTATTTAATTCAGTGTCAATCACACAAAACAACCAACAAGAGTGCAACTGTGTACCATCACTGCTCATTCAGAAAAAGCATAAACACTTGTGAAAGAACAGACAATGCCTTCACCTTGATGGGCTAAACTTATTTCGAGCCTGGGTGAAACCAGGTTGCTCTCGGCTCCACCTCTCTGGTGTGTAAACATGTACCTTGTCCAGCTGGCTCTGCTCACCCACTGGCTCCCTCTCCTTGTCTCTGACACTCTCCTTGTCAATCATATTAGCTTTAGATAACCAATGTCAGCAGGTGGAGGTGTGGCGCTATATGTTTCACTGGCACTCATAAGTTCAGTTCTTCTTTCCTACACCTGCCACAAGCTCGGTTACCTCCAGCAAGCTTCCCTAAAGTGACACCACTAGAACAGCTTAGCGAATGAGTTAAAGCAAGAACAAGCACCTCATAACAAGTGACAGGTGCATATGTTAAAATGAAAACATCAGCAGACACTCTACAACATTTGCGATTAAGCAGTAGTCGGTGTGCTAATTACAACTCATTAGTATTTAAAAGTAAGCTTTGAAACAGAGGCTTGCCCAAAGCTATAGCAGCAATGATAAATTTATTTTATACTTTATTAATGGTTGCTGGCGATGATTAATACAGTTTTATTTTTGGCATACTTTCCTTGGGGCATTGGCAGATCCGGGAGGGGGTGTTTAAACTAAACAAGAGTAATCCAAATGTCATTGGCAAACTTGAAAGAACAAGTTTGATTTTGCATTTGTGGTCTAAACCACTCTTTTGATTTACTGATAGGAAAATGTTTTACAACTAAATTAAGAGAAATTGTTTAATATTTAGGTCCTAATACAAATTCAATTAAAAAGCATTCAAAGCATAATCAGAGCACATTCCCATGGTTCCATAGGCTGTAGCTCTTGAAACAACCACAGAAAAAATGGAAACATTAATCCACTTGCTCTCATAACAAAAGGATTTTCATCAATAGCACAAGGATTTCTTAAATCACCCAAGAGGCTTGGAAATGTCCTCTAACAATAACGAAGAGAGCCAAGCAAGTGGAAGCAAAGCTAAAATGATGGGGTTGCAAAACTGAAGCACTGCGGCCTTGCAAATATTAAACTTTAGTGATTTAAAGCTTCAAATATATAATCATTTAACATTTTAATTAGTCTTCTTGGTAACCCACTCTGTTGATAATTAATACAATAATAATTGATAATAAATAAATAAATAAATCAATAAATATTGATAACTAATACAATAATTACAGTATCTAAATATGTAGCTCGTTCAAACACAGAATTCATACTAATAATAAAAAGATTTCATTATAATGAAAGTGTGCATGTGCAAACTTGTAAAAACTTCTGCTTTCTCTATCAATACTGGAAATGACTGAACTGGAGTTCGTCATCGGACCACTTTAGGCTGATAAAATTGCCAACTTTCCAGATAAAACCCCTGTTTACACCCCTGGCTCTATTGAGTTTTTTTTTACCTTCAATCAATCAACCAATATTCTTATATTGCTAATTTTTAGCAGTTGCTTGAAGGCGGCTTCACAAAGGCCTAGTGTGGACTAATAAATAGCATTTATTACTGGATAGTAATAGTATGGATACTTCTATGGGGTAGAAATACATTCATTCATTCATTTTCATGTCGGCTTTCTTCCCTTTCGGGGTCGCCACAGCGGAATGAACCGCCAACTCTCTGGCATATGTTTTACGCGGCGGATGCCCTTCCAGCCGCAACCCATCAACACTATGGAAAATTGTTCTTACTGCATGTCTTTGGACTTGTGGGGAAACTGGAGCACCCGGAGAAAACCCACGCGATCATGGGGAGAACATGCAAACTCCACACAGAAATGCCAACCGACCCAGCCGAGGCTTGAACCAGCGACCTTCTTGCTGTGAGACGACCGTGCTACCCACTGCGCCACCGTGACGCTTGGGGTAGAAATACAGGTATTGTGAATTTCATTTGGTTTAAACGGATTTGTAGTATAATAAAGCAACCAAGACAATTTTAATGAGGGTTGGAAAAAACTAAGAACCTGGAGAGAAACAAAAGAACTCCCCCAGTGAAGAACTGCTCTTTGAGTTCACAGGGAGCCTTGCTGACCAGTGCAGGTGCTAATCACCTCCCCAGCATAAAAACTATTTGAACTTAAGATCCATCGACAAACAGACAATGGCCATTCAAAATGGGTGAATTATATTTTACTCTTTTGATTATGTTCTCTTAAGATTCAATTGTTTATTTGTTTATTTCAGGAGGGGCCTATTCGCCAATTTTTGACTGCCCAGTAGTGATGCTTTGTTAAGGAAGTGACTAATTAACCCCAACTCCCAGAATCTTTTGTTTTCTGCTAAAACCCATGTCACTTTCTCCGTGGTATTTGCAGTCAACGGATGAGACATAAACCCAGGTCAGCTGATCACAATAATGTTTTTAAAGCTTTCTGCATCAAATTTGTTACAGCATGAAAATTGAAAAGTAAAAAAAAAAGATTAAAAACAATTGTCAGAGACAGAAATTATCTTCATACGGTAGCAACATGCATAATGACAGCTAGCAGATTGTAACTTTTGTGTGTAATCTTTTTTATAGTTAGTGCATAACAAGCCAACTCTTACATTTTATGTTTTGGAAGGTGTTGAAATTAAATGGAGAATTCCAACATGTTTCATGTGCCTTAAATACAAAGTATGTTAGCATGATATGAAATGTGACATAGCACCATATTATTTAGCAGCTAACAGTATAGTATAGCACACTTCATTTTAGTAGCCAATAACATAGTGACCTGTTGTGTATAGTAGTCAATTTGATAGTGAAAGTGCATAGCAAAATATGTAAAGTAGCGTATAGTTACCTTTTAAAGTGTTCTTTTAGTGCAGTTCATAGCCTAGTAGTGTATAGTATAATAACCCAGAGTAAAGTATTCTGTAGCATATCATGGCAATTTAGAATATAAATGAATAATAACAGGAAAGGTTAATTTTCCCTTCTTCATATAAAGTTTATACTACTTTCCAATTGGTGGCGGTAATGCACCATTAACAAGACTTGCAAACTGCCTTTAAAAAGCAGATAAAGAAGAAGAACATTCATTGAGCATTGATTATTATTTAAAGTGAATGCTATTTACAGGAGAGCAGGCCTGGGGTGGGGGTGAAAACTGTGAGTGACAGAAAGGCTCAGCTCAGGCATTGCAAACGCGTTCCTCCGTCCAAAAAGCCTGTCAGCCAGAACGAAAAAAGTTGCCAGGAAAAGTTGCTAGTTTGTCGTTAGTCGCTAGTCACTAGAATGCAAAAAAAGTCGCTAGACAGTCTGAAAAGTCACTAAATCTAGCGATAAAATAGCGACAAATCTGACTTGGACACATGCACCTTTTCTGCCCTAGGACTTTGCACACTAACTTCTTCAGCACTATTTTCATTTATTCTGTTATCAAGCACATTCAATCTTTATTTTTATTTATTTTTTTTGTTCATAATCTGCTTGTTTACAACAATTGTACTATTTGAGGTTACTTATGTTCAATGTGTATAGTACCTGTTTATAGTAGCTTATATTTATGTATGGTAGTCTGTAGTACAGGAAAACTGCTGATAGTGATCTCTAGTATACTAGCTAATAGTGTAGTTTAATGAAGTAGTTTCCTGAAGTATCGCTTACTTATAGTATAGTAGGCTAATGTATAGTAGTACACTATATCATATAGTAGAAGCCTACAATACTGTCTGACATAGTCTGGTGTAAATCTCTGTATTTTAGAGCATAAAATTAGTTTACTGTAAAAAAAAAATATTAATTCTGTTTCTTTATAACTAAGTTAACATGGTGCGGGAAAATGCTGCATGTAAGAGTTATATAGTATAGTCCCAGAGCACAGCCGATTGCCTCGTAACCAATTTATAGTTTCCTTAACCAGTACTGTTTACATAATCAACCCTAATTCGCTCCGTTTATTTACCACAGAAACAAATCCTGGCACTGTATGTTGGTCACAATGCATAGAGCTCAGTCAGCCCAGCAAACACATGAAATATACACAGCAACAGCTCATTATATAACCAACCGGGATGAACCGAGTGACATCACGCCGGGATACACTCTGTGGCCGCGTCTCAAAGCACGACAAGCCCGCTACGCAGAGAGCATGTTGAGCCAGCTCTCGAAACACCTACATGAGTTGTACGAACGGTAAAGTAAGATTAACAGAAATGACGAGCACTTAATGTGCTTATAAAGACCAACCAGAGTCTATTAGTGAGGCAAATATAGATAAAATCGCGTTGTGCTTGCTGACAGGAGATGAATGCACTAACGAACGCAGCTCTGGAGAAAACGGTTCAAGGGGTAGAAGTCGCACTTCCGCGGTTATGTTTTTTTTTTTTGCATTAAGCCCTCCAGTAACATTGTTCACTCAGCAAAAGTGTCCATGTCCACGGCTAACGATGATCTTTCATATAATCCTCCTGACTTGTCTTTAATCCGCGGGTAAATTCATGTTTATATGACTTTCAAAGAAACGGAATGGCGCAGTTGCTCAAGCCGGGGAGAGCGCTCCCTCCTCGGTCTAGAGCTTGAGAGTTACCGCCCCGCTTCCCGCCAGCTACTACTTTGAAGTAGTTACATAATGTAATCGAACTCGCACTGATAAATCTCTCTCAGATGATCAAACACGTGCAGTTCTTCTCATTTAATCAGATGTCAGTAAATAATAGCAAGGAGTTGTGCTTAAAAACGTCACTCTTCTCCTCCTGCGTCTTAAGTTACTGTCAGTGTTTCCAGAGCAAGACAATTCGTGCTGTCTGAAATAAATAAATAAATACACCCCAAGGACTTACTGTACGGTGTGACGGGAAGGGAAGCGCGAGGCTCTCCGTGTTGCCAGGGCTCCGTGCGTTCTTGCGCACAGCCGGTGGAGTCGTCTCCCCTCCGTACAGTGATGTCTGCTGCAGGCAGCCCGAGCTAATAGCTCTTTCGCTCACAGTGCCCCCACCTCCAGAGAGAGCTCGAGTGAGTAGAGGCGTGCGTACGCGTGTGAATGTGTAATCCAAATATGGAACAGTTGGCCGGCCCAGTTAAAGACAAGGGATTGGAGTTTGTCCCATTGGAAAGTACAGAAAAAAACGACGAGAGTATGGCTAAACAAACTGTAGTTAATACTTTAGAGCAGGCGTGATCTTTTGGAGAGCTTACTCTAAAACACTTTTTTTTTCACAAACTATGGATTTACATTTATTCCTTTGGCAGACACTTTTGTCCAAAGGAGTTGAAGGGGAGAGACGACATGCAATTTGTTACACAGTCAAAGTCTATCTCAGCTTGCTCATAATAGAAATTGTCACAGCTGATCAATAATAGGAAGAAATGTAGAAAAGAAAGGAAGAAAATATTTAAAGGTATAACCATTCAAATGAGTTAGAAGGTGTAACGTGGTGTAATATTATGTCTCCTTTCTGGTATTACTCAAAAGAGTGACATGCTTAGAGATTGGGTTTGGTGAAAGTTTAATAGAATAAGAAATGAATACTTGAATGTGTTGTCCTTCGGTTTTTGATTTTTCATTTAAGTGAAACGATCAGCACCTCTAATTTTGATGAAAGTTCTTGAGGGTAAGGATCTACTTTACTGAGGGTTGCCAGCATGCACCTATTGAACAATATGAATAAAGTTGATAATGGCAGATATTGGTTAGTTGATGGCATGAGAAGATGCATGCACATATTGAATAAAACTTGAAGACAATTTAAGTCACAAAAATTGCAACATATACTCAGAATACAATTTTTAGAATCCATATTGACTTCACTTGGATGTTTTGAGTATGTAATTTAACACTTAATAAAAAAAAGTTTATCAAGCTTAACTTTGAGGCGTTTCTTTTTGGCTAAACAATGATTGCTCTTTCGAGTGTATTGTGTGAAAAGATAAGTAAACAAATATGATTAGTATTTAGTATTTTCTGCATTTTTGAATGGGCGAAAAGAGCTTTATAGGGCAAGTGGTCCACACAACCATCTTTGACTGACATTACACTGTATATAAGAAGTCTTTATCAGGGTGAGGAAAATTAGATAGACTAAATGTTTTGCACGGCTGCGCATAGACAGACACATTGTGGTCAGTGCTTGAGAAAGGGACTTTCCTAGAGTTTGTTCCTATGTTTCTATGGCGATTGCAACATTCCTTTCTTCCACCCTGGAATAAATTTGTTTAACGGTTCCAGAACTTAAAGCAACACTTCACTTTTTTGTCTCATTCTCCAACTTCACCCAATGTATTGAGTAGTTTTGAACAAATTCAGAATAGTTTCAGCCCATCTCTTAATATGATGATAAGACTTTCCGATGGCTTTGACTATCATATTAAATCACTAGTATTGAGACCAAATTGAGAGAGACGAAAAGTTTTGATTTTATTTTCTATTTAAAATTCAATCTATTCATGGAAGAAATGTTATTTTCAGATGCATCAAGATGCGGTGGACATGTAGCAGTAGCAAAGCTCCCTAGTTATTCCACCAGTGTCAATATTGGTCTTGCAAACAATTGAAAAACAGACAAGTCAAGTTTAAATTCAGAACAACAACAACAACACATATTAGAATTGTAGTGTTGTAGAGAAAGAGAGAGAGAGAGAGAGAGAGAGAGAGAGGGGAAACTTACTCTGGGCGTTAGATATTGATCTCTGTCAGAAGGGCACTATGGTCTTTCCCTGTGGGCTTACTGCTGTTTACTCTTTGCACCCTAACGACCAGTCAGGGCTTCTCCAGCACACATCCACAATTTTATTCACAGAATGGCTGCCAATTGTATGCTGCATTATTGAATATAAAAATGAGGGGTGCAAGCATGGCAGCTTTTTAACATTTCACCTCTTCTCAAAGGCTGTCAGACGGAGATGTCTGTACCTGTTTTATCCACCACACCCAAGCACAGAGACGATATGGCTGTCAAACCCACGGAACGGTGTGTTCAGCACACCTTCCCATGGCATGTTAGGTGCTCATCTGTATATCTGCCACGCACTTTCTACCAGTCATCTCTGCCTACAAGCACAGTCACGCTCGGCAGGCGTCTTGTCAAGCTGTACTGTGTGATGGAAGGACGTGTTGCTTCTCATACTTGATTTTTTTGCTCTGTTTTCTACTGAAGTTTTAGAGAGTCTGCTTCTCTGTGTTCTGTTTAGAGAAGAGCATTTGCAGAAGATGAGGGATGTAGATTCAGAATGCTTTTTAGATTATCTGCCCTCTGCTGGGCAGAGAATGGAAGGTATAGAAAGAGAAAAAAATATGGAACTTCTAGACTAGTCTTTTATTTAACAATGATGTGAGAAATGCGCTTTTCAGGAACAAATGCAAGAAACCGTTGATCTTCTAATAATTTGTGTTTATTTGTCTCATCTTGAATTTATATATTTACTTATTTGTCACATTTATTACTAGAAAAAGGGTAATGGATTACATTAAATTATTTTATTTTGTATTGCAGTAATAACCTTAGATTACATGGTATTTAAATTAAAAAGGAATGTTGTTTAGGAGAATGGTAGCTGGTGCAATCTCCAAATGCATTTGAAACGGTTTTAATACAATTAATTAATCAAAAATAATTTCACTTTTTCAGATTTGAGAAAAATCTGTCCGCTATCTGATGAAGAACCTCCAAAATTGAGTATTATTTGTATAAAATAGTTTGTGTAATTTTTTTTTATTATTAAGATTAAGGAATTCTGATGTTTAGTTTGCTCGTTTAAATTATATTTCACAATTTATCTGAAAAGTAAATCCAAATATATCATGTGAATAAGACTACTGTAAATCTTGCTTTCTGCTCCACATGGTGTGATGTGGTGCCATGCTTCTGTTTAGAGTAGTAACATTTCTTCAGACTGCATCATACATTGTTATGCTGCCATTTGATTGAATGACAAACATCCAACTTAATGAACAATCGGCTTTGTTTAGAGTGAAAGCCCTTAGAAGCCCAAAAAATCCTGCCTGATATTTGATGTCCATTTAAATAGACATACGGTCGGAAAGGTTTGAAGTGCTTTTTAACAACCTGTTGCTTTAGAGTCCTGGAACTAAAGTATGAAACTTTCATAACCAAAATTGTGGCACTTTAATTACTTGACATAGTTCCGCATAGAGCACTAATTTAGCTAATATACACCAAATAAATCTACAGAACAACCACACTGACTTTATAAAATATCTGAAGTGCAACCAAAAAGAAATCAAATTAAATCTCATCTTTTCTAAGAACTTTCTATTAGAAGAAACTAAGTAAACAGAAACTGCCCACACAAGGCACGTCTGTGAAATTAGATATTATCAGCCCTCTCTCTCCCTGTCCCTCTCTCTCCCTCTCTCTCTCTCTCTCTCCTCTAGATCTCTCTCTCTCTCTGGCTCTATCTCTAGCGCTCTCTCTCCTCCACCTCCTCCCTCCCTCCCTCACTCCCTCATCCTCATCTCTCTCTCTCCTCTCCTCCTCTCTTCTCTCTCTCTCTCTCTCTCCTCTCTCTCTCTCTCTCTCTCTCTCTCTCTCTCTCTCTGAGTTCCTTATGAGTTTCCACTATAATAATCATTTACTGGAGGAAGGTGAGATAGTGTATAAAGAATGAAACGTCTTACATCCATCTGCCGGTGTTCAGAGCATGTCTGTTTTCTGATCTCCACTCGCTCAGCATAAGCATTAGTTAATGTATTTGTAACTGTTGACAAGAGAACAAACACTTGTGTGGGTGTTTGCTGTTGCACACTCTTCTGAAAGTTTATTTTACACTTAAATGAACCCAACAAATAATGAGCGCTAAGGGATTTTTCTTTAGCAACGCTCTTCCGTCTCCAGCTAGAACAATCTTCTGCTCTGACCTTTAGTACAACCCCTGTGTCCATAAAATGTATGTACAAGCAACCACAAGGAAAACAGCAGAAAGAAGAAACAAAAGGGGAAAGGTTTTCATTTTCTTTTTGTGATTTGTTGAACAGATTATAGACATTTTATCTTGTCAAATATATAAAATATATATATTATCTTGTCAAATATTTTATATATATAAAAAAAAAAATTATATATATATATATATATATATATATATATATATATATATATATATATATATATATAATTTTTTTTTTCCCAGCGATGGGTTGTGGCTGGAAGGGCATCTGCCGCGTAAAACATAAGTCAGAGAGTTGGCGGTTCATTCCGCTGTGGCGACCCCGAAAGGGAAGAAAGCCGACATGAAGATGAATGAACGAATATATATATATATATATATATATATATATATATATATATATATATATATATATATATATATATATATATATATATTGTATGAAAAGGTAACAGATATGGATTATTACATTTATGCACTTCCTTTATCCAAAAGCAATCACAATCACAGGAGATACATAAAGCAATGGTACAATCAATCTCAAGTTCACATAATTAGCTAAACAAAGACGTGCTGTAAAAAGGAAACTGTTGCATTACAAAGATTGGTTGTCATTGTGTCTCTTTCTTTTGCTACTCTGTTTTAAACTCTACTGCCCATTTTAAATCTTGGATGTGTTTTGCCCTCCCTTTTTTGCCTTGCTTGCTTGCAGCAGAAGTTGTTTATGGAAGAGAATGAATAATGAAAAGCTTATTCTGGTTTCTCAGTGTCCAGAGTCATCCATTAAGTCCCATAAAGACTACAAAAACAAAGATAAGAGGCAGGAAATATGATAAATGTGAATGTACAGTAATACTGTTAGAATTACATCAGCACACCTGTCTCCACTCAACCAATTATCATTGAACTATGATCACCATGCTCCTTTTTACCTTTAGTACATGTAATCTTTTCTCTCCAGTCACTTTTTTTGTCCTGATTCCCCCAATGTACCTTTGATTTTTGTAAATAAAATATGTACATGTGTTTTTCTCGCCTCCTCCTTCCAGGACAACACATAACTTTTGTCTGCAATGTTATTTATGAAGTTTACGTCTAATGATAATGGGAGGAGTTTGAGAATAACGCACATGTGACTGTGAACCACTATGATTTGGGTATGAAATGAAACATTTGGGTTGTCTACTCGTATCTGTTATTCTTTTTTACTGGCCTCAATGTTATTTTTTTTTATAATATTGAATAACTGTTTCACTAAAATGGCTTTGAATAAGAATGTCTCAAGTTACTGTACTAAGCTTGCTTTTTCTACATAGTGGAAGGCAGGCACAGACAGAGCTGGGAATTCTGTGGATGTTTATCAGATGACAGTACGGGGTAAACCTCAGCATGGCATGTTTTTCACATTTACATTACACATCCCCATCATTCTCAGCATTCCATGTGTATCTGTGCGCTTTGTCATGAATCCTACACCTCACTTGGTTATCTGCTGCTCTCATGTGCTAAATATCTAAAGCTTTGTACATGCTGCTTAAGAAAGAGATCTCCGATTACACATGAGAGTGCTTTTATCATGGTCCTAACCACCCCGTTTAATCAACTTGTATGACACAGAGCGATTAAAGCTAATCTTGGAATGCTTAATGTGATTTTCAGAAAGTTTAGCCTAATTAGTGGATGGGAAATCCATGAGAACATGCAGAGTCAGGGAGAAATCATGCAGCCAGACGGAGTGTGCAAGCAGCAACAACAACTGAATAATGCATAACCCAACGATCAAAGGTAACTCATCTTCCAATCATAGCACACTCAGAGCTGGAATGAGAGGGACACACAAACCACTGTAGAGATGGTTTATCCTTTGAGACTATGAAAGACACTTTTGATGAATAATACATCTTCTGAAAGTAAACAAATGTAAACCTATAATCTGGCCTTTTTAAGAAAACTCAAATCGGTGGCTCTTTGGATCTAACGATTCGTGCAAGTTACGCTGAACTTTTAATCGAAATGTTCACTACAGTATCTTACCTGGATTAAATAATAGAAAAGGTTTCAAGCCTGTGATTCAATCTATTTTCATGCACAGTGCCAAAACGGCCAGTACACTGTTTAAAGATCCTGCTCTTAACTGGCCAGCAAACCCTCCTGACCTCATCCTGAGAGAAAATCCATATGGTATTTTGAATAGGAGGATGCGATACATCAGAGCAAACAATGCAGAAGAGCCGAAGGCCAGTATCAGAGCGCTCATGCTAAATGAGGAGTCCTGCAAACCGATCAACCCCACGCTAAACCACATGGCAAGGGAGCAAGTTAAGTATTGAGTGCAGTACATGTTCATACTATTCAGTTGATCAAAATGCAAAAATAAATTCTTTTTATTCTCTTAAGTAATATTCTTATATTTAAGAATATATCATAATATATCAGTCTGTTTTCCCAGTGATGGGTTGCGGCTGGAAGGGCATCCGCTGCATAAAACATATGCCAGAGAGTTGGCGGTTCATTCCGCTGTGGCGACCCCGAAAGGGAAGAAAGAATGAAGAATGAAGAATGAATGAATATCAGTCTGTGTGTAATGAATGAGTATGTACTTATGTACTTGTAATGTATGTAATCCAACTGTCAGGGTTCTTTGTTTATTATTATGTTTTAGAACCCTGTCATCCTCTTCGGATGTATTTGTGTTCAGTCCTGTTAATTTTTCAGTCTTACATTTTAGTCGTTTTACGATGGCCTGTGTCGTTATTAAGTTTTCACTCACGCTGGCTTGTTAGTTTTAGTTGCTGATCAGGAGTTAATTCTTTGCACCAGCCACAGCTCATTAACTCCTGATCAGGCCTCCTCTATGTGCTGGTCTGACATCTTTCAGAGCTCCGATTGGCTCACGGTTAATTTCACAAGTCAAAGTTGAATTCAGCTGAGCTTTCATTGGAGCAGAATCCGAAATCGCATGCATAGGCAGGAACTTGTGCTTTTGCATCATTTCACATGTTCCACTTTCGCACCTTCGTATGGGAACCCATTCAAGACCATCGAATTGTTTTCATAGTGTGACCGTGAAGTTATAATGCTTTTTTTCCTTAGTTCACTGTCACTGCTTTAATGTTCTGTGAGTATTAAGTTGGAATTGAGTGATCTTGTTTAAAATGCATTCAGTTTTAAAGCAGAGCTCTAGTGTCCTGCCATGATCTGTTCTGGTTTTTGTTTAACTTTGTTAAAGTTTTCCCTCTCATGGGTTTTATGTTCATGTGTTTGAGTCAGCTTTTCCCACTCTTGGGCATTTTATGTTTTGTTCATTTTGGAGTTTCATGAATAAAGGATCCTTTATCTTGGATCCTTGGCTGATAAGCAAGTCAGTTTTACTTTTTACACAATTCCCATGACACCAACTTTAAAATAACATTTAAAAACTGTTGACCTACTTTTACTGTGTATTTTAAGGCTGTGTATTTTTTTTTTACTGTAAATTTGATACTTTTCAGCCTAATTAAATTCATATCACCAGGGGTGGTTTCAGATATGGGTGAAGTGGGCAGTCACTCAGAGGGGCATCAGGCATTGGCAAATCTATTATTTTTTTCACATTCATTTTTCCCAGACATCACGGATGTCTATGGATGAAACAAAATCTTAAAAGCTAAAGGGACATGAGAGAAAAGGCTCAAAAACCTATAAAAGGTGACAGCAAAGTATGCTAATGTTACAAAAATATGCTATCAGTAATTATTGGAGGATGGGGAGCGCCACATGAGGAGTTTGCCCAGGGCACCTGATAGGCTATGGGTGTTATAGATAGGTATGGTATGGGTTTATAGATAGACTATGAGTGTTGATGACATATGCTTCTATTTAGGGGACTCCTATTTCACATGTGCAGTGAGAAGTGAGAGGTAGATATTTACTATTATACCCATTTTTTCCCCACTGAACTCGCCATTTTAACAAGTTAGGCAGCACAATAACTTTTAACCTTTGGCACTGGTATCTATTACAGTGACTGTAGAAAATAAGCTATTCTTGGGTTGGGTATGTTTGTGGTTACAAGGTTACAGGGAAAAAAAAGGCAAAAAGGATGAGAGGGAGATGGCGTGAGAGTGCTGCTATTTAAATATTGACATCTGGCTAGAGCAACCCTGAAGATACATTAACTCCCCATCACTTGCACATACACACACATGCAGTGTGTTTCTATGAAAGAGCTCGAGGTCGATCTGAGGGTGGTTGAATTATGGATGAGAGAAATAGCGGCAGGCAGAAAACAGGATGGGAATCAGCTTTCACAGAGGTCACTGTAAACAGCATTGGACAGCGGAACCTGTGAGTCACTGCGTGGGGTCTATGGGTTTAACTGATGTGCAATGAAAGGAATGAAAGCTGAACACACACTCATGCATAGTGCTGCTGATAAAAAACATGTGAATCACGTGGTGAATAAAATAGTTGAGATCACTCAAACCAGGAGATTGCAAGGTCCATAAATTAATTTTGCACGTGAAATGGGTCTACAGTATCTGCATTAAAAGGATACACCAACACAAAATAAGACAGTTTTATTCATGCAAGCATTGCAACAGTGACAATGAAAATATAGATTTAAGTCTTTATTTCTTTTCTTTTGCCATCAGAAAGTATATCAATCATGGTAATTCATATCTAACCCCCGATGGCAGATGCAGACATTTTATGTTTTAAATACCCATTTAAAGTATGAAATTTTGTCTAACATGAGTGTCAAAGGGGCAGACCCAGCTTCTTGAAATGGAGTATCCTTTTAATATGAAATGTACCCTGTTTATTATGTTATGTTTAATGAATCTTGTATCAAATGTGTTTCACTCACAAATGAAAAATTGTGGCTGTTCACAGTTTATGAACTTTGCAAAGTTGCTAATGTCTGTCTAAACACAAACTGTAGACACTTCTTGCATCTGGTTGATGGCGGTTGTGAGACACTTACTGCTCTAAAACTCCAAAGCAAAATAGAAGCAAGTTGTACCTGAAAGGCAAGGCAAGGCAAGTTTATTTATATAGCACATTTTCGTACAGTAATTCAAAGTGCTTTACATTGGAAACAAAGAATAAAAAGAAAGTACATTTAATCAAGCATTAAAAAATCATATAAAATCATAGTGATTAAAAACTAAAAAATGTAAAAACATTGATTAAAACAAAGATTAAGATTCGAAGTGCAGAAGTAAAATAGACGTTGGTGCTCAGTCGACAAAAGCGCAACTAAACAGGTGAGTTTTTAGCCTGGATTTAAACTTGACTAAAGTGTTGGCACCCTTGATCTCCTCTGGAAGCTGGTTACATCTGTGAAAGGTAAATCCTCATTCCATTGTATGCAGTATGAAATTCAACCAAGATGCAGCTACTCAATAATGATAAACAACAAATAGCTACACGTTGCAAACTACTTGATGTCTTGATGAGACCTGTTGGAGTTGTTGACAGAAGATAATTTTCACAACTTGTATATCTACTGGGTTTTTATTGTCTGTATTTCATACAGTGCAGACCTGAAGTCAAACTATTTTGGAGGAGTGATGTCCATGTATACATCAAAGTTTTTTTGTTTATTTAACTTTTTTTACAAAATATTAATTAAGGTTAACATATTTCGCTTTCACCTGCAAAAAAAAAGTAAATCCAAATGGTATACATGTTTATTGCAAAAAATAAACACATCAAATACAACTTTAAAACTAAATTCAAAGTCCAACGACCAAATGACAAAACTTGCTGAAATTAGTTTAACTTGTGCACCAATTGTTGAGCTAAGGCATTTCATATTATTTGATTTTAATTAAATAAAATGTTACATTTAATTTATTTTTAAAAGATGTACTGTTCACGGAGGGTCTATGATGTGAATAATGACATTTTTACATTCAAATAGAAAAGGTAGGAAAAGGCAGATTTATAGGATATGGTAATTAAATAAATGATTATTTCTTGGCCAATGGTTTTATGTCTTCTGTTGTTCTGCTAAATGGCTTTGCAAGAGGGTATAACCACTGCATATGTGTCTCATTCACTCCGCAACAATTACGAGATACAGTCTGAAGTAAAATCTGAAGGGAAAATTATTTAATTGACTTTACAGGATATGTTTTGTAGTGTACTGTAAATTGTATTTTTACTATTTAAATGGTTTTTTAATTCCCTTGTTTCTAGGTCAAGGGCTCCCCCATGGCAGAGTGCCAGCTGTAGGCCATTCTAACATAATCCACCACAATAAATCAAGCCCCCTCTAAAATTCTCTAGCCTGAACCTGGCATCCTGAACTTAACACACAGAGCAGGTCCACACTTCAACCCATTTAATAGATAAGGAGGGATTGTGTGTCCATGTTTTTACAATACTTGTCTCTCTGCCAAGTTACATAATGAGCGTGCATGCTTACCGTCTTGTTGAGGTACTGGTTTCACCTATGGCTGGACTCTCCTCAGGGTGTGTGTGCCTGCATGTGGATAATCTACAGACAGTGGAATCCAGTATATGTATATGTGTATGTACAAGAAGCAATCTCCTAGACTTCCCATGTTAAATTGCTCAATGTAACAGGTGAGAAAATAGAATGTATACAATGTATTGCTCGAATCGTTATATGTCAAATTGTGTATAATATTTTACTGTAATTTTACTGTAACATAATTACTGTATAATATTGTGAAGTTGGAGGTTGCATTATTTGAGACAAAAAGGAACCGTTATCACATAAGCTTGCTGGATGTGGAGTGCATATGTTTTAAACAAGTGACAAACTCTTCAATGTTCCATAACAAGCTAGTATGGCAATGATTAACTGCATAAACTACACAATGGAGAGCATAAACTGCAATCTATCATCCCATTCCAAAGAAACCCCAAATCCCCCAACTTTGTAGCAGAATAAACAAGATTATATTCCGGTACAAACTAAAGTGCCTCACATGAAGTTTCTCTGTTCACTTGTACACTATTTAACATAAGGAAAACATGACAGAAGACATGAAAACATAAGGAAGATAAGGTGTCCTCTGCACATTTGTGTCCAATACTCAATATTTACAGCTCTTCATGTTAGTGGGGAAGAATTCAGATGCCCTGTAATAAAGTCACTTTCCTAAAAAAAAACTGGTTTAATAAAAAAGCAGTTCTACAGATTTAATAGCAGAAGTGTAGATATGTGCATCCTATCATAAAAAAACTCTGCAGGCAGATTCCAGAGATATACACAATGTAGACAGTAGAGCTAAATGATGGAAGACATGGTATCAGGTGCATAACAATCCTCCTGGAACATTCTAAATAAATAGGCAATAGGGTTAACCCTTACACAACATGACGTGACAACTAGACCCACCGTGTTCTATCATTACCTGTTCTTCTTGGTTCTTAATTTCTTCAGCATCTCCAGTGATTAAGTGTGTCCTTTGACTATCATTACACTTAAAAAGTATAAGGTGTGACAGCTGAGCAGAGAGTTGTTTATTTAATAATAATGCACTGCCAAGATAGTGAGAGACCAATGTTACTGGTACAAAAAAATTCTGTATTTAACTTTATTCTTCTTTAAAATACAGTAAATCTACATTTACTTGATTAAAAACCTTTGTTACATAATTAAATTTCTGAGGGTTGTAATGTTTTTAGAAGTAAAATTATTGGAAATGTTGCAGGAAATGTTGTTTTAAGTCCAGTTTTGCACATTCAATGGCTCTGTTAAAATATTTTTTCCATTGCCTTCTACAGATTGAATGAGATGTGTTCCTGAATGATTGGATCAAACTTTTTTTCAATCATAATTATAGAAAGAAATTGTTTTTATGTTCTTTTCTTTTCTTTATTCTAAAGTGTGCCAATGTTCTGCCAGTTTTATTTCTTACACATGTGTTAAAACACATTCCAGAGCTCCAAACAAGAAGAGAGAACCTTAATTAGCTGCATTAGCTGAGTGTGTTTCATTAAAGTTGATGCTGAACTCTGCAGGGATGTGACCTTTTAGGAAAAACTGGAAATTGCTTTTGAACTTAAAGCTTCCTATTATCCCCCATCATTTGGTTTAATACCTTTAAAACTAATTTTAAAATCCTAATCAACACTCCTTGATAGTCATTTAAACAAAAGATCTAAACTACCATGTCGGACCTATTCTCCATCATATTTCAAAATGGAAAAAAATAATTACATTTTTTTAACAGTTAAAAAATGCATACAAATATTTTTTAGAGGCAACACATTTCTAAGCTCACTTATGTACATGTACAATGCTCCTTGCAGTCTATAACTACAGTAACAGTTCTCTACTTGTCTAGATATAGTCTTTTCACATGCATCGAGTCGACAAGTGGCACCATCTGTGCAAAATGAGTCCTTTGTACTCAGTGAGTTTTTAGAAGGTCTGTCATGGGAGAAAGGAGCATCTGTGAAATGCAAAATTGCGGATAAACAGGGCTTGCATCTACAGCTGAGAGCAATAAAGGTGACGTGGACCTACACAGTTCTAGCAGAGGTCACACACGGACCACCACAGCTGCCCTGACAAGCACACCGTGACTGTGAGTGTGCATGCAATCAGAATAACAGATTCACTCGAATTCTAAAAAAGGTCCACTCCCACCAGTCACTTTTTATTCAACCTAGAGACTCCTGACGTTCAGAGATGTACATATATACAGTCAGCCATTCTCTCTCTCTCTCTCTCTCTCTCTCTCTCTCTCGCTGTCTTTCTCAGTCCATACATTTCCTATCACCAGGAGCTAATGGCTTCAACATTTTGTGATTTGTTAACATTGTTTTCATGCAGTAATGCACCACCCAAATCTGAAATGAGATCTTCGCTTGAAATGATTTTAAAGCTGTATTACTCTAAATATGCTGACTGTAAGCGGATACATTTGCCATTATCTTAAATGAGCTTTGGAGCCTGCTTTGAAAACATGACTGAGACTATTTTTAGTTCTGTGTAATCACCTCTACCAAGCTACCGTTTATGAAACCTAGTTACAAACCCCACACATGTTTGTTTGCATGATCTAAACTCTTTAAAGAGATAGCGCTGAGGTTTTTCTCCACCTCTATGGAGAATGATTGAATAGAAGTTGCTATCATTCTAGTTTATGTGGTAAGAAAATTTAATCATTATAGTTAATATCATTAATATATATATATTAATGTTTGACATAAGATTGATTGTTCATGTATAGGCGGGTGGTGTGTGTGACGGAAATGACGTAGTAGGGCGGGACGTATCCCTTGAGCAAAAGCCCCAGTAAAAGAGCCTAAACTCTCTCTTCTGGTTCCTGTCTCTTTTCTCACTGTCCCTGTTCTTCTGCGCATGCTTACGTGCCACGTTAATCCATTCATGGCTCTAAGATATGGTTTTATTATATTTGGGTTTAATCAATAAATGCAGGCTGTGATCCATATTCATGCTTCCTGAGCAACTATTTTCATAACATTTATAAAGTGCATATAAGAAATTGTTTGATCAAAAACACATAGAAATAGAAGTTAATGTTAAAAAATATATATATCTGTGTATTAAAGTGATATTATTATGCTCACAGTGATATTAAGTGCACATTTTAAAAATATACTTGTGTTTCAAGCATACTGTCTATTTAAGAATAAATATAAACAAACAGCAATAATAAAAGTAAGTTGTCTGAAGTGAGCCAAGGACAAAAACAGAATGGGAGTGTTGGAGTTGTGAACTTTTGTTTTCTTTCATTCTAAGAATATTTAATCAATGTGTACCTTTAATGCTAAATGTTAATTTAGAACTAAACAAAGTCTGCTTTCTATTAGTTTACTGTTCACATCTGAGAGGCTGAAAATATTAGATGGGCTAAAACATGAAACTCTCCTGTGTTGGAACTGTTCTGCACTTACGAATGGTATTTTATGGGTTTTAAGTTAATGTGTAATGTTTTCACTTAAGTTTTTTTTTTTTTTTAACTCTGGGACCTTTTTTAATTTATTTTTTGTTTTTTAAATCACTGAAATTGTCTTGTCTTGTCAGTATAGAAGACCCAAAAACATACACTGTGGGGGAAAAAAAGTTGATAATTAAAAACTAAATGTATGGCAACCAGAGGCAAGGGATGTTTTCATTTCATTGCTGATTTCTGATTTGTAAAAATTGGTGAGTGAAGTTATCACTACAAAATTAATGAAGTTCTTATAACTTAAAACTATTCTTATAAGACATTAGAAACCCGTGATCTTATCAAGGTGTAGGTGAGGTCATTCCTAGAGAGATGCAGCCTCTACTTGTTTTTGTTTTTACCCTGTTTAGAGATAAACCAGTAGCTTCAAACAAGCCAAAGGGAGCTTAATTCGATTCTTTAATGATTTAAAGCTATACATGGTTGCAGCCCCCAGGAATCTGCTCACATAATTTGATGCAACTCTGGGACGCTACTTATTTTATTTTTTCAAAACTTCCACTTTACATTCTCAACTTTTTTGTTAAAGTGTAAGAAACTTCCAAAAAATTTTACACATCATCTTCTGATGGAAAATACCTCCAAGGTCAACTCACAGCATCTACATAATCTGCGATGTGTGTGAGTGTGTGGAGTCCTATTATTAGTAACTGAACACGATAAAGCTGCATTTTCTCTCATTTCAGCTGTGAGCCATGAGTCAGAGTTACTACAGCCTCCTTCAAATGACTTCTGTTGCATGTTCAAAAGCCACACTAAAACACAGATTGGTGGCTGGCCTCCACTGGGTTGTATTATTTGTGCGATCCCTCTGTCCATCTTTGGTGGGCTATTTTTAAAATGTCTAGCAGCATGCAACCATGCTTAAATGCATGCTGTCAGTCAGCGGGTTCACAGATTAAACAGTTTTTCTACCATCTGTGTCCAGATCTCCTTTCATGTACAGTATCATCTCTGGGAGCAGTAACATTATCAGTAGGTTCATAAAGCTGTGTGACATTAAGATCAAACACATGGATGAAGAGTATAGGTTTGCATACGATGGAGATTGTTGCACTAAATATTGTATACCCATACTTTTGCACACCACAACTCCGTGACCTTAACTAAAAATGATAAGTAGCTCCAGAGAAAACTGGAGTGGCAATATGAAAAAAAGACGACAATAGATCAACAGAAAATTTGATTTGATTTTCTGACTGTACAAAAACAAGATGATGTCTCACTGCTTTGTGCTAAAATGATCCAAATGTAAATGCTAGCCACATGTGAATGTGAACCAAACTGTCCAATCTAATAAAATGGTTTCACACAATCTAAGTTCTGACTTCTACATAGTCACTAATCAGACAACTGTGGCAGACACTTCACTGGTTGTAGCTGAATTTTTATTGTCTAATAATAACAATACTAGAACATTTAACCAAATGACGAACATAATTGTTCATTACATTTTATTATACATATGAAGCTGTTAAGGTCACTCCACAGCTTGGGAGAAACTGGTTAAAAATCAAACCTAAAACATAACCAAATCTGAACAACTAAATAACTGTTGAGCTTAATGGCAGGGAGAGTATCTGGTATGTCTCTATGAAATACCTCTGTAGTAAATGTTCCTATTTAATTGTCAATACAGTGTTGACTCTGAATTCATGTTATTGGGAAGAAAATAAAGAATAGGGAATTTGTGGCACAAGTAATTCAATAAGCTGTCTACATATGACAAAGGAAATTATTCTTTCGGAGATTTACAGAAGCCTTCTTAAAAAGGTCACACGTTTCACACCAAGAGTGGAGTGGTGTGGTTTGTGAGTCAATGGGAACAAAAAATGTAACAGTGTAGAGAATGTTGAAGTTCTTGTCGACTAAGCGAAAAATCAATCCTTTGGTCCTTGGTAGATATTCATATCAGCATGACAGCAGTTGTAGTTTACCTGTATGTCATAAAAATCTGACAATAAGAGTTGTAACAAAACAAGTATTTTATTAATAAAAAAATAATAATCTCAATGTACAGAAGAATCTAAACTGAAATACACAGATTAAGACCACCAAGGGGTTGAGAACATCGGAATCCAAATAGGGTAACTGGAAACTACTGAGGGCAAGTAGACAAACTCAAGTACATATTTACACACACACACGCACACACGCATATGTGTGCGTGTGCGCGTGTGTGTGCGTGTGTGTGTGTGTGTGTGTGTGTGTGTATTTATATATTAGAGCTGTCGATCAATGTAAAAAAATTAACTAATTAATCGCAGATTAAGATTGCAACTTTTAAAAATATATAAATGTAAAATGTAAATAATTAATGTAAATTGAAGACATAGAGACTAACACATGTTTTGTCATGTAAACAACATAGCTGCAATAAACCATCAATATCCTCCAAATGAACTTTTTCTCTCTTCTTTGGTGGCTGTTAGTTTGTGGTCTCTTTAGACTCTTGTTTTCCAGGACTCTCTGCCATTACCAGCTTGCTTAGTGAAGAAACTTTAGGTTTTAAACCTTGGAACAATTGCAGTAGCGATTTTCAGCCGTGTGAGATTAGTGCTGTTCTTTCTTTTAGATAGTCTGAGGTAAAATCATATTTGAATTTAACTATAGGCTGATCATCCTCTGTTCTCTCCATAATTTTGCAAGGGGCACAAGGCTGGCCATACCACTTACTTACATTACATTATTCAACACCATATGAATTACTTCTTCAACTTTTAAATATTGTTTTACACTACTCTGAACTTATTTTTATTTTATGCAGAATACATTGACAGTGGATATGTGCACACACACACACACGCTCGCACAAAACAGACAAGAGACTGAGCAAAGAGACCTGGGAAAAGCAGGTGAGATGAGTCCATTTAGGAATGTTTCACGCTTTGCCCGGTATTGCTCTAATCATGGCTTGAGTTCGTTGGTGAAGAATATCAATCAAGATCACTGGAATCATCTCTACTTGAAATAGCAGTTGACATGAAGTCAATGAATGGAATACTAATCAGCACTAAATCAACCAGCCTGCACTATTTGTAGAGTACTACCTATGGTAATATGTGTCATTTTAATAGATGACATTTTGACCATTCAGTTTCTCTGAATCTGAAAGATACTTGGCTGTTTGCTATTCCTTATCCCTACATTTCATACTGACTACTGTTTTTGATTGGGGCTGTCATGAACACACTTGTATGTGTATTTACTCACTACCTGAGAAGATCTTGCACAGTATACTCACCTGTCTCATTTTGGCTTTATCTCTTTATCCAGTTTAATCCGGTCAGACTCTGCTTTTTGTCTTGTTTAGTTGTTTATATGTTAATTTCTTATTTTTAGAATTTTCTTATTCTACATTTTTTGTTAATATTCTTTATCGCTCGCTCTCTCTCTCTCTCTCTCTTCTTCTACTCTTCTGTTTCAACATAAATTTTTTCCTTAATTTAACATACTGGTCGCTGTATGCGCTCATATTGATGTTTCAATCTGTAAACCTGCAAACCAAAACAGAAAGGAATATTTGCAAATAATGCATATGTGTCACGTTTTGCAGGAGAGAGATACAAGACAAGGATTATAAGGGAATTGGCTTTAATTAAGTAACTCAGGTTTAAGGTAGAACAGAGGAATGCCACTGGCGTCAATCAATAAGAACAGGCTCCGCGAGTAGACTTAACAGTCTGAAGAGGAGATGGTCAAGCTGAGTGTTGAGGGGCTGGAGACGGGCAGGAGAAGGCTGGCTGGAGAAGGATTCCCGTGGAAGAAGAAGAGATCGTAAGAGATTGTGTAATCTTCAACACCGATCAGTGAACTGAGTGAGGAGTGAGTCTTTGTAGCAGTGGTGATGAGGTGCTGCTGAGGATCGTGACTGTGCGCTGTGTGGTTGAGACGGGTGAGGATGTGACAATGTGTGTACCCTGCTGTCTTATGACATTCTGATAAGTCCACTTAGGAGTCCCCTTTAATGGGTAGGGTGTTCTTTCTTGCCATTAGTAAAAAATTATTTTTCTTCTTAAGATTTGCAGAATCAAACTATACTAACTATTAACAAAAATAATTTTGTGCATTACTGTGGACATCATGCAGGCTGTCAAAAATAAATGAGAACTAATAACAATAGTGTTAAACAATAATTATAAAAAAAAAAACTAAAACGTCTTAATTTGTGTTTTCTTTTTTTTATGATTTCAGCGCGCAGCCATTAAAAAAATACGGAATAAAAAACACATTCAATGTCAGGAAAAACAAGGGGTGAAATTGTCCAAAATGTAAAAAAGTGCTACGAATTTTTAAACTGTGGTAATCCACTCCATGCCTTTGTAGAACAGATTTGAATCAACCGCAAAAAAAAAGTACTAATTGGATTAAAATTGAATCCTTTTCTCTTAAAAAAAAATCAGAAGCTGTGTGGAGGTGAAATAACTTAAAAACACAAGTATTAACTGTGTTTTATCTCAATAAATAATGGAAAGTTTAGCTGCAGCATCATTGAGTCAAACTCTCTTGAACAATCTAAAAATCAAACACCCTTTGATATCTTCCCATCCATGAGACTCAATCTTTATTGAAGTTGCTATATATGCTGCAATGGTGTTATGCCGATTTTCAGCAGCCGTTATACCATGGCCTCAAATATCATTTACACTTACAGAGGGAGTTTTATGTCTAGTGACAGTGCTGTGTTTGCCCAAAGAGACACAACCTGAGATGTTTTTTCAGGAGCGAAGTAGAGGCCAGCCAACCCAGCATAGGGGCTCTCAGTCAGGGGCTCTAATGGCTGTGTAAACAAGATTATTGGTTGCTGAGCTTGATCCAGTAACATGAAACCAGTTAACACACACCCTACCACACACAAAGCGAAAGCTCAGACATGCATGCACTAATTTAAACACACACAACACAGCAGCAAGAGGTCAGGTTTAGTCTGACAAACAGAAATATGCCCTGAAATAGCAGTCTAATTCCTGTCACACCCTCATGAGGTGGCAGCCAAGACACACTATTCTCAGACTCAGCACACCGTCAACCATCAGCCGGTATCATAAGGTCAGTGTGGGGTAACAGGTGTCTTATAACGTGAAACAATATTCTACTGTCAGATTTTATTTAAAATCACGAAATGCACTAGCATGATGGTTGCCCAGCAGTTTATCATAGTCATAATAAAAAAAAATTGACATACTTAAAAAAGGATTATACTTATTCAAATGAATTAACTATATAGATTTTTTTACTGCACAATGCTAAATTTATAGCAGCAGTGGGAATGCTTGATAATATAAATCTGTGCAAGATCTGGGTTTGTATTTAAACAAACAAATAAAGACGTCTCTAATAGCTATTTTTTTGTTACATAGACTATTACAAATTGGTTGGTTTAACACTGACAATGTCAATGTCTTTACATACCTTTTGTTTTTTTATTGTATCATTTATTAACAGACCATACCCAATAACATTTTTCAGTTTATTACAGAATTGCAGAAAGATATAGCTTTTTATTGCCAATACTCCTTTTAATTTTACAGAAAGATATAGCTTTTTATAGCCAATACTCCTTTTAATTTAACCATTGGAGGAGGAAACCCACAAAAGCCCGGTGAAAATACTGTTACATATTACAAACAGAAAAAAGCAGAGGGCCTACATTTCCCAGAAAACTCAGCATTAGCTGGGTGCTTACTGACAGAGACTACAAAAAGTGAAAAAATTAACATATTTTTAGAATCTATTATCTATAATTAATTATATTATAAAGTAACTAATTAACAATATTTTTATTATTGACCATGAGGGCACTTCGGGCATCAAGAAGCTAAGAGGCACGTGCTCATGCACCCCCTGCTCTCACTCCTCGACACATGTCTGCCACAATGCAAAACATTTTCCAAACACTATATTTTAATACACATCTTGTGAGCTGAATATGACATTTTGCTGCAACTTCAGTGGTACCGAAAAAATGCAACATGAGACTTTATAAATGTCAAAGTACAATACTAAATGAAATGACAACTGTCGTCAAGGTTCTTGGCCTCAAAAAGGAAATCAATGGGGTAATCAAAGAATTGCTCCAGAAGTACTTTCCGGCTGACACCTCAGGTTAGAAATTGTCGATCAATATGGTGGCCAAAAATAGCTTTTTCCATTACCCGCAAATCATCAAAATTAAGACAAGGTTACCAAGCTCAGATTTTGACCAAAATGTGACTACCAGTGATTTTACTGGGACTAGAAATAATGACCATATTTCACAAATTTTGCAGCTGCTGCACCATTGTTTGTGGAATGGGCTTCTGGACAACAAAATCACTTGACTAATGACAGATCTGAGGCATTTAAACAATGTGATGTGTAGTATCTGTGCTGTGCTGTATGTGTTTACATTTCTTGTGTTTAGTTATGTATCGATATATTATTTTTTATGGTAATTTTAAGTGAATTTATGCTTTAACACACTTGAACTTGGGCAAATGTGCTGTGTAATGTTGCATTCTTTAAAGTTTACTTGTATACACAATTGTTTTGTTTATTGTTTATTTTTTAGTTTATTGTTTTTGCTCCATTTGTTTATGATAATTATTTTTGTGAATGCCTATAAGTTGAAGGGACGTGACATCAGAGGTTGAAAGAGGACTACACTGGGAAAATTCATCAATAACAACTTGAAAAAATTTGAAACTTATAAACACCCTCATTGTACTTAAAACTTGTTTGTGCACATTCATGTAACTCAAACAATTTAACTACATTTCTAACAATGACATGATCACAAGCTAGTAAATAGGCTGAACAAATAAAAACAGAAAGTTTTGTGGCTTTTCTTTCACATAAACTCTTCAAAATGGCTTCTCTGTGTACAAGAATGAAGGGGCGTTACTTCGAGTGGAGGGTGTATGTGACAAAATTTACCCAACAGACATAACTTAGGCATAACTTTGCTTTCTGCTTGTGTGAGGGTGAAATGGCACGAGAACCAGTCCACAGTTGACTTACAAAAAATAAATGGTATAACAGCCTCCTTCCACCCTGTCATCAAGCATTATTGCTCTTCCCTCTTGGCCTCCTCCTCCTTCCATGCTCCCTCACTCTCCTCCCTCTATTAAACCCAAGTACTACGCTTGCCAGCTGACAGCACACGTTGAGGCAGCACATTCCTTTACATCTTTACTAGATATTTGTGTCCAGACACACTCGGATTGGTCGAGGAGCCTCTGACACGGAAGCACAGGCTGCCAATCAGCATTCTGCTCTAGGGAGCCATGAGGAAGATAGTAAATCAATGGCGTCTGGTGTTAAAGCCAGTGCTGACACACTCATACTCACACAAACACAGTCACTGGAGACAGATGAACACAAAGGCAGGATCTGACTCACTGATATATGTTGAACTCTGCTCTCTTGGCATATAATAGTGATCGTTCTAGTATTGGACTGTCTTCTTTTGTCCTTTTTGTCTATGAAAAATATCTGCACAGGCTGTTGTATTCAGTTGTGCCGAAAGGAGTCCAGAAAAGCCTGAAACATTATTAGTTTCAACAAAGCCTCATTCTAACTCAAGTCTGCTTAAATTTAGATTTTCTATCAGACATTTTTGGCCACCATAGAAATGTCCTCTACGTTGAGGAAAAATGGATTTGGTAAAATAGTTTTGCCAAATTACACAAGTACTCTTAATTATAACAGATCCTTCATATTAGATGTACATAACCAAGCAGTGTCCATAATTGACAGGTGCCACCTGTGTATCCATGTACACTGCACTCAATATTTCTCTGTTTAAAAATGCAGATGAATCCAGAGGTTATGACGAGACTGGAATCACATTTTGTCTTTTTCGTATGGAGCCTAGGAAGTGACGTGGGTGGGAAATAATCAGGATGGAGGAAATTGATTTGTGTTCCATGTTCCCTTGCAAATAATTACGCTCCCTCATAAAGTTTTGCATTCTTTTACAAAGATATTCACGCAAACATTTTTCAGAGACAATGCAAATATTTGCGAATGTACACAAAATATTTTTAAAAATCCGTGCCATCACTGCCCTTTAGGGGCTCCATACTTTTCCATGATGCCTCGACATTGGTAACATGTTTCGATTTCTACTAAACTCATGACAGAGGTCAACCGGTTCGAACAACAGCAGTGCTTACTATTTCTGCAGTGAATAATATATGCCCTGAGAATCTGTCAAGAGAGCTGACCTTGTTAGCTTTAGACGGAACTTACGAGGGCCTCGGGCAGCATCAGAGTTTGAGATCCAGCTGCCATCTGTTCTCTATTGGATGATTAGCATTATGATCACAGTAAGCAATAGAGGGCATGGAGACCCAGCTTCAGCTCCTAACTGTGACTTGCGATTTTTGTAAAATACTTAATTCCAGAACTTTAATGCTAACTGTAAACAATATCTTTAGAAACACTAAATTAAAAAAAAGCACAATTTTAAAACTACGGCCTGTATGTCGAAGTACACATTTTCCATGTAACTAAAGCTAGACATGAACAATCCTCACCTAATAAACAGGCAGTCAAGACAAAACTTGGACTACCAGTTGCTTAATCTCTCGTGATCAAGATTACTGTTTTTTTTTTTTTGGAAAATTTCCTATGGCGATCTCAGTTAAAATTCGATCTCATTTGTGGATACTTCCACACTTCATACTATACCAAATACAAAATGCCATATCCAAGCCAAGCAGTGATTGGAACTCAGTGTTCCCATGAATGAGAAGTACAGGACGATAACATAATATGAAAGACCTAATGAGTTAACGCTGAATTAATTAATTATGTTTTAGTTACTATGGTGTGATTAAGATTGATTTGTAAATCCTGATGTTTTAGTTTATTGACAGGTTTTTGTCTGTTCCCTTTAGGTTATGTGGTGAATTATAGGGTAGGGGGGTGAGTTTTGCATAATTGCCCCTTTTTTATTCCAGACAAAAGTAATAATGTTGGATGCCTGGAATGTTGGAAGTAATAAACTTTGAAGGGCTGATGTGTTACACACAAATGAACAAGTCTTTTCTTTCAACAAAACTGTCTGACTCTTCATATTCTTATAGCATTTAATGTGCTCACAGGGCAATATTGTGAGACAGACTTGAAGCCCGCCAGGTCGCTCTGTGCTTGTGTGGCAAACTTCAAATGATGATTCAGGTGAAGACTCAAGTTTGCTTTCAAGAAAGAAGGCAAGCATGAATGATACATGTATTTTGGCCTGTGCTGGACTGGCCAAGAGTGTTATCTTGTCTTCTGCCAAGTGGAAAATCAGCTGCACTCCATGACTCCAACAAGAACTGGAAGTAGCTCAATAAAATGAATGAATTGATAGACTCACAAACTCTACAATTTGTCACCATCTTCTGGTTAACAGTGAACACTACGTAATCTGCAGAGCAGAATTATACAAAGATAAAAGAAGCAGACAGATTAAAAAAAAAATTCTCAATGACTCAATTGTCTTGACAACAGCAGTGGTATGTTTTTAAAATGACAAATAAATACATTTTGAAACTTATCTAGATGTTCACTTAACATATTTCTCTCCAAAGAATACAAAACAACATACCAGAGGGATATGTCCAAGTTTAAAGGTGCAATTTCATGCCCCATTTAAATAATTTATAGTAAATATTGGACCCCTCTAGACTATCACTAAACCATTAAAAACCTTCGCAAGGCAGTATTTATCGTAAACAATGCCATTGAATAACCTCAAATGGTTGTGCTCCACTAAACAGCCGTGTATCACCAGTTGCTCCCACTGGCATGCTTCCGCCACACCCCCTGCTGGATTGCATTTGTTGGCACTCAGACAATCTAACCATTTCTAATCCAACCATTGGGTGTTAATTAGGTTCTGCTAAAAATAGTTTTAGTCACTTCATATAGTGAATGTTTATAATTTGATACATGCAACGCATCAAATCCCACCTTAAAAGCAAAAGATGGTGAAAATATGTAGAGGGCATGTAGAAAGGTGCTGCTGCAAATCACACCAGGAACTTTCATGTATCAGATAGTGTTGTTGTAAAAGAATCTTATGTAACTCCAGATTTAGAGTTTGAATCCTAATGGATTCCTGCAGGGAACTTTACTCAGCAGATTCCATGTCTAAACATCAGACAGAATACGCAATCACTGCTCTTCTCTTTACTTTTTTCACTTTGCATTCAGCCCACTTGAGACTCAATTACTGCTATAAACTTTCTAAACTCTCATTGTGTGGAAAACAGCAACCACAAAGTGACATCTAAAGAATCATCTCAGTTTTCGTAATCCCAGCAGCAAATCAGCAAATCTGAGCTGTGTGTGACTTCAACTTCAGGGTTCTGAGTATCAATTTGGATGTTCTGCATCAGTTTACTCTTGAAAGGAATATTGGCCATGTTGCTGTGAAGCATAATGCCTAGGCTTACTTGTGTAATCCACCGATGGCCAAATAGGTACAGAAGACATTATATCTGTTTAAACACCAATGCTTTCAACATGCTAATGAAAGCTATTATTGGTATTCTAGAATATGCCTTCCACATGCATCCAGCAGGAAGCTTACTGTTCAATCATGGTTGCCCAGAAACTCAGTCTTCACTTGCTATTGGTACTTAGAAGTCATGAACACATAGGTGTTCAGGGCAGACGGAGCCAGCCCTACTCTTTAAACCCTTTTGGAGAAAGCGCAGCACAATTTTGACAGGACAGCTTCTCTGGTCTAGCTGGTGAGGGTGACACAATCAATCAACCAACCCCCACATGGGGAAATTAGAAGCATTACACAAGTGTCTTTATATAAGGATCTATATAGGATTACTAAGCCTTTTCCTATTCTTTTGCTAAGGATCTATCCCATAACCCAGTGCATTTTTCTATTATTTTCTTGCCTTCAGGAACATGAATCAGTAAGGTACTTTCCCTACAGGGAAGAGTTCTAGAAATCATGCCCTGGTGGGCCAGTAAAATGCAACTAATATAGCTTCCTCTTTCTGATTTTGTACAGGACGTGAGCAATTCTAGTGATGCCACTAATGCTATTTTCCTCTAAATGGAACTAGATCTAAATGTTATGGAAGTTTCAAAAACACTTCTAAACCTGGATTGCGAATGGAATCTCATATCAGTTTATAAGAAGCCAAGGTCTTCGATGACATCAGCCATGCTTGGAGCTACCTCACCAATGATCCCAATGGAACCTCTCCAAACCCACTCAATATCAATAATGGTGTCCCGAGACAGTAATGGTGTCCGAGGAAAAACAGGGCCTATTTGCCAGGTGACAACCCTGCCCGAAGAACAGTTGTATCAAGTGAACTTCTGCATAGAGTGGTGCAGTACACTCAAAACACTTGAGGTAGTAATCAATCACGGCTGTCAACAAAGACATGTCTTTGAAAAGGTGGTCATTGTGGCTCAGAAAATTTATCTTTTGGAAGAGGAAGAAAAAGTGAATAAACTGAAAGGCTGGGATGACGATCATTCAGTCGATCTTCAGCTGAAAAAAGAAAATTCCTCTTCATTAGCATCGAGAGTTAAGTTCCACAGCAAAACAGGATGAATGTTATGTCCCATTTTTATACTAGTGGTAATTCTCAGAACATTCCCAAAGTAGTCTTAAAATATCATTGAAGTGACCTACCTTCCTTAATCCACTTTTTTTTTTACAAATTTTAAATTCAGATGCGTGTGCAGTTTCTATCTCTTCTGTTGATGGCCATGTAGCTCTGTTTTAAAGCTGACAGCTGGCGAAATCTCATTGCAGTTAACTTTAAATATATGACGCAAAGAGCAGGCTTTTGTGCACCAGAAACAATTATTGGTTTCCTAATTCTCCATTGTGATCAAGATGTGGACCACTGTTTTCTTGGTGCTCCAATGGCAATTCTATCATGTGGACAAGCCAATGATGCATTTCAGCAATGCCATCACTGAAATCCCTTCCATGAAATTGCAAACCATACATTTGTCAGTTTTCTTTTATTGAAATAATCATGAACACAGCACAGTATTTTGACTGCACTATCCTTTTAAACCACCTCGTGTGCTGTTGCTGGGAAAAACACTGCTTCTCATTGGTTTGGAAAACCCAGTCACTGTAAACCAGGTCATCGAGTTCAGGCTACACCCCAGCAGTCAAAAACCAGCACAAGAACAAATCATTCATTCCCAGCATAATCTCCTGCATGAAACCCACACATTTGCTCCCTCATTATAAAACCTGGTTAGTCTCCATACTATTCAGTTTGGGAAGGGGAGTGCAAGAATCTTCCTGTAATTAATGCGCTTTGGCTTCACTGATGATTCCAGCTCGTCCGAGTCATAAAGATGGCAGAGAGCTGAGGATTATGAATGTATAAGGATTAATGGGGTCTATTTAAAGAGTCTTGCGCAGAGAGGAGAGGGCAGGGATAAATTTTTTCTGCTCTGAAAGGAAGTGGAAAATCCATGGATCATCCCCAGAATGGCTATGTGTTGAATAGTTCAGAAAGAGTTGGTACCATGCTTCTTTTATGAGAGAGGAGACTTTTCTTCTCCTCAGTGAATGTTGTACATGTATATAGCAGTTGCATGTATGATGAAGACCATCTGGTGAGTTGAGCAATCAGAAACTACACACTAACTTTAAGGCTAGTGGAGCCCAAGTCTATCTTGCATTGAGGAAGAGTAGTTTTAGATATCAGAATGTGCGCTTGTGTTGATTCACGCAGATAATTTAGCAATAGTCAGTAGGGGTGGAATTCTAGAAAAATCTGATCACATCAACATAAAATTATATTTATTCTAAACTGCATATAACCATTGTATGTAGCTGAACATCTATGAATTGCAGTATACAAACCAAATTTGAATAAATAAGGCCATGCATCTTGCATCAGAAGGTTTATCTCATCAATTTTAGTCTACCAAACCCTTTTCTGCTAATTTTGACTCAGCAGTGGTACACTGCCAAAAAGCAATTGGGTGGCCACATTTTAAGAAAAATTTGTCAATAGTGTATACAGTGAATGTGATACTTGGTTATACATCTTCTTTTCAGTTTTTTGAAATCCTAAAGCAAAACGCAATATAATAAATTATATTGTAACTTAATCAGCAATGCACATATTTGACAAGTTTGCTTCGTGAACAAACAGGCAAGCCAATTATAACCTGTAGTACACCATTGCACTTCTGTGTTTTCCTCTTCATGCAGGCCTCATTAAATCAAGGCTATAATACTCTGCTGCGAGTTCAGAGCTGTGTATTGCTGTGAGATCAGCTCAGGAGAGTTGTTTCCTGTCGACAGGCTTTGTTATTGTCACAAGCATCCTCAGAAGCTACTCTCACTGTGAAGATCCCTAATTAGTCACCTCAGTGCAAAGCTCCTTTTTCCAGAATCACAGCGAGAAGTACAAAATAAACAACAATCATTTTAATTGAGGCTGTGTTTGTAGATGCTCTTAAGAAGTAAATACAAAGAGATCTTTGTTTCACAGGTAGCCACTGAAATCTAATTCACATGTAGACCTGAAATAATATGAAGCAACAACAAAAAACTGGTGTGCCAAGCAAATATTCTAAATTCAGAATTCTTCCCTTTCTAATGTTCCATGGTAACCTCTAGCACAACACTTATGGATGTTTTTGGCTCCGAGTTGGTGCAGTCATTGATCAAACTTGCTATTTCAGCACATCCCACAGATGCTGAGACAGGTGAGATCTAATATAATCGAAGGTGCAGGAACAATTTGTGCTCTTTAACCTCAGCTGAAAAGCCTTGAGGAAATATGTATCTAGCTTAAAGAGGAACATTCTCATCAATCAGTTGACATTAAAAATATGCTCATTTCACTTCACATATTTGTCTAAATCTTCTCTTTCTGGGATCACTGAGCATGAAGCTTTCTTGCATGGGACACTGATCAGAGTTACTGAAAACTTTTCTTAACTTTAAGGTACTTCACATCATCTACTGTAGCAGGACTGGGAAAAGCCAGCATTAAACTCAATAATCTTTCCAAGCACTGCAGCAGCCCTGGCAGATGTTTAACACCATCAAATTGATACAGAGATGATCATGGTTTTAATATAATTGGAAATTAAAGTTATTGTTAATTGCGTACTTGTTTTTTTAATACACAGAATATGTGATTACCAATTATATTTTTGCCAATGAAATTCACAGCAAATCTTCATTATCCTCGAATAATAAAAGCTGTTATTGAAGTTGTGGCATGTGAGGGGTTTTAGAGGTTTTTCTTTCTTATTATAGATGTAATGTCAAAAGCTAAGTGCTACACAAACACAAATTACACCTAAATCCCTCATCTAACTTTTCGTTTGATAGAGACCACACGCAACATGAAACGACAGATTGTTACATGAGAAAGTAAAAGAAAGTGAATTTTGTAAAACTTCTTCGTGTTAACAATCCAGTGTAAGTCATTTGAAGTCCTCTTCTGACACCTAATGGTTTGAATGTAAAATTGTGCACAAGTTTATAGATGGACAGACATGATTCGGTTTATTCCCATAAATTAAAATGTAAATAACAAACCCGTTAGATAACAATTTTTTTTCTTGTATACTCAGTATATCTCAGTATATTGTAATACAAAGTGATCAATGCAGAGGTATAGCACAGTGACTTCTAGTGAGGTTTTAACAGCCAAACTAGTATTTTCCTTTAACAAATAATAAAGAAAGAATAATAAAAAGTATATTATCTTATTTTAATCTAAAATGAAAAGATTAGTGTATGTTTATATACAAGCTGTATTTTTCTTTTTAACCAGGTGTATAATCATTTAAGTATTAAGTATGAACAAAATAAGTAATATATAAATAAAAGGAGAAATAAATGCACGAATAAAAAACGAACACAATAAAAATATATACTTAAATAAATGCATGAATAACTAGATGTATGAACAAATAAATGCTTTAATAAAATAAGTAATAAATACATGCAGTTAGTGTATTTCTACAGTGTTTCATTTCTTATTATTCTCTTTTATTTATTTTCACATTGATTTATTTCTGTATTTTTTATGTCTGTAAGCTGACTATATTGGTGGTTCTAACTCTAACTTTATTTAACTATTCAAGCCTTTTTCATGCATCTGTAAAAAAACTCAGACTCTCATCTAAAATAATATTACAAGAACTACATTTAAAAAGAGCAAGATGTGAGTATAATACTAAATTAATTTTATAAGATTGAAATAAAAGACACCCCACATAAAAAGTATCCTGTGCAAGAAAGTGACGCTGGTCGGCCCCTGACTGAAGGGAAAAGCATAAAGTCTTGGCTGAATGTCCATGCATGATGTTCAAATGTCTTGAACACAACTTACTGTACATTCATCTCTGTGAAAGAAGGATGTTTCTCAGAGCCATAAACAACAGCGGGTACTTAGAATTAGACTCTAATACTGTAGTCATATCTTTATTCCAACCAAGCTTTTCATATTGCTCTCTGTATATTACAATAAAACTCTGAGTGCAACTATCAGTGGTTAAGAGAATCCTTTAACACACCGACCCAGTCATCTGACTCTTCTCCTCTGAACCACAATGGTTCCAGCCACCACATCATAAACTGTTCTGTTGTGCTGGAAGAAGAGGAAAGTAATGAAGATAGGAAAAAGGAAAGCGATGGAGAAATTTTTGTTCAAGGCCCGCACGGTGGATCTGGAAAAAAATCATATTTTCTAATGAATATAAACATGCAAATTGGTCTTTTGTTAGAGTGTACACAAACATTTAGTTTAACAAGAACATATTACAAGCCAATTCAAGAAGAACTTACGCAGATAAGCTGACGTTGGATGCTGGTATAACTAAAACCCGGCTGGGCTGCACCAGGACAGTGGTGTCACAAGAGACGACTCTGAGACCTAGGAGAAATTTTCCTGGAGTAGCACCTCCAGCTCCCCAAATACAAATGATCTGAAGAGAAATAAATAATCAATCAGAAGTGTTTGTAATAGTGTCTCAGAATATAAGAAGGTGATGAGAAAGTGATGAGAAGCTTCAATGGATTTTCTTACTTCATAAACACACACCAGGACTCTATATGCTAAAGCCACAACCATCATCTTCTGTAAGTCCTCCATGGAGGTGTTCTCGTCAATTTCTTCCACTATGAACTGCATGATGAATTTCGAAATGTCTCTGCAAAAAAGGTCAAAAACTGATCATAATTGCATTTGCAAATACTATGCTATTAAAAAATTACGCAATGCTTTCATTTCATACTGTCTGAAGTCTCTACTATTTAACAAAATTTCAACTCACGTCATTCCACTGAGGTGCATGATCCACAACACAATTGTTGCTTTTATACAGAAGAGAATGAAGAAATCCAATGTTTCAGCAAGAAATCTACGAAGAGGAGAGGGGATGCTGTACTCTCTACCTGAACAAAGTTTATGAAAGAGTGTTATTAGGCATTTAACATTATGTGTGACTGTAGCCAAGTGATGCGCAAAATTATTCAGAGTGAGGTGCAGACCCTGCATGTCAATCCTATTTCAAGAGATAAGACAGTAGCTTCAATAAAAGCCAAAAAGAGATTAATTGGTGGGATCAGGTGTGTTAAATGAAAAGTTAAATAAAGAGTTATAACTTGCATTTTAATATGTTTTCCATCATGACTAAAGCGCTAAGTCCCTAATTATCTACCCACACATGAGTAGCGACCATTCATCAGTGGGAAGCTTTAGAAGCTAGCATTTAAACAATAAAGAAAACTTCATCGAAGTATTCGTGTATATTGTTTCTGTCATTATAGATTTGGTGGAATCAAACATCCAATGCTGGTCACAGCCATACATGAGACATAAAACATGGACGCAGTGTCTATGTGATGTCACCCATAGGTTTCAAAATGCTTTACACAAAAATGAAACAGATCATTTAAAAAACAAACAATAAAAACAATCAGAGATAAAAGCAAGGGATTAGACATTAAATTTATTAAAATTCATGGAATAAAAAAAAATTAATGCTGTTCAGACCGTAAATTTCAAATGATTTTTTTAGTCTGGACTTAGATCTGACTAAAGTTTTAGCTCCTCTAATCTCTTCTGGAAGCTGGTTCCACTTGCGGGCAGTATAGTAACTGAAAGCAGACTCTCCCTGTTTGGAGAGTCTATGGTAGTTCTAACTGATATATTAAATATTTTGCCATTCCTGTAAAGTATGACAATTTAGAGACCAAACTGTTGCTCAGAAAAACCTTGTGAACTAAATTGTTTACAAACAAAAATACAAACCCAAAAACATATTTCATAAAATCAAACCACCATTGTATCACACAATCGAGTGAAATGTTTCTGATGTACAATTTTCAAATAATGTTAATATAATCCAGCTGCTATTGTTCGAAAATTATAAACGAAAACCAAGCTATCCAGAGTGTGCAACAGCAACTGTATTTTGGCTTTTGTCATATTAATGGCGTTTCCTCTCAAGAGGATGGTATGAAATTAAATAAAAAATGATAACGTGAGCTTTTTGGTACTAATTTATAGCTTCGTCCTGAATAGATTTCATAATATTTATTCGATCGTTGTTAATCAAAAAACATTGAACACACAAAGCCGTATTTAACAATTCAAACACTTACATTATTTTCTAATTATAACGTAAATCTACCAAAGAGGATTGTGGGTAATATTAGCCTTTGAGTATCCTTTAACTTATTCTTCAGAATCTAGCTTGAAGAATAAAACCATGCGGAGATCTTTAGGGATACGTTGAATCATATTTCCCAATCTGGGAAAAGCACGAACAACGCGCATGATATATAGAGCGCATTTTAAAACGTATTGATAAAAACAGCCGATAAAAAGAATGTTTTCAACGCTGTGCTATGACAGTGAATCCAGTAGAACAGCAGAGGTCGCTGTCCCCTTGGAAATGCATTTCGTTTTGGTTATGAGAGGGATTTGCGTGAAACAACTTTTACTTAAAATATTTGAAATAATCTGTTTAGTTGGTTCTTGAAAGGGTGGACACAAATGTTTAGAAGTATCTTTAACCAGCAGGCATTTACAGCTTCTGCTATACCTGCGGGCTGTGCGGGTACTCTCTCCTCAGAAAGCGTGTCTGCCGAGCGGTTACTCTGCGGGCTGGTTATCTGGTTGTACCATGCGGTCAGGTCAGAGGGCGCCGTGGATGTCGCGGAAGCGGAGCAGCCCGGTGTGTGGTAACTAAACTGCGGCGGAGGAAAGAGCGGCGCTGACATCGACACCCAGCACTGCCAGCTCACGTAGCCGCTGTAGTAGCGCCACATCCACTGCTGCAGCTCTGAGCAGTACTCGGTCGTTGTCATGTCAACTCTCTTGCTTGAAATGGTTGCGTTATTTGTTGTTTCTCTCTCGTCGTTTTTCGCTGCCATTCTAGCTTCTTTTGCTAGACTTATTGAGACTTTCTCCTAGTCTCAAGACGCTAATCTGCTCAGAAATCCGCCATGCTACAGCGCCTTGAGCCGGAATATACCACTCTGTCAGTGGAATTGCCTTTTAGTGTTGGGGGCTTTTCAATTCTGCAGCTTTGTCCACTTCATAAGATTAAACGTTCATATTTATTTGCTCTATATTTAAAGTATTAGTGATTTAATCAAAGACAAAATGTATTTAAATGGCTATAATCATTGTTTTAAGTTGCTGCGCTCCCCTGGGAGGCTAAATAGGAGGCTAACGAGTTAAAACTCCCAAGATTAGCTCTGTGATGCTGATAAAGTAACGTAAGAGGAAATTTTTAGGGTTCATTATGTATATTTTCAATTGTGAAGTAAATTCACTCCACCATGAAGTGTCTGTTAAGTATGCCCCAATTTTTTTTTCTGTTCTAACATTTGAATCAATTATACAGTTAACAAAAATGTAATATACTGCCAACTCAAACAGCAGGGCTCTTTTACAACATTCATCAGATTCTTAATGAGCAGCTTCGTGGGACACAAATGCAAATAAATATTTGATTAGAAGGGCAACCATTATAACCAGGCAAGAACTCAAGAAACAAAACGTCAGATCGACCAACTCCTCGTGCCCTTTTTAAAACAGTTCTGCTGCCAAATCTAAAATAATGTTGGTAAATTTTTAACAATATTATCACTATGATTAAACCACATCCTTATGTTTAACTTACTATTGTGGACAAATCTAACAATGTTTTTGTTCATCTCGTCATCGTTTTATACAACCGTTTTATTATTAATTTTGTGGCAGCAAGAGGTACAACTGTATGAAAACCATTACAGTGTATTGCTGTCATTTCTTAACAAAGAATTTAACTGTTAATTTGAAAGAAACGCTACTTTTGTCATGTCATTGTAGAGTGATGCATTTGTCTTTAATATTTTAACAAATGTATTTTCATAAAAATGGTTTCTTCCCAGAAACTGGAAATAAAGAAGACACACACGCGCACACACACACTCACACAAATATATATATATATATATATATATATATATATATATATATATATATATATATATATATATATATATATATATATATATATATATATTTATTTATTTATTTATTTATTTTTATTATTATTTTTTTTTCTCCATCACTGGCCCTAAGGCTCAGCAATGATACCTTATGCAATGTTTCCCATATCCTTTGGTGATGTAATCCACTTCAGATACAGAGACTTGTTATGTTCCTCCAAATGACAATGAGTATGAAGTATCCATAACATACAAATTTTAAGATTATTTTATTACATTATTAAAATAATTATGAATTATTTTATTAGATTTCATTAAAAATGATCTTCATTATATTTATGTTGTACATTGAAAAAAGATTGCAAACAAAAATGTGTGAGCAACTGATGGAAAAATAAACTTTAAAATACACTTGCTTGCGTATCATGTAAAGTAATCTCATTGGTGTTGGCTCATTCTCTAATGGATAGACAAAAAACTTTCACGTGATTAGGCAAGGCAGAATTATTGAATTGTTTTTTTTTTTTTTTGTTTTTTGCATTGATTTTTAAAACTTCATTTCATTTAATAGACAAAGTCAGTAATTTTAAAAGTAAAAGCTAAGCAGCTTACAGGTTCAGTTTTTGGTTCTAAATAATATTGAAATTAAAGATGTTTGTTTAGACTCCTGCAAATAAATGTAAAAAAGGGTCAAAGGTGGCTGGCTTCAGAATATGTTCACCAGAAACAGTCCTGTTTTACCTCTGTCTGCTGTTTTGACGGCCAGCTGTTGAGAGAGGCTGGTGTGTGAATGCTTGTGTGTGTTGCTCTCATTCTCTACTGGTGTGTATTTGCTGACTGTGCTGCCCCGGGCCTGTGAGTAAGGTCTGGTCGCCCTATAGTGACTGTGCTGGGCTCTGAATGGAGGCCTCCAAGCGGAAGAGATTGGCCTGGGTGAGGATGATCGCCCCTGACAGGACGTGAGGTGACTTGCGCAGAAATAATCAGGGGCAAATAAAAGCTGTGTCTAGCAAACGCTGACCGGGATGGAAGCTGCGACCGGTGGAGGATTTACAGGGGAGGTGTGTGAGTGTGTCTGTCTGCTGGTTGTGCACCAGTAAGCTCTGTGTCTGTACGGCCCAAAGGGAAGTATCCCTAGAGGTTAATGTGTTCAAAGATAATTCATGCTACAAATACTGAAGATAGCATAGATTTATGTCTGTTGGTGAAGTCTGTTAGCAATATCTGTTTAGGGCGGGTGGATCGTTGATGCAATAAGAGCCAAAACCTTGCTTATCACAAGTTAACGATCACTCTGTGTGTTATTGAAGGGAAAACCTAAGTAACTCAACCAAACTCATAAAGTCATCCGAGGATTTTTCTGGATTATACATCTGGATGCTTTTTTACTAAATGCACAAAAATGACTGGAACATTCATGCACACATAAATGTCTAAACAGCTTCCAAAGTTTTCATAATAGGCCTCTTTAAGAAACATGGTTCATGATGTGGCCCTGGTGATGTTTCTCACTCTTGCTACATGTCTATAATTCAGCAGATACATAAAGGTATTTGAATTTGTAAAAACACACTTACAAGCTGTTTTTTCACTGTTTAAATTAATAGTTTGTGGATTCGGTTATTGTGTTTGTCACAAGATAAAAATGAATGAATACTGATTGAAGAGTGGTCAGTCATTAATATCTGAAATGATTTAAAAGTCTTATGGTTCCTTCAAAAAGGTGCTAACCATTATGTTTCATTTATATTAGCTAAATGCAAATAACAATGTAAAGCAACAGGTCATCACTAATAGATATCATAGATCGATCATGGCAACATTTTGTTTGTTATATCTGTAATATAACTTTTATACAAAATCGATGTTTTGCATATAGCAAGCGGCTGTTCTACAAACTATTGTTATTATTGAGGCAAGATTAGTTTGACAACTAACAAATTGTAGATAGATCAAACATAGCTGTTACATATTTTCTCCAATGACATTTTTTACTTCTAAGATCTAAATATTAAGGACTTTAAAGTGTGTTATGAATCCCTGAGTCAGCAGTGATTCACTTTTGTTTTGCTGAGTATCAATGTCTTGTAATTCCAAAGCTCTGCAAAGTCTCTGCGTGTAAATGCCCTTATTTCTGCTTAATGTGAAAATGTGAGGGGTGAATGCTGACTCATGGAGCAGGAAATCATGTGATCACAGGACCAAGTCATGCTTCATTTCATACACATACTTCGGCAATTAGAAATTACTGTGAAATTTTGAAATGTCAAATTCCAGACATTTAGAGAAAGAGGTGCATTTTGTTTTGAACAAAATATTTTACATGTATTGTTTTTTTTTACATATTTATTTTACAATGAACCATGTCAGTCAATATTACAACCACTTCTGTTTTTTTTTTGTTTTGTTCAGTTTAATGTGACATTCTACAACTCTGTAGTTGTACAGACATCTTCAGCTCTTCTAGAAAGTTGCTCCATTAGACATAAAAGTTTGTTTCTAAAAAATTGTGACCAGTCTTCTAGAAGGGCAAATATTAAATAGCCATCAAACTCCATTCCTGGAGGGCTGGAGAGAAACACATCTGATGTAACTAATTACATTATTCAGGCTTGTTTATTTAAGCAGGTTTAGAACAAAACTGTGCAGTGCTTTAGCCCTTAAGTTTGACACCCCTGGTCTTATCTAATTCATCCCACAACTGCCCAGTTAGGTTTAAAGGGTTCATTAACAGACAAACCAGACAAATTGTTCCAATGGAATTGAGTGAGTCTGACCGACCAGAAATGGAAGCAGAATGTACTCTTGAACACAAAGCTAAACACCACATTCAATCTGGCCTACCTAACCTGGGGTAGGGAAAGACCAGAGCACTTACCTGGATAGGAGGCACCTTGTCGTGTGGACACTTGCACAAATAAAAAACAACATAACAAGCCAACAAAGCTCTAATCTGGACCAGATATCAATGAGGACATCCCCAATGCATCAGGCAGTGAACAAATGTGGACCTCCACCTCCAAACATCTTGTATAACAGCAGGGATTTATTGCTTGGGAAATGTTATTTTCTGCCAGCTGGCTGCCTACAGCACTAAACAAATGTTATCATTAAGGAGTACATGCAACAGGAGATCCAAGTCATTCAGCTACCTGAAGCATTCTCCACTCCGGTGTGCCAGGAAATAAGGTGATATAGAAGTTAGGTGTTATTTATTTTTATTTTTTTCTCACGTTGTGTTCAGCTAACTGAAGGCAGTCGACAAACAGTGTTTCAGTTAGTAGATTAAGCAAGCAACATTATGGATTCAATTCCCAGAGAAACCAAGAACAGAGATTGTATTCCTTAAGGCTTAATGCAGTCAAGCAAGAACCGATCTTCAGATTACCATCGCTGACACGTCTATTAATAGTAAGAGAACCCGGATTTGACAGTCTAGAAAAGCTCTATTATTCCTTTGAATTCATTTACTATCAAAAATGTACATATCTTTGCTAAAGTACTTATTGGAGGGGCTGTATGCACACAGATTTCCTTTACTCTTAGCAAACTTAATCAAAAAAGGAAACCATAAAAATGTTCCTATTTTCCTTACATTAACACTGTCTGTTGAAGTACTTTTGTACGTTAACATAAAACAAAAGCCACATAAATCCTTCTTCCCAAGATTTGTAGTTCTTTGTTGACACAGAGAACCCATTAAGTTGATTATGTCGGCTTCTGAGCATTAAAGAGGTGACCAGAAACATGAGGGGCTCACGCTCATAAACCTGACTCTCGAAGAGGGATTCGGAGCCCCTCTCAGCTCTGCATGAGGCCCTCTCCATCCCATCACATGAGCTTCTTCCACCCCTCACCTCCGCCCTCCAACAACTCCTTACTAGATCAAACGCCTGGCGTGGGAAAAGACATAAAGCATTCCTCAACATCTGAACATCTGAGACATTGGAAATGTTTGTTTGCTATACATGCAGCTGTGTGCAGACCAAAGCTCTAAGCTTCAAAGATGCTTTGTTTTCCCCTTATAGAAAATGTTCCACAACAGAAATGACAAACTTTAGCTGTTACTCCATTTATCACTGGTGTAAGTGTATGCACGAACCAAATTACCTCTGGTGTTTGGCATAAATCTAACACTAGAGGCTCCAAGGGTTAAATAGTAGTATAAGAGTGATTGGTTTGTTTACAGGGATTGAGAATAAAGGTTGCTGAATGACTTATTGTTTCCTCTTCCTCTGAGCTCTATCACAGAGCTCCGTTATCTCCCCCCTGCAGCGACTGGAAGTACGTCTTTGAAAGTAATTAAAGGGTGTTCACGGAGCCATTGTTCTTAAGACCTGTGCTATTCAAACTGAAAACACACAGATATATCTCTTTTAACATAAACAAGAATAAACATATTGCCTCAAATGTTCAAACGTTAAGACCTAGGTCAGGAAAGAAGCACTTCTTCGTAGCTTGACATGTATTGAAATTGATCAGCAGAAAACAAAGGCGCTGACAGGAAGGGTTGAGAAACGTTGCTTCTTCAGATCATAGCAGGTATTTCTTGAGGAGCCGTGTGGGGTTAAAGACGGATAAGGACTTATTTAAACTTCACCTTGTTTCTAATCAATGATAACATTTTTGAAAAGCAAGATGTTTTGAGGTTATTAAATTACTATTTAATAAATCTATTATGACGTTTATCTAATGTCTGCTTTTACACAAATGAAAAAAGAGGTAGTACCAACTTACGAACAACTATTTTTCCTCTGCACTTCACATCTTAATCTTTGTTTTAATCAATGTTTTAATAATCGATTTTTTTATTTTCCTTGCCTGTTCAGCTTTTTAATCAATATGATTTTATTTGACTTTTTTATGCTTGATTTTATTAAATGTACTTTCTTTTTACTCTTTATTTCCAATGTAAAGCACTTTGAATTACTCTGTGTACGAAATGTGCTATACAAATAAGCTTGCCTTGCCTTGCCTTTTATAATAACTACACACTACTAATTCTAATTAAGCATAAGCAACTTGTTAATTAGTCATTTATACAAAGCATTGTTTTTATGTTAATTGTAAGCATTTAGAACAGCTTGATATTCAGATACATAGTAACAGTTACTCAGTGTGATAATAAATGTAATAACACATTTTAATAATATATTTTCCTACTAGAACATAAATTATGAAATTATTAAATGAGTCAATACGGCTCAACACAAATTTCATTCAAGAAAACATTCTTTAGCAGTTACAACATTGTGGATGAATTAAATCTTAGTTGGTATTTAATCTCATAATGCCGTTTTGATGGATTGTCTAGATCAGTGGTTCTCAAATTGTGGTACGCATACCACGGGTGGTACTTGAAACCTCTTGGTGGTACTTGAAGCCAGCGGTTGTCATCTGAGACATTATTCATGGCCCATTGGTTGATTTTTTGAAAAACACTAAGCTAGTCCAATGAAATCACAGGTCCTGCCCTCCAGACTCTGGGTAAATCTGGGTAAAAAAAAGTTTGACGGAGTAGCAATAATAAGTTTGATCGTGTTTGATTCGTGCTCTGTTCCTTAGTCCAATCTCTCATAGAGTTTCATTTTAAACTGGAGAAATTGGAGTAAGTGCAGTTAAAATTCGAAGTTTCCAAGTTTGTTGACACTAATCCTACACAGGTAAATCATGTACCATGTTACTTAGAGGTTCTTTAAAAGTGACGCTCTCACACGCATTCTCCCCCTCTGTTTGAGGACGCGTGCCTGTCATCACATGAGGAAGACAAGTTAATCAAAACCTTAAAACTGTCAATGTCTGAAGATGGAATGAAGAAACATGTTTTATCCCAAAATTGTCTGTTTTAACCCAGAAAATCACAATTTTAATTATATTTATGTAAGGATTACAGCACGGGCGTATGGTACGCTCTTGCTAATATACAGTAACAGTTTATTTGAAGGAATCAAATATCTGAGATGAGTATCTGAAGTTAGATCAGAGTTCTTATAAACACATCATCTCTCATAACGATATTTAAACTCTTTAAAAATCTCATTATTATATTGAGAGCACCCAAAAGCAGAGCTAATACAAATACAAATGTTTACATATGTCTAATTTACAGAGAAAAGTGTGTAGGGGGGGAGAGAGAGAGAGAGAGAGATAGGAGAGAGAAAGAGGAGGGAGAGAAAGAGGGAGAGGGTTAGAGGGGGAGAGACAGACAGAGAGAGAGAAAGAGGAGGGAGAGAGTGAGAAAGAGGAGGAAGGGAGAGAATAAAAAATGTAGCCATCGAACTTGATACCTTTAGAAATTTGAATCATTAGATTTCTAATGTTCAGGCTGCATACTGCTGCTGAAATTAATAAATGTTTTTATTAGCACAAATATTGGATCTTATTTAAACTATACCTACCTGTAGCTGTACAGGAAGGCCTACACGCTGTGACCATACTGGAGTTGTGTATTTTAATGTTGCTCATTATGGTGGTTCTTGGAGTACATTTCTAAGGTGGAACTTGGTGAAAATGTTTGAGAACCACTGTTTTAGATTCTCATAATGAATGTCCGCCAATGTGAATTTAGCCTTAGAATTAAGCCTGGATTCTGGGAATGAGCTTTACCTCCTACATTAATATTATCTTATCAGAGCTGCTGTTCCTTAAACTATCAAACAGGAATTTTAAAGCAAATTCCAAAGATCTCCCTTTCTCATCCATTAACTAATGAGAAGATTCACTATGTTCCCAAAGATGGGTTTACTGACTGTCTTCTACTTTGAACAAACAGTCCTTGAGTTTGCCTGCAGGTTAAAAATCAGATTTTACTGGAAGATTAATAGTAATCATCAAATGTCCAAAAGTCAACAGGATACAGTATTGAAGAGTTTGAAAGCTATTTGTGTTCTGTTTGCATTGTGTAGCCTACAGTTCTATAGGGCGAACATCTGTGACTGTTTTGACTGGCCTCTTTTTGTGAGTTTCTACTATAGAGGCTCCACGCTGTGCAGGGATTTCAGGTCACATGTCTTCAGTGAGTCCAAAGGATGAGGAAGGAGAGTAAGATAACAGCTCTTCCTGGCAATTCTTGAATGCATCAGAGTCTTGCTTAAGAGGTTTTGCAAATTGGTTGAACCCATTTCTTAAATAAAAATGTTAAAATGTGTTGAATACTTTTTTTTTTGTTTAAAAAATTTTCTTAAAGTGCTGTAAACGGCTTTCTACTTTCTTGATGTATTTTCTATTTTAGTTTCAGACTGTTTTTCCTGCTTGTTTTTAATTTTTGAAAATCTTCACACATTTTCATAAGAAGTACTGATAAGTACTTAAGTTTTTTTTTTTAATGCTTTAGTGACCACTAAAGCTGGTTATGATCCAATCTACATCTGGAGTCATGGCACAGTTGTGTAGCAACAGACTTCCCTGAAGCCCCTGCTGCTATCAGTTCTGCTCTTACTCAACTGACAACATAGCAACCGTGATTCCCACCAGGCAACTGACATGAACTCAAGCCCCGTTTAGAACTGATGTCGACGGATTGAGCATTTTGCAACAACATATTAGCTGCTCTTTTGAAGGGAACAGTTGATCAGCTAAATCCAAGAAGTCATGATTGCCTTCTCAAAGAGTGACTCTAAGAACACTTTTAGCTCCTTATTATCAGAGTCTAAAGGGTCTACGGGCCTTGGGTCTTGTTAAGTTAACATTTCTACACTGCATCTAAAAACTAAACTGGTTCATTTTAAATGGAGGAAGCCATTTTAATACCATTTGAACGTCTGTAACCTTGGCCTTGATCTCGGACACTGGCTGATATGATTGTAAGGAAAGCAAGCGGAAGGGTGCGAACCCTGTCGTGCTGTGCAACTTTCCAGATGTTACTCAAAGGATATGATTTCATTCCTGCTGTATTTTTCTACACTAGCAAAACAGTCCACAGATCAACACGCAAAGACAAGCCCCTGTGATTCAGACACACAATACAAAGACATTCTGAAAATGCTGTGCACACCCTTAATGCAAAGCACAGACCATCACAACATCTGCTTCTCAGCCCAGTTCACACTGATACACTGATCGTTATTTCTTATTTTTAGCACTGGAATGTTCAAAGATCATATCGTGATTCTACAATAAAACATTGACACTAAATTTAAAACCATTCATATGAGCCAGTAGTTACCTGCTCCACCTACTGGCATCTACAGTAGGTTAAGATAATACTAGAATGTATTGGTAATAACAACCATCAATTTCTACAAACAACGTTCAATAATGTAGCAGTAGCTTGAGGTGTCAGTCGATGGAGGTGAGGTGACTGTTTAAGATTTTCAGTAGTATCACCTCCATTGATACCTGTCATTAGCCACTTAATATTCCATTTCCACACAAAGGCAAGCATTTATACAAATACATTTAGACAGTAAGTAGATCCTGTCACTCCACCCAAATGAAGTACAAGCAAAAGTTATATTATTGCAATTACAGGAATATTGAAAGAAAGTGATCAGTTGGCCAGATATGGAGTGACCCATACTCGGAACTTGTGCTCTGCATTTAACCCATCCCAGTGTACACACACAGCAGTGAACAAATTGACATTGTTATAATACATTGCGCATTGTATATGAGCAAATAAGTCAACAAAAATGACACAGTGTTTTTATGATTTTTGTATGTTTTTCTATTTGTAAAAGGCATACTAAGCAAATATTCCGGAGTGATAAAACCTTCTAAAGAGAACATCTTGCATGAGTTTCCATCCACCAAACAATACATGTTATTATTTTGTTTATATATTTCACCATTTAGCTATTCAAATATAGGATTCAACCCTACCTGTCAGATTGTCTGTTAAAAATAAAACAGAAATCGTGATCTAACATCCCTGAGGTGTGCTCTGTTTTATTACAATAAACATATCTTTATGTGGTAGGTCCTTCCATTTGCTCAGCTATTTGGATGAGACGCGCATCAGAAGAACTCTATGTTTAAGACACAAATAATTACACATAAATCCATATACAAAATGGATTGGAAATTTCCCCTTTAACCTCTTAAACTTTACTCAGTTCAGTGAGGAAGATACATTGTTTTGCCTCAACTGCCAGTCCACGGAGCTGGCCCATGACCCACCGGTTTCAGCTGTTTTTGCAGTCAATTACAATCAGTGCATCTCTACACTTTCCTGCCCTGGGAAAGTAGCCACTGCTGGAACATTCTCTCTTCTTTGTGTAGGTCAAAGGCAGAGACTCTGGGGAGTCACTTGTGTTTCAGTTTTGTTACGCATGCTAAAGCTATGTTTGAAAAAGGAAATGTTCTCCTAAAATGAGGAAAGAAATACGTATCCTTTCTACCCTTGACCACAGTCCACTTTAGCTGCAGTTTAACTGGGTCTCAGAGAATTCATCAGAGAAATTGGGTCAAAAAGCCAACTGCAGTTCTTTGGATCTTTACCCTAAAATGATTTAAATTGATTGCTTTATATGAATGGAAAGCATTACAACAGTTTTGTACTAAACTTCAAGAATAGTCTCGCATTTAAAAATCTACTCAAGTAAAAATTAAAAGCAGTACTTGAAAAATGTACTCAGAGTACTTAAGTACTATGAGTTTTTTTTTCTCAAGACCCACAAAGACATCTCAGTCTCAGTCTGTCTGAAAGGTTTGTGGTGGTTGTTACACTTAAAGAATATTTGACTAATTAATTGCGATCGTCATGTCCTATTTATTCGCTCGTAAGAATCGATGCAAAATTATGTTTTTCAGTCTAATTAAAAATGTTTGAGGGCATCACGGTGGCGCAGTGGGTAGCACTCAAAAAGTCTTCTCACAGCAAGAAGTTCGCTGGTTCGAGCGTCTGCAGGGTCAGTTGGCATAACCGTGTGGAGTTTGCATGTTCTCCCCTTGATCGCGTGGGTTTACCCCGGGTGCTCTAGTTTCCAAAAGACATGCGATATAAGTCAGTTGGGTAAGAACCATTGTCCATAGTGTTTGAGTGTGAATGAGTGTGTGAGTGAAAGTTTCCCAGCAATGAGTTGCAGCTTGAAGGGCATGCGCTGCGTAAAACATATGCCGGAATAGTTGACGATTGTTTCCGCTGTGGTGACCCTGAAAGGGAAAAAGCCGACAAGATAATGGATGAATGGGATGGATGAAAATGTTTGAATTAAAAGTGTATTATTTGTTTAAAAGTTAAACGAGAGCAGATCAGGTGAAGAAATAAATACTGCAGATTGACTAAAACTACTTTACTTTACAAAATCTACTCAAGTAAAGGTACAGATTTTTTTTTTTAATAGAAACGTCCCCAAAATACTAAAAACAGTAAATCAAAGTAATTCTCTACTTGTCACCTCTGGTGCAAAATGACTGTTACTTCCTGTTCTAGATTAAATCAGTACACTTAATTTCAGTTTTTTAGCATCGCTGACTACCGATGATGATTTCAGACCTCATTAGAGTTCAAATTTTGATTTCACAAGTTTACACTTACTTTTGATTTAACCAAAGTGTCACAAGTTGACGAGCTGTTCGTGGATGGATCTTAAGTCAGATATTTTTTATGGTGAGAGGTGACTAGCACCCGCCTCAGACAGCGAGGCTTCCAGGGACCTCTCCTATTTACCCTACCTGACCCACACTAGGACTTTGGAAGCTGCTTTGAAAGCAATTGATTGATTGATTGATTGATTGATTGATTGATTGATTGATTGACTGATTCACTGGGTGAGCTATCCAAGAAGAGCGTACCTGGCCCTGGGTAACCCCAATAGTCTTGTAATAACCATGTGAGGAGCAGTGGACACGAAGGGATTGCAGTTTGGTTGTTAATAATGGCGAGCATATGCGTTGCTTATATACTTTTACATTAATGAGGTGGGAGGAACTGTTAGTTAATTATATGGTGTTTTACTCATGAAAGAGTAGTAAAAGCTTCTCCTGAGTAATGAAAGCTCAGGGAAGAAAGCGTTAAAAAAAGGTTATTTTTTAAAAGTTTACATTTTGTAAGGAAATTGTTCAGAGTAGGGAAAAGAATTGGTAAATGATTCCCAGTCAAGAACTGAACATGGATTAACAGTATAGATGCCAATGTATTCATCAAAAACTGTCTGAGATGTTTTTGAAAAATGAATTAAATGATGAAATAGTCATAAACAGCAAAAACTCTAGAGGTTTCCTAAAGATGCTAAACTACAAACAAAACAACTTTTTCAATTATCATCCTCATCATCAAATTGTTGACAGTCACTGGGTAGGCAACATTCTGGAAGATCGCAGGCCTGCATGTTTTAGTTCAATCCTACTTCAATACACATTAGTAGCACCAAACAAACAAATTAGAGTGATCAGGTGTGTTTCATGAAGCTTGAAGCTAAACTGTGGAGGGCTCCTGACAACTTGTCTAAAATTCCAATACGGTTGAAGTAGACTGATTTGCCCCTATCGTTCATTACCTGGAAAAATGATCTTAAATAAATGCAAATCACTATTTAATTTCTCTGTGCCATATTTATACTGGAATGAAGTACATGCTCACTCTTTACATTACAAGTCTGGTGTTTGTCTGATAATCAGTTTTAAAAACCATGAAAGTTATGTATCTTGACAATTTATCTAAATACATTAAGTATAACTACCACCAACTGACCATTCATCTAATGTGTAGTATAGTAAGATTAGTGATCATTGAGCATTTTACAGATCTATTTATACATTTCTTTTAACAACTTTGGGAACATAAGTTGGGTGAACAATTTCAAGGTAAAATTGTTACATATGTTTTAAATCCCCAGAAAAAGTAGAGAGCAATTTCATGCAGCAAGACCAAAATGATCCAACCCTTGTACAGTATTGTGAGTCAATCACTGTGTCCGTGTAAAACTGACAAAATATGGAGAATGGTTCAGAACATCAAATCAAGTTCTGTGGGAAAGGTCTCTTATTTTCCTTGAGGAGAGTTTGTCATTTGAATAACAGCCAAGAACTTTCCAGATGTTAAAACGGAATCATCAGTATCCAGTTAGCTGATTAGTGTTAAAATAATGGAAGATTATTCATTTCTTGTATTTTGTAGATGTGAAAGTTCATTGGTCAATCTATGAATTTTTTTCTTGTGCCTTGTCCCCTGAGAAGTCTTCCCTAAATTCAAAATTAGAGTCATACAGGGTGTTAACCCTAATTGTGTATACATGTTAGGTACCTGACCTTGAACCCAGAGAACTCAACAACACTTTACTCACTTGATGGCAATTAAAAACAACTTTATTCAAACACCATAAAGACTGGTAATAAATGCATTGGAAAAGAGTCAGCAAGCATTTGCTTTGGTGTCAAAAATAACAAGAGAGTTTTCAGTAGAGAAATAACATTTGACTTTGGCTTGGTGCTCATTGAACTGAGCCTGGCATCCTCAAATCCAGATTGGATAACTTCATGGCTCCTTTACATATGTCCTGACGGCCACCACATCACCGATCTTGCATTTCTGATCAAAAGAAGAAAAGTGAACAATTTAAGTGGAAAAAACTGAGGAGGCTGGAACAACTGAGTCAACTGAGATTTTGTCTGCATTTGATTGAAATGATCACTTTTTGATGTAAAATTCATAGATCAGTAAAGATCTTATTGTCTAAAAAGTGCCTAGATCTAAACAACTGTTCTAAGTGCGTGGATTAAACAATCAAATTGTTTTTTTTTTGTGCAAATTTGGATTTTGCAATTCAAAATAAAAATGCTGACATTTACCCATAATAAAATATAGTCAACAAAAAGAGTGTTTTAAAACATTTATAACTCACATTTCACCATTCAATCCAATTAAGCTTCAAAAAATGTGTATGTAGCACTGTATATAAAATCATGTATTCATTAATACTGTATATAATAAAATGGGATTGTGCTATTCCTGTTATGAAACTGTTACTGAAAATGAATCTATTACATTTATTATGAATACCTCATGATCCAAACACTGTTTTGACAGATTTTTAAGAAACGTGATAAAAAGCTCAAGATGTAGTTTTAAAACATAAAATCGCAACCTATTTTGTTACCTTTTATAGATTGGTAATTTTAAACATTTAGAAATGTGAATTATAATTTAATCAAATAATACAATTTCTTGAAATCCCTCAGAAACATAACAACATGACAATACAAAGAAGAGGAAATCCTATTAATTATTCTTATTCATATTGTAATATACAGTAATTATTCCAGACTGAAACATGTAAATCCAAACTGTTCTCAAGCAGGGCACTACAATGAACACGCTCCACTTTTTTTTTCTTCTTTTTTTCTGCTTTACTAACATTTTCAAGGAAAAAATATTTGGATTTGGCAGCCTTTAAAAAATCCCGAAATTCACAATTCCAAAAATCAATAATTAGACAAAAACTGAAAATGCTTACAGCTACTAATTTTCCATCCGTCACCTCCCTCTCTATCGTGGACTCTTTCCCGTCCCAGGTCTGTTTCTGCACGAGTTTGCCGTTCTCCATACTCATGACCGTCTGCGAACAGAGACAGAGAAGCCCGTTAAGCGCGCCTCAGAACCGGCTTCATTCAGAGCACCGCGGGTCTCCGGGACAAACCGTGGTCTTCCTGTCGTCCGCCGTAACCTCCTCGAAGGGCTCGTTGAGCTTGAACTTGATCTCGGTGGTTTTGAAGGTGCTCTGGGACTTAAGGCAGATCAGCCCCTGGTCGTCCATACACACGACCAGATTCGGTTTGGTCCGGTTTCCCACTTGACGGGTGGCGAAGCCCACACCTGGAATAATTAACGAGCTTGATTAATCTCGCAACCCTTGACATGGATTAAAATGTCAGGTGTGCAACTGAGAAATTTTACAAGTTTGCCAGGTTCATTTGGCAAACAATAAGAATAACAACGTAAAAATAGCTGTGGCAACATTTGACAAAACACATAATAAATCATTGAACGTGTATAAGAGGAAAACTTTCCCTTTGAGTGCATCTCCAACTTAGCAATAAAGAGTGTGAGTATTCATACCTATGGCCTTCATGTACTCGTCGAAGTTTTCGCTGTTGGTCATTTTCCACGTTCCCACAAATTGGTCAACCATTTTCCCTGATGATGATGGTGTCACTCCAGTCACGGCTTTAGGCACAAATTAGGTCTGATCCGCTTTCAAGCATCACTGCAGGCTTTTTCTACAGACGCACCAGAACGTGCATGATCTCACGAGCCAATCAGACGCCGAGACGTCACCCAACCTCCACCCTCACAGACGCAGCTGGAGAAGAGTTCGCAATTTTGGGAGCACAAAAACGGTCAAGGAACGTTTAATGGGTCAGAGGACAGTCATAACAAAGATCACGCTCACGGACTGATGGCATATTTGTTCAAATGACGTTTTGCCAACGGAACGATAACCTCTGTGTCGGAATGCGCATGAAAGATGCTTATTACGCGCATATTACCGCGAACACCGAGACTCAGAACTTTATTTCCCTTTTTCTTCTTTTAACTGTATAAACAATTAGCAGTTTTTAGACATAAGGCAAACAAACGCACTGGGCTGGGTGTTCTTTGTGTTCCCTTTGAGGGGAAAAGGACATTTGTGAGGGCTGTATAAAAATGCCACATCTATAATCATTTAAGAAAGAAATTAAGTAGAAAAACTATTTGTTTATATTTAATAAATATCAACTTCTGAATTAATTGTTGTATGATTTGCTAAACAGATGTTGCATCAAAATTAAAAAAATAATAATATAAAAAAAAGCTCACGGGTAAGTGAACTTTCCGAACATACTTTTTTGGTCTGTTTAATTAGACCATGTACAAAGCCTAAACTATGTTTTAGTATTATTAATACAAATTATCTGTAAGAGTAGGAAGGCTAATTTCCCCCATTTTTCTTAGAATCTCTCATCACCATAAACAATTCGCTTTGAAGTAAATATACAACACTCTAAAAAGTCATAAATTTTCTATTTTGAGCCTAGAAGTGGGGGTTAGTATGAAGCATAAAGGTAGCTTAAATATCTAGATTTATCACAGGAGTAGGCCTATGTAAAAATAAATAAATAAGGTGAAATCCTTTCTTGGTCAAAGCAGCAAGTCATGAGGACAAAAATATAGATACACTAAACTACAGAAAAGTTACAGAACTCTATATCGGGGTGTGAGCACTGAAAAATATCAGTATGTTCCAACATTTTTATAAGTGTTTTAGCAGTAAAGTTCAGGTTTATCCAGGTTCAATACATTTCAAAGCAGATCCTGACATTTTTGCTTCAGCATAGAGGGCAGTAAAGTGTGACATTTAATTTGAATGTGTGTGTATGTGCGTGTGCGTGCATATCACACCTACACTAAATTCTTCCCAAGAAACAACTCTTTTATCGATTAAAAAAATCCACACTAAATCCTAATTCTCATATGTGACCTTTTACTGCTCTAAAATAAAAATATATCTTGATAACTGTCTCATTGACAATTAAGAATAAATTCCCCTCTAAATTTGCTCACCTAAGTTTAATGTATTGTTAACTAATTTAGTTCATATACATTCTCAAGTTTGTAAACTTGTATATTTGCACTAGTAATAAAAATTCACCCCATGAAGATTCGTTCCCATGAATAAATATAATTTTTTCCCCAATGTTCTCACTTTAATAGGTATCAAATTCCCAAACATCCTTGTACATTATATATAGAAACATATATAGCAAGTGTTTACTTCTGTGTAAGACTCATTGAATGAATGATCATGGTTTATTAATTTAAAGAAAATACAATCAAACATGAACATCAAAAAATGTTAAAGGAAGAATCAGGTTGGGGGGATTTAAAAGATGTAATAAGAGAAAGGGTAAATAAAGAATCCATTTCTGGAACCAGCAAGCTGAGAGGAAGGTTCATCTGGAAGCTACCGCGAGCTCATGTTTTATTTTAGTTTATGTAAGCAGATTAAGGCTACTAATGAAATTTGTATTTTTGTTAAATTGCACTGTAGGATTTTTCAGGACTGAAAACAAAACAAACATTGTTAATGCAGTTACTTTTCTGCTGGTAGTAAAAAATGTCCACTCTAGATTATAAAAAGACAATTGCAAGAAACAAGGTTACATTTTTAGAAATTGAATTTTCACCATATACAGATGTTCTATTTTATGACTTGATGCATAAAATATTTATTTGAATGTGTCTTTTGGGCACCTCTAAGAAACTCAGAAGTGTGGGACTTTAAAAAAGTAAACCCTAATAATTAATTGTAAGATGAAAATGGTTTGGGGGTATAAACTCCACCATCTAGTCAGCAAAAAAGGGACTTCAACATTAAACATGCCGATTATTTTTTTATTAAACAATTATACACACAAATACTCAATACTGAATAAGCTACTTCTTGCCTCCCGCCTTTGCCTGAGGGTCTTTGGCAATACAGCGGATCTTTAAGGCTGAAAGCATCTCTTTAGAAGTTAGGTTTGACGCCTTCATCACTAACTGCTCTCCGTCCACTGCAGGATACAAGACGTGTTAGAAATTTTTAAATCACTAAAAGTATGACATTTGTTGAATTTCAGGATTAAACTGAGGTAACTCACAAAATGTGATGTCAATCGCAGGCTCAGAGCGGTCGTGTTTCACTTCTGTAAGAACTTCACATTTCATATTTGTGGATCTTACTTTCTCAGACCCCACAACGGTGAGAAACTCTCTGTAGGAAGGAAATGAACACCAGATATGACGGACATTTGATGGTGGGACAAAGTGGGACTTGTCTTCTATGCAGATTATTCTGACTATGGAGTTGTAATGAAGAGCTTACATTCATAAATTCTAAATGGTCATTGAGAACAAGAATTGTCTATTGTTTGGAACAGAATACATTTTTTTGTAATAATAAGTTTTACCACTGAAAAAGAAACTTTATTTCAATTAGTTGTCATATACAGTGCATTACCAAGTCAAACAATAAAAAAGACACTTAAATGAAAGCCACATATTTGCCACAATGAGAATAATAGATAAATACAATTAATTATTTTTGCTTTTTCATTTACAAAGATAAGAAAGACAATGAAGAAAAGAAAGACAATTGGTGTGCCCTTACCCCTCAAAATACTATGATGAAAATACATATTCACACCATGATAAGTCACATGTAAGAATAGAAATGAACAACTTTAATTTATCAAACTGGTAAATGAGGTTCTTTACCATTGTTTCCTTTACTGGTTAAACTTTTCAGGAGCACTGTATTTCAGGACACATAGTGCAGTAGTGTATTCTCATTACATGCTCATTACCGTATAACTTACAATATAGGGTTGAAAAAAAGTGTACTAGATTATTGTTAAATAATCATTTGTACAGCAAAAACGTAACAAAAGTCTGCACTATATTTCCAGATTGAACCTAATCCTAGACGATGAAGGACCATTTGTAAGATGCTTTATTTAAGATATGGACGAGTGAAACACGACCATGAAGTAAAACATTTATTCAAATCCAACAGAACTATCAATGAAAGAAGGACCTTGAGCAGTGCATCGACACCACTAACTGGGAAGAAAAGGACAACAGAGAAGGAGTCTATTGCCATTAATAAATTGGTTTAAACGCATTGCACTATTCATTTTAAAGACTTGGAACAAATAACATTATGGATGTTATTCAATTTGATGCTTGTTTTCAAGTCCATTCTGGTTAGACCTAAACAGCATTTCGTTGCCTTGTACTTGTGCAATGACAATAAAGTTGAATCTAATCTAAATTGACATTACTGAATTTCTTTGACATGAAATTAATTTAAAAGTAATATCGAACCAAATAACAATTTTTTTATAGAGTAATATTTTTGTTTAAGGGCTTTAAATTGCAGTAATAAGTGACATTAGTTCATGCAAGCAAACAACTTGCACAACAACAGTGAAATGAAATGAATTTTACTCTGAATTAAAAAAAGTTTAACCCCAACAAATAATAATGTATCTTTAACTGAAAACAAACTTATTTTTTATTGTGCATTAAATTTGGTAGATGTTAAGATATGAACAGGATATGTCCAATTTAAACAAACGCATTTTATACTTTCTTTAATTATCTCGCGTCATATTAACACACAACAAACACATCTACTACTTATAAATTAACAGGTGAATTCTTACCTTGCAGAGCGGACATTAGATTCGTAAGGACAAAAACGTACAATAATCTTTTTCACCGTTTTTAACACCACAGCTGCCTTGGGCGCCGCCATTTTATTTCTTCTTCTTATGTTGTTTCATGGCGGTTTGCATTCTTTTGAACGGTGCATTACCGCCACCTGCTGGGTGTTAGTATGATACCAAGACGGATGAAGGAAAGGTTGTGATTTTAGTTTATAGTTTTAACTATATTTTGTGTTTGATGGGGTTTTTTTTTTGTAAAAAAAAAAAGATTATATTTGAATACGTTCTTTCGTCACCTAATATGGATTCTAAAAATATAGGTGACATTTTTAATCTTTTAATTTATTCCAACATTTTTATTTTTTTCTATTTTAAACGCTTAATATTTCCTTGTAATATGCTCAACAGTTTAATTTTCCTTACAATGATCACATTTTCTTGTAGGATTATTTCCTATTTTAATCGGACGTCGCCATCTTTTTCTCCATGACCTTTCAACTGTTGATGACGTAGCAGCTCAGCTCGTCATCTTGCTTCGTCTTCATCTTCTGCTTATGATATTAACTGTTATATACAAGCAATAGATGTTTCTTGGCAGTTACTTTTTTTAACTGATGCCTTACTGTCACCAACTGGGAAGTAGCTTGGAACATACATAGAGAGTTACCGCGCTAGACATTTTTCCCAATAAAAAAAAAGCAAAAGAAAAAAAATCTAAACGTTCCTATGTGACTGTATTATTGCGTTTATTTCACTTTGTTTGACCTTTAAAAAAGAGAAAATGTATTTTGGTATACACAGTTATTCCTTCTAATGCGTAAATAAAATAAACATAAACAAACATTATTTGACAAATAAGAACATCGGAACATTTAGTGAAATCTTTTTTTAACCTCAAGATTGTAAAAACAACAGCCACTAGGTGGCGAGAGTGTATAATTTTTCCTAATCAATTGGATCTCAGTTCATTCACCTCACTTTCAAAAGTTTAGCCAGAACAAAAATGTCAATGACACAATTTTTTATATTATACTAAAATACATTATTTAGTCCAATAGTACTAGATTTTTTTAATAAATACAAACTCGATTGAAAATTATTTGAAATAAAAATATGCTGTTTTGTACCCTCTTTGTCTTTTAAACATACTTTATCAATAAATGGCTGTCTTCTATATTTGTGTGTGTGTGTGTGTGTGTATGCGCGCGCGCGCGCGCGTGTGTGTGCGTGTGCGTGCGTGTGTGTGCGTGCGTGCTGCGTGCGTGGGTGTGTTTTGAATTATGAATTATTAAACAAAATGATCAATTTTGTATCTCTGATATTTCTTGAACTCAAAATTAGTTAAGAAACAGAAAAATGGCGTTCATGGAACTTTCCATGTCAGTTAACTTTAAATATACATTTGACTGTTGAAACGTTGATAAAACACAAACACACACTTGTACAAAATATATTTATTAGCGAATATATTAATAAATAAAAACAGATTTCTTTTTTTAAAGTATTAGCTATGCAAAAACAATATTATATATTCTATTTCATGGCAAATAAATGTAACGTGTTACTGGTGTTACAACTTTTTTTAAATGTCTTTTGAAAAGACTACTTTTATATTCAGTGTTATCAGTTAATCCAAAAGTTCAGCAAGTTAATTATTTACAGTGAAGCCAAAATTTGATCGTCAAAAAGGTCATCTTTCCTGAAAAACTTACAGCACACAGATTTGTTCTGGCTTTTAGGCTTTATAGATGAGTGAACTTCAATCAAGCCTTTTATGGCCTCATTAAAACAATAGCTACCATGCTCTCATGTCATTGTTTCAAAAGAAAGAAAGAAAGAAAGAAAGAAAGAAAGAAAGAAAGAAAGAAAGAAAGAAGGAAAGAAAGAAAGAAAGAAAGAAAGAAAGAAAGAAAGAAAGAAAGAAAGAAAGAAAGAACATGGGGAGTCAGGAGAAGTACAGAGTTCAAAACTCATGGCAAAGCTGGGCCTCAAATTATAGACCCACTAGCAAATAAAGAGTACAATTTTTTGCGTGCATGTGTTGAATAATTTAAATGTAACACTATTTAAACGAATTACTGATAATGGAAACAGTACTTAAAATAAGATGTTTTTCTAACTATTCTATGAAGAATTAAAGTGAATCAATTAATCACTAATGGTATTTTTGAAACACATGACACATCGACTAAAATAATTTAGTTACGTCACGTGCTTTCAGAATTGTTTATATCTGAATTGCAGAAGGGTTGTATAAAGCTAATTTGAACGCCTGAGGGCATCCCTGTTCATGTGTTCCAAATGACAATAATAGCTACAGATTCTTGGGGAACAGTACTACACTTCCCATGAGGCTTTGCGCAGCAAAGGTCTGTCACTCCACCCTCCGCATCTGTGTGAAGACTAGAGCGGCGGAGAGGTTCGCGGCGGGCAAACACAGCGGTCGGACGCGCGCTGCAGGTCCTTGGGTAGGTTGGCAGACTGGCATCGCAGCATCACTCTTACCTCACACTGGATGCAGTTTGAGAGCCGCCGACCAGTCTAGCGCTGAAGAGAGACTCCCGAGCTACTGGTTCACAGATGCTACTCTCATTCTGAGGTGAGTCAGCTGCTTTCGCGCTTTCACTCTTCACAAGTGAAAAAGTTCTCGGCGGCAAGAAACGTGTGGCGATAGAAAAAGACCCGCGAAAGATTGGTTCACTTCTGGAGTGCTTCGCTTTATGAGAGGAGTAGAGTCTGTCCATGGTATGTGATTCATTCTTGGAATAGCTATGGAGTGGATAGAGGAAAGTAACGGGGTGATGGAGGAGGATGGTGGCATGCGAAAGAGTCTTTTTGATTTACGAGAAAGTCGTTCGTTTACCAGTTCAGCTAGTTCAGCGGATAGCAACAAGTTCTCTAACGTGATTTTTCGTGTGAAGACGAGCCATCAGTTTCCAGAAAGAGTAAATTAGCTGTAGGCTTTGCTTTAATTATATATTATTACTGTTTTATTTACAGTTATAAATAGACATAGTCATAGACGATGTAAAAATAAGTTTAAAGGTTCCATATATTATGCCCCCCTTTAAATAGTTTATAATACATATTTAACCTCTCTACACTATAGCTGCAGCCTTAATAACCTCCAAAAGGCAGTCTTTTACCATAAACTATGTTTTTGAATCACCTCAAACAGATGTGCACCGCAGAACAAGCCATGTACCCCTTGTTCGTTCCACTGCCATGCTTCCTCCATGCCCCCTGCTGGGTTTTACTTGTTGGCACCCAGAAAATCCATTTCTGAAAAATACATTAATCTTTTGAATTGCCAAAAACACTTTTGTCCCGGAACATCCAAAAACACACTTTCTTTTAATTGTTTATCCAATGCAGTTCTACTACGATTACTCTTCACCCTGTATGTTCTTCAGTGGGATGAGCTACATTAGAGAATCATCTGATTGGCTAGTGGATGGTGCAATGGTCATCAAGCCATATAACATTCAATAAATGCATGAAAATTGTAGTTTAGATGATACGGCATCTTTAAGATATTAAACATCATGCATTTATAACCCAAATAATCTAGACAATTTATTGTGCATTATTTATTTTAACTTTTTATACTTGATAGTGATTAAACGTATACTTTACATAATAAAAGAAGCATTCAAATACAAAAATACTTTAATAGGGTTGTGTCTGAATGTAATCTTAATTTTAGATAATTTTAGCTTCCCAAAATATTTTTTTTCCTAAGCAGGAAGTAAATATTCTCTGTGTATCAGTGTATCAGAAAGGTTGCTATTCATGCTCTGGTCAAATGTCACATTTTTATACTTTTATGACTGCAATCAGGCCAATAAAGACATTTTATCTGCACTACAGGCAATAGGTACAGTTAACAAAACCACATGCAAAAAAAGTAATGCACATTGGAACACCACCAGTTAGCATTAATCTTTTTTTTATGATATTTTCCACACTGATGTCATGCAAACATAGTTGCTGGTCCTAATCATGACCTCAGTTACTGTAATTTCACAAGAGGCTAAACACTTATACCTCCTCGAATGGTACCTCATCATTACACACATTATCTGCCAGATGGTAATATGCAAGCCAGCAAAGTCTCTTAATATCATAGGACTGTAAATGCACCTATTCAGCACAAAATAAAGCCTATTACAACACAAAAGCAATGAATGCAGACATCACAGCAGCTTAAAGGTCGATCACAATGTATCTGAAATCTGTTGGGTTAAAAGGCATAAACGCAAAACCAGCAGGATTGGGGTCACAGACATTTTCTTCTGGGCTTGTCAGGAGTGGGGCCTCAGGCTCTCTCATCTTTTACTATATCTCTGCACCTGTCCGTCAGACTCGAGAGTCCCCTGGGACCCCATTATAAAGTGCAGTCCTGATGGCATGGATTTGGACAACAAGGGATCATCAAAATATCCTTTTTATTGTTGGAACTTTGTTTTCTATTCATAGATGGGAGTGGTGATGCAAATGAGGTGCAAGCCTTTGAATCCAAGATGTCATTCCCTCGTGGAGTTTTCTTATGAATGTCAAAAGAGCAAGTGGGAGTGAAGAAGAGTGAAGATTCTCTTGAAGCCGTTGGCTCTTAAATGGAAATGAGCGAGTTTGAACTGAAGCCTGAAGCTGTTGTTGGAACTTGGATTCATTAAAATGTGTGGCTTCAAAAACAAATATGTAAGCTTAAAATAAATCTAAGAATGATTTGGTTTATGTCTAAGGCTAGATATGCTTGAAACGTGTTCTTTCACTCAACTGTCCCAAGCTCATAGATTTAGATAATAGTGTTTAGTCTTGTAACAATTCAGTTTTGCCATCCTTAGCTAAGCAAGAGTGACTTAACCTAAACAATCGTGTATAACAAGGATTTTATGCGCCCCCGTGGACCTGCAGGTAGTGGAACGGCGAGATAGTTTTTCTCTGCAGCATAATCTGACATATTTTGGGCATTGTGAAATTTATTTACATTTGGGAATACTTCTACAGCTGTAATTTTCACTTCTCAAATATGCTGTTTTTTCACTGACCTGTCAACAACCTTGTAACAAGTATGATTTGACTCTGTGTGCTTTTAGGGGCTTTTCCACAGCGTTCTGTACTTGTTACAAGTACTTTTTTGTACTCAACTGTTGAGATGAGGATTCATGAGTCGAGCAAAAGGTGATACTTTTTTTATTTTTTTATAATTTTTTTTATTAAAATGACGTCCTGGTGATCCCTGATTACTCGTGAATCAGGCTCATGAATTGGCCAAGAAAAAACTTAGTGCAGATAAATGGTTTTCGGTGGTCTTTCTGCCATCATTTGTCTATAAAACAATGCTTTCAAGCGTTAAAAGCCACCACTCTTTATAAAGTACACCACTCCTTCCATCGTCTCCTTTATTCTGTTGTTGAGATCCGTATTTCGATCACAAACTTGCTATTCTTTAAGCAAGCGGAACTAGACTTGAATGACGTACCTTGAGGTACACTAAACGAAGCCCACTCTGAACTGACACTGAGAACTGAAGCTAAACCAAGTTTGTGCAGTTACAAAAATCAGATGGAAAAGCAGAAATATGCGTGCTTAATTTTGTCAAATAGGGATATAGTCTGCCAAATTAGGCATTACAATTCTTCTAACACAACCCTTACTGATTATTATTGATGATGAATCATCATGAGCCTGTTTTAGGAGAGAGAGTCCCCCCTAAGGGCTCTCGGGAGATAATAATGCCTCAAGTGTGTTGCTAATGTTTGTCTTTGTTTCAAGTATTTCTTTTGTTATTGTTTGGTAAAAGCAGCTTTACTTTAAAAGAATAGACTCTTATTTTGTCTTCTCATTGGATCTGTTTTTCTGGACAATGTATTTCTGAGCAATGTCCAATTTTAGCCATTTAGACAGAAAATATATTAATAAGCATGGCTGAAGGATTTAACCTAATTTTATGCTGCTTTGACTTAACATTAGTCAAGTGATGCTAAAATGTCTTGTCAAGTGGCAGTATTCACCCATGTAGATAATATTTATTAAGTACAGAGTAGTAACCAGAGAACTAGAGAACCTTTAGATTTTAAAGAATGTTTTTTTATGGTTTACTTGTTTATTTTAAACAAACAGATAAAATATAAAAGCATTCTTGGTTTTATGTCATGCTATTTTTTAATGCAAGAAGTTGTCTGGCCACAACCCACTTTAGAAATCTAAAATACCTAAAAATTAGTTCAGACACGGAACAAAGCCTTTTGGGTTTGGAGCAGCATGTGGATAAATGACTAACAATACCTTTTTTACATTAAAACAATGTAATATATCACCAATAAACATCTAATTTCTAAAATAAACTTCTGTTTACTGACCGGTGGGACAGGGCCAAGACCATGACTGTTGATGTGTTGTCAGCCAATGACTGGCACCATAAAACCTTTCATATCACAATGAAGTAGAGGGATGTTAGTGGGAAATCTATAAATTTAAACCTTAAAAACTATAAAGCATTCAAGTCTCAGCTGTTGAAATAATGTACACAACTACTTGAGTGTACATATTAAATGTTCAAATATCTTAAAATCTTCTATGGCGGTTTTAAAAGCAATATTTTGACGTTATGTTTTTAATGCAAGAAAAACAAACAGCGCTCTAAATCCACTGAAGTCTGGAAAAATATGTTGATTAAAAACTCTGGAATGTGGATTGTCAACTTCGTACAGTTTCTTTTTTTTCTTACAAGAACCCAAGCACATTAGCAGTCTATGAACATGTCTTGCCGGTCTCTGTCACAACATGACTTGTCCCTCTATTGTCAAACAAGGGCCCTTTGCTGTCTGTAGATAACATAAAGGTATGTTTGTTAATTTGTTGTTGCCACTGCACAAGTAAAATCAACGTCCTGCAAAGTAAGCGTCTGGGTGTTTCACACGAGTCTATTTAATGGAACTGTGTTATCAGAGAGCTGCAGGGAATCCAAGGCTTCTGGGGAGCTTGTGTGATGTGCCACATAAAGATCACCTTGTGTGTCATTTCCCTCCGTCCCCTAGTGAGAGCTTGTGCTGCAGATAACTTGAGTTCTAGATCAAAATCCACTCGTGACTTCAGTGAGCTGTGACTTCAAAGTCTGTGTGGGCTCACTTTTGAAATAATAAAAGCGTATTTAAATGGCAAGCTTGAATTTATTTTGATTGAATTTAATAATTTCCTAGCATTATAAATAACAAAAGATCTATGGAATTTCTCTTGGTCATTTCAACATTTTTTAACTCGTAAAGCAAAACAAACTTTGTTAAGATTTGAATTACATTCATTTGAACAAATGAACAATTATGCTATTATTATTATTCAAGCTGAATGAAAGAGTGAGCACTGAGGGTTTTTTGATTATATCTTTGGTTCTCAGGGGGCTTATTCAATCGAGTTCTTCCAACAACTGCAGTAAATAGGTTTGGATATTCGGTCTGTGATTTCAATAAGACAGTCCTTGATTGAATGCTGGTTCTGTGGGGATCTGTAGACTAGAGTTGGTTTGGCATGCTTCCCATGGGTTTTGTATTGCATACAGAGGGGGTATAGAAAGAGCTGAACCTTGCTGTTGGGGTTTTTTTTCTGGAAATGGTTTTAATCAAAGTCATATGTTAATGAGAGGGAGGGTGCTTGCTTTTATAGTCATCTTCATGATTTTAGGTTTGATTGTGATGGCACTGATGAAAATATCTGTTATTCAGACTTAAGCAGATCACCATTCACAACAAATGCTCTTCTGTGTAGAGGTCTTCAGGAGAAATGAAGGGAGACATATTCAATTGCTGGCAGATGCAGACGCTGTTTGTGCTGTTGGAAAGAATTTTGTGAACTCAGGCTTCTTATGTGCTGCTCAAAAGACCAAAAGTAAGGAATTAATGAAAACCACAATCACGAGGAATACAATTTCTGCAGAGGGAGCCAACATCAGAGGAACTTTGATGGAACAAAACAAATAAATAATTTTCTATTTAAAATTATTGTCAAATATCCCTTTTGGGAAGCCCTAAAGGTTAAACACACCACTAATATCAGTTTGTGAGTGTTCTGAGTGTTCTCTCTGACAATCTTTCAATGGGATTAGACGATGCATGTTTAAAGACATACCCCAGTGCACTAGTTGTCACTGTGCAAACTTTACCAAGCTTTGTTTTTTTGCACAGAAAAAGTGATACAGCATTTAGATGTTTGTAAAACCAAGTGACAACATCTATGGTGTTTCGTCTCTTTTGTTAACTGTTTATTTTTTGTTTCGTTCTTTCTTGTGTTTTAATTTTTGTATCTATTCTGATGTAAGTTACCTTGTATGTTCCTGTTCAATTAGAGCTGAGCGGATTTCCATGGACAGCCATGTTACAACTTTACAGAATGGTGTCTTTTTTTAAATTTCGACCTTCATGACAACTCTGTCTGTGTTCTTTTGCCAGAAATTGGAGGTGTGTGATTTAAAAGTGATGTAAATGTTTATTCAATTGAAAGAGGGGATCTTTAAGTAGTTGGAATTCTGCGGTGTGAGTAATGCACAGTTTTGGTAGGGATAGTGCAGTATCCATAAGGTAGAGAGCAAGCCGGTGAAAATATCACCACAGTAAAACATATCAGATATAAAACCTCCCGGGGCTCACCAAAGTTCTTCACCAGAACAAAGTTAAATAGTTTAACTTTCTCTGATAATTCAGTCCATGCCAAACAACCAGGAGCTTTCTCTTGAGCAGTAACATGGGCAAAAAGTGAGTGAATGTAGATTTTATAGCAGTCATCCAGGTACATAGTTATGGAGTGGCTAATTGAAGAATAATCATACATCAGCAATAAAAATTCTTAGGTTTTAGATCCGCCATTTCCACTCCACCAATATGTTGATGGTTAATTCAGTTAATTCATTGTAAGATCTTCATTTTATTTTATAAACTGTACTTCTTACACTCAATAGTTCATCAGAAAAAAAGGGATTGCTCACACCAACCATATAGAATTAAGGCCACAAAAGTCCAATGTTAAAATCCCTTTGGTTTGTATTTGCTTATGTATGTAACTTTGCATTATTTTAAGGGCTAAACCAGTTATTTTGCATCTGGAGCTTTGTTAATGTATTTTGACTGTTTGTCAACATGCAGATCAAGCGAGTTTTTAACTCATCCATAACTAGTCAAATCCCTTTGATTTTACTGGATACACAACAAGGCTTTGAGTTAGGATTGAAATGGTATCTTTACCTTCTAGGCTGGCAAAGGTCATTGGATTCAGACAGACACCAATAAAAAAAAAGTAGTTAAACACTTTTCTACCTTCTATGCATCGTTATTATTGAAGGTTGAGAAGCACCAAATTCAGTTCACTTGAACAAATATGCCAATTATATTGATTTATGTCAAACAAATCAGTAAAGCATAAACTATATATAAGCATAAGATTGTGCTGAACAATGTATTATAGCTCTTTGATAAGTTATGAGTAGCAAAATATTGGCAATAAATTTTTACTAAAACATCCATGTTCTTGTGAGAGCAATTGACATGATGCTCGATTCCGAATCTCTTTCAGCTGTTTGACTACAAGATACTAAAGCATGCAACAACTGTTTCCCGTTTGCTTTACTACAGCATGCAATTGTTTCCTGAAGTACAGACAGTGCTGTATCATACAGGATGTCTGGCAACACTATTTGCATGATTCAGTTCAACATTCATCAGTTCAGTACTTAGTCCCAACGGACATAAACTTCCTGATTGCTGTGGTGCTAAGCCTGCATGGGTGGGATAAGAGGAGACCATATCTGAAATGTTATATTGTAAGAACCTTAGTGCAGGCTGGAGTTTTTTTGTTGAAACTATACCTCCTGCTTTATTTTCCTCTCAGAAATATTCAACTATCAACGGGGGCATTTTAATTAATAGTGCCTACAACCGTAGCCAACAAATAGCAAACTGATCCTGAGTCCTGAATAAAGTTCATTGTCTTCAGACAAGCACCAAAAAAAAAGCAGCTTCACACTCTTCTTCCTTCAATGCTTTAAGAATTGGGATCAGAATCTCAGGATCTTGAACAAAAGCTCCAATTATATTGATTGTGTGGTGTGTATATTTTAAAATGTATTTATAACTTGAAGTAAATAAGACTCCAATAGATTCTTTAGATGATTGTACAATCAGGAAGTTATGCATAAAAGTTGTAAAAGTAAAAGATGTCAAGCATTTTTGCTGCTATTACAAGAAGTGAAACCTGAAGTGTTTTGCACTGGTCAAAGGCGTTTTTTGTTCTTTACGGTTATGCAATGTCTTGGAAATTCTTCTAACACTGTTAGACTATGTCCTATGAATGTCTATGAAAGTATGAGGGTACTCTGGAAGTACCACATTCAACATGCCTGCTTCATCTTGTGGTTCTCCAGTATCAGATATGTCGCTTCACTGCCATTCAAAAACCTACCTTCACGGTCTTGTCATTGTTCAGAGAAAGGAGGCATATAATCCTATAATACAAAATGATTTAAGTTTGAAAAAAGATGAAGTACTTTCATAGAATTGCAAAGTTCCCATCAGATGCAATTATTAACTGGAACAGGAACTAATCAGCTACTTTACTTACTGTTGAATTTTGCATAAATGGGTAATTCAGGGAAGTTTGCTGATAACATTTAATGGCATAAATAACACACATTTTATGTACATGCAATTATTGTTCATCAAGTGTTGCTCACTACAGTAAAAAGACACAATTAAATTGCTCAGTTAAAGATCAAATCATTATCCTTGAAAGTGTGCAATATTGCTTTAGTGATATTAAATGTCAGTTTTATTTTTTAGCTTAGCAGGCCTTGTTATCTAAACGAATATTTACATTACCTAAAGTATAAGTGCTAAATTACCCAAATGCTTAGTGTTCTAACAGTGTGCATATCAATTGAAGTTGTTGATGCTTGGTCCCAGTGGGTGTGGGAGATATGGGTTAAAATTCATATCACAATATATTTCACTGTCCAGACGGTATCGGTATTATATCACAATATGACGGGATAAAATTGGACATTTTAGTAGACCTTAATAACATTAGAGGCAAAATTTGCATTTTAACCTTATTTAAAGTGTGAGATTATACAGAGACATGAAAACTGTGTTTTGCCACTGTTAATATTGTTGTTAATTTCAACCAGGTTTCTTGCTGTTTCACCTCAAACTGTACTCGCTGTTTAATTCAGGTGTTCTCTTGTAGATTAGTTGTAAAGTGTGCTACCTACAGCCTGCTAGAATAATTTATTTGATGAACCCTTAGTAAGTGTTTATATATAACTGCAAATCTGACTGCTTTACACTTTCTCCGTCATGTTTTAAATAATACATATATTTGTTTCCTCCCCACGGTTTTTACTTACCGTCCTAGTTGTTTTGTACGTCATTTCTCGTTCTCTTAGTTTGAAGGAACTGGACCCAAACACTTGCAAAACAGACTGTACATCTTTATCTATACATTTTCACCAATAACCCAAGTCTTGATTTGAGAGAGAGAGAGAGAGAGAGAGAGAGAAAGAGTGAACGAGTGAGAGTGTTCACAATGCCCGTCAAGTGTTGCTACCTTAGCGATTTTGTTGCTGGATTTAGCTACTCTTCAGACCACCTAGCGACTTTTTTTGAATAATCAAGTAAATAGTGCAAAATCTAGCAACATTTTTTACTGTTCCTGGGGACTTTTAGCAACTTAGTTTGTTCTGGCTAATGGGATTTCAAACGAAGCAGCTGACGCAATCTCTACCTGACTAGCTTCCCCATCTGGTCTTGGAACAAGCGCTTGTGTCACATCACATCAGCTCCTTTGGACGATACATCTTGCTGTCTAAACATCAAATAAATTGAGCATGTGCAAGTGAAACATCAAGCAGAATTCATGAAATTTATGAATGTAACTGTATCCACTGTATTGCAAATCCATATCATGGCACAACACACTACTGGTATTCACTTTCATAACAGTATAGCACCCAGCCCTAGTCCCAGTCCTAGACCAAGAACTAGAGTGAATTATAAATGTACAAGCATGTGATCCAGAATTAATAGATGAATATATTATCTTCCGTCTATAGGATGAAGATGCCTGAAGCATGAAATACTTGTCAATCATTCAGTCTAACAGCTTTGAGTTTGTTGGTCATGCACACTAGTTTCTTTAACTTCCACACTTTGGCAAAGTCATAGGAAATTTTTACAAAACTTTCCATCAAGTGGTCTTCTTTGTCTGTTCTTTAGGATCCAAAAATCTTCCACACCACTGGATTCACTCCTTTTTTGGATTATAACTCTTCACCTGAACTTCCAAAAACTATGCTTGCTCTCCACCACTGTTTAGCCTCCTTGTCTAAATTGTGCAAAGCTCGCTATGTAAGCGTAGTTAAAATGTGTAGGTGAGACGTTAAAGTCTTTTTAGTAACTTGTAATGATACAATATCCTCCAGCCATATTGCATGCTTCATACAGGTTGAAATTGATTTTAGCTAACATCCTTTTAGACCAGTCATAATGTCACTGAGAGACAGTCTGTCATTCCTAAATGTATTCTATATTTCTTACAAGAATACATGTGGCTGATTTGTGTAATGCTGCTTCAGATTTTAGACAACATGCTGCATAATACTATGTATTGATTCACACATTGCTAATAAAATCTGAAGATTTGTGAAGCCAGACAATACATGAACGTAGCCTGGTTCTTAACAGAATGAAACTGGACAGTGCAATAAAATCACTTCCTCTAATGGCTCTGTAATATGAATAGCTTGTATCGTAGCAATCCCCTTATTTCTTGGCTTTCAGCAGTTTATGTCCAAGCACATCAGCAATCGGAGCAGCGCAGCATAGTAAAAGGATCTAATTGGGGCCATTACCCAAGTTGTTCCATTATTTTGTCCCACTGTGCCCATCTTCAGGGTTATTTCCTGACAAAGCTAATAGGACATTAACTCTTGAATGAAAATGTTCGGGAGCAGTGGAAAAAACAGTGACTGGTGGCTTGCCAGACTGAGACAATATGGAAATGTGCTGCGCTCGATTCGGACAATAGCTTGGTACTTGATTGTAAATGCGTCTTTAGAAATAAAACCTCCAACTATCACCATGTGACCGAGAGCCTCCTCATGCATAAGCTTGTTGTTGCTTTCTTAAATAGTTGTATTATTATCAGAAACATGTTCACAGTGCCACCTTTCAGTCACAGGAATGTGGATGCTTTCTGAAACAGGCTCTGTCCTCTGGGAAAAAGCCTTGAATTGAACTGTTGTGTAGGGGCTGATTAGTGTCACAGCCACCGCTATATAGACTGTATTACAATGATAATGGCCCCTGTTTTGATCCCTCTATTGTGTCTGAGCATCAAAATAAATGAGGGTCAAGCAAAAAAACGGTGCTGAGCAGGATTATGCTAATTAAAACTAGTGATAGGTGCGCCAGTCTACAATTTCTTGTGTGCCACGATAATCTGATGAAATCAGACCAATGTTTGGCAGGGTTTCTATAGCAGGCTTTTCTTTGAGACAATGTTTTTTTTTCTTCCAACTGTTGCTTGGTTTGAATTAATAACTTTTACTCTGTCTTTTGTGTCGATGCTGATGATTCTAATTCATCTAACATTCATCATTTTGTCAAACAGGACTTCTTTGTTCTTTTTCACTCAAATCTATTGTATTTGCATTGATGAAACGTTTTTGGAAAACATTCTTCATTTTATATTCTTTATTCTGTTTATTTTGTCAGAAAAACTATTTTTTTTGTGCTATTTCAATGCATGTATGCATGCATTTTGATGCATTTAGCATGTTTAAAAGATTGTTTGTCTGGTTTAAGAAAGGTTTTCAATTGACTCATGGACAGGCCTATGGTTATAGATCTTTTTTATATGTATTTTAAAATTTTGTCATGGTGGATCTAGGAACAAATAAAAAAAGGCTTTATAGCACTAATCTCTATATACTGTCAGCTCATAAAGAACACAAAAAGTGTATGTCATCCGCTATTTGCTTAAACAACGAGCTTGTCTGGGTCTTTTACATTTGAAAGACCAGATGACGTTTTGAGAGCTGGAAGCCAGGCGTTCACCCAAATTATAATCCATCTCGTCATACCCGATACATTTCTCCTTTTCCTTGTTAGCGCTGCCACTTTGACACAGACTGACATGCATGTTAATGTACCATTGACAGTTTTGTTTACTTTTTGGTACAGTATTCAGTATTCTTCAGTTATTTCTTTTCCTTCAGTCTGCTGATAAAATCAGTCTGCATTTTTGTCAATTGTTTTGCCAAAAACCAAAATTCACACCTCTGACATGCCCATGATCTCAATTGTCAGTTGAGTCCCTGAAAATATGTCTTAATTGGCTGTGTAAATTGATGAGAAATAGGGATTCTATGGAATAAGGTGGGTGCTGCTTTTCTGTAAGAACTGTTCTTGCTTTCTTACTAGCCCTTCCTGCAATGAAGTAAAGATTTTTTAAAGGATGAAATAAACAACATATTTAAAGAATGAAACATCTGTGAGTTGCTAGAAGCGTTATGAACAAACGATGGCATCATATGATGACACGCATGGCTACAGGGTTAAAAACTGTAATGGCTGGTTTAGTTCAAAAAGCACTTATTTTAATGTTTTTTTTTTAATAAAAACAAGTGGATGCTTGGTTGCCATCCCTTCCAACAACTTAATATATCACTCAGTAAAGCAATTTTTTTTGAGAACGAAGCACAGATTTGGTAACAAACATGTCATGTCATCCCAGCAGCTAACTTTAATGACTGGGTACGTTTAATAAGGTAACTTTAGTTTATTTAGTAATTAGAAATTAGATAAACTAATATAGAACCATATAAAAATATACTGACATACAAAACCATTTAAAATTTCAGGGAAAATTATTCAATGGTCTTTGCTAAGCTTTGTTAAAGAGCTATCCTTAAATCAGATAAAAACGCCTGACTACAAAATGGTTAAAAACTACTTAATATCTCATGTTGAGTTGGAGAATGGGTTTAATGCAGGACAAAACTGCACTTGGAGTGCAATTCACATAATTTTCAGTATAGGACTTTTGTTGGCATCTGGCCACCAATTATTGATTTCAATGGAATCATGGCAGTAAGTGATCACTCTCCCCCAAGGACCCAGTTTCCTTTGGATGAGATTGTTTACATTTATACTTATGCCACCAAGTATTGTCTCGGTGGAGAACTGACTCATCTCACCAGGGAACAAACATATGACAACAAAAGAAAAGCAGAATAACCCTAATACAAAATTGTTAGCCTAGTTTTAAGGGAAACTAAATTGAGGATGTAAATTGCTTTACAAGATCCTCTAAATTCATGTGACTTCTAACAATTTATGGGTCCTTTTAGTTTAAATGTCTAGAGAAACAGAACATTTGAGTTAGGTAATGGTAGGTGTATGTGACTCGGGGATTTTTAATCTTCGCAGATTGAGGCCAAACTAGAAGAAGGAAGACTTAAAGTGCAGATAACAAAATTAACCTTAGTGAGATAATCCTTGTGGTATTCAAACTGGATGATTGCAGAAACCTGACCAACATCTCTTATATACAACAGTTGCTTTAAATACACTGTGTGCAGAGTTATTAGGCAAGTTATATTTTTTAGATTAATTTTATTATTGAGCAACTACTATATTCTCAATCAACTCAAAAAACACATAAATATCAAAGCTGAATATTTTTGGAAGTTGGAGTGGGGCTTTTTTAGTTTTGACTATCTTAGGAGGATATCTGTGTGGATATTTTAACATCCAACCAACCCACCAATTTTAACCGATTATTTTGATGGGACTGAATGAGTTTTTACTTTATTTCCCCATTATTTGAGATCATCCACCTTCATTGCTTGAGCACCTTCTAGGCAAGATGCCAGAGCTGGAAAATGCAGGCTTGTGATTTGATAGAAACAACATTTCAAGAATAAATCTTTATCTGACAAATCACTGCCATGGTTTCTGTGAAGCCAGCAGAAATTGCAAAAGTCACTTTTCCATCATGGCCTTCATTTAGAAAAGGCTGTAACCTACAGAATTCTATCTCACAATACTATTACATAGCATAACACACTCTCAAGAAATCAAACTTCCACCCCATCTGTCCCTGCCATTTATCCACTACTGAGCAGGAATAATTGCTAGAGAGCATTCCAGAGAACAGGCAAATCAGAGCAAGAGCCCAGAGAGACGTATAACTCATCCAAACAGATGCTTTAAGGTTCCCTCCAAAACTGTGAATGAGCTTTTATAGCTTGCAGTTGGGCTAAGATCTCTCACGTTACACTTGCTCTATCTTCTCACTCTTATAGTCTTGACATTTTCAGCTGAAAAATGGCTGGGAGAAGAAAATTCATGACATGTGTTCAAACACTTTTGAGGGAAATGTATTACGTGCCATTTATGTAACTAAACTGCATCATATATTACACTAAATGCCTTAAACTGACTTGCATATTATTTTAAAGATTCAGTCATTTTTAAACCAGTCTTTTTACATCATCTTATACACATGGCCATAATGTGATCTGCAATACATTATATCAATATTTATTTGGTTAAACAACCCAAAGCTGGATAAGCTGATCAAAAAGGGTGTTTCATAGTTTTAATTAGCAGCAGTCATTAAGGTGGGACCAAGCAGGAAAAAATAAGAGACAAGGCCAAAAAGGAACAATATATTTAGAACACAAGGAAATAGAGTAAGCTAAGCAATGATTGACAGAGTAAAGTTTGTATTGATAATTAAATAAGGTAAAACTAAGACCGTTGTAAACCAAGGAAAACATGGTAAGGTTTAGAAAATATAAAAGAGTGGTTGAGTTTGTGACCTGGTCTAAATCATACATGATGTATTTAATATAATGCTGATGTGTTGTTCATATGTTATACAGTTATTTACAGTACTTTGAGGATATTGTAAATGGAATAATTAAAAATACTCTAAACTGTCTATTTCCATTATTTTCCTTTTGTTGGCTCCTTATTTTGATCTCACTAATTACTTAGCCTCTCTGTACTGAGATGTAGAGAGGATACAGCATTTTTTGGTGCTATGACCCAGACATTTACTAATTTAATGGAAAGTGGGCAGAGAAATGGTCTCCATCTGCCAGATGGGCACTTAGTTTCCATTGGCTTTTAATAACACTGTTAGCATTCTCAACGGCACTTGTCATAAAGAGGTTGTTGCTTTTTAACTGAAATGAACCTAAATGCTGAAGTTCAGGTCGCTGGAAATGTTTCATATCTATTTATAGGTACTTCAGATTTTATAATTTAGGTTTGGATGACATAGGGTATTCAGTAAAGCGCGCACGTTGTCAAGCCACATGGTCAAATTTGATTTGATGCCCATGTCACCTTCTGATAACATTTTCATTCAAATGTGACTTATATTGGATTTGTGTGTTTAAATGTGCCATTTGTGCATCCTTAAACAGTGTTGTTGTAGTGAAATGTCAATGTGAAATAAGCCTAAAGCTAGCTCATTGATATCGGTAATATTCGCTAAACAACTAAATGATTTTGAGAAGGACATTATTGCAATTTGTGTCTATAGTTTCATTACAATGGCCTCGAACTTTCAGGGGAATTTGTAGACCAATCTGTCAGAGATCTCAGAATTTATGGTTGAATATTTTGGTGGGCTTCACCTAGTGCTCCTAGTGGGTCCAAAAGTTCAGAATTAGTAAACCAACCTGTAATGGTTTGTCAATGTTTGTTCACAGACATGTTTCTGACGATATTTTGCAGAGCAGTCCCACGGTAAATATGATTTGGCATAGACCTCTGGTTGCTTGGTGCAGGTGCAGGGTACCACACATTGGCGCACCTGTGTGGGATGCTTTCCTGCTCTTCCCTTGCCCCAGAAATGTGCTCAAGCTCAGATTGCACAGCAGAGAGATTCTCTCATGCAACATGTTTCCACAATTTTTGTAATTTGAAGCTATAATGTTTCCTTAAGCACATTGGATGTCAAGTTAGTAAACTATTGAAAAGGTAACACCAAATTATCATGATTTAATCACATAGAGTATGTGATGCATAAGAAAATCAGATTGAACTGTTTCAGTGTTATTCGCATATGTCTGGTTTATTTCCATGTATGAATGGGTTGAGTCCAATTTCGAAATATCAAAATGCAGTCCGTTTTTCCCTGTTTTTGCTGTCATTGAACAAAAAATCTGAATCTGGTCACAGTTAGCTGCCTGTGAAAACTGGGCCTTAGTCTCTCTGATGTGTGTTTGTTGCACTGGGATTAGAGATACAGTAACCCTGGCAGCTGTGACAACCGTAACGCTGAGAGTTATGGGAGTATAACAAGAGTTGAACAGAGGTGGCCACCCATGGTGTGCAGAATGTTTGTCTCCATCAGTTCTGCTACAGTGATTGGGCACAGATGTGCAGTTTGGAATTGGATTGTGACCATTACTGTTAAACTTTATTAGGACAACTCTAGATGGAACAGTTTAATGTTTATTCATTCATTCATCTTCAAGTCTGCTTTATTCCCTTTCGGGGTCGCCACAGCGGAATGAACCGCCAACTCTCTGGCATATGTTTTACGCAGCGGATGCCCTTCCAGCCGCAACCCATCGCTGGGAAAAGTTTAATGTTTGTAAGAAACGATATACAGTATACTTTCCTTCAAATGTGTTATGCATGTTTCTAAAAGTAGGAATAAATATATTCTAATTTAAACATCAATGATGAGGCAACATTTCAATCTTAGAACAGAAAAACCATAACATAAATTTTTGAAGGACTGATTGTCATCTAGAGTCACTACAACTCTTAATTTAAGCACCTATGTTAGAGCATTTGAAAGGGGAAAATGTTGTTAAATGACCCTGCATGTCCTCTCATCGAACTAGACTGACTGAATATAGAGTAACATCAGCAGTCGTCCATCACTGAAACCCTGTCACAACTTTAAAATGCTGTAATTTTTGCAAACCAGCACCTTTACCCACATTAATTCCTTACAGCAGAAGATGTTCTTATTACTTGTTGTTTACAATCGACTTTAACTTCTGGGATTAAATGGTACCTACTTTGTAATTTTAAAGATGATTTAATATGAGTCCAATGATGCTCCTGTGGATGCCAAGTAAAGTAATTTAACATTTAAAGTGTTTTAAGGAGCCAAACTGCCTATTATGCGCCTTTTATAAAACTTAGATTTTTTATTTAAAACTCCTGTTATAAGAGTGTATTTTATGATGAAGTGGGTTACAAATTTTTATATATATATATATATATATATATATATATATATATATATATATATATATATATATATATATATATATATATATATATATATATATATATATATATATGCATTTTATTTATTTTTATGTCTATAATTATTGCCTGTATTGTTAGATTGATCTCACTGAAATTAATTCTGGATATCAAGCATTGCTGAGGAATGTCTCCTTATCCAGAATGTAGAGTGGTATATTCTTTAGCCACTCTTGACTTCAAAGTCTTTTGCTGTCGCAGACTTTCTCTGAAGAAAACATCATGGCTATTTTTTCCAGATTTAAAGAAGACATACTCTTACATACTCATTACACACTTCGCCTCCCTTTAACAATTTCTTTTAGTTAAAGTAATTTAGAAAGTGGTTTTCTTTGTGCTGTAACAAAAAACTCATGACAGACAGAATTTGGATCATTATTCTGTTTTGTTAGAGAGCTGGGAAATGTATGTTGTGCAGCTCAGTAGTTTCAATTCCTTTTTAGCATTTACTCCCCCATAATTGAGATGAAACTTGAAGAAAAGACAGTTTCACTCTTTCTTTCTAAACTCCCTCAGCCTTATTTTTTCTTAATGCACGCCGACTTTCTTCTTAAAGAATTTCACATCAAAGTATCTGCTTAATTCTGGTTGGCAGGTTTTTTCTTCTTTTTTTTTCCAAATGAAAGTTTAATGGTTTCATTTTAACAGCACAGCTCACATGGTTCTGATTTGTATCCTCATGAAGCACTCGGGTGCAATTCTTGTATCACTTTAAAAATGATTAAAGAACAGATTAATACAAAGTTAACACAATTTTTATTGCTGATTCTTTATGAACTGAATATGTCTGAAAAATTAAAATGTAATGCTGGTCATTCACATTTTAGATGCTGGCATCTAAAATAAGCCTGAGCTAATGTTTCAGTAACTTTTTATTGGGAAGCATCAGTTCTCTCGTTCGCTCGTGAGATTTACGTGAAATGTCAAAGTATTTAAAAAACAACTTGTAAATTTATTTGGTTATTAAGTATTGTTTAATAACCAAAGTAGACTTGTTCTAAACAAAATCACTTGTCGCGTTTCCATTAACCATGAAATATTATGTGATAATAAATTCACCTAATGGAACTATGCCTAAAAACATGCTTAAAAAAAGATTTAGGAGTGTCATGATGAGATGAGAACTTTTAGATTTAAACGAGTAATGTGACCTGCTGCGCCTGTCCTTTTTTTGGCAAAGTTTTGTACTTCCTCATGGGCTCCACAAAGGTCCCATAACATCAAACAACTCTTCAAAAGTTTAGCATGTCATGCAGAAATTTTTGAGCCAAAACTCACAATTTCAGAAAGGCGCTTCATCTGTAGCTGCTCCCATGTACAAGGGGCTTGCCTCCCATTGCCTGAGTAAGATGCAGATGTTTCATTTGACACATGATGATGAGCAAATAAATCAATTGACTGTATTTAACAGAGTATTGTTTACATCTGTCACCATGTTTTTTAAATACCTTATCCCATGAGTTGGTATGTCTTTAACTGCATAATGGTGATTTAGTGCAATTGTAATATTTAGTTTTATTCACATTTCTAAAAATAAAAATAAAAAATTCACGCAAATGTGTGGAAAGCTATTAATTTATTAAGTGTGCAGATCTCCTCTGCTTGTTTTAGACCAGGGTATAAGAGAGAGGTTACTTTATTAGAACTTAACTTTAAATAAACGTTTCTAAATGTTTCTCTCTTGATTGTTTATAATCCTCTGACAAAGTGGGAGGCAGGTTTAAGGGAACATGTGTATGGAAGTTGGCTTGTATGGTGTGTCGAAATGGTGATGACAAGGTTATTGTACTTGTCTCTATCCTTTGGTGTGTACTCGCATGAAGGTGTTAAAACAGCAAATGCCTCCAAAAATTAATGTATGACCCCTTCATTTGGTTTATAGTTAAGTCCCATAATATTTAGACAGAACAAGTTAGTTATAAGGGTGTCACAGTGGTGCAGTGGGTAGCACGGTCGTCTCATAGCGAGAAGGTTGCTGGTTGGAGCCTCGGCGGGGTCAGTTAGCATTTCTTTGTGGAGTTTGCATGTTCTCCCCATGATCGGGTGGGTTTACTCCAGGTGCTCCAGTTTCCCCCGCATAATTCATATACATATACATGCGGTATAAGTCAATTAGGTAAAAATGATTCTCCATAGTGTTTGAGTGTGAGTGACTCAGAGAGAATGTTTCCCAGCAATGGATTGCGGCTGGAAGGGCATCTACCACATAAAACATATGCCAGAAGAGTTGGAGGTGGCGACCCCGAAAGGGAAGAATGGATTTAGTGATTGCTTTGGTTCCGATCATGGTTATAATTCCCAAATAAGTATTATAATTTTTAATGAATTATATTTCTGACCAACCTCTAGAAATGGTTGATATTATATCAGAACTTTTATCACAATAAATTTGTACACATGTTACTGAAAATGTAGCCTCATAGTCTGTATAAAACCAGCATCTGATAAATGCAATTCATTCAGGTGTTTTCGCTTAATTGAACCATGTGTACATATTAGGAAACACCAAATGATATACATGTTAGACCGAAAAAGAGAAGTTGTACTTCTGTTTTTTTTTTTTAAATGCTGAGCATTTTTCACTTTCTTTGTTTTTTTGGCACCGGTGACTACAAGTGTTTGACCCATTTAAGACTTCATTTTTTCATGCCCTGAGATGCTGTCTTAATCTCTTATTGCCCTAGAAATTCATCGTCCCAAGAGAAGGGTCAAGCACAAAGCTGTCTCTCAGCCCATGAGTGATGAGCAAACGAAGACTTTGCGAGGAAAGTGGAGGCCACAGTTTGTGAATGTGATGACTTCTACTTATTTCTGTTTTCAGGGACATTCTGTTGCATGAGAACTTCACCGGAAATTGCATTAAAGCTCATCTATATATTTGATAATGGAGCTTTACTTGGCCAAGTTCTTATTGTGCAACTGGGAACAGCACTCTGTTTTTCTGGGTTGTTCCTCAAACTAGCATATTTTTAGACTACATGCATTTTATGTGGCTTAACATATGCTTCCTGTAGCTTTTTGCTCCATCTGGATTATTTAAGGCCCCTGAGGGCCCCAAGGCTGAAGCACTAACCTTGAAAGAGTCCCTAGAAAGGCCTCCTGTAGTGGTGGCATTTGGACTTGATTTCCTCCGTCTTTAATTATGAGGGGACGTACGGACCCTGTTTACTGCAGAGGCTCAGAGAGGAACTAATCCATCATCCTGTTTGTCGACTCCAGTGGGAATCTCAAAGAGTCTGATAACTGGAGAAAGCGTTTGAGAATGGACTCTTGAGTATGCACATGTGTCTCTGACACTAGGAGAAAAACAGCACTGGCTCTCAAAGGATTACAGAAAAGAACCGAATTTACATATTTCAGTAACCGATATACACACCCAAAACACACGGAAGGTATACACACCCAAAACATTTTACCCCTGTTTTGAAAGAAATAAAGACAATTTCAACACCTCTTCAAGGTCTCTTAACTTCACAAATTTGTCTTTTTAATGAGAATATTAAAATAATTGATTGTAGTTGCCCAGTTTAAATCTGAAATGTTATGTTTTTATAACTCATCGCACCTTTAGTCCTCTCTACTGGACCTTTAGTTCTCACACTGCCTTGATTTTAGAGAGATATATTGCTATAAAACAAATGGCTTTTTAAATCTAACAATTCAGCAACAGATCAATAATGTCGAGAAGCACAGTCAAAAGTGAGGGGAAACTGATAGACTGAATTAAAGTAATTATAATGATAGTGTTTCTCCTCAAGGACATGACACAATTATTTTTTTATTTATTTAAAATATTTAAATAAATTTGTTCTTTTTAACAACAGTTATTTCCCATCAAAGAACTTACCTATCCTAATTGAGATTTGCACAAAAGTTTGGATGCTTCTTTGCAGGGGGAATTTCATAAGATTCAAACCTCTGCTGTTTATTGTTGATGCTCCCTGCCCTTGGATGGCGCTGAGGTGTAGTGATGTGTTGCTCGTGAAAAGAATTAATCTTCAAAATTACTCATGAAAATAAGAAAAATTACTCAAAAATAACTCTTTTTGTGCCTTTGGATTACAATGCTTCTGAATGTAGATATTCTCTTCTTTTGTGATTTCTTTCTCTGTTTTACATCATGTTGTTCTTCATTTTTCTGTCGTGAGGTTGACACGTATGTAATATGTGTTTCGAGTACCACCCAGCTGTAAGTATGTGTTTCGAGTGCCACCCAGCTGCTATTTAAGTCTTAATCACGTCATTAAAGAGCCTGCTTTCATTGGTCATTCTTCTTTTGAAATCCAAGCCGATATGGCAGAACCATTTTTGTTTGCACCCATCGTTCGACTAAATGTGTTGTTGGCACTCATTGTTTTTGATAGAAAACTCTGAACTTGTGCATTTAACGTATTGTTTTATGCACTCCCCATCACTAAATCAATGTCAGTTTGCTCTCTGGGATACCACAAAATTATAGTCATCCACTTCACTTCATATAGTCTGTTTAGTATACAGTACAACTGTGGAATATATTCTGATTTCACATAGTATTATAATCATGAGTTGCTCAAACAGTAACTGTTTGATAGCACTATTTATCCAGAAAATGACCCCTTGGTCTATAACCAGGCTTATGTCTGCTTATTTAATATTTGATTTCTCGTAAGCTCAGAATTAACCCTGGCTGTTATTCAGACGATTAATCTCAGCCTATACGGGATTGAGGTCAGGGCCCTACATTTGAAACAAGATGTTCCCCCTGTGAATAAAAGAAACAAGAGTAATTGTAGAACCATTTAAGAGTTATTAATGACCCTGCTGGTTTGAAGGAAATATGGACAGCAAACTGCTGGACAGTGCAGTGGGACTCGGTTCTTCATCATATTTCATACTGCTCAGACTCAGGCTTTGAGGGGCTGCTCAGATTACATCCTGATATAGTGATCAGGCAGCAAGCCAGGCAGAGGTGATGGGTAATGTGTCAGTGCTAAAGAATGGTGAGGGAGCCTGTCAGTGTGGATGTATGTGTACAACATGAGAGCTTTAAGTACCCAGGGAATTCATGCTCTGAGAAATCAAAGCAGTCAATCGCGATGTAATTATCACTAATGCAACATGTTTTTTCAAAACCTTTTGAGGCAGACTTTAGTTCAAACACAAGAGAGGATGTAAAGAGCTCTGGGGCTCTTGGCCAATGGGTGTGGAGTAGAGTGAGTAACACTAGATTGTTTGCTAATACACCAATAAAGAGAATACATCTAGCATACCCTGACAAAATTAACAGTAACTACAAGTCACAAAATAGCAGTGTTTTAGAGGTGTTTTTCAGCACTACCTTCATTACTGGTGAAAAAGCAAGAAAAGCTTACCTTTCACTTCTGACTCTTTTTTTGATCGAGCAATCCTATATTGGATTTACAAATGGACTTTTGTTTAAAATTGAATCTTTCACAAAAATACATGATTTTCATTCACTTAATTAGGTAAATCCTACACTTTCTTTCCTTAAAACTGCTTGCTTTTTTGTTGAAAACTTTACTAGCAGTGTGACAAGCCATTTAAACTCATTTATATATATATATATTACATTTATAGATCTTTAATTCACATTCTTATTAGTGCAATTGGAATTGCAGATATCTCTAAATGTCTTTATCATCTTCGTATACTACAATTATTCCTAAACTTGTATGTTTATATATAAGTACCTATATAATTTAATGTTCTGTCAGGTCACATCTTTATACTCCCAAACTCAGCTGCCAGGCACATCTGCCTCTGCTCCAAGACTTTATACTTAAAAAATGTACAATAGAATGGCTGGGTTTTAAAGTTGCTAAAATAAAGTGTAGTGGAAATAAACTCAGTGGAAGTGATTATCAGAGATCAACGATGGAAAAACATTTCAAGTTATTCAGATTAACATTTCAGCATTACAGGTTCAATAAACTTTAAACTGAAAGAGAAATAGAAATCGTATCTGGTGATTGGGTTGAGGTTTAAAGTCTCTGCTGGAGCTGGATAAACCAACTGCTTTTCAAAACTATAGCACTGACTTTAAGCCGGCTGAGCAGCTCAACATGTCAAATGCATGCAGATTTAACTTCACTGCTGGCTAATGAATTCTCCTGCTCAGACAGAGCTTTGCAGCCAGTCATTGTAATTGCTTTATTTCTATTCTGTTTCCACACATATCAGATGTCTTTGCTTAGTTAAATCAAGAGATACAGCATTTTTAATTTGGACTAGCTTTAATATAGCTATGGTCATTAACTGCTATGTAATAGAATGTTTATTGATTTATTTGTTTTTGGGATGGATGGGAAGAATATATAGATCTAAACACAGTCTTCTTGTAGTGAGATTTTCTGTTTAAACATTATGTAACACATTTATAATCAAGTGGATCATGTTTCTCTATATATAGCCTGCTAAGAAAATACAGGAATTGTTATGATAAATGCTCAAATTTGTCTTGAAACGTTCAGTGTAATTTTGGATTATTCAGGTTAAATGTACATTTTTAAGAGGAAGTATTGAGTTTCCTGGAACATGAATTCCTCATACTCTGTTCTCCAGCTTTGTTTTCACTCATCATTCGCTTCAACTTTTTTAGAGTGGTTTTGTGTCAAATAGGCAAATAACTTCACTGGAGGCAGATTCTACCTTAATCTACATCTGTGGTATTGTATATATCCTCCAGTCCTCCTTGCTAAACCACAGAAAGCATGAGAAAAAATGTGAATGTGGATGTTTTAGTTTGCTTTGAAGTAAACATCTTAAACATACCTACCCCGCGATTAGACATCTTCATCTTCCCTCTAGTTCTTGCTTTAAATCCACTTTACATCTGCTTGTCAAGCTGTGGATCTCCAACCTTTATAACTTGATAACTCCATAAAAGACTGATTTATATATAAATTGTGTTTACGCTTGCTGTAGAACCTGAAACAACAGGCATATCTAAAGAGAGGAATGGATGCATAAATTTATTTGACATGATTTTAGGGAGAAGAGTTTGCTAGCTCTTCTGCACTTCTGCAGATGAGATATAATCTAACAAAGAATGACCCTTGCATTTAATCTTGACATAATCATTTTCTTTAAGGCATTATGGGAAACCATATCACTACTGGAATTTCTCAGTCAGTTATGTCATTATCTACATGTACAGTCACATTTGTTAACTTCCCATCACCAGACTACACCGAAGGATTAAGTAGCCTTTATTTAATGATGTACATGATGCAATGCTCTAGAGAAGCCAATCCTCCTGTTTAAACTGGCATATAATTTTTTTTTCACGTGTGAAAGTTATTAAACAATCTCAAAATATAAAAAATATGTTTCAGTTTCATACAAATACTTACAGGCAACAAAACAGGTAATATAGCAAGAGTTTTATTACATCTACTGGTCTGGAATGATTTTGTTTATGCACTTGCTTCCTTTTGATGCTGAGACAAGGAAGGTTGATAAAAAGTCTCTAATTATAGTTTATTTTAAAAATAAGTCATTTTGTAGGGTAGTTTCCCTAAATCAGTGACATCAGTCATTAATTAGCAATTATATAGTTAAAATCCAGCTTTGTTAGTTTATTAATCAATTTCTGCCAAAAAATATAAATAATTTTAATCTGTCCCATTTTTTACTGTGGAATAAGTTAGTGGATGTTTTTGTCTGCCAATATAACAAAAGAGTAGTAAAGTACCATTGAGTTTTAAAACATTTTCAGTGCATCTTACCAAAATAGGACTTAATAGTTAAACGCTGCTTCTTTTGCATATTCAATGTCACCCAAATGACCCTTTACATAAAGTAAAACTGTTTACTGGTAGATATTGCAGAAACTGAGACTAGTGGTTATGGGATCGCAAGAAAGAGACATCCTCACAAAAGAAATATGGATTTGTTCTCTGTGGTGGCTCTGCTGATAGATGGTTAGCTAGAAAGGTCAGTGTAAACGTCAGCACATCTATGTCCTAACCCCCTACTACACACCAAGAGAGATACACAAGCATGCAACAGACACACTTGTTTGACCAACACCCCCACTCCTTGTGTACTAAATCAAATAAATCAGATGGAGGGGGTGATGGTGTTCTGAAAAGCCATCTTCCCCTCCCCCACCTCAGATAAATCACAGAGGTGCAACCAAAAACAGCCTCCGCTTCATCCTCTCTGCTCGTATTTCAAGAAAACCACAAGGAAGGGTGCAAATACATCTTTGGTTACTCTAATGGCAACGTGGTGAAGGCGGTAAAATCAATGTTGAGATAAATAGCTTTTCTGAGTGTGTCAACGTTTTTTTTTTATCCCAAAATTGCTTTTTACTTGAAAAACTAAAGTCTAGCCTCTCTTACACTAATTTCATCTGTGTTTTGTATTGTCTCATTGCGCTCCTGTCATCTCGTGTGCACTGTGCCATCACCGGTGGTGGGGTCTGAATTAGATTGCATGAATCTATTTTGTCTTCACTGTCTGTGCAGTTATGGACTGTCCCTTACGGTGGCCGAGAGGTGCAAAAAAAAATCACAATTAAGAAATAAGAAAACAAGTTAACAAAAGCGAAAACACTTCTTTCAATCGTGATAAGCCTGTTTAGTTGTATAGAAGCGGTCCATGTCTTGAAGTTTAGATATTTTGTTAACCAACAAGTTTACTATAACAGAAATAGAATTAATTAAATACTATTTTGAGGAATTTCTATCCCGTGATTTTGGACATGCTATCTATCTTGGAATTACTATCAGGCTGCGCACCGTTAAAATGAGCTTGAAGGAAGCAGGCTTGTTCCGAAGGAAGAACTACGCGCCATTGCAGGCTGTAAGGAGCACGATGAGAAAAGAACTTCGTGGATCAGGGCAGTTGTTTGGATACCGGACAATGTGGCTAGCTCCAATTTCGAAAAACTTTACCCGCTAACAGAGTGTAACGTCACTTCCTATCTATGATTGATTGACAGAAGTCTCATTGTTGGTTCTCAAAAGTTGATAGTTCTCAAATGGTGCAACCCCTTTCCTTTTTGGCCAGAATGTCATTGTGTTTTCTGAATTTGTTGTGTTTTTTTGTTGTTGTTGTGTTTTCTGAACTGTAAATTTGTTTTCACTTTTGTTGATGTGTTTTTTGATTTGTTAATTTGTTTTCTTATTTTCTAAATTGTGAATTAATTTGCACATCTAGGCCACCGTAGTCCCTTATGTAGAGCCTGGCTGAATATTTTCCAACCCGATATTCACTTGTGTCTCCCTTCGCTTACAATAACGATGTAGATCTAGGTGCAAGCTTTTCAGGGGAGGAACAGATCAAGGACAGGACCGGAAGTATACTTCCACCTTTTCCCTGACCCTGCTGCCTTCCCACTCTTCAGAATCAGAAAGATCTTCATTGCCAAGTGTGCATGTGTATGTGTAAAATCTTCCAAAATCCAATTAAATGCAAAATCAGTAAGCTTCGACCTCCAGATTTCCAGTTTGAAGAAAACTTATTTATTTTAGGGACTCGCTAATAGATTGGGGAAATCCCAAAATAGTTTACTTTAACAATAAATAATAATAGGGCATACCTTTCTGGTATATGTACTGGTAACAAGAAGAGCCTCTTTTATGCATCTCGTAAAGGTTTGTACCAAACTGACATTTTAGCACCAGTTTCTTTTGTTGCTTACAGGCCAAAGGAATGAACAATACTCAGCAGAGTTGAAAATTTCATCAAATTTTTTATAATCAAATTATAGGTAAAAGAATACCATTTTGTAAAAAAGCAACATTTTTCTTAGATCTCTGATGTGTATATTCATCTTTGTTTTAACAGTGATTCTTTAGTGGAACTTTATTCTCATGGATATTTGGTATTTAGCCATTTTCCCTTTCTCTGGTGGATTTCTTTATTTGCGGTCATCTTTCCAGGGGTTTCAATACTCAAGTGATCAATTAAAAGTTTGGTCAGGTAAAAACTATTTCCAGTTTTGGTATAACGCCTTCATTTAAAAAGTTACCCCCTCAAAGTTTACATGAAAAACATTGTTTAATAAAAACATGAAAAATACATGTTTACTGCTATAACATGGGATACTTTTTAAGATGGGATGCCCAGTCATTGAACTCTGGTGTCAGGCACTGAGCTTCACGAGTTTGTCCGAGGGGCTCACATTCTGCACAGCATTAGTGAAGTCATGATTAGAATGAGTTCATTACCTTAGATAACCCTGAGATAAAACCTTTAATAAATCTCTTTTTCTATTTTCCCTAAACTCGAGAAGACTTTTATTACAAGGGAGGATCACATTTCTTCATATCCTGTGTTTGTCAAAACGTTAAATACTTCTCTGATGGGATGTGAGAAGTATATGATATGTGCATAAAATGATGATGAATGGATATTCGAATGCGGAAAGCTTACTGATTGTAATTAATCCCTTTCAAAGGTGTTACTCTAGTCTGCTCCCTACTGAGCAAACTGTGAGCAGGGCAGGAATTACTCTCATACCGAGCACTAATCCCATTATCAGCAAAGCAATGCCTCTCAACAGACAAACCAATGTCAGGCAACTAAGTTATCGGCATCTCTATCAATGTAAGTTATGTGGTCACGCAATGAGAAGCATGTTCAGCTTGTTAATCATATAAACATCGTCTCAGTAGCACAACCTTCACCCCTCCTTGCCAGTCTCGCTCTTTTTTTGCTTTGTTTGTTTCAGTTAATGTCCTTTTACAGGTATTTCAGGTATTTTACAGGTTTTTCAGTTATACACACTTTGATCATAAGCACTGATGTTTCTGCTTGCTATGAGCCTGTTCAGGTACTTTGCGTGATCCTTTGATTGGATTTTTCTGACCTGCAAATGGTAATAAAAAATCCCAATAGTTATTATGATTTGATGCCTAGGTTTTATATCATTAAATTGAATGAAAAATAAGAGAATATATAAGACTTTTTAGTTTTTTCACAATTTACATTGTCAATGTCTATGCTTTTTTTCTTAATGGTTATTTTACATGTATTAATTTTCCTCAAATCTCCCTATTTCACAAGTAGGAAATATTTATTATAAATATATTTATAGGAGTATGGTCTTCCAGGTGAATGGTTTGGTTGTTAGTTTTCTGAAAAGTTCAGTAGTTTGCTTCTGCTCTAAAATGAAGTAAAGGAATGAGCTAAAGGTCAAGAATAATCTAGAGCACTCTCCGTGAATCTGGCAACATGTCACTGTTCATCTGTCACAGATGAACGTGTTTAGCATTTTAAACTCACCCAGCCTCTGCAAAATCTCTGCATCAGTCTACAGCCCAGTGATCATTTTCCTTCACCGCTTGATTAACATCAGGGTATTTGAGCCGTGATTGTACTGAATAAAGAGAGAGGAAATTGAATTATAATCAACTACGCACCAGACATAGAAGCATTCATTTGCAACGTTGGTATCAGGCTCACTATAGCAAAAACAGAAAATGAAATCAGGTTACATGCAACACAAGCAGAAAACCTTTGCTGAATGCAATTAGTTTTGACAATTTATGCAAAAATAGCTCAACTGTTCACAATTGGCCCCCGAGTGCTGTGCTTTGAGCTGATTTCTCTCTCTCCACTAAACAAGCCATGTCAGACTCATTTATTTAAACTGGGACTGGATGCTTTTTCAACTGTGCTGGCTACATTGTGTGTTTGTGTAAATGTGAAAACAGAAAAATTAGAGGAAATGCTTCATTCAGACTGATTTAGACAGACAACCAACTGAACCAAGACTTTGCTCATTTAGTTCAGTCAGGAATGTCTGGTTTATGTTGTCAACACTTCAGCAACAAACCACTGTTTGATCAAGGTTCAGTTTTTTGTGCTGTTGTTGTGGGTGCACGCTGAAGACGATACCTGATTTTTTTTGACGATTCTATAGTTTCAATGACACCAACAGTCTATGTGGTGTAAAAGTGTGTTTTACCTGCATATTCTCTTATGTGGTAGTGTTTGCACATGCCTCTCAGCACTGTGTACTAAACAATATAGTGTTTTGTATATTTCAAACTGACTTTAGGTTAGTGAGTCTTTTATTTAGTCCTGATAATATTTATGAGCACACCAAATCCATCAAATATCCCAATAAGAATGTTTTTGGAAGGGGTAGAAAACTAATCAAGTCTAACTACATGGTAACACCAATAGCAGGTCAACATGTGGTGCATCCCTGGGTTTACATTACAATATAAATTCACTTGCTTTTTGCTGTGAATATCTGCTATGAAGAGGTGCAATGAACGCAGTGACAATATGGTCAGTCTACACACATTGCAATTCTAGAGGAAGTTCCAGAATGTTTGGTGCAGATATCTGCCGCGAATGTCGGCCAAAGTTCAGTGATCATCGAACTTGAAACTTGCTGTATCCGTAGAGTTGTCATAACTATTTTAAAAACTCCTGAAGACAGAGCCTAAAAGATGATGAATGAGGAACAGGTGGGCACACAAGACACAGAACATTAAAAAGACTGTTATACGAGATAACAAACTAGACTAGATAATAGCATGAAACTAGTACCATTAAAGTAAGAAAGGCAGAATACTTATTTCTTTCGATGTCATATCAAGCAGCTTCAAATTCACATTTCCCATCTATCTCAGTGTGTGGCTTTAGTACGTGCAGTAGGAAATGTCTGTCTCTGGGGACGGGCTTTAATGGGACGTCACTCTGTCTGTCTGTGGGAGAACAGCAAGCCACAGCTGTTCCATACACAATCCAACACACTCTATAGGAAAAGGAGATTCTTGTTCCATATCTTGTATGCTTTAAAGATAAACATATCATCGTTAACATTTTTTACATTTGGTTCAGTTATATGGGTTCTATGTCCAACAATGATCACACACTATAATCTGAGATTTTATGGTCTTCATCTGAAACTGACCTTCAGAGAGATTGTTGGTTACTAAGTGAGGGCAAAAGGACATGCTGGTGCAGGTCCCCTGTATATTCAAACCACCAGGGGATTGATTTCCATCCCAACTTATTAGCTCATGACATAAGTGTGGTTGCCATAGAAACTCAATCGGTTGATCACAAGTGGCTTTTTAATTGGAAGGACCCCCAAGCTTGCACTTGGCTGGGAGCTTGCTGATTGCTGTAAGACACAGATGACAAATCATTGACCCAGTCAAATTGCTTCCTGTTCATCTGCCCTTAAGACAAGTAATAATGAAACCCAACACAGTTCATTAGCTGCCTGTAAAGGGTTTCATCTTAAGAGGGTGTCTTCATTTCACCCTTTCAGGGATATATGAATACAGTGGGGATTGGTCATCCTCGTTGGTCCCTCTGGCTGTTACAATGCCAAGTGTCTGGTGAGAACAAACACAATATGGGTAGCATTTCTGCTATGAATTGGCTTCAGTCTTGAGATGTGAAGGGGCGAGCGGGGGAGGGATTGTTGTCATGTTGGTCAGTGTGTTAAACTGAAGACAATGCAGAAAGCTGCTGCACTGAATCTTCAGTGTTCCTCTAAACAGAAATTTGGTTGTCCTGTAACTAAAACTTTAAAGATATAGGTGAAAACATTCATAGATATCTTTGAAAACATTAATAAGTTTTTCAGTCTTGGGTGCCTTGAAGATGATTTATTTTACCTATTTTTGTTGTTGTTTTATACTACTTATATTTCTGTCATTTCAAAAACAACATTTAATCAGTTTAATTGAGTTTTAAATATAGCTTAACGAATTGTTGCAAACAAATTCTTCATTTATACATTTAAGTGTGCATGGAGCTAAAAATTGCAAAATATAAAAAAATGTTTTATGAAATTAACAATGCACAAAACATACAATAGAGACAAAGAATAAAAAAAGAAACACAAGAACACAATATCCCCAAGTAAGGTCACTTGGCAAAGGGTACAAATCACAGAAATGATTTGGTTTGTTCTATTATAGACATTAGTGCAAAGACTTGTGTAATTCACGCCTTCAGATACCCTTAAAATGCCCTGAAGCAGACTGAGCTCTCTCTCACAGTGAGGGTAATGTAACGACAGATGACATGCACACCGGTATCCAGCAGAGAACCAAGACCCGACATATGTTGAATGTGTCATTCTCTTCCGATACAGAGAAAGATCAGCAGTGAAACGGTGCCATTAAGAACCTAACCGGGGTTGATTGACACTTGTGCATGTGAACATTCTGTGTTGTTTCCTGCTGAAAATATGTTGTGCTAGATGTAAAGGTGAAGATTAGTTTTTACACATCCAGCATTAAGAGGGTTTTTTACACATTCAGCTCCTTCACACCATACAGAAAGATTAATTCATATATATGCTTCAGTCAGCAAAAAAAAACAACAGAATGTCCACACAAGTCCTTATTGCATTACTCCAGCTACAATACTACAATTATTTTTTCAAGAGCTTAGCTTTTTTTTTACTGGATGCGTTCTCAGCAGTTACCCAACAGAGCTTTTCCACAACATCATGACCTTTGTGTGAACTCATGGAGAATGTATGAATATAAAGTAACTTTAAGACAAATATATGTAAGGTTCTTTCACATGTGCTATTTTTAATAAGTAATCGTGAATGGATATACTTTTTACCTTTAATCCCAGTATTGGAAATTATTAGTAACAACATTTTTGTGCATGTTGTTTTTTTGTGCATAGCTACTTTGGGTTCAATTGGCTTATGACATTTTTTTTTATTTGTGAGTTTTTAAAAGAACATCAGATTATAATAGACTTACTGCCATTGTTATGTTGAAGATCCTAGTTTGATAAAGTTCCCTGATTTAGGAATTGAATTCCATAATAGCTAAACGTCTTCTGAATTGTGTGTTTTGCTGCTGGTGTAACTTTATGCCTTTGTTAATTTGCATGATGAGAGGGTAATAAATGTGCCCACAATATATTTGAGTTGACAATATCAAATACTTTTCCCAAAATATGTGTCAAAATAAGATTTGTCATTATATTTAGGTAATTATATTTGCTCACTGAACACAGAAAGACTCATGACTTTGTTTGTTATTTTTAGCAATTCAAAGAAATTGAAGTTGTTCAAAGAATGCAAATGAACGGATCTCATTAAGGCTCCACATGGACATTGCATGGTGGTCAGGATCCATTCATTGTGAATCTGGCAAAGACAGGACTGATTCTGCCAAAGACCACAATTGCTCACCGCAGTCTGGGACTGCAGCCTTTCCAAACACATTCCACATCAAATGGTTTTTCCACTCGTTTATTTTAGTTGACTTGAAATTCACAATCCTAACATTCTATGAAAGGAGTTTTTTGTTTCTTTTTAACCAATAAGCAGGAGTTGTTTCAATAAGAGTGAGTTATTTGGGTGTTTAAAATGTGTTTGAAGATATAGTTTTTTTGCCATTGATAGAGAACAGTGGGTTTGAGTAGAAACTAGTTTTGGTCAGTAGAATCTCAATTTCTTAAGATTTGGGTAAATAAGCAGCCATCAAGTATTTGATTTGGGTGCGGTAATCAGCCAATAAGTATCCAGTTAGCTACTAGCAATTACCAACCCTCTTGAAACACCTTAACAACAGCAGAGCACTTCTTGGCAACCACGAACACCCCTCATTACTACAGCAGTGAACTGTAAAAATCTATTTTTGTCCTCTCCATCTATCTTCATCTGCATGTTGTATTCCGTGAAATGCCATGCAGTACATTCATTAGAGCAAATCATGCTACATCCCCAACCACATGGTTGCTATAGTTACATGATTATTAGGGTCTGGATACGGTTCTAGGCGAGTGTTCTGCAGCCAGACACACAGATTTTGTTGAGGAGCTGAATGCTTCAAGCTGGTTCCCGAATATATTTCAGCAGATGTCTGAGACACACGCTTGCTGAGAAACCAATGATCCGGATGGCCTCATTAGAGTTTGTCATGTCAAGGCTTGGGGTTTTATAAAGAAATTCTGTCACAGTGTGTTTTTTGAAAATGCCCCATAATTTTGTTTGGTAGTTTGTAGATTTGAGTATTTACATATTTGACTATGCTACAGTTTGAGCAGAGCTCTGTTCTTGAAACTAATGAACTGTTCTTTTTGTTTCCCTTCAGGTAACTATCATCTGCGTCAAACAAGTGATACGGTAAGAACCATTTAAAACTTGCATGACTTCAAGCCAATGGAGTATATCAAGCCCATGCTGTTAAAAAAGGGTAGCATTTATAAAAAACTACACCCTACTAGTCATGAAATAAGCATTAGCAAATAGGGAATTAATATGATTGATATAGCATTGTTTTATAAGTTGTTTTTATGTTAATACACATTTGTAAGCATTTAATACTTGTACATTTAAAAGCCCTATTCTTGGTTTATAAGCATCTATATAACATGCTTAAAAACATTAATTTGATGCTTTATTGAGGATCAGTTAATCATTTATAAGTTAATATTTTCCCTATTTAAAAACTGATTCATGAGATAATTTAGAACATTTAAAAATAATTATTATAAAAGTATTTGAAAATACATTCATCTTATCTTAAAGATGTATTAGGGCTGGCCAATAAACCAATTTTATCTATAAACTCGAGTGTGTGGTGTACATAGAGTTCCTTGACTGAAAATCAGTTTTGTCTTAAATGTAAAACGCTAGAAATAAAATGGGCCCAGCCCATCACATTATTAATGTTTTATTACAAAAACTGTTTGCGTAAAACAGCATGCGTGTGCTTCTGATACTGCCTGCACGCATTAACTGCAATTCGGATCAGTGCTGTACTTTATCCGCGGCGAGATAGATCATTAACGGGATGAGGAAATAAAGAGCAGTACGATAACTGATCCAAACCGCGACAAGAACACACAATGAGACAAGAGATCAACTTCCGTAGAGACCTTTTTTAGTGCAAAACTAAGCCGTTTCATTATACTGAATTTTTATATACTTTTTTTCAGACTCCAAGAAGTCTGATGATCTGATTTTCTCACTAATCAAGACCCATAGAACACTTGGTTTTAAAGGTCTAGGTGTCACAGATTTAAAAGTTTACTGAGCAGAACAAATCATTGATTAAGAAAAAACACACTTCATAGTGCCTTGATTCGTATATAATTAATTTTGTATAAGCAACCGCAATAATTACACTGTAATTATGTTATTATTTTAATATAAAAGTAAATAAATAAATAATTATATAGACAATTACATTCATAGCTTGAATTGTACTGTTTTAGAGAGATTTGCTCTAGATTTGCACATTTAACTGAAACAATTTCAGGACAGAATTTTACTCTATTAATGCCCTATTTTTTTACGTTTTTTTTTTTTTACGTAACATTTTACCCTGACACTTTTCTAGAATAGAAATCACAAAAATTATACTAGCAGTAAATATTACCCTTATTACATAATGAGGAAAAATAAATATTAGAGAATAAAATGTTTTTTTAATTTAAACATAAAATTCTCAAAGTATCATTGTTAGGAACGACCAGACCCAAACTTTTACATTTAAAATGCTCCAAAAATAAGAATTAGCCAAAGACCCGCTGTGTTTTAATACTTAAATTGCACCAAAATAAAGCATTTAAGCTAAAACTTCTGAGCATATTTTCAGCATTTTCATTGTTCAGCAAAGCCCAAATTCTTTTTGTTTCCTTGCTTCTGACTGCACATGAATTTTTTTCCAAATCAAATTCCTGAATGGAAAATCAAAACAAATTATGATTAATTTTTTAAACTTTTTTTTGAACAATTTTTTTTATCATCAGCACATTTTAAGTAGGGTGAAAAAACTATTTGTTTTAAATCGTAATTTAGATTTTTTTGTTTGTGTGAAAAACTCTGGGATTTTGTTTTTGGACCATATAGCTCAGACCTAAGATGTATAGTAACAGTTACTCAGTGTGGTAATAAATGCTTTAGTAACACAATCCTGCTGTAACTCATGATTAATTTAGTTAGTTAGAAAGTATTTACTAGCTGCCAGTTATCTATTTGTTAACTTGAAAAAAATATGTTTAACTTTATAAAGTTTATGCTAAAAACTTTATAAAGTGCTACCAAAATGAGGGATGAAGACAAGTGTAGAGGCTAATAACAAAAAAAAAACTATATTGCTGATTTCTCAGATTTCCTAAAGCTCTGATCCTTGAGTCTTTTTTCATAAGCTGGAAGAACCACTACCTTTATCAAAAAATACAATGCAATTAGTATTACCAAAAATGTCTTACCCTCCACAAACTCTGACCTCTTCTAAAGAGAAAAGTCTTATATTATCAATTATATTAACCAAATTATTATTAAAAAAATGGTTTCAGGGTGCAGCTTTCTTCCCTTCTGTTCTTATAATTCATTTAAAGTCTAAGTGAGTGAAAAGGAAGGACTCTCCCCTCTGAGAGTGAACATTCTATCTCCTCTCCAACAAAACATCTGAAGCGCTGCCCGGGACTCTGTCTACCCTGGGATGCCAGCCATTCGATTCTTATCTGTCTATTCAGCTTAAAGAGAGGAGGCCCACCATCACACACTATACTAATCCAGAACTGTTTATCCTGGCCCAGTTTCCTGGATGGCTGTCAAAAGAATCTGGTGTACATGTTTGGTTTATTGAGAGAAAAGTCCAAGAACTATTTGTTCTGTGGCAAAATTTGACAGAAACATTCTTCTGCCATCTTGTGGCTGCTGTTAAAAATGCTCATGTAAAAGAGGAACTGTAAGGGATGATTAACAAACAGAATTCCTAATACACAGTCTGTTAATCAGGTCTTGAACCAAACTACTGTAGTACAATGAAAACTCTTTTTGAGTGGAATCTTAAAGATTGTTTACCCAACCAGCCTATTGGCTCAAGGTTAGTTCTGACTACAGGTAGCCCATGCCTGTCTTCGTTTTTTTGGGAGTATACTAAGGGGGAAGTGCATTATATTATATGAGCACTTCCACCTTTTTATTTCCCTAGATTCAAAACTTTACTTCACTTTAAGTCAGCAATGTATCTTACCGGTGGAGCTTTGGGAGAGCCTATGGTAGAAACACAACATATGCATTACAGAGAAACAAACATATTCGCACCAGCTTAAAAAAATTTACTATAAAAATTGCATTTCTAGTCATTTATTATGGAGTGGGATTACTAGGCTTTTTCATTATCATTTGATTATTAAAGGACTATTTATTTTCACCTTTAAAAGAGTGCTAAAAACAAAACATCTATGTCTCTACTACTACCACCTTCAATAAAAAAATAATAATAATTTTGGTTTATGAAATCATATAAGGTTTTATTAATTAATCAATCAAGCATGTGTCTGACTTGAATCAACATATTTCGGTTTAAATCTTTCTTGATAATTATTGAATGCAGTTTGCAAAATCAAAAAGACTACATTTAGGTTTTGAAAGTGTACATTTAAAACCTAAGGAAGGACATTATTAAATAAGGGCCACTGAATTATTATAAAGAAAAGCAGTTGAGGGTTTACCTTATTTTGGGGGGCTTTTTTGTCAAACATCAATCAGATGTCCAATGATTTGTACGATGAGATGCATCCACTTTCCCCTGTCTCTCTCTTCTATACATTTTTTTGTTTTTAGCCTCCACAGTGAGGTACATTTGGCCAATGAATGCAACTCATCAACTTGATGTGTAATGGCTCCTGCGCTGACTGCTGCTTTGGAGACAGGGGCCATGGGGACAGCGATAGCAGGGGAGCTGACACTTGTTGGCACAATTGCCGGAATCACAGCTTTTCTGCTGCTCTCCGTCCTTCTGCTGATGCTCTGTGCTAGCTGCCAAGGGTGAGTAACACTATAGCACTGCAATTCCATAAAAAAATTATGAAGTGTTTGATTTATCCAATAATGACAAAGATGCATTACTGGTAAAATGTTTGGAATCACTTACAAAATGTATACTGCCGTTTTTACCATTTTTAATAATTAAAATAATTATGAATTTTAATTTATGAATACAAACAAATATTTTTATCGGACTATACAGATATCTGTAAATCATGCTGCTTTGTAAGACAATTGGTAAATGTAAAAATGTAAAAAATAAATAAGCGATTAATCAATCTTACCTGGATACTACAGTTAAGAATTTGTGTAAATGCTTAATGTAAAATCAACCTACTGTATTGTAGTCATACTTGTGAAACCTACTCTTTGTAAAGAACAACTTTTATACACAGACTAGTAGATTTTTCTATCTATATGTTTGTCTGTCAATTTGAATCTGAAGTGAAGTGAAGTGAAGTGAAAGTGACCAGTTGGTCAGAAATGAAGCCGCCCATACCCGGAATTTGTTCTCTGCATTTAAACCATCCCAGTGTACACACAGCAGAGAACAAACACACCGTGAACACACACCCAGAACAGTGGGCAGCCATGGTTGCGGTGCCCAGCGAGCAGTCAGGAAACTGGTGCCTTGCTCGAGGGCACCACAGCTGTGGTTGTTGAAGATGAAGTATTTCAACACTTGCCACATTTAACTGGTGAATTTTGGGATCGAACTGACGAAATTTCAATCACAAGTTGATCTCCTTTTCCACCAGACCACAACTGCCCATTATCCGAATGTACAGCTTATTTGGCAAAGGAACTAATTTGCTCATCATTTGTTTCAAGGGGGCACAAAATAAATGATGCCTGTGGCTCTGAAATCCCCTTCAGAACAGTTAATAAGAATATTCACTTACTTGATTTTTTGTTGCTATGCTCGCACACCTCTTGGTCTGTCTACAAGAGCGCTCCATGGTGTGCTCCCAAAGTGGTTTGATTTGGAATGATTTGAAGCTTTATTTTGGTTGAAAGCAAATTGCACCACACAGCAGTCACGCATACACACCTATATCCTATATAAATTCCCATCCTAGACCTTCAAAAATTAGATTTGAGTTAGATTTAAAACTCAGGTTGGTTCTTTTTGTCTGCAATCAGCCAGTGTGTATTACCAAAAGAATAAAGATAACAATAAATCTGTTTGAAATTGTAAATATTTTTAATCCAGTTGGAATAAATTCTGCATTTAATAAAGTATAAATACTTAGTAGCATAAACAAAAACAAAAATCTTTTCTGAATAAATGTTTTTTGAACCTCATCCAAAAGTACTTTTGCCAGTTGTTTTCTTTGAAGCAGTTCAATCTTAATCCAGGCTTTTGTACTATATTAAATGTGCTTCGCTGTCTGGAACGAAGCTTAGGAATTTGTGTCTTGGTATTTAGTGTAAAGTGTTGCTTTAATAATGCCAGATGCAATAGATTCCAAAAACATTGTCAAATCTCCAAATCTAATCAAGATTTTGCAGTAAATCCCTCCCTCTTGCTCTACAGGCAGAAAAAAGGGGCGCTGCCAGGAGACCATGAAAACCTGATGAATGGGGTAAGCATGTGCTACCACATTCGCTTTTCATCCATGAGATTTCAGACTCATTGTGACTCAACCAGACTATTACAGAGTCTCTGTGAAAGAGTCCTCCTTTCAAATTCAAACAGCATTTTCAATCACGCACAGTCCCAAGATTATTAGAACCCTCTATACAGAGTGCATCAGTCATGAGAATGTGTGACCACTGAGCTCGGGGCTTGGTAAATTCAGCCAAACCGAGAGAAGAAAGGACGCTCATTGTGAGAGCAGAGTATGTGGGAGGAAAGCATGAAGTAGACAGATTAACATTTGTGTTTGGCCTGAGGGAGACGAGAACTTCATGCATGAGTCGCCTTTCTCTCGGGGTCTACTGCATATGAGTGGGTGTCCTCTGTGAAAATATCATTCGAGAACAGAGGTCAAGAGTTCAGAAGATGTTTAGCAATAAGGAGATTAGTGTGACCTACTGAGGCCACAACTGACTGTTAGAAAGCATGTAGACAGCTGGTTAATAAGGGATTGAATTGTGTAAAACATTCAGTTCAACGGTCAATAAATAATTCTGTGTTCGTTCATGTAATTTGGCTTCAAGACCACCTCTCTACAATTAGTATTTAGCTGACTCGCAACGAAAAAAAATTATTTATGGTGCTTCTTTTAGTCAATACATCTGCTTGCAAAACCTGCTTGCCATGCATCAGGAACACATGTAAGCTATTTTACCCACATGTAGCTAGGCAACACTGAGATAGATTCTATTTTTTGTTGTATTTAAATATTTGGTTTATATTGTGTAAGTTTAGGTTCGTAAAAAGTATTCATGACACTTTTACATTCTCAATTCTTTATGTAGTGGTCTCCAACCTCTTATCTGGCACAAAGAAATTTAATGTAAAAAAAGTAATGTTTGCAGCCTGGTTTTTTATGCATCATAAAAGATGTGGCTGACTTGTTTGTTGTTTGTTTAAAATATAAAAACTTATATTAATGACTAAAGCGTTCTCCTAACATTGTGTCACGATCGGGGGTGTGCGTGGAAGGAAAGATCTCAATCGCAGAGACAGCTTGACCTGAGACACTCTTTTATTAAAGAATAAAACAAGGAGAAAAGAGATGACTAAAACGAAAGACCCACGAGGGGGCAAAACATTAACAATAACATAAATCACTTTCAAGAGTGAAAAATAAGTAACTACAAAAATAACCTGCCAGCCGTTACAACGCCACGCATCGGTAACGCACACAAAGACAATTAACCTAAACGAGAACAGACACAGGTGACTTAATTCAACTGAACCGGGATAATTAGACACAGGTGGAAAACAATCAAGACAGGAGTGAATTTACAAACTGCAAAGAAATAAACAGAAACAAACTCTATAGGATGAAAAACAAGAAGACTGATACGAATAAAAACCAAAAGGGGAAAACCCATACACAACCCTGACGATTATGCCCCCCCAAAAAAGGATGCCACTGCAGTCTTCAAAACATAAAACTCAATCAATGAAAATGGAGGTAGAAACACACCCAGAAACCTAAACCAAACATAATACCGAACCTATTTAACACAACACAGAAAAACAGAAAGCGAGTCCATCAAGAACCAAGCCAGAGTAGGAAAACTAGCCCCCCCGGAAGTCTGACAGGGTTCAGAATAAGCCCAGAGAGAGGACAACTCTCTCTGAGGTGTCCAGGCCTAACACACAGTCCAAGGGGGGGCCGGAGGAAGCAGCCATGAAATCCTCAATGGGTCCTGGGGATGAGGCCAGAATACCACTGCAACAGTGTCAACCAGAGCTGAGGAAGTATATGCAGGTCAATAACCTCAAAGAATAGCTGAAGGTGGCAGGTAGTTGACAGGAGAGCCCACAAGCAAACAGCCGGCAGAGCTGGAAATGGGTGCTGGGCATGAACCAGCAGAGCTGGACAAGGGCCAGCAGCACTCGCTGGTGCCGGCAGGCACAGGCGAAGAGCGTGCACCGCAGAGCTGGGTAGCGGTGCTCGGGTTGGTGCCAGCCAGGCACAGGCGCAAGAGCGGGCACCGGCAGAGCTGGGTAGCGGTGCTCGGCTGGCGCCAGCAGAGCTGTGCAGCGGCGCTCGGGTGGCGCCATCAGAGCTGGGGGAGCGATGCTCGGGTGGCGCCTGCAGGCGAAGAGCGGGCGTCGGCATAGCTGGGCAGCGGCGCTCGGGTGGCGCCGGCTGGCACAGGCGAAGAGCGGACGCCGGCAGAGCTGGGCAGCGGCGCTCGGGGTGACGCCGGCAGGCACAGGCGAAGAGCGGGCGCCGGCAGAGCTGGGCAGCGGCGCTCGGGTGGCCCCGGCAGGCACAGGCGAAGAGCGGGCGCCGGCAGAGCTGGGCAGCGGCGCTCGGGTGGCGCCGGCAGGCACAGGCGAAGAGCAGGCGCCGGCAGAGCTGGGCCGCGGCGCTCGGGTGGCGCCGGCAGGCACAGGCGAAGAGCAGGACAGCGGCGCTCGGGAGGCGCCGGCAGGCACGGGCGAAGAGCAGGACAGCGGTGCTCGGGAGGCGCCGGCAGGCACGGGCGAAGAGCAGGACAGCGGCGCGCGGGAGGGCGCCGGCAGGCACGGGCGAAGAGCAGGACAGCGGCGCGGGAGGCGCCGGCAGGCACGGGCGAAGAGCAGAACAGTGGCAGCGCTGGGCCGCGGCGCTCGGGGGGCGCCGGCAGGCACAGGCGAAGGGGGCGGCGACGGCAGGCAAGGCGCCGGGGGGGGAGGCGAGGCAGGCACAGGCGCGGGCGGCGACGGCAGGCACAGGCGCCGGGGCGGCGACGGCAGGCACAGGCGCCGGGCGGCGACGGCAGGCAAGGCGCCGGGAGAAGGGCGGCGAAGGCAGGCAGACAGGGGAGGGGGAAGGCAGGAAGGCGAGGGGGGCAGACAGGAAGGAAGGGGGGAGGCGACGGCAGGAGGAGCAGGCGGGGCGGCGACGGCAGGCACAGGCGAGGGGGCGGCGACGGCAGGACACAGGAGCCGGGGCGGGCGCGGGCAGGCACAGGCGCGGCGGCGGCGGGGCGGCGACGGCAGGCACAGGCGCCGGGGCGGCGAAGGCAGGCTCAGGCGCCGGGGCGGCGCAGGCAGGCTCAGGCGCCGGGGCGGCGCAGGCAGGCTCAGGCGCCGGGGCGGCGCAGGCAGACTCAGGCGCCGGGGCGGACGCAGGCAGACTCAGGCGCCGGGGCTGCGCAGGCAGACTCAGGCGCCGGGGCGGCGCAGGCAGACTCAGCTGGAGAATGCGTGGAGAAGGTCTCTCTACGGTCGCCATTCTGCTCTGGGTCTGGGAACCCAACAGTGAGGCGCTCAGAGGAAGCTGGGGATGAGCCTCACCGCATCCGACTCACCAGAGTGAGGGACCATATCAAGTACTTTCATCCAAGACCAAAGAATTAACGTTGGTCCCACCTCTGGCTGTGTGACTGGTCTCCCTTGACTTCTTCCTCTTCTGCCTCTTCTTCTGACTCCTAGTGAGTCTGTTGGGTTGCTCAGGTTCAGGAAACAGTGTCTCATTCGACCCCAGTGACTCACTGTAAGTAGGCCAGGGAGAGGGTGCGCGAGAAGAAAAAAAGTCATAATATAGCCGCTACCTCTCCTCCTGGATATTGACACTGCTCCTGCTGACGAATGTAGTCTACCAGCCTCCAATAGCTCCAGTTCCTCAAGTGATACAGCTCATCTTGGTCTACTGGAACATCCAATCCTTCCATGAAGAAGGTGGAGATGGCTGACTCCGTTAACCCAAACCCCTGTAGGGATCTCCAAAGGTCCACCGCAAACTCAGCGACAGGACGGCCTCGTTGTTGAGCCCCTTGGAGGATCCGCATCAACCGGAGAGTTGGGTGAGTCTCTGGCTGACCATATTCAGGCTCCTCGGTCAAGCTGCTCGCTGAGCTCTGTAGGGACGGGTGCATTCTGTCACGATCGGGGGTGTGCGTGGAAGGAAAGATCTCAATCGCAGAGACAGCTTGACCTGAGACACTCTTTTATTAAAGAATAAAACAAGGAGAAAAGAGATGACTAAAACGAAAGACCCACGAGGGGGCAAAACATTAACAATAACATAAATCACTTTCAAGAGTGAAAAATAAGTAACTACAAAAATAACCTGCCAGCCGTTACAACGCCACGCATCGGTAACGCACACAAAGACAATTAACCTAAACGAGAACAGACACAGGTGACTTAATTCAACTGAACCGGGATAATTAGACACAGGTGGAAAACAATCAAGACAGGAGTGAATTTACAAACTGCAAAGAAATAAACAGAAACAAAACTCTATAATGATGAAAAACAAGAAGACTAGATACGAATAAAAACCAAAAGGGGAAAACCCATACACAACCCTGACACATTGATTACATAACATTTGGGGCATCTTCTTTGCCCCAAAAACTCTCTAGTGAAAACACTCTTGTGAAAAGAACAAATCTTCAAAATGATTCATGACACTTTTTAGGGAGTTAATCCAGAACTGCAGATGATCCATAACTCTGCAGCTCATCTTCTCTTCAAGGAACCGAAACGAGCTCATGTTACTCCCCTCTACATCACTCTTCACTAGCCCCCAATTGCAGCTCATGTTAAATTCAAATTGCTGATGCTGGCTTACAAAACTATCTCCAAATCAGCTCCTGTTTACCCACACAAGCTCCTCCACTCCTACATGCCCTCCAGAAGCCTGCGCTCAGAGAACAGCGACTCGTGGTTCCATCCCACAAAGGCAGAAAATCTCTTATCATAACCTTCTCTCTCACTGTCCCTGGCTGGTGGAACAAACTCCTTTATCCAGTCAGGAAAGTGGCAACACTAACAGCTTTCAAAAGACACCTACTATATAAAAAAATTCCTCTGACTTTATTTTCTTACTGGTATGTTTTATTGATCAGTTGATAGAACTTCTATCATGAGCAAGCTGAGAAAGACTTTGACTGTGTAACAAATTGCTTACTGACTCTCCCCTTCTGTAAGTCACTTTGGTCAAAAGCATCTGTCAAATGTATAAATGTAAATGTAATAGTTTTTGCTAGCAAGTTCATTTACCTAGATTCTTAAATTTTGCTTTATTTTTGTTAGAACAGTTTGCAAGTAGATACTTTTTTTTCTCAGATGAACGATATAAATTAATTTAATATAACGAATATACATGAATGAATATAAATGAAACAAGACGAAATTGATAAATGAAACAAGACATTATTTTATAAGTCCATATTCTACTAATAATTCACTACCGGGATTTCTTCTTCCTCTCTTCTTTACGTTGTTCTTCTTTCCTGTCTCTGTTTGACACAATAGTGTGCAAAGATAATCAAAAAAGAATCATTAAAGAGCATCATTCAACTGCTCTTTAATGTCCCAACAGCACTCTGAACACATCATCAAAAGAGCAAACCTTCATTGGGTAATCTCTAGAGTTTGCATTGCGAGTAACAAAAGTGAAATGGCAGGGCTGAACTTTTTTTGTTCGCGCCCATTGTTTGGATTGTTCTGCCAGATGTGTGAGGTTGCATTGGTGCCTATAGTTTTGGCTCAAGGTGTGTTTGTGTGCAAAAATTCAGACCGAAAGTTCATCTAAAAGTGGGGTGGCTTTTAAAGCTGAAACAGTGGGAGCCCCTGTTTTAATCTCATTTTGGACTTATAGGAGTCTCATATGTGTCTCTTGTGTCCAGTCTGCTTTGTAATTTTAAAGTTTTTTAAAGTCTGCTTTTAAAGTTTTGGTGATTATATTTGCTTAATAAATACTTCTCATTCAAGTAGGATGTCAGAAATGGTTGCATATAATTTTTAAGCCCTTAGTTGTTATGTTTTTGTGCTATCTCTAGCAACAAAATTTTGTGTATTTCACATTTCGTGTTTATTTTTTAACGTCAATGCGTCATGAGACAAGTGTGAGGCAAAGAGATTTTTCTTACTAGTAGTGATTTAGTAGTGCTAAAAAAAAAGAAAAAAAAGAACAAAAAATCTGTAATTTTCCAATTAAACGCTTACTAGCTAAAATTTATTTTTGTCACTGTCATCAAAAAAAGAAAGAATTTGTTTTATATGTATATTTATAAAAATGTTGACAAATACCAACTATAGAAACAAGAGTAGTAGCGCTTAACGCTGCAAGCATTTAAGTTATACAAACAGGCTATTAATATCTGTGAGATTTCAAAGCAGATGTCTGACGTTATCCATCTGTTAATGCTTTGCTCTCCAGGTATTTTGATGGATATCTGAAGGCTAACCCTAACAGAATGAAATACTGTTTGAATGCTGAAATGATGAGGAAGGCTTTGTTTAAATCGCAATATCTGTCAGACTCTGACAGGTTGAAAAGGGTCTTTGTCTTTTTCTGACAATCTGAGGGGCTCTTAGATTTAACCTCCTGTATCTGCAGGACTTCATCACCCTGGCAACAATACTCAGTGAGCTGCCACTAGGTGGTCTCATAATGCCACTGCATGACATGTTTTTCTTTATGTTTCTGAAGCAAACCAAGAGCTCAATCCAATTATCTTTGTCTGCTGGCCCTTCATAGAATCCTTTCTTTCAAGTGTGAATTAAACTTTGCAAACTAGTATCTATATCAACAAAGACTGTTCACACTCATTAAATATTTTGTACAATCAGTTAAACTTGTGTATCACTAATATCAAATACCCAATTTTATTTGGTGTTAACCTTTTTGCCGTCTGCATAGCAAATTTATAATTTTTTAGTTTTTGTATGCAATTTTTTTATCATTTATAATGTATTTTTTATGCAGGTATCAGAAAAGGACATTTGTAGCCAGTCATTTGGCAGCCATGGGACAGACCTTGGTGTCAGCAGCTCCCATAATGGTCCTCTTACTAGTGGTACAGGTAAAAGCAAACAAATCAACCTTCTCTTAGTTTATAATTGATTATCAAATACCCAATCGTTTCACCGTACCTTTGTGCCCAGTACTAACAGACACAATGGACTTAAGTCCCCAACCTTCAGAAGACATGCTGTCCAGTCAATCAGAGATCAGGTCCTCTAAATGTCATCAAGACCGTGAATTACCCAGCATTCCACCAACTGATTCCCTCAAAGTAGGAGTAGTTGACCCTGGAGCTGTGACAGGAGATGGCACATATGAGGATGTGAAGGACAACACACCACGTGATGTTAGTGTGGAAGACTGTCTGTACGAGACTGTGAAAGAAATCAAGGACCTCGCCCTCCCTAATGGTACCTTAAGCCTAGAGGAACTCCCTCCAAGTCCCTCTACACCAGACCACACCATGTTGCCAAATGGCGTGGAGTATGCCTCGGTCAACCTCAGCAAGAAGAGTCGTTACAGCAGTGACCTCGAGGCTAGGCGCTCAGTGGCCATTGTGAAACCTCCAGAACCTGAGGATGAGAAGCCACCTCCCATTCCTAACAAGGTCCTGGATGAGAATGACAACCAGCAGATCCCAAATGGACAGGTAGGTTTTTCTTATACCATTGCTGGGTCAAGATTTCCAATTGCACTGCCTTGCCTGCTAATAACTGTATAGAAAGTCAACAGATAAAACTCTGGAACTTTCAAGAAAAAAAGAAGTCTCCAATAGAACTCCCAAAAGCTTGGTATCACACTTATCTTTCAGATGTCAGTAATTATATCTCTTCTGAATTTCACAGTGGTAAAAATAACCATAAAGCATGCTTTTATTCAATATTCAATGTTTTGTGTTTTTGGTTAAGGTTGACAGAATATAAGTGATAGACAATCAGATAATCATACCGTTAAACATGCAAAGAAGCAGAAAAATAAACATATTTACAGTTTATCAAACAACATATGATCTAGTTATTGTCAATAAAAGAAAGAGTCAAGTCTTTCCAGATTCACCATTTAAACAAACCTTTCTCTTAAAACAATGGTATGTATGAATGTCTTTCCCCACAAGTACATGTACTCCACCATAAAAACCTAATCCACTGCATATTCCAGCAACATGAGGCAAAGGCACTTACACTCAAGTGTGACAATCTTTATCTTCCACAGTCAGTCATAGTGTGAATTATCTATTACCTTATCTTCCCAGAAATTAGGAGTAATCTTGAGTGAGCAGTAATGTTTTAGTTTGTACTACACACAAAAAGATGGCAGAGAAATCCTCAATAACCTCTACTACTAGCTTAGACTTGCACAACCAGAAAGACTATTTCTGGGTAATAGAATACCGAAGAAGTCTGAGACATATTCTCTGGCCAAAAACGGATCCAAAGCTAGGAAACATTTCAAAAGCTGACTTTGTGGTGTGATAGTTGAAAAAAAGAGAGGGAAATTTACTTAGTACAGAGTCACAACACAAAAGGACGCATAGAATAGAAAGCGATATGGTTAACCAGAGTTAACTAACAGTCTTTAATTTTTGATTACCTATCTATTTTACTTTCTCTTCACACTATACTCAGTATCCAATCACAGCAGACCGGGTCTAACTACTGATCCCTGTCACAGGTCTTAAGTCGCTACACGAAACATTTTGGAGTTGTTGGAAAAACAGGTAGACAGAAAAACTAGAAAGCTGAATGTACTCTTTTCTGAGTCCATTTGATCCTTCTTTATATAGTTAATTTGAGAATTATTAAGTTAAATTTGTTACATTAAGAAAAGAAGAACAACTCCTCCTCTTGGTTTTGTTTGGCAAATATTCATGTCTATGTTTTTAATGGAAAATGGCTGTTTGTTTAGATATTTTAACATTAGTTTTTTTTTTTTTTTACTCTATCCAGAGAAGGACCAAATACACTCTGATTAAATTCCATTTTGTAGTGTTGAAGCAAATGCATATTTCAAAGTAAGAAACATGTTTTTTGATTTTGTATGTAGGTTGACCTGTTGCTGGAGAATCTTAAATTCTCTCAAACCATGGCATCTTTTAATACACATTCATATTTATAAATGATTTGTTAATTTGGTATAAAAAGAACATTTAGCAATGTTACCTGTGCAAATGACCTGTGAATTTCCAGCTTTAGTTAAACACTTTAGCCGTTCTTGACAGTAATGTACTACATACAATAGATATGCCTAACGCATACAAATGAAGCAGAAGAAAATCAGTAGAAAAGTACAAATAAAAAGGCTGCTCTTTTGTCCGGAGTCAGTGTTAGCACAATGTGAGCTTCCAGTAACAACACATCACTGCTGCTCATCAAGGACTCTCACACCCTTGTTCATCATTTACCATTGGACCCTTGCCCTGTCAGCATCTTTCGTTTGGCTCTTAGGTATTCTGTCTCCTTGTATTCTTCTCATTTCATGCTATAATTCTGCTCTCTTTGTCTTCAGATTTAGGATTATGTTTCCTCTAACCTGTCCAAACATATACTAGCTTTGATGGCTTCTAGTTAATTGACAACTTCATTGGTTTATGGGATAATGATAATGATAAACTAAATACAGACTGTAATTGACTTTGAGAGTACAGTATATTTGGCTGTCATAGAATCTGCTTTAAAATGAATCAAACTGCTCTTAATCTCAATTCCAGGCCCATTAAAACAGAAATGAACTAACTAACTGATTTGAAGTCTGACAAACTAATGCTTTAAGCCATGTTCAGACCAAGATTGGCTAAACACATAAAACTACAAGGAATGGATACAAAAATATATTTGGGAATATAATTCACACTCCTATCCAGTAAATTACAAATTAACTTTCCTGTGAGAAAAAAAGAAACATCTGGCTTGAGTTCCTGTAATGATAGGAGAAACCAAACTAAAAAGTTGTCTTTCAACGTAAAGATGCCAAATGTAATGGCTGTTGCCACTCTATTAATCTATCTATTCATTGCTATATATTCAATTAATTTTGGTGAGCACCAATGTTGAACTAATGCAAATTTTGATTCACGAATATCGGCTATAGAATATCAAGTGGAGCAATTGCAAATCTAAATATAACATATATATAGTATGGCAGATATTTACAAAAATTGTAACAGTGACACAGAGTGCCAGCACTATCACTGGTCGATGTGCTAGCAGAGCCCTTATATTCAGGTGTCTTAATACAATGCAGATACAAACCAAAAATGACCTATGACGTCTAGAAACTTAACCATCTGTAGTGATAGTTACCATCTGTAGTGATCAGTTTTTCTAACTTTTTAAATTCCATCTTCAACACAATTTGCACAGTTTCCGTCCAAATTACAAGTGTTAAGATTTAAACAGCTGAAGTACACACATCGAATCAAGGAATGGTTGCGTTCATGAAGTGTTATTGTAATCCAAAGTTTTTTAGGTTGATCCCTCAGTTTAGAAAACGAGCCATCAGACTACTTGGTATGCTTCTTGCTTTTACCAATACTCTTCACATGTGTGATCCAACAATAGATTGATGCCGTTGTGAAATGAGGTTGTAGTAAGTCATTTAAATGGTCACATGCTTATGTGTTACATATGCCGATAGGTCCTTTCCAGCTGTGCATGGTCTGACAGCTTTCCATGATGATGAATGAGATAACAAATCATGCGTTTATTGATGCATCAGTCTGTATTTGAGCTTGACAACTCCTCAGTTAAAACTGAGAAGCCACAACAGACATGTGAATGCACTAAAACGTGCAGTGGCATTGTACACATGGCCTCATTGGTTAATGGTGTGGACTGTGAGTTTAGCTATTTAAGCATACCAAGCAAGTATGGGTTGAGGAAAGAGCCATGTGTGTCATTATTCATTGGTTTCACGGTCACTATGCTGGCGTAATGAAGTGGGGCAGCTGTCTTTGGTAAACTGTTATTTCAGCACATAAACATTTGGAACTGTCCTACTGAAGGGAAAGACTTGCTGATGGCTCAGATGCATTGTCTGCGGATTATTAGAGATTTAAAACTGCAATGCACTGTTAGAAGTTTTAATAAAAATAGAAAACAAATGCCCTGTTGAATTTAAGGAATCTGTTCGTTTTCATGGTTTACAAGGTGTTACATTCTGCTGATTAAACAGGAGCCATCATATCCAGAACATGTCTGGATATCGTGGATATTTTTCCAGTTGGATAAGGTTAAGCTAGTTCTTCTTTACTAAAATACATGATGAAGTGTTTTAATTCAAAGATTCAGTGACATTGTGTTATTTTTAATAATATGTAGATCACATTGGTCTAATTGTATGGTAGGTGTGATTATTTTACTTTTAATGTCTCTATTTTTAATTAAAATTGCATTCAATCTTCTCATTTTCTAGCCGGGGCTTATTTTGGAAATGAGCTGAGATTTTCATTCAGCAAACTTCGTAACCACTCCACAGATAATTGCCTAATTTTAGTGAATTGCATATTCATGTCGTGTTTGCAAAGTTACTATCTGACTGTTAACATAGATTTAGAGGGATTAATTACAAGCAAATTCACTAACCCCAACCCTAACACATGAACACCGAGCTAGCGATATTGATTGACACTACAATGGCGTTTGTAGGGAACACTATTATACAACCTTACCTCTATGAGCCAGAGTCGTATAGTTATTTGATTTCTGTACACCCTGGAATTGAGCATCGTCTGTTAATCCTTAAAAAGTCCTTTTAATAACCTTTAGTCCAAGTCCAAGTTGTGTGCTTCTTCCTCCGTCTTTCACTCTGTTTGATTTGCGCTTGTTTGCAGATATCACGAGAAAAGGCATTGTTTTGCGGACAGTGCATCCCTTTTGGGAGAGGGAAATTGGCCCTTTCATGTCCGGCTGTGACGTTACATTGGGACTCGTGTGACGTCGTCAATGGCCTGAATAAAATCCTTTTTTTTTTTTAAGAAACTAATTAGTTTTTTTGTTTGGGAACATCCATGGTTCGATTTTTGATTCTTAAAAGTCACTATAAAAGCCACAAAAGGCTCAATATGGAATACATGGTATTCACATCATGGTAAAAATTTTACAGAAAGTTTCTGGTATCATGCAGATATCACCAAATCTGATCGTGGAGGTGCGGAGCCCTGCACATTTTTGGTTTAACCACCATGAAACACACCTGTTGTCCTGTTGTCTCTCTTGTCTGAAATAAAACTTGTATGCCTGCTAGAGCAGGGTTGCAACTAAAATGTGCAAGGCTCTGTACCTCTGGGACCAGATTTTCTGACCTCTGTTATAGTGGGGAGTACGTACAACTGGTTATTGAAATACATTATAAATAGAGAAATAAAAATTGAAAGGTCCTGATAATTTATTTAAACTGGGTTTTGTTCAGTTTCTCATATATGGTATTTATAATCGCATTGGTATATGCTGGGATATGGATAAAGGGCTTCTTATATCAAAATACATAACAAAAAAAGCATTGTATCTCTCAAATTGGCTGAAATTTTTAATCGGTAAAAGTTACCACATCCTCAATTTTGAGTTTAACTACAGAACATAACACCATGCATGGCATATTGTCATGCAAGGATGTTCATAAAAGTAAACATATATTCAAATGAGATTTTTGTAAAGGCAGAGTAGCAGTGGAACTTTTAAAGTTGGGAGTCCCTCACTGAAGAGAAACTTAATTATTAATGTTACATTTGCCGTATTTGACAACAGTAAATGTAGTACCATAGGACTTGCTGCAAACATGCTCTTAGCTGAAAGTAAATATAACTTTATGCTCAACAATACTCACCCAGGGATATTGACCTCAATTCCCGGCTTCTGATGTGAACATCGCCGATCAGCCCTCCACCCCTTCCCCACCCTCTTGTTGGAAAAGAGAGAGGGGTACTCAAATGGTTCCAAATACTACTAACTGTCCTGTGTAAATAACCTAAGTATTGTTTCACATTAAGTAATGTTTCATATATGATGAGTGAAATATTATTTTCTGTGTTCATCATTTAGTTTGATTTAAATATAGTTTATGTTGATTTCATTTATACAGAGACGATGACGAGGGTGAATAAGTTGATAAGCTTTAATGTAGGAGCTTGTTAGATGTGATGAAGTCATCATTTCTTTCCGAGCTGTGTGTTGGCTATTAAATTAATTTGGTATACTAAAATAAATAGGTAGTTTCTGTCCAATGAAACAAAAACAAAACAGACTTGACTTGACACTGTGCTAAAAATGTTGATTCAAATCAATCTAATGTATTTATATATAGTTAAATTGAAGCGGCTAAATGTAATGTGCAGGTAGACTGTAATTTCGACGAGGTGTCTACGACAGGGATTGATGCTCGTTTCCTTTCAGCCAAGGTGTCAGTTATTGATCTGCAGTAGGATTTACTTGGTTAATGAATGGCTCGGTCATTGATTCTCTTTGTAAATGTACAATCGCTCTTGTCAGAAGAGAACCTGAACATTTAGTTTCAATCTGTTAACTCTTAAGTAATGACTTAGTGGCGTGGTTTATCCACTAATCATTTGTGGACACAAGCAGACTCAGCCAAAGGGAGCTATTTCCTTTTGTGTCATGTGCTTAAAGTGATGAAATGTTCAGTGATTTTAACAAGTGACTATGTTTCGTTTTTGTCCAACAGTTGCACTCCCCACAGACGACTTTGGACCCTCAGAGTAATTTGGCTCCGGAAAGTGAGGTAAGGTTTGTCAGCATTTATTAAATAGGATTTCTTAAGACAAAACATAGTTTCTGTAGTGTATGTGTACCATTGACTGGATATAACATGAACGTAGTGTCCGTGACATCACGCATAGGTTTCTGTCAAAATCCAGTACTCGAAAATGTGTCCACAGAGGTGGGACATGGAATTAAGCCGTCTGATTGGCTGAAGGTTTACATTTTTATATATCTTAAACAAACAAATTATATTATAATTCACCCCACCGTCAGAGTAACTAGTGATTTCATTCAACAAACCTAATGGAGCCAGGGGTGAAAATGTGTTTTTTTCAGCTCCATGTTGGTCAATTTTACCATGACTAACATGGAGCTGTGTAACAAACTGCATATTGTCTCTCCCCTACTATAAGTTGTTTTGGACAAAAGCATCTGGTAAACGCATAAATGTAAATGTAAACAAGGCAGTGAATGTGAACTTGCACACTTCTGGAGTCTGCCTAAAGCAACTGGTTGCAGCGAGGAAGGTTCTAATATGCATCAAGAGGTAAAGCAGGAGGTTACCCCTTGGTGTGTATGTATTTTGAGTTTTATATACAAAGACGATGGATGGAAAGAACATACTTTTAATAAATATACATTTGTTGCACGTTTGAAGAAAAAATACTATTCTGTATAAAAAAAATCTAAAAAGATAATTAAATAAAATGCAATGGTAATAAAATGGGTTCTCTGTAGTGCTGTTGAGCAAGTAAAAAATTAACTAATTAAAAGTAATCATGATTATTCATAGTTGGATTGTATGTACAAAATGTCATGTAAGGATATTTAGAGGGAATGGAAATGCTAATCCAACTTATGGAAGAAAAGCACATAAAATGAATAACAGATAAAGAGTATCACAGCACATGAGCTTGCAAGTGAGGAGAAATATTGTCTCAAAACAGCAAGTTGTTTATATCATGTGAAATTTCCTCACAGTTGAACTGAGACAATGTGTTTGTCTTCCTAAAAAGGGGAAAGTATGGAACTGTAATGATCAATGGTATATGTTACTATGATTTTTCTGTTTCGGCCCACACAACGTCAAACTGTGATTCGTTAATTACTTTGAAAAGTTGATATTGTTTATAAAAACAAACAGAGGTAAATAAATGAAGCTAAGTTTACTTTTCAATTTCCAGGTAGCAGACATGTACTCCAAGGTATTAAAGAATGCTGTGAAGGAAGCAGAGAATGATTACAGCAGCATTGGAGAAATCAAAGGAATGGTTCCAGAGTCAAGTTCCAGTGAACTTTATGCTACAGTTGGAGATGAATTCTCAGTTACTCTAGGATCTCAGGTTCCGGAGGTGCTTACAGAGAATGGAGAGCCAGCATATGAAACCATCACGATCTCCAAAGTGATCGAAGATCCTCCTTACACCAATGGCTTCGTGGAACCTGACTATGAAAGTGTGGGAGAACTGGGTCTGAATGGAGAGTTGTCTCATCTCTGACCACCCTGCCAAGGGACTGTGAGCTCTGAGAACTGTGTGGCTTCAAGTGAAATGCACTTATCCTTTCCTGGTTGAATGTTTTGAGCATAGCTTTTATGGATCGCAGAATTTTTTTTTTTTTTTTAAGAATGAAAGTGTTTAAACCTGTGAGTCAATGCAGGAAATGAAGCACACTTGAGTCAGTCAGTAGAGGGTTTGTTATGCTACTCATCTTGGTACCACAAACCCAAAGATCTCCTTTTTATAAGCTGTACTTACCTGCATCACTTATAATCGAAAAGCTTTAAGGATTTGACACAGAGAGATCTATGTCAAATTCAGCAGCAGATCTATAGTGTGCAATTAAAAAAATAATAATACCAGCTCCAAGGTGGCCATGCTAGGCTTCTAAGCCAACTCTGGAGCTGCAAGCTTATGTTATTTAATGAGGGCTACAACGAATAATCAACATTATTGATTTTTGACAACAACAGAATTTGTTGGTGACGACTGCCATTGTTGATTAGTTTGCAAGCGCAGTTAATATGGGTCAATGGGGGAGTTTTTGTTAAAAATGACCACGTTTTAGAAGAATCTGTATGAGAACAGGGACCATAATATGGAGAAAAGCTTCTCATTTGAGTCCTTTAAACAAATGAGTGCAGTTTATCGATAACTGTTCAAATGGACAGGACATTTGGATGCTGTTGGGTTGGCACCAGGCTTGCACATACGCATGATCGGTAGCTTACGTGAGCCTTCCAGTTATATAGATTAAGTGGTAGAATCATTGGGACTTTCTGTTAACAGAAGAGAGCTTCAGAGATAAACTTTGTGCTGATAATTGTTGTTGCTGATTAAATCTGGTTTATTTTTGTTTATCTTTCAAATATCTCCTTCTCTAACTTGTATAAACCATGTTTAAAAAAACAATGTAGTATCGCTAGGAGTTTTGGCAGCTTATTTTGGTCAAGACCTGTCCATGAAACTGTTTGACTGACATGAAAAATAACCAATATCATGTCGTTTAGCGTAGCTTGTAGTTGCACAGTGTGAAAATGTCACGACATCAACTGACCGACGTGCAACAAGTTAACCATGGAATAAAAAGTGGACGAGAAATAACACATGGTTACAAGAATAGAATAACACTTTTCATTAATCGAATTGAGGGGGCACACAGCTCGTAAAATTATCTTTGAACTTAGTTTCCGAGCGGAACGGGGGAAAATTGCTATGCCCGCTTCTCCCACAAATCCAGACAAATTCAACTAATCAGATCACAGCTTTAGGATTCTTGAAGTGCCAGCCATAAAAGAGCACCCAACCCATCAGACTTTTAGCGAAAATTCTGTGAGCGTTGAGACTAAAAACATGGTAAGTAGCTTGGAAATATCTGTTGAAAACAACTCAACTCAAGTTAAATGCTCTTAAAGGGACAGCACTTCTACTCTAAACCAAATATTCTGTACTACTTTTTTTCAAGAGATTTTTATTAAATCTGATCACAATACAATGATTGTCTTCTAGTTAAATCATTTATCTTTAGGTTTAAATATGTTAAACCACCAATAAAATCCTGCATGAGAGAAAGGGCCGCAATTGGGGAAAAAAAACTAAAAGTATACATTTCAATATTGAACAGTGAAAAATATATTAGAAATATATTGTTTTCTCTGTACCAGCAATTATGTATGTTACTCATGATTAGTGGACTAATTGAAACAATAATCCACAAAGTGAATAATTGTTAGTTGCAGCCCTTCATTGAATAACAACGTGTGTTCTAGCTTTACCAAAACAGCTTCATGGCAGCTAACAGACAGACCTGTGTTTTATCGTCTACATATATTGCTTGGTCTACTGTAAATAGAAAATATACTTGATTAAAATAAGTGCCCCAGTCAGCAGGTGAGCTGATCTCCTCTACCCCATGTTAGTTCTGACCAATTGAAAAGAAGTTCAGGAATGACGTCACATCGCATTTTGGTTTGCGTTGACTCGTTCAGACCAGTGTGGTGCAAAAAGGAACCAAAACTGCTACACTCCAGACCAACTGTACTGAACTAGATGCGTGAAACCACCTAGAATGGTCTTAAAGGAGTGTATTCTACAGGAACCACATCTTCTTACTGTACATTAAACTTTTATATTATCCTAAAAACTATTTGCAAAAAAATCAGTTTTGAAAACCTTAATTACCATTTATAACTTCTAATGGAGAAGGTTTCTGAAAGATGAACTCTTGTTTATAGGAGTGCGTAGCTAAAACAATGGCCTCAGCAGTTACTTAGCAACACAAATGTGTGATTGGAATCTGTTAAATCTAGAATGGTAATTGACTCAAATATATCCTAGTGCAGCACAGTTGACTTATCATGCTTATTTATTTGTACCTATCCTAATTATTCTACGCACGCCAACCAGCACAGCTGTACCATCACCTTCCCACATGACATCCCATACAGAGTCTTTCCAAAACAAAGTGGCATCGCTTGTTAAAGCTCTAGACATCTTTTATTCACATCATGCATTAGGACTTCCAGTACACAGCATCTGTTCTCAGCTTCTCTCAACCTGACTATTTTCACACCAAGCTAGATGAGAAACCAGCAGAGCCGTGGCCTTGCATAACCCTGAAAAGAGAGCCAATCTGAATCACAACAGCTTTGAGCTCAGTCCACCAACAAACATCTTTTTTATTTAATCAGCTTTTAGTTCGTTCATTACACATAATAAATATTTATGGTAACTTGACATGAAAGGGTGTTTGTGTCAAACCAAAGGCTCAGGTGAAAATGTGAGTAGAGGGTACTAAAGTGTGCCATTAACTATTGCTGGAGTGAGTTGAGCTTGAGTAGGTGTGTGTAGTTTTTCTAAATGCCTCTTCAGATTCTTTTAAGAGATGAATTGGTTTTGAATTCTAATGTGTGGCTACGCAACATTTCACAATGCTGAAAGCACAGTGGAGCAGAAACATGGTACTCGGGAACCCCCACTTTGCCTGGTGGTTTAGTAAAAGTACTTTATTATCATTATCAGAGGAATGCAAGTCGCTGATTTTATGTTCGTGTAGCAGTATAACCTAAGAGCATTGCATGTCATGACACCGCATGGAAATTCATGCCCAGAGACAATTGTAGATGTTTGTATAACTAATTGTTGATCGCTTTAAAAACTTCACTGTTTATGTATGCGTATGTAATAATTGCTGTTAGCTATCAAACGAGAGTTGAAGGAGCAGTTACAATTGGTTTGTTTTTACGATCCATTTTAAAATGTTCAGAAGCAGTGGTACATATTCAAATACATATTTTATAAAAGAAACATTGGGTTTTTTGTGCATTTTATTGGTTAATAGCACTTTTGAGTTATCCATGTTTGCTTGTAATGGTACGTTCTTTTGGTACAAGTTTTATATGGTTGCAAGGAATTTAATTAATTGAATATCATGAGTATATAATCTCTCTCTTCACATTCTGTGTATTTAGTTGTAAAAGAATAGTGCAGTTTGTGTTTGTACTTTTTAAAAACTATTTGTACTGTGGTACTTGCTATTAGACAATATTAGTCATGCTGGACTTGGATAAAGTGTGTTTGTATTTATACATAATTACTGGTTGATTACACAAACATTTGTAACATCCTTTTCATCATTTTGGAAATTTTTCCTTACTAACATATTTTCATCATGATAAACTTCATACGACCATTCATTTTAGACAACAGCTGTATAAATGCTTAAAAATCTGTTGTTACATCCTATGAAAATAAACAATGTACAAAAATGATTGGCGTTATGATTATTTAAATATATCAGCATAGCAGTATTAAGAACATTATATTCCTAGAAATATATTCTTTTAGGAGCTGGAGTCTTTCTATTGCTGGAGTCTGCTCAAACATCAGCTGTAAATGTATGTTTTATATTTTTCATAATTTCAGACAGATACTTTGCTTTTAAAGAAAAATCATTCAAGCCTGGTGTTATCTTTTACAAATTGGGGGAAGTAGCTGTTAGCTACGTGCATTTACGTGGTAACTATATTTTACACTGAGACAATACCAAAGTTGTGATCAATCAATTGGTCTTCAACTATAGAGCATGTTGAAAACAACAGTAGTTGAACAAAATTGCTGTAGAGATAAACTAAATCCTTCAACAATATGTAGGATCAATCAATGAAGTGACTTATTTGAACACTCAATCGAAGAATTAGAAGGCTATTTACACTTTAAATAACATTTAGCAAATAGTAACAAGACAGTTTTGTCCCTCGTGGTGTTCTGTGGGAGGTGCTCTGGAGGTATGGGGTCCGGGGCCCTCTGCTAAGGGCTGTCCGGTCCTTGTACAACCAGAGCAGGAGCTTGGTCCGCATTGCCGGCACAAAGTCAGACCTGTTCCCAGTGCGCGTTGGCCTCCGGCAGGGCTGCCCTTATCACCGGTTCTGTTCATAGTTTATATGGACAGAATTGCTAGGTGCAGCTGGGGGCCGGAGGGGGTCCAGTTCGGGGACCTCAGGATTTCATATCTGCTGTTTGCGGACGATGTTGTCCTGTTGGCTTCTTCGGGCCCGGACCTGAAGCATGCTTTGGGGCGGTTTGCAGCCGAGTGTGAAGCGGCTGGGATGAGGATCAGCACCTCCAAGTCTGAGGCCATGGTTCTCGACCGGAAAAAGGTGGCTTGCGCTCTCCAGGTTAGTGGAGTGCTCCTGCCTCAGGTGGAGGAGTTTAAGTATCTCGGGGTCCTGTTCACGAGTGAGGGGAGGATGGAGCGCGAGATCGACAGACGGATCGATGCAGCATCTTCAGTGATGCGGTCGCTGTATCGGTCTGTTGTGGTGAAAAGGGAGCTGAGCCAAAAGATCTACGTCCCTACTCTCACCTATGGCCATGAGCTCTGGGTCATGACCGAAAGGACAAGATCCCGGATACAAGCGGCCGAAATGAGCGTCCTCCGCCGGGTGGCTGGGCGCTCCCTTAGAGATAGGGTGAGAAGCTCCGTCACCCGGGGGGAGCTCGGAGTAGAGCCTTTGCTCCTCCACATCAAGAGGAGTCAGCTGAGGTGGCTTGGGCATCTGTTTCAGATGCCTCCTGGACTCCTCCCAGGGGAGGTGTTCCGGGCACATCACACTGGGAGGAGGCCCCGGGGAAGACCCAGGACGCGCTGGAGGGATCCCTCCTGGGGAGCTGGAAGAAGTATCTGTGGAGAGGGAAGTCTGGGCATCCCTGCTTAGTCTGCTGCCCCCGCGACCCGGCCCCGGATAAGCGGTAGAAGACGAGACGAGACGAGACGAGACAGTGTTGATCAGTCCGTTTGGCTGAAACATAATGCAAACTATAATTTGGATTATTGGACAACACACGCATGGACGTGCTTAGAGGGTGGGAGATGGTGCTCCTGGAATGTAAGGAGAGTAGGGATGAAGAGCTTGCAGTCATGAGAGAGAAAACCTTTTTTCTTTTGGTTTTTGAGGTCGGAGGCTTTGAGTCACAAATATCATTATTTAAACTCGCAGTCATGTAGACCTAAAATTAATGTTTTTAACATTAATTATTAACTTGGGATTTTGAGGTTATTTATTGTTCAACTCATATATAATACTATGAAAATTTTCACTTGTTTAAAGAAATGCTAAAAAAAAAGAATGCATTCAGAAAAATAAATAGTGATGGCCAAGGTACTCAAGTATGCACAAATTCAGAGAAATGGTGTGCAGAAAAATATCAGCTTTAAGCTGATGAGCAGTTTGATTATGAAAAAGCTAGAGAATGGGAGAATATTGAACGTCTACAGGCAACAGTGAAGCATGGTGGATGTTCCTTAAATGTTTGGGGCTGCATCTCTGCAAATGGAGTTGGAGATTTTCCTCAATGCTAAGAAACACAGCTCTTTGGAAATACATCATGCAATATGCTCAGGGAAACATATGACTGGGCCCAAATTTAATCTGCAGCAGAACAAGCCTAAACATACAACCCAGAACAATGAAGCAGAAAAAGCATGAAGAAAAGTACTGGAAGTGATGTCATGAGACACTCAAATCCCTAATCTCAACATCATTGAATTTGTTTTGGATTACATAAAGAGCTGTGAGAGAGCTTACATCCACAGAAGATCTGTGGTTAGTTAGAACTTGCACACTTTTGTTTGGACCAACAAACGAGACAGTGGGGCAGTTGTGGTCCGGTGGATAAGGAGATCGACTTGTGATCGAAAGGTCACCGATTCAATCCCCAGATCCAAGTGATGAAATACTTGCTCTTCCATCTTTAATAACCACAGCTGTGGTGCCCTCGAGCAAGGCATCAGTTCCCTGACTCCTCCCCGGGCGCCGCAGCCATGGCCGCCCACTGGTCCGGGTGGTTGTTCACTGCTGTGTGTGTACACTGGGATGGGTTAAATGCAGATCACAAGTTCCAGGTATGGGTCAGTCTATAAGTGGCCAGCTGGTATTTGAAGAATTGCTGCTGTTTTCAAGGAAAAGATTCCCTCCATGAACTGGCAATACTCCGTCTCTACAGACTACCGCTCTGGTCTCGTCTGCTTGGAGTGATTGGATGGGTTGGATGCCAGGTGGGTGGAGCTCACCTCTTTGTTGATCTCCAGTTCTCTTGTTGGGAGATTTGAGTCAAGACTGAGAAATGCATGCAGTGCTTTACAAATGTTCAGCAAAGATTCACAAATGCACAGGACGACACACATTTTCCACAAATGAGTTGAAATTAACTTGTACTTGTGACTTGTAAATGATATATATTTATTTTGTGCATTTCTTTAAATTTGTCTGAAGATAATAAACTTGTGTATTAATTAATTTCACTTAAAAATAGCCCTTAACTTGCGAAGAATGTTATGAATACATTTTACGTTTCTTTTTTTCTGTTTCTTGCATGTTTGTTCACATCTATGAAGATAAATGATAAACTGCTAAATTGTTGAAAGCATTCTTTGTTAACAGCATTTTGTAAAACTTTTTGCTCAGTACCTCAAAAGACAAAGCAGCTGCTGGTTTCTCAGTTCATGGCCCCTTTAAAGATTTGAAAGTGCTTTGGGTTGATTAAACAAAAAAACTTTGTAAGTTACATATTTAAACCACTACCTGTTAATAATCCATTAGTGAAACGTGGGCTATGATGTTCTAATGTTGTATAATTACATAAACAGACACATCCCCATCCTGCTACAACTCAAGCCCCCTCCTTTCTCTTCTGCATCCTCACGTCATTGTTTTCATCGCTTGATGCCTGTGTTTGGAGGGAAACTGCAGATGAAAGCGGGCGCGCGCGAGTGGAGGCGTGTGTGGCATGAGCCAATGAGAGCGCATCGAGCCGCGCGAGCGCACATGTTTACAGGCGACATTCCGCCGGTACCGCCAACAGCTCTCCAAGACCCGGACGGAATTACCGGAGTGGAGTCAATCTCACATAAACTCGCGCTGAACAGGGTTCCACCCGAATTTGAGTTTAACCTCCACAATTTCTTCAACGAACTCACCGATTATGACAAACACGAGAATCTTGTTCATTTACCGGGACTCGTTTTTTTATTCATAATGCACATATTATTAAAAGTACATCATGTTCGTTAATCCACAACCCGAGCTCCGCCCCACGTCTTCACGCAACCCACCGAAGCATTAAGCTGGGAACGGCGAGCAAAACAAACAGGTCGACAGAAGAAAGATTTTGGTCCGGTTGCCGGTCGCTCGCACGCTCGGTGAGACGGACGCTTTCGAGCGCTTTCCCCCCGCAAGCCTTTCTTTCACCCGCCTCGCGCTGCGACCATGCGCGCTCGCACCGGTCAAATGTATGGACGCGCTCCGAATCTGTGAGGAAGATGGAGCGTTCTTCTAACGGCCCATGATGACGCTCGGTCATTTCGGGTTTTGTCGGTGTGACTAGTTCTAAATGGATGTCTCCGCGCATTGATCGTAACAAGCATATTTACGCATTTCGCTGATATATCGACTATGCATACGCGGCGGATGGTGAAGCGCGCGGTCATCGGGAGCCGCGTGTACGCGCCGGGTTTAACCGGAGACGCGGCGCCGCTCGTCGGAGTGATCCAAGCTGTCAAACAAGACAACAGAGATGCCTCCACCGGGCATCGGCGCAACGTCTACAGCGTGCTCATGCAGGACGGGAGCTCGAAGGAATACTCCGAGGAAGAGATGGCGCGGATGACCGCCAAAGCCCCTCTCAAGTCCAGCCTGAAGGTGTGTTTGTGTTTGTGTTTGTGTTGTTTGTTTATCGGAGTGGCGGGGCTCAGCTGAGCCCGTGTGGCATCGGTTTTGGGGGTTCTTTGGACAAGGTCCTAGTAGTTTCCAGTTAAACCTGTTCATGGATAGATATGGGACGATTCTGCACTATTTAAAGGGTGATTGCCTCCCCAATAGAAGCATTGAGGGGCTTACTGTAATTACCTTATTTCCCTTAATTACACAAGATCTATTTCAAAAGAGCTGGTTTTTAATGCTCATTATTTTAAATCATTGTTGTTTTTATTATATCAACAATTAATAGATTGGCTTTAAATACATACGTTTTTTCCAAAGAACAACATTTTGGAAAGAAATGTTTGATTTTAATGGCATTATATAATCAAGTGATAATATTTAAATAGGGTAATTTGTGCTCATCGGAGCAAAAAACATTTGTGTGAAAAAAGCATGATGTTGTTATTAATACCTTACTAAAAGTCAGATCAAGTTCAAGAATTGTAAAGGGCATCTCTATGTTTTATTCTGTTTGTTTTTCAGACCTTCTGACCCCTTTAAAAACCTGATATCTTTTTTAATGGTAACTAATGGATGTGGAAGTGATAAAGTTTGAGAACAGCAAACAATGGAGGCTTCAGTTTTTTTATAAATCAATTTTTTCCTACTCATATAAAAAATCAAACAGACGCGCATCCCCAGTGATGCAGAAGTTTGCTCCCTGCATCCCACATGATATCGTAGCTGTGCTTTGTGTAGCTTTAGGTGTAGGTTAGGGCTTCTTCATGGATCTTCTTTCAGTGTTTGTGCTGGAGTGTGCTGTTTTTGGCAGCGTGCCCAAGCCAGCATTGTTGGTTGGGCTAGGGTTTGTTGATCAAAGCATTTTTAATGAGAAACGTGACCCCAATTTATGCCTTTTGAGTTTAATGGTAGAAAAAACATCTGGTGCTAGGTCAATAAAGGGTGAACATGTGGGTCTGCTTTAAAATCTGCCTTTCGGAGATCTTTAAATAGAGGTCAAGAGCCGATGGCTGATTTTTTCCAGGATGATGCTTTCTTCCACAAAAGTACATTAAATCATTGATTTAGAAGTTTAATTGCACGTTTCCTTGTGTGTGTGTGTGTGTGTGTGTGTCTACATGTACATTCAACATGATATAAATGACCAATTTCCTAGCTATAAATTATTCTACATAAACTATTTTTTAAACATTTTTTTGTTAAACCTGCAAGACTTAAATTTAAATAACAGGGCAGCTCAGAATTGTTTGGAACCTATACCAAAACAGCTCTCTCATGGTCACAATATGTGTGCATGATACTCTGCAAAATGTTTTTATCTGGTGGACAATGCAGAAGATGAAAAATCACCCTCATATATCGGTGAGTCGATTTATTGATGAAGCTCACTCTATAAATGTCTACTGATTGTAACTGGGACCTACTTATTTTCAGCTGAAGCATTTACTAAAGGTGACTCATAGCATCACTAAAGTTGACCCTCACTAGTCTCTGTTTAGAGAATAAACTGTACAGATTATTCTTTTGATGATGAATAGAGTTTACTCATTGCTCCATCCAAGGTAACAGAACAGATTGATGCAGAATGATCAGGTATTTAATGATCAAATAAGATTTGTGTTGTGTGTACCACCATTAACCAGTTAACGTTTTTGTTTAAATAATACCATTAACTTAAGTAAATGTAATTACTACTACTTGTATTATGAATGAATTGAGAACAAGTATGTATCGACTGTACAAGGTATTTTTTTTTATTGAATTTATAGGATTTGGTGGCTTGATAAATGAATCTTCTGAGAGTGTACTCTAGTGCAACATCTGATGTTGAGGATGCAACTGGTTACAATTGTAATAACGATTCAGGCTTGATGCTCATGCACTGCTTGTGTTTGTGGTGAATTCTGGATGTTACTAATTTATTCAAAGAACTCAAGGTGAAACCACATTTGACTAAACAGGGAGTCACTCAAACCTGATTTATTCTTACAAAATGACCTAATTGCAGTCACATGAAACAGCCCGAAGTACCATACCAAGACAAAGAAGGTCAAAAAGACCACAGCACCACCTCTTATCTTTTCCTCTCTCAACCAGAGCTCTTACAGAAATAAAATAAAGACATTGTAATTTAATGTGGGAGCATCTGCTCATCAGTTTTTGTGCTGGGCTACTAGACAACTGCAGTCTCTGTTGGAGTTTGTTACGTGATCTGCACTCCCAATCTGATTTCATGAGGATTCTAAACAGGAATTTTCAAAGGCAGCATAGAGCAGATTAATCTCACATGAAACATGATTATGAAACAATTACAACATTTGCAATGGAAGCAAGAAGGGATGTGAAACTAGGGCAGCTGTTTAAGAAACAGAAAGGTGCTAATGATGCCGAAGCAGCTGCTCTTAAACAGCAGTAAAGCGTACCTCAACTGAGGGCTATGGTCGTCAAATCTGGGGCTTTGGCTCAGTGCCTGGATTCCCAATCGGGAAGTGGGAGAATGCCACTTGTTGACTTGCTAGTAAAGGTTGTTACAGTTACAGCATTTCTAGACAAAGGTGGCCTGGATTGGCTTGGTTCCTAATGTTGTTTCAACCGCATGATATCAAAATTTAATTAACCCCCACTCTGAATATGTTTACTGTTTGTTTGCATCTTTTGTTGCAAGTGCATTTGATGGCTTTATCCCAGCTACAGAGACAAGCTGCTGCTGTCATGTAGTTCCTTTGGTATTAATATCTCATCTTTGCCCAGCATAAAGAAAGAAAGAAACAAAGAATATTCCTTTCAAGAGCTTGTCTCTGTGAATTTAATTAGTTCCATTTTTAAATCAGCAAAGATCGAGTTTTTTTGAGTCAAGCTTTTACAAAAGAAGAGCTTGTTTGAGCATAGACTGGCAAATGAATTGCTTGTGAAACGGACACTCAGTAAAGTCTCTGCATGATATTAGAAATCTCTAGTTGCTCAAAGCCAAGATTGTATGTTTGTGCTTTTTGGAGACAGAAAAAACACTGGTTTCTTCAGTTTCTTGACCTCTTTCAAATTCTAAAATTGCATGATTTGGAGTGAGACACAATATGTGTATTAAAGTGGTTAAACAAAAGCCTTAATACCAATTCATTTTTTTCTGCATTTAGTCCTTGAAGACCAAACTGACATGAACAAATATGCATTGTGTTTTAAAATTAATGATGTTTAGGAGACGTATGATGTTAAAATGTTCAGTTAATAAAAATTGAAAACCATGACACTTTAGAATGGGGTGATATGAATCAATTTTAATCAGAAACCGAAATATGTGTATTGCCAAGTGTGCCTGTGCAAACACAAGGAATTTGTTGTGGTAAGGGGTAATTTTGAATTTATGAAGAAAAAGAGTTCATGATGCATTTATTGAAACTTACCATTATTGTTTAAATTTAATGTATAAAAACTAAATGGGAAAATTATGTTGTAGAAGTTTTATGAAGATGACAAAATTTATTAACTCATGTTAATTTACTATATTTAACAATGATGTGCCCCCCTAAAGTAGGTCACTATCGAATAATAATGGACAAGTAATGAATTAATGGTGTGTTAATAAGGATGTTCACCCTCTCTAGTAAACCATCAATGGAAAAAATTAAATATAAAACAAAAAGTTGCTAAATTCATTATTTGTTAACTATTATTATGGTCAGTGTACTTTTTAGGACATTTCATGATTAACGGATCATTGTTGAATTGTTGATTACATTTCTACAAGAGCATTTTTTTATTTAGTTCCTTAACGCCTCATAGTTTTAATTCATCTGTTCATTATCAGTCAGAAACTAATCATTATTTAAGGTAGTAATCGTCACTCATGTGTAATGCATCATTAATTCATCATGAATTAATGGTTTGTTTATGCAAGAATTAATGATCATTCACATCATGCTATTGTAAAGTGTAATAAAAAATAAACACAAAAACAATAGTTAGAAATGCATTGCAGGCAATGTATAGTCAATAAATATATCTTTACTCTTTTTCTCAGAAATATTTGAATAATAACCTCACTTCTGAGAATAATGTACTCATGAACTCTGATAGTTTTGTAATGCACGTTTTGCGTTTCCCTAGCATTTATCCAGGTAAACCAATCCTTTTATTTTGAACTCCTTTATAGTAACCTCACCTGCTCACAGCTCAGCGTGATCAGTGTTTATTCCCTGTTTAGTCAAGCTAATCGCGTTACAGTAAGATAATGATCTGAATGGCATGCAGCTCTGAGCTCCTGCCCTGCGCTGGTGCATGTGCTGATGTGCGACGCCGTGGCCTCTGTTTGCCCTCTCTTTAGCATGAGCTTTAGTGAACAGCAGCTTTAGTCACAGAGCAATAGAAACTCTGTGCTGCTGCAGATGAGACAGACAGGAAGAAAAGCTGCTCGTCTTCGCATTAGTGTGGTCACGGAGACTGGCTTGGTGTGCTTAGAGGGAAATTGCAGAGCGAGGGGGACTTTTTTTTTTGTTAGCGGCTCCAATCTTCTAAACAAACAAGCCTGCAGATGCTTGAAGGTTTTTTTCTTTTTCAGACAAAACATTGTTTAGGCATGTGTATTGACAAATGCATTGATGAACAACAGCTTGAACACAATGTAATACTCTGTGATAGCAAGTAAACAAGCACTACAGCAGGTGTAAATAGGTCATCACAGACACAAGTCACATGGGCAGACTGTTAACACATTTCTTTTGCTCTACAGAGCACCTGTAATGGTAGCCAGCGAGATGGGTTGTCAACGGCCCAGAATGGGGGTGTACAAAGGGGAGACGGGGCCTCCCTCAGCCCAGAGAGCACAGAGGAGCCTCGGCTGCTGGAGCACAAGAGAACAGGAAGAGCACTGGAGTCTGAGAAGGATCACACCCGCTCTGTTTCTCTGTTGGAACAGAAACGCAAGGTTGTCTCATCCAGCATCGATGTGCCACAAACCAGGTAAGCCCACTGGATGAGCACCACCTACAGGAAAAACGGAAGCTAAATGAAACTTCAAGCAATATAACTGTTGTAGTTGCTTTGTTGTTGTTTTCCTGATTACATCATGTATTATTGGCTCTGGGATCTAAATTAGATAATTATGTTAATAAGTTTGAAATGCATCGCAGATATTTGTTGTGTTTTAATTTAAATATGAAATGAAAAGAATATGTTCAGCACTTGAATTAGGGTTGCCATTTTTTTAAAACACCACGCAAGCTTTATGGTATAATTACATTACATTTACATTTATAATTACATTTACATTTAACAGATGCTTTTGTCCAAAGCAGTAGGGGAGAGACAATATGCAATTTGTTACACAGTGAAACGCTTTCTCAGTTCGCTCATAATAGAAGTTGTATCTGACTGATCAGTCGTGTAACGTAAATAATGTTATTGGCTTATGATTTACAACAAACACTTCTTCTCTTTTTTTTAACTGGCCATGAATCAAAGAAGGCAATATTGTTGTTTAGCTTTCGACATGTTTGAGCACATGAGTATAGTACCAGTACCAGTAGATTGAAACAAGCATGAGTGTGCTTTGTAAATTTAGCAGTTAGAACACTTTACAGTCTTGCTTTGCATTTTTCTGACACATTTAGTGAGCTGTAGAACTATAAAACATTGTTAACGTCGTTTATCCTGTTGTTTTTCACACCTGCCTCTTGAGAGGAAAAACAATTCACTGTTTAATATTCAGCATGGAGCTTCTGCCACCTGATTGCTCTATTATTTCACAGGACTAACATCGACTCAGTTTATTGTTGAAGAATAATTGATCCTATAGCTCAATCCACAATCTAATATTTCTTTCATGGAGAAATATTGAATCTAGCAATAAATTGAGTTTGTGGTCCAGGAGGATGTTTACTTTTTGTCCTGCATTAATTGGCCATATGTTTTGATTTGCTGCAGGTTGACTGCGGATAGCCCTGTCCTTATCGATTACCTCTCCAGTGCTTCATTTATAAGTCTCATTAATCTAATGAATTTGGTAATTACAGAACAAACAAAATTGTGCCGATAGTCTATCCTTCTAGAGAGACTGCTATTCATCTAAGGAAGTATACTCTGCAGAGACTTTGGAGACTGTCCGTGTCAGATTTTGTTGAACAGTCTTCTACATTTTATGAAGTTTAAAGCGCTAATAGATCCTTTTGCAGTTTGTAAATAATAATGGCATTTCAGCATATACACGCACACTTTGGCAATGGAAGTTTGTAGGAAATCAACAGTTTGTCTATCAAAGACTGTGAAAATATATACAGTTTTTATATCTGTATATTTTAAGAGCCAAACATTTTGGGTTGCTGAGTTAAAGGGAGACAGTAAAACCTTACTACCACTTTCAAATGGGGAGCACCTCCAGTTTGAGAGAGAGAGAGGGGAGAGAGAGAGAGATAGAGAGAGAGAGACTGAGAGGCTCTGGGAAAGGGATAATGAGGGCAGAACTCAAACCTTTGGTTACTAGATGTGCAGCTACACGTTACATGTCCTGCTCATCTACCACTATGATAGAAAATCTAGTGTTTATTCCATGTCTGCATCTCTGTTTTGAACATGGAAAAGCCCACCAAGACCATCATAGTGACTGTGGAAACAGTTCAAGATATTGAAATGCAAAGCATCACATAGACAAAAACTTATTTATGTAACCCGCATAAGGTATTTAGGGGGAACAGTAGTTTTCTATACACTCTGATCACTGTGCTGCTTTAAACACGTTTTAAAAACGTTGTTGAATCCCCAAGTAGATCTGTAATCATCCAAACAAAACAAATGGCAGATTTAGCTGTTTCTGTAAGGAACACATGTACTTCTGATACTGATGTTCAGGCTATACAAATGAGAAACTTGGAAGAGTCTCACATGGTTTCCTGATCTGCTTGTGAATGTGCAAAACCATTCCACACAAAAGAAAATCCCAAATAGTCCAATACATTTTTTATTTTAGCTAAATAAATTTTGTTAAATTGTAGTATATCTTTTCCCTCTGATCTGAGCCATTTGTCAGGAATGCATCCTGGACAAAAACTAAGCCAGTTGTTGGATTTGTGGGCTAGAGGGGATTCGATTTCAGAGCTCACGTAACTTTACTTGCGCATATTTTTCACTTCACTGTTTCTTTTGGACAACAAACACGTAATAGCATGTGTATGTTAAGGCTGAGAGAGACAACATCTTACCAATTTGGACAAAAGCACAGGTACTGTTGTTGGAGCTTTGGACAAACTCTATGGTACATTTCCACTGGCAGAAATTATTAGTTTTGTTGGATTGTGCTTTTGTGCTTAGTTCCTTTTCAGTGCTATCCTCCAGAATTGTTCATCAATCTCTAAAACCAAAGTAGCATGACTTTAACTTTGTGCTGATGCCAGGATCTATGTCACACTCTTGTCTTGTCTGGTGGGTGAATATAATTTAATGCCAGGAAACATAAAATAATAACAGAAAAAAGGAATGTCTTAGATGATGGTAGGGATTGTGACAGCTCTCCTTAATCTGTAATGCACATCATTGCACCCAACTAGAGGCAAAGAAAGTATTCCAAGACACAACTACACAGTAAAATCTAGAGTGTTAAATTGACACTGCTCTGAGTCTATTTGGTCCTACTGTAAATAGAGTTAGATGAACACTAAGCTCATCAACCTGAACCATAAAACGTTTAAGTTAACTTAAATTTACTTAAATTAACAATTTTTTTTGCTACAATGTGTTGAGGAAAGTAGTTGTGATGTTTTTATAATGAAATACAAATGTTTTTCAGTACATACAAGTATTCGGTGAATAATAAATGGTTTAGATGATAACCTAGTTGATGATTGGGATGACTGTGTACTAACAACCTAATTGTTTTGGGTTTTATAAAAAAAAAAATGTTTTAAACTGTAATGAACTGTACTACTTAAAGAATTGAGGCAGTATGAGCATTGGGTAAACCACTCTTGGAGATCGGGAGACGACTACTTTATTGTGATTGGAAACTTGGCTGCTTCCTGCAAAATTTGTGCAAGTAAACAGCAGTGACCTAGATAATAACACTTTAATATCACATCAGGGGAGCCCATGAGGGGCCACACTTGATTTGTGTTTAATCAGCATACAATGAAATGGATGCTGGCTTTTGATTATTGACCTGCAGGTGTTTTGGGCAGCTGGATTGGGGTGGCCTCAGGTCTGCTGTTTTAATCTTTTGTATTCTAAACTACATAGCTTTGTCATCAAATTTATTATATTAGCAGGCCTTGTGGGAATATTTACTGCCTGTATTTCCCCTGAAAGCATTACTGAAAGATGTTTGTAAAATGCTGGAGCATGGAAGTCATTTTTCATTCTCTGACATGTTTTTTCTATGGCTGAAAGAATGTTTTGTGAGCAAAAACTGGTCTGAATGATGGTGTGTATGAGAGAATGTGTTTCAAATGTAACACAGCACATTTATTATGACTATTCAGTGGTTCTTTTCAAAGTTTCATTACTGAATTGTAGGTAAATTATGGTGGGATGGTGTCAAAGAAAGGTATTTTTCAATCTCTCATGCACTTAAAACCTGAAATGCAAGATTTGCAATCTTGAATTATTGGTTACAAACCCCTGAAATATATCTCAAATTCACATGTGGGAGTCTGTGGTGGAGTTTGTGGTATGAGAAGCAAGGTGGAAGTCCTCCAAACTAACCTTATGCTCTGATAGCTCAGACCCTGAGTCTATCAAAATAAGCTTTGCATGGCTGTGGTACAAATTTGGAAATAAATGCAACCAAATTACTGGGTTTCCTAGAACCTCTTATAAAGCTGAATATCGCTTTAATATGAGGGGTATGAACTTTGTTATTGCTTTACTTTAACTTATTTTTCCATCCTCTTTTCCCTGTTGATTCAGCGTCTACACCTTCTATGTCAAAGTGGAGGAACGATGAAATTAGGAGGGGGTAAACTAGTAAAACGGTATGCTTTCTCTCTGGAGCAGATTTAGTGGCTGCCAAAGAAAACATGCTGCCTTGGGAAGCGGATGGTGGTTAGGCTGCGACTTTAAAGAGCATGTGATTACCATCTGAAAAGCACTTTTTGCAAAAGCTGATGTACTGAGATGTTGGAAACTTTCCAGTGATTTAACGACACCAACTCTGCGTGTTGGTCCTGAGAGTTTAATCATATTGGACACTAGTTTTCTCCTTTCAGATTGCTTATGAGAATTGAAAATGGTTTTTAAATTGGTTCAATATGTACAGCAGAACACAGAATCTGTCTGAATATATGTAAACATACACTAATTCAGTTTTTAAGTTCATGTGACTTTTTAGTTTAACTTTTTTCAGTTGAGTTGAGTTTTTGTTGTAAAAAATTTTGAGTTGATTTAGACATTTGTTTTAACACATTTAGCGTTAATATGCGGTCTGAGCCATGATTATAAACAATAAGAATAATATGTCAAGGACAATGTAGCAAACAGAAAACAAACAGAAACAAAACAAAGCCGCTTTTTTACATAACAATAAAACAAGAAATGCGGGTGACGTGGCTTGCCCAAGGCCACAACGACAGAATGGACCTAGCGGGGATCGAACTGCCCACCCTCCTGTTACAGAACAACCAACTCCACAACTGCGCCATCTTTCACCTCCCGGTTGAAACGATCTAGAACGATCTAGAAGGCCTGGGTATGACTAGAGACTAGGGCCCCTCAGATCTAAAGGACCAAACAGGAGTAAGAATAGTAATTGGATCAATGAGATACAATGGAGCTATATTATGGAGAGATTTTTATGTTAATAAGGGCACTTTGAATTTTGAAATTGTATGGGTAATCATAATAACTTAGCTGTGGTTTACAGAGTGATTTAGCAAGATTACCAAAGCAAAACTCACGTCTAGAAGTAGTAAAAAAGCAGGCTAAAATTGTGCTAGATTTCTGAGAGGGAAGAAGTCTGTGATGTCTAATGTGGAAAGAATCTGTGCAGGTGTTGCTGTTTATGTGATGGTTATTTTATGGAGTTGATTTAAAGGTTTAAGAGATGCAGTTGGACTTCCCCCGCTTCCTTTTGTTTGTCTTCACCACCCATCATCCACAACATATTATTCAATTGAATTTCAAAAAGTTAAAATGTTTAACAGAATAAAACACATACAAATTAATAAAAAAGGTAACTCCTCAATGTGTCACAGCATTTTTAATATAATAGCCAAAATAATTTCTCCTATTCATGATGGTTTTGATTTATTAAGCATTGATAATTGTCAAAAATGATGATGTTGTGGATTGAAAAGGTGAACGTTTTATATGTAGCCTTTCATATTTTTACGGAAGCACAAACAAACTAGGATATGGTACACTGTGACTTTCAACTAGTCGTTTCTCCTTGAATGCTACTGTATTGTTGCATTTTAGCTTTTTTAATAGAAGGGCGCTATGTCCCCACTATTAAATATTAGGGGAAACACTTCTCTAAAGTAGTAACAGATAGCTTGGAACTATCTAAAATTATAACTATATTTATTTATAAGGATTCAAAAAAGAACATCTTACTTATTGAATTTCAAATATTTGCAATGTATTCATTTAAGTCAAGAGAGCATGAATCCATAGAATTAATTAACCTCATACACTTTACTTTGTCACCAATAATAAATGTGATTTACAATTTACTTTTGGTTAATACTTACAAAAGAAGAAATAAAAAGTATTTAACTTCATTTTCTTCAGCAAAAACACAACTAATAGTTTACGGGGGTTTTTTTTTTTACAATTGGTAAGACAGTTTTTTTTTCAATACATTTAACACGTTAAAACACACAATTGGCAAAATAGTTAATTTCATTCTCAAAACCCCCCATTTTAAACAAAAGTCCAAAACTCATTTTCAAAATACAATAATACAGTTTTCAAAACACTAACACATGTTTTCTTCTGACAGCAACATTTAGTCAATAATAACACATAGAGAAGAAATTTGGCTTTAAAATGACATAGTTTTGGTGTTGGTGAAGCTTGAGTGTAAAATAAGTTCAAGCATTTGAAATTTGTGTTCACTGTATTTATTTTGTATCAAAGCAACAAAAAAGACCTTAATTGTAGAGCCTTCTTATACAGATTCTGTGCCAATCGTATTAAGAGTTTAGGAAAGTTGTTAAATGTATTGAAAAAATGGCCATAGCAATTGTAAAAAACTGTAAGTGGATAATGGATAAAGTCTCTCACTCAGCTGTGAGGAAATCAAACCTTCTGGGTTTTGGGCAAAGGTTTCCTGGTAGGGGGAATATGTTGTGAAGTAACTGATGTGTGTCTAATTGAAATATGTCAGCATAACCTTTTCACATTTATAATAATATCCATTAATTTGAACTTTAATTTTTTTTTTGTTCTATTGATCTCTGTCGACCTGAGAGGCTTTATTAATTAAAATGGATATGTACTAATTAATCTCTCTGCATGGGGATGTCCAAACTTTCCATAATTCATTTTAACTTACACACATTGTCAGAATTGAGTGATGCGAGACTGAAGAAACTCCTCAGGGAATGTGATTGTGACAATAGGAAAAAGCGATAGAATTGTCGAAGTAGTGAACTGGAAGAGAAAGGCATATAAGTTTTAGAAGTTTTTCAGAACATGGTCTTTTCTCTGAAGTTTAAAAAGTTGTGCATAGCAAGCTCTTGTTTCAAAAATGTACTTAAGATTTCAATGGGTGCAAGTCAACTTAAAACCTGTGTACCAACCACCGTCGTACATGTGAGATGATAAAAGAAACAGGCCTGTGTTGGCAACCAATCTTAACAAATTGTAGCTTGTTTAAATATTTTAATATACATTTTTAAAGTAAAAGTTGTTTATGAAAGACTATTCATCTTGGTGATTGGTTTCCAGAAGTGTTATGATTAGAATTAGGAACTGTGTTGTTAACACACGTGTTGCACAGCAGCACCTTCCTCAGCATCAAGAAATTTTTTTTACATTCTTCTATTTCAGTTAAACATCATTTAGCTAAATAAACTCTATTAGATGGGGTGTTGCGACATCCGAGAGCAACTGTTGTTTGTAGGCAACTCTCAAGGGGTCCATTTCATCTTTGTTTGTTTTTCTTAGGCACTAAACATATTAAACACACTGAAGTACACAAAACTGTTTAAGTGAGCAGCTGTTTTTTTTTAACATCTAAACAGAATCTCTTAAAAAGCCATTATTTGAAAACATAAACTTTAAGCCAAACAAATTTGGGACTTGCATGTGTAAAAAAAAAAAAAAAAAACATAACAGCAACAATAAAACTAGTACTAGTACTTGCAGACACATTCAGAACCAAACGTGTAGAAAACTGATAATTTCCAGAGAAAAATACAAATTGGAATATTGCTTACCTCCTTCTTAGCCAACGTCGACAAGATACTCCGCTCCTCTCCACACTACACACTAGGTAGTTAATAGTTTTCAACTGGTTTCCATTCTGTTTTGAGGATCTGACATGTTTAGCAAAGCTTAGCATAGAGCATTAAATCAGAGTACAAATCTTTACAAATTTTCTTGTAAAACGTGATATTTTCTGACACTGTGTGATGTCCATGGAGCCAAATTCCAGCAGCTAGAGGCTATTCCTAAAATATTGGACTCTAAATATCAACTTTTTTTTTGCAGTTGGTCTGGTCCACGATATAGAAGAGTCTAGTTTGAAATAGCAAAAAATATTGAAACTATCATCATTCTGCTACTGGAATAACAATGCTAGTGGTCTAACTCGATTCATTAGTCAATACTAAGCTAAGCTAAAGCGTAAAATTGGTTGAACATATTGTACAAATGTTCAAACTGCTTAATATCTTTGGGAGACTTTTAGAAACATTAACATTCGGTGTCAAAGAAGCATGAGGGGGAGAGCTGTGACAAAAGAACTCTACCCTTAATCACAGTCAGGTGGCAAATGGGTCAGGGTGTGTTTTATTCACTGTAGTCCTCATACAGTAAACCGCCCTGAGTGCCTGTGCTGGAGTAACAATGAGACAGTAGATCACGTGGTGGGCAGCTACAGCCGCATCTGTGCTGAACTTTGCTCTATTTGGAAAGGCCATCCAAACTCGATACCAAACCCCAGAGGCTGGTGCGCATGAAGTCAGTTGAGTAATTTGAGGAACCGTGAAAGTGAGGGTTTTAAGGCCTTGGCAGAAGCATGCAGCACTTAGTGTCAGGAAACACTGCACAAACACTCTGCCAGCTCCGACCGCCCCACCCTCTTACTGGCTTTGTTTGATTCACTCATTACACAGACCCTGTTGCTTGCTTTCTTTACTGCAGTTTGCTGCTGCATCTACAGAGTAATACATCTTGACCTAATTGTTTTTTATAGTAAGACTTTCAGTAATATCTTTAAAGACAGATTTTGTATTTAAATGACAAATACTATTTTTAATCGGATTGACATAGAGACCATTCTTTAAATACTAATAATGATTCAATAATTTCTATATTTTTGTTGAATAGCTGAAAGAAATAATCCACTTGTGCAAAAACCAGCATAATGCATTTGAGCGGTGATAAAACACGCTGTTCCCTCACGAGACTCCAGTGGTTAACCTAACCCCCCTTCAGCAGCTCGGTGTCATTCTCAGGGAGGGTCGACGGCTACATGAGGGCCATAAATACAGCAAATGCTCTCCTGCAGCCTCTCAAAAACAATGGCAGTCTCATTCTTTCTCCCTGCATATGCCTTCATTCTCAGGTGAAGAGTGCCCCAGACCGTCTCCATCTCGCCATCTCTCTCCCTCACCTTTTCTTTTCAGTTTGTTCTCCAGCTCTCTCGCTCGCTTGCTCTCCCCCTTTGTCTGAGTAACTCATGTTTTTCTGTGGCGCAAGAGAGCTGTTAGTCTACCGCTGTGCAGTGCATTGAGCTATGCCTCTTCTTGCCTTCACATTTACATAAGGAACAGTAGCCTGGCGCCTGCTAGACTAACAAGGGCATCTGCTGTTGTTTACAAGCACAGAATGAACATGCTGCAGCCCCCCAAAAATAACAAATAATTTTAAGCATGATCATTTTAAGCAAGTAGATTTGGAGATGCACCTTCAGTTTATGTGGAAAACTTGAGAAATACCTTTTGTTTCCACATAGAACTAATCATTGGTGTAAACAGAAAATAAAAAATTGATGACTTGTCAAATACATATCTCCAGTTTGCCTTGAACAACGACAAATCATTTGACAGGCTCAAACACAATGCGCTCCTGCTCCCTCTAAACATATCAAGTAAGATCGGTCACCAAATTGGCAACCAAATAAGATATTAATTGACAGTTTTCCTTTGAGCTTCAAACCACTGTCAACTAAGTTCTAACCACGCACCTGCCATCTTTATTACAGCCCCCAGGCAGCATGGTTTGCAGTCTGTGGAGATATTAAACTACCATAACGCCAATAATAAGTGTTCATGACAGACTCAGAATTGACAGGGTCTTTGTCCTGTCTTGAGGCTATTAGGACAGGAGGTTCTGGAGAAGACAACCACACCCCCTTGGAATCTTATCCTCCGGTCTATGTTATGTTATCCATAGTATGGAGTTTTATGAGGCACTCCAATACCACCACACTCGTAATTGGGAATGTCTCTGACGTAGTGATGGCTCCCTGGAGAACAAAGGTGATGTTTGTAGGGGGCAGACGCACATTGTGTGTGGGTCTGAGAAAAAGATAGAGGTTGTGATGGTCACAGAAGCTGTGTTTTTCACATTGAAAGCACTGCATTAGTAAAAAAAAAAGCTGAAGTACTGGCAAAAAAAAAGAATGTCTATTTTTATGTGCATTTTTGTAAATGGACAATATGAACAGCAAGCTTACCCACTCACCCAAGACAATATTTAGATATATAGTATATTATAGTATAGTATAGTAATATATAATATATAGTATTTTAGCAAGTTAGCAAAAGCTTCTCCGGTAACCAATTGAAAAAAGATAACGATAGCCGGCAGGTGTTTGGGGTATAACCGCACCTGTTCAGTCAGCAGACTATCCCAGAAAGCGACACAATTTTCAAAATAGAGATTAAAGACTGTAAAGTAAAAATTAAAGATGCTCAGTTCTTTTTATATTCCTTAGGATTTGTCACCAAATTTTCCCCCAATAATCCAGGATAAATCATGATGTTTCTGTAGAACCTACTCAAAAAAGATGCAGAATTGATGGAAAAAAATTATTTTGCATCAAATGTGAGAATGATAAAATAGTTTAATATTTAAACAGAAATATGGTCCTTTGTACACAATGTCTTCCTTTATCGATGGTTTTGAGGCTGGACCTGTTAATGTGCTGATTAAGAAATTGTTACTGAAAGTTTAAAATTATATTTATGGTTTTTGAGGATGAAATTAACATGAGGTGTTATAAGTGTAAACACTAAACGTGTGATTGTTTATAAATGTGACTTCTGGAGACCTTCATTAAAATGAGTTGCATTTGCTTTGAAAACATATGAAAGTTTGATTTTGGAAACATTAAGAATTCAACGCAGGGACTAAAGTGATAGAGATCACATTCATTGTCTCTGCAGGCTTTATATACTGCTTTTTCACAGAGTTACCACCTTCTTTCTCCATCACTTAGCGTTTTCTAAACAAAAAGACTAGCTAAATGAACTGCTTACACCAACAACATGCTCCATATACCCATCGCTCATTAGGCCAGACGCAAACATCAATTGTGCGAGTCCATCAAAGCCTTCACCATGCTTTTAAACATCCCTAGGCTGGCTTTGTGAAAGCAGTTGACATACATTATAGTGCTTCTCAACTGGGGGAGGTGACTCAAAGTCTACGGTTTGTCTTTTTCTGCCGGTTCTTTTTAGGTCCATATCTTTGTGTGAACTACATTGTGGGATGTAGACAGAAAATAGGATGCTGATGCCATGTCTCAGTGAAGCACACACATCAAGTATCACACTCTCTTGAGACGGGACAGTGCTACACCTTGAAGCATATGAGATAATGTATATCATTATACAGTAGGATAGAGCATGTATCTTAGGTGGAAGGGTTTACGTTTGTTTACTAAAGAATATAGGTTATTCATTGTTTTCTACCAGAATGCCTGAGGGAAAGAATTGCTTTGTTTGAGTTTGGGAATTTACATTTAGATGAGTTTAGATTTTTGAACAAACTCTAGCGTATAATTGCCTAGTATTGCAAGTGTGTGGTGAGCAATGGAGAAGTGTACTAGGTGAGCTGTTCGACTGAGGAGTTCAGGACCCGGAAGTGCCCTGGACCTGAAGAACCTGGGTGAAGGGGTGGAAGGAGGCATAGCTTGCACAAAGTTAATGTTGTCCACTAGTCATGTCTTATATACTGGAATATTAAAGGTGGGACCTTATGATTAGCTGGTCAATTACCAGCCAAGCTCCTAATGAACTTTTTTAATGGAATGATTAACCTCATATAAAAAATAAATAAATTTAATGAAGTTATCATTATAGCGTGTTTGAAACAAATGTGGCAAATTCTTGTTTTTGTGCATAGGACGAGCAACCGTTAACCGTATTTTGATTGTGCCTGTCAGTTGTGAGTCAACGTCATTTTTAAAGATACGTGTAGAACTTGAGAATGTAACTGTTTAGTTATAACTTCGGAATTTTGGGATAAGTGTTTTCTGGTTCTTGAAATTAGAACTACATCAGGATTCACGCATACACATAAATGAAACATTTTCCCACAAATTCATTATAGGAATTGTTATGGGAAAATTCACAAAAAATACATCAAGCATCAAGTAAAGTCGAAGCGTCACGGTGGCGCAGTGGGTAGCACGGTCGTCTCACAGCAAGAAGGTCACTGGTTCAAGCCTCGGCTGGGTCTGTTGGCCCAGTAGTGTGTGTAGTTTGCATGTTCTCCCCGTGATCGCGTGGGTTTTCTCCGGGTGCTCCGGTTTCCCCACAAGTCCAAACACATGCGGTATAAGTGAATTGAGTAAGAACGATTGTCCATAGTGTTAAAGTGTGAATGAGTGTGTGTGAATGTTTCCCAGCAATGTGAAGGGCATCCGCCGCATAAAACATGTGCCAGAGGAGTTGGCTGTTCATTCTGCTGTGGCGACCCCGAAAGGGAAAAGCCAACATGAAAATGTATGGACTGATGGATGGATCAAGTAAAGTCAGATGAATTACTGAAATTCATTCTCATAAACAAAAAAGATTGCCATCATTGTACACTGTCATAATGTCTGTGTGCTCAGAAACAAACTCAGATGTAAAAGAGATCTTCTCTTTTTTACAAACTCATTATTTTCCATTAAATCAGAAACTTTTTTGCAGATCAAAATTCTCTAACCTAACTGAAGTCAACAAATCAAGAAAAAGATTTTAGTAGAGAATTTCTCACATTTAAAAATTTTAATGCAGGCACTAGCAGTAGTTCAATAGTTTCCCCTTTGGGCTAAACGCGTCAATTTCCTAGAGAAAGCTCCTGATTGGTTGAAATGACAAATTGGGAAAGTTCTAATATCTCAGTTTCTTTGAAATGTTGCGGCGTCAAACATGAAACTGCATTATCCACACCAGTACAACACAGATGTTGCAGAAACTGCAATATGCACTATATGTTTCGTGCGCAAAGAATCTAAATCGTGTCTTCCAGTTGACTTTTTATTTAGCTCACGCAAATTATGCTTCTGTTTTCAGGGTGAACCCAGAGTTTAACAGGTTCATTTATTTACTATGCACTAGTGATTTAGTATGCAGATGTGTCAATTCACCAAACATATGCTAAATTATCTGTTTGTAAAATTTGATTATAGGTGTGTTTTAATGAGGAACAAAGATAAGGTGTTACTTATTCTAAATCTCCCATTAGAACTCTTAGTAAAACTCTTAGTAGAACCCTTGGTACTCTTAGTAGTTGTTACTCTTTGTAGACTTTTGTGGAATACATAGTTTGATATGTGGCCAGGATTTACTACAGAGTTACAATGTTATGAAAAGGCATGGAATGGCAAGATCAGGGGAAACAATGACCATTTTCTGTACTTAACTGCTGCAGATGTTTATGTGATGTACACGCTCCACAAAAATAGAACAGATTGGACATGACCCCAAAATAAAACTATATAATATTTAAATCTAATATTTATTAAACATTGTATGGGTTAGGGTTAACTAAAAATGCATACAATTCATAGTCCATCATAGGCATAATATGGCATAATATGTGCCATTTAAAAGTTGTTTATTTAGACATTCTCTTGGTTTAAAAAACCAAAGCTAATATTATTCCTAAGATTTTTATGAACATCTTTAGTTACTTCACCCATTATTCGAAATAAATAAAATGTAAATTTAGATGTATAAGTGAGTAAAATTTTTGTTTATCTCAGCCGCAAGATGTTACAAAAACTCAATAAGATACATTGAAAGTGCTTGATTTTCAATAATTGAAGGTACATGTCAAATGTAAATGTAAATTGAAATTTATGACTATTTTATCCATTTTTTTCCACTATATGGTTTCTTTTAGAAAGGTAGAATGTGATAGTCATAAAAGGCTTGTTTTTGTCTTTCTTTCACATAAACAAGTTCTGTTTCAACTGTGATTTATCCAGATCCTAGCCCTTTTGCGGTTGATGTGCAGGAGAATGTGGAAATCTCACTTTATTTTAAGCTTGTTTTTTCCTCACATTGACAAACACTCAAAAACCTGACCTTACCATAAAAAGTGGGGGCAGGGAGACAAAAAATTGCTTTTTAGGGGTCAGTGAATCTAAGACGTAGTCTGTATAAAGATAAATAAATAAAGCTATTCTGTATTAAGGAGAATCGTTATATGACTCTGGCTTTGTGTCCGGCTGTGAACCAGGCTTCTCATGGACACTGTTTACCCATACTACGAGGAGCAAGGAAATGTGTTCGAGGTATGAGCAGGCTGGATTTGGGGCAATGCCAACCACTGATTTGACGACCGCCTCAAGCATCCTGGTGTTGACCGAAAGTACCCTCTCATCCCCCTTGGGCCCTCGCATTCCCAATATCCTCCACAAGTGTTAGCCTTCATCCATTTCAGGAGCAAGGGGGAGTGGAGGGAGGCAAAGCAAGCTTTTGAAAAAGATCTCAGGGAGTTGGTATCATTAGAGGTCAAAGGAAATGACTCCAGTTACATTAAGAGTTGACTTAATGTAATAATGTGTTTTTCTCAGTTTTGCTAGGTTAACAACTCTCTCTTTAGAGAGTTTTGAGAGAGGGAGAGAAGAGCAGACTTTAGACAACATTCATTATAAGCATAGAAAGGCTGAAGAAGGAGCACAGATTTAAAGCTACACAATGGTCTTATGGGTTTACACCATTTTGACCGTAATGTTAGGTTCAGTTGTGGTAGCTTCAGTTCTGTGATAAACTTGTACAATTGCTCTGGCAGTTTTTTTAGCTATCTGATACTAAAACGTAAATCAGCTTTCCATTCCAAGAACAAATAAAAACAAGTGACTAATCATTTTAAGACCTAAAAAGCTTCGGATCTCTCTCACATCACAGTTTTCCCATTGATGTATTTTCTTTGTTTTCTTCGTTTGGTAAATCACATTTAGACTATCGATTTTGATCATCAAACCTTCAACCAAACGCTCTGAGTATACCACACAGGAAATTGAAAGAAAGCTGCCATATAAGCTACCGCAGTTTTATCTTTTAATGGTATGTGGCTTTGATTGGATCAGCACAAGGGTGTTGATAAAAACAGAGAGCTCAGCCTGCTGTGAATTTGATGTGTATCTGACAGTCTGAGGTCACATTCACAATGCTGCATCTTTACATCGGTTTTCATTTTAAGTCTCGACGTCTCTAATGCGTGTTCTGAGTAGTATGTAGAATTTAACGTGGCCAGCAGTGATAACAGATGCAGGAGCTCTTAGCGGGAGGCTTAACGGGTATGATTTATTGCCTGTTATTTAGAAGGAAATGAGCATCATACACTAGTGACTTCAATGAACGATGGTCGGCCCATTTCGAGGCAACTTCAAAGGCATCTCTCAGTTCCCTCTTGCTTCTGGAAAAGGGGAAGGTCTATTGGGGAGGAGCTGAATCTTAGGGGAAGTCAGGGGATTTCCCTAAAATCCTACTGTGCTATTTCAGGGTCACGTGTTTGACTCTTGATCTGATTCCTGAATGGAGTGCTGTTTGTGTTTGATCAATGATCATTTTTGATGCTATTGCGAGTTTCAGACGTTTCCTTTAATATGCTGAATACAACAAATTGGCTTACGTTTACTTTGATAAAAAAAAATCTGTTATTTTGTTCCCCTTTAAAACCATAGTTTTTTAAAAAGGAAACTTTATATTTATGTCTTCCTCTGTTGGAGCAAGTGCCTTCTCATCGGACTCATTAAATACATAGGTCCAGATGTCTGCTGGAACACACTAGATAGCATCTCTAAAGCCTCTCACTCTCTCCTTTGTCTCTTGAGTTTGGCCGTGTACAAAACATGGAAGTGACTAATGGTTCTTTTTCCTCTGATTTTATTTATTTACTTTTTTTGGAATTATGTTTTGTGGTCTGTTCTTACTTGAGTGTTTGAAGAGTTTTTCGTTTTCTTTCAGCATCTGCCATTTGTCTAGTAGTGCCTGACTTTATATAGTCTATCAGGACTGCACAATTTGTGGATTTTTTTTTAAACGAGCTATTAATTATATAGTAATTGTCTTTTATTATTTTAAATATTTTTATAATAACTTATTAAGACTTGTAGAACACTTATGACATGAAATCTAACAGTAATTGCTGTTTTTTTACATTTTACAGCTTGTAATAATATTGTGTTCAACTAAATTGGGCATCTGAAAAGCGAGTCTTTTGCTTAACATTACTGTTATCATGCCAACAATGACGTGCCATACACATGAAACTAGTATTTTTTTTTTGTTGCCATTTTATTTATATTTTACAATTTTTTACCTATATATGTACTTGTGACATGCAAACTAACATAAAACGATTGCTTTCAAAATGCTAAAACTTTTATAAATGACAAGAACATACATTTGTGGCTGTCTTTCCTTGTATCGACAGCCATCTTGAACAAAAATCCTGTTCCTGCATTGAGCGTGGCATGCTGGGAAATCCTTCTCAAGTCCTCTGTGTGTAAGTGAGGGTAGAGAACACTTTGGCAAAGGGGTATACATTCCTTCAATAAGGCCCTCGCCATAGTTAAATCTCCTTTCACACAACCTGCCTTTTCATTCCTGCGTAAACAAGACAGAAACAAGAACTGAATAGATTTTTTCATTTTTGAAGCGCTTGAACATCCTGTAACTCGACCTTCCAATATGGGCTGGCATCATGGTGTCTCTAGCTCAAACCCCTAGCTGTGTTGATCATTGTGTGTCATCCTACAGCATTTGGGGCAGTTTTCCACGTCATTATGCTTCAGGCTACCCTCCCTCCAACTACACGCTGTCCATCTAACCTTTACCACTGAGAAGACCTCAACACACCTCCACTTGTGCTTTCTGGATCTCCACACTTTCATCAGTACCAATTGTATTTGATAGCACCTTGGCTCTTGGGCGGATGATCTTGTTGTGGCTGCCAGTCAATTTAACTAATCCAGAGGGTCCTTCCACCAGTGCGCTGGTTTTGGTGTCCAGATCTTTACCAAGGAATCCTTCCACATACCTATCCCCACCACACACACACCCCTCCTCCTCCCGATTGTTTTCAAACTTTAACTAATAACTAGCTACCTGTGTATATGGGTTCATACATCGCTTAAAATGATAGAAATTCCTATTTCGGGTTCCAGAACCTTGCTGAGGTCTTCTTGGTTGAGTGAAAGGCAGAGGTTTACACAGCATTGACACCATTATTTATTGTTGTTATACTAGTGTAATACTATCCAAAAAAATTAAATAGAGGTTTTCCTTGATTGTTTTAAACGTCTTAATCTGGTATGTATACTGCAGCAGTATTTGACACTCTGTTTCTTGCTTAATTACAATTCATAACTGTCCAGTCAGTTGGTTGCACTCTTGTGGTTGATAAAGATGCTAATGACTCGTGTGATTTGGGACTTCAAATTGTTTTGTTTTTTTTTCAAGTATGGCTACAAATCACATGCTAATTTCACAGGATTAATGCGTTTCTTGAAAGTTACACCATTTCATCAAATGAGCCTTAATAATGCTCTTAATTACTGCCATCTATGAGCACCAGCATGACATTATCTGAAAAGCTCCACCAGGCCTCCCAAGGTGACCATGAGGTACTTACTATACATTGCTACTCTGGTACTGGGAAAAGCAGCATTTCATAACATGATTTATCCAAAAGATGTAATGACACTTTTCTCAATGCATGAGGAACATAAATTAGACTCATCCTTAATGGGGTCTCAGGTTTTCTGTCTGCCAAGAGGTCTCTCTTTTCACATCGTGCCTTTGGCAAGCCATCTCAGGTTTTCCCTGGAGAGATTGAGCTGACAGGAGAGAAGATTTATTACTCTTTCTCCAGATCAACACTTTCATCGTCTATCCTTCAATCATGGGCATAATACACCCATATAAAATTTTACAGATGTTCTTTGTTGTATAAAACACAATGATTCTCTTTTATAGTTAGCAAAAACGGAGCAATGTCTTGCTTTCCATTCCAAAAGTTGAAGTGGGCCGTGTTGACATATCATCATATCCCATCATGTTATCACAAGGAAGCATGTTATACAGGATCTGTGAGTGATGAGAATCATCTGTCAGGACAGATGTTCCTGTCCGGTTTGTCAATGGAAGGCTGTTTGTGATCCCACGACAATGAAAACAGCATCTGCTGTGGAAGTTCAGAGCTAAACTTACGTGTTTTTTTTGTGTGTGGTCTGAATCAAGGAAAGCTGAGCGAGCTAAAGTGAGTAGACGTACATTTGCAGTGAATTCCATCTGTATAATGAAGTGAAATATTTTGACTGTTTTTTTTTTTTTGACTGTAGATTTCCTATGGCTTCAATAACTTTACATACATCAATTTAAAGTGATAAGTAGAAGGGACTAACCTGACTGAATTCTCTCAATTTTTTTTCACTTTTACACCTCTTCCCAAAAAATATTCATAAAGAAGATCATACTAGACGTTAGTTAATAGCCATCCTATTTTACACCCTCTGGTCAGTGCATAGCAAGATAAGATAATTTTTGTGCATTTTAAACACAATAGTTACTTTCTCATAATTGTGTTAGCTGCAGTGCTGGGCTTGTAAAATCAAGGAATCACCTTGATGTCAAAAATGAAGATCTGCTGTCTGACCACGCACTTTATTTTTCCTTTGTTGATTTAGCAACTTTTTTAAATCTATGGACTAGTGACCGTGATTAGCCTCCATGTCCAGGAGAGGCTTCCATGGATTCACGCTCTCTCTCTTTATGAGACACGTTGCATTTATCATCGTCTTAAAACAGACAGTAGTTTTAAGGCTATGAAAAGTAACAAAGGTTTACGTTAGAAAATTTGATGCTCAGGTGTCAGAAGGTAGAGAAAAATTAATTCATCGTGGCTTTTGAAACGTAAAAGAAAGAAATAACAGAAATTATTTTTAAATCAAGTGTAAAAAAAACTAAGTTGATATGTCTCAGCACAATAAACAAACTTGTTTAGCCTAAAATGAGCAGCCTTTGTTTTTATTAGATGAATGTGATGCTTGAATTCGATGTTGTAAAATACAAAATGTAAAGAAATTTTCATGATTAATTTAGTCCCAAATGCATTGTATTCAGTTTTAATATTTCATTAAGATAATCAGAAAATAATTAAATTAAATAAAGATGACTTGGTTTTCATTTCGTTACACCTTGTTGACCAATTGGATATTTTTGACATATAACAACATGTTACCAATAAAGAGAATGCTGGCATATTAAAATATAAAAAATATACTTACATATATTTATGTTAAAAACGCGGTTTTGTTTGTAAACTCTTCCAGCTTGAAACCAGAGTTACTTTTTGTAAAAAAAAATATATATATAATTTAATAAAATAATGTTATTCTCTCAATGGATGTTAGTTTCGGCATATAAGTATTCATCTGTTCTAATATTAGTTAAATAAACAGATTCAAACATCGTCACGTGAAACGGCTGATATTAAAAGACATCATTAACATCTCACTTACATATTGACAACATCTCACTTAGCACCTAGTTGTGTATACAGTCATTTTCTCCTAAAAATACAAACAACGACAGTTCTTGTGTTATAGTGAAATAACTTATTCTCGAGCATTTTCACAGTCACTGTAAAGAAGTGCAATTAAGCTAGAGCTGTTGTATTATTTAGTGCATGTACTCATTGTTGTTTAGATGTTTTCTCTTGAAAACCGATATTTGATTTGAAGAAGTCAGTAATTTCTTGTATTCCTTTTCTTCAGAAAATCAGAGGAGGAGGTAGACATGGATAAAGTGACAGCAGCTATGGTGCTCACCACCCTATCTACCAGTCCTCTAGTGCGGAGTCCTCCAGTAAAAGTTAACGGTAGGTCAATCTGATTACCCCATACCAAACATATCTAACCTATGTAGCTTCTGCACATGCACAAACAAACTGTGTAGGTTTGGCAATTTGGGGAGCGCCAAGAACCATGTTTTGTTCTCTCCCTACAGAGGGTCTTAATGGTTCCTGGAAGGATGGGGGCTTTACTCCATCCAGTTACAGCAGCAGTGGATACTGGAGCTGGAGCGCACCCAGCGACCAGTCCAACCCGTCCACACCATCCCCACCCCTCTCTGCTGACAGCTTCAAACCCTTCCGGATGCCCAGCCTCAGCGGTCCAACGGATGACAACATTGATGAGCATGATGGGAACAGCTTGCTATTCGATGAACCCATCCCCCGCAAGCGCAAGGTGAGCCTCTGTCATCTCAGCTCCACTTAAGGAGATTTGATCGGGCATAACTTGGTTAAACATTACTACAAGAAAATGGATGAAGGAAGATAATGCATTTGATGTATGGGACACGGAAAGTCCACACCTCTATTCTGCTGATATAGCATGGTTTGTGGAGATTTCAGCAAGTGAGGCAAAGTCGAAAAATAGTTTTTTTTTTTATGTTGCTGATTTGCATCTATTAAGTGAGAAAGTAAGATATTGAGCTGTAAATGGTGCGAGATAAATGTTCTTCTATGGGAAAATGTTGGTAGGGGTGAATCATGAATATTTGAATTTAATTGTATATCATTTAAGTAATTTGTCAAGGACAGCAAAGTACAGGATTCGCTGCTCCGGAAAATGAGGTGGAGATGTGTTCAAGCACTAGTAGACAGATCATTAGTGAAGTTGAAACACATTTTTCTTTACTTTTATTGACTAAACGACCTTTCAGGGATGTGACTTGCAACTACTCTTGGCGTGATGATGCTGTGTCGAGACAAATCGTCTGTCTTTACAAAGATTTGTTACCAATACGCGAGGCCACTCAAAGGCACAATCTACTTTATCTTCCAGTTCATCAGGACCCTGCCTGGTGCATCCTACATTCTGTCTCTCTCTTCCCTCATTTGTGAGAATAAATAGGGCTCTTTTATCTCTGTAATTGTCTTCTCTGCTTAAGATTGCAGAGCAACAGCAGGGGCAGTATTTGTAAAGGGCTTGTTTTGTCCTCACTACAGTTTATGAATATTCAAGTACTATTCTTTATGCAAACCTTTTACATTTGAATTTTACATGTGCATAAGCAAGAACATTTCATTGATAGGGTATGGCTACAGAAATAGCCCTTTCATAGGCGAGAGATTTATAGCAATGATTGAGATTTGAGTTACAGTAGTCAGTTCAGAGAAAGTGAAAAATAAAAACTGCAGATGAAGATTTTGATTTTAAATGGTAGGTTTCAATTCAGAGGACAGTTCTTTTCTTTTCACTTAAAATCTAAAACAGTGTTGAGAGAGTATTGTGTTAACTAAGCAGTTTAAGCTGCTACTCCTCTGAAGTGAAAATGGATGTGACTGAGGGGCTGTACCAAATAAACACCATCTCTTCAATTCAGCAGCAGTGCTCTAACTGAGTAGCGTTTACAAATTCCAACCATGTGAATGCTGTAGTTGAGGAGAACTGAGGAACTACTTCCAGCAAGAAATTGAAGTGAGCAGAGAATTTGCCCTTCTTAATCCTAAAATGCAGAGATGCCAAAGTCAGATATCACTCGTCTTAATAAACAAATCAGAGGGCCAAAAAAAGAATTTGCAACAAGCTGAGGGCCGGACTGGTTCAATGTTTAAAAAACATATTGAAATGATTGCGCATAGCCTATTGAACGAAGACCTAATATTAATTTGTGTTAAAACACCAGTGTGCAGCTGCAGTAATTACCAATTTAGTGAAGTAGAATTATTTCACAATAAGCTTGATGCCAAAAAAGTGTACTCCTCTTCAGTGCTGAGGATTATATAAATAAAAAAAGTGATATGTTATGGAAATCTGATGCTAAACCTAGGCTAAAACACTAGGCTACTAGTTTTCTGCAAACAGCACTCAGGTCAGACATCCTAAATCCAATCGTTTGATCCACTGGGGTATGCTAGCAGAGCTCATCTGAGGTCAGTTGAGTAAAACTAAAAGATTAGCTTTTTTTAATAAACAAATAAGATCTCTTTTCATTCAGTGTAATGTAGGTAACACACTACAAAGCTGCTTTAGTTTTACATCAATCCATTTTTTTACCAGTATAATCTTAAGTCTACTCGTTTGATCTGCAGGTTAGCAAGTTAGCAAGAAGCACTGCACACCTGTGAAAGTTAGAAACAGACTGAAAGATTCTGTTTTTCAGCTAAATAATAAATAAATAAAGAAAGAATTTCTTTTATTCTTGGTAATCTAGATAACACGCTACAAAGCTATTTTGGTAAAAAAAAATGCCTTCAGCCACTTTCTCTGATTACAGATGCTTCCGTGACTCCTCTCAGTCACTTGCGAACTGATAGCAGAGCCAAGTGTTACTTCATAAAACGACAAATAAATTCAATTTAAAAACCTCTTCTGACATCCTATTCAGCCTATTCGGGGGTTGGGGGGGGGGTTAAACAATAACAACTTTCTAAGGTTCCCCCACCTACAGCGACATAAAAAAATCTATTTCAGAATCCTCTTAACTAAGACAAACCAGGAAAACTGTAGTTTTCCAGCATATTAATTGTTGATGAAGCAGTGGTGTGAATGCCGTGAATGAACTGAAGTCTATATAAAGATTATATTTATGCTGCTGAGAATGGTGCTTCTCCCAAACCAGTCACACTCAGTTTCTTCCCTATAACAAGATAAATGGAAAAGCTTCCTGCTTTGACCTTCAAGTGTGCTCACTTCATTGGGAGGACAGCAGCCAGTTTGAACTATGTTCTTAATTAGTAGCTGGTTTGCAGCGCTGGGAATTGTGTGGCATTATCTAGGGACATGACATCAGGATTAACCAGGAAAAGAGGTTCTTTGTTTACTAGAGCAGCACAATAACCATCTCACTAAATTAAATTAGTGTCTTGACAATAGTAAAAAGATTTCCTCATGGCACTGTCATAACAGCGTGTCAAGAGATGGAAGTATTAAGACTTTCATCATTAGCTGCGCTCTCTTGTGCTTTAAGCTTATGGTGCAGATTTGACACGGGAGCGCCTGTTCTCAACAAGCAATCCAGTAATTAATTCAGACACGTTTTGTGAAAGATGACATGTGCTTTGAAAAATGGTGCAATAGTGTCACTCTCAATGCCATCCAATTACCAGCTTCAGAATAGAGGAAGAGGGCAATCTTGGTTGGCGTCATGCAGACTCTGCTCTAACCTCTGCACCCCTCCTGATTTGAGTCTTTCAAGCTTCTGAATACTGAGGATGAGAGGTCTCCCCTTTGATGTGGTCGAGTGTACTCACTGTGCACCTGTGCCCCTGACAGAACTCCATGAAGGTGATGTTCAAGTGTCTGTGGAAGAACTGTGGGAAGGTGTTGAGCACAGCTGCTGGGATCCAAAGGCATATTCGAACCATTCATCTGGGGTAAGGCACAAAAATCTATTATTTTAAAAGCTAATTTTAATTTCTGCTGAATAAATGGATCTAATATGTAATTTCATGATTAATATATACTGTAACAGGAAGTATTTCTGAAGTGAAATGAGAGTGACCAGTTGGCCAGATCTGGAGTGACCTATATCTGGAATTAGTGCTCTGCATTTAACCCATCCCAGTGTACACACACACAACAGTGAACAAACACACCGAAAACACACACCCGGAGCAGTGGGCAGCCATGGCTGCGGCGCCCTGGGACCAGTAGGGCACTGGTGCCTTGCTCAAGAGCACTGTAAATTCAAGAGTACTGTAAATTGACATTTTTTGGTTTTCCATTGAAAAACAATTTGAAATATTTAAGGGATTCCATAAAGGACGTTTCCAAATGAACTTCGATGGCCTCCAGCATCGTTTAGTTCTAGAGAGATGAATGACATTTGAAATATTTCAGAGAATAGAGGGGGGTAAGTTACTGAAGCGTGGAATTCTCAAACAACTGGAGAATCATAGAGGTATATCTACATGTTTGTGTAGAACGGGTCTATATTTACTGAATAATTACAATTACCATATTCTCAGATGTGGGTAAAGTATCCAAAAAATTTAAATTGATGCGTAAAAATAACTGTGAAAACATTTACTGAAGTAAGAGTAAAAGTTAATTTTATTAACTTGAGTAAGAGTACAAAAGTGTCTAGTAAAAAACTCAAGTAGTTAGTCACTAGTTACATCTGATCGAGAGTGTGTTTCTCAACAACTACACACCTTTATTTATTTTCCATGATATTAGTAACTGAGAAATATTGCCAAATGCAAGTAAGTAAAAGATACAGATATTTCAGAAAGTAGAGATATTTCACAAAAATATACTTAAGTAAAAGTAAAAGTACACATTTTTAAAAGTACATAAAAGCTCTAGTTACCCTAAAGACTTACTCAAGAAACTGTAACTAAGTAAATGTAATTTAACTGCACTTAATTTAAGTGTTCAGTGGGGCTGGGTGATAGTTTTACAACAATACATATTATTTTTAAAATGTTCTCGATAAGATGATGTTAACAGATAAATAAAGATCTCAATAGCTTCCTGAAAAGCGTGAAGTCCTTAGTTAGTCCTTAGCTCTTGTCCTTTCCACAATTACAGCTATTTTCTGTCAGCCTGTCATCTTTTTAAAAAAAGCTGAGACCTTGTTGATGTATTGATCAATCTGAAAATCTCTTTTATTTGTTTGAGTCTGACCAACTTAATCTACATTGTGTAGCAGTGTGGTTTGTAGCAGTTTCACTTCAAAACGTTTTTACATAAAAAGAAAAAAGTTAAAAATTTCTTCAAATAATTATCAATATTGACTGTTAGGAATTTTTGTTTTTGGCCATATTGCCAGGCCCCAATGTTCAGGTATTGTTGGTAGATTGAGCTAATGTAAAAACAATAAAATATATATTTTTAAATATTTAAATAGCACCTTTCTAGATACTTAATGTTAAATTGTAAATGGTTAAAACACAGCTTCTTCTAAAGTCTGTAAGCATGTAAAATTTATTCTATAGACTATTTTGACCGCACAAAAAATCACATGAATAAAAAAGGGTTTTTTTTTATTTATTTTTTCATAAAGTAAGAATATATTTAACAAATACTCTTAGGCAGCAGTCCATTTGTTTCTCTTTTTTTGCAGATATTCTTCACAATGAACTCTGGGTAGCCTCTAGTGAGAGATAAGAACTTGCAGGCTGCTCCTGAATCAATGTCAGAAAATGAGAGTAATTCCAGCAGGATTACTACCATCCCTCCTCTATTACTGCTGGGCACAAAGTAATGATGGCACACGCTAGATGATTGTGAAGGAAGGTTTATGTTACTCGTAGCTAACGTCTAATTAAACCACAGATGTATCAGCTCAGCTTGAAGATTTCAAGGAAGCACCTATCTTTGGGGTTGAGTTTAAGGACCAAAACAGCCAGATTTATGCATCGAAGGGCTGTTAAAACATGTAATGATGTTCTGTGCTTAAATATTTCATTATCAGTTAAAATTCCATGGTTTTCTCTGTTCAGGAGAAACTGTGACTCTGAGTGCAGTGATGGCGAGGAGGATTTCTACTACACAGAGATTAAGCTGAACACAGACTCTGTGGCGGATGGTTTGAGCAGCCTCTCCCCAATGTCACCCTCTGTGCTGTCCCCCCCACCGGTTCTGGACCAGCGACAGCCAGACAGTATGAACGGGACAAAGAGTGAGAACAGCACCACCACCCCTCTCAGTCGATCTGCTCCCAGTGCTCTTTACCTCGTGCACTCTGACCACGCCTACCAGGTAAGACTCCTCCAATCACCATGGAGTTACATGGATTTACATAACGTTACATCATTCAAGATGACATTACATCATCCGGATTCTCTTAACATACGACCCCTTAACATGCACGTTTAATGCAGTAAATCCTCAAAGAAACTGACCCTAGGATATAGGAACAAATGAATTTTTTGAAGTGTGTTTGCAGAATAGAATTAATTATTTTTAGAAAACAGACTGAATCCTGTACTTTTCTCTTTCTACATGAAACTGGTAAAGAGAGTTTAATTGTTGTTTTTTAATGTTAACACAATTTAATACCTGTGTTTGCATTACGGTGTCAAAATAGTTTTACCATTCAGTATTTCAATAAAATATCCTGATTATTACATTCTGACATATTTGGTGAGAGTTGTGCTGGTAAGGGAGGTACAAGTGGAGGACACTGAAAGGTAAAAAGTCAATGTCTGCTTTTATGAACAACCTAGAAACCGCACCAAAGGATTAGGCATTCTTAACCTTATTGACTTTCCCAGTGATGGGTTGCGGCTGGAAGGGCATCTGCTGCGTAAAACATATGCCAGAGAGTTGGCGGTTCATTCCGCTGTGGCGACCCCGAAAGGGAAGAAAGCCGACATGAAGATGAATGAATGAATGAACCTTATTGACCTTGGGCCCATTTTTCTCAGTAAAAAGTTGCCAGGGCCTATTTAAATCAACTGATTCGAGTCTTGATTTAAAAATGATAAAAGGTACACTTAGATCGACTCTGATTCTCCAGTTAATGTATTTTCTATGTAAATCTTCCTGTACAACAACACTGAACAAGCTATTTGCTCTCAATTGTCAAATACATTCCAAAAATATGAAGACAATTTTTTTTTTAATGTTGAACTTGACAGAAGGTACTTCCAGTCTCTACTTCTGTTCCCAAAGCCAAAATTTCTAACATCAGGTTCGTTTTTGCTTTACACTTGACAATACTTTCATCTTATTTTTTCATTTAAAAAATATATTCATCTTTCGTCAAAATATTTGCAGTTGACTTCTTTTTCTACTGCAACAACAGGCTCATACCTCAAGTGGTGAGAATATCCACTTTTCTCCCACAGCCCACGTGTTTATTTGTGCAGCCCTCTAGTCCCATTAAAAAGAATGACTGCAGCAGAAGACACACCGCTGTGCATTGAGAAAGACAGCCATATGCAGATAAAAGTAAAAAAAAAAATGAATTAAAGTAACCATGGATAACTCCACTAACACGAGAACTCATTCTGGTGCTATCATTGGATTAATCAAAAGTTAACTGAAATCATGATCATATAAACTAAACCAATCCAAAGTTCCCAAGTTGTAAATTCAAAAGACTTGTTAAAAGGCATCTTTCATTACCTTTTAAAAATTTTGTTAGAAATATATACAATTTTGACCATTATTCCTCAGGCAACATCCCCTGTCACCATCCCCTCCAGCAGCCCCAATGGCTTCACCCCCTCCAGCAGCAGTTTCAGCATCTCCTGGCAGTCCCCACCCGTCACATTCACTGGCAACTCTGTGAGTACTCACGCATCCACACGATGATCTGAAGAATACTTCATATATATTGAAAAAGGTGAATGGCTGTGCAAAGAAACATGCTGAAAAACCATTAGACAAAAAGAGAAGCCCCCTTTCTTAATCTCACACAGATCTAGCACTTGTGTAGCTCATTTGATTGAATACAGAGAGTAAAACCACAAGAGATGATCCATTATCCTTACTGTCTATAAATTGTACTTTGTGTGTCTTTGTGGAAGGAAATGTAGGAGTGGTGTTTTGGCACTTTATGAATTGTGTTCTGCCTCTGTTTTCCTGATCGCAGGCTTCTCCCACTCACAGCCGGACACAGAGCTTTGGGGAGCAGCGCTCTCAGACCATCGCAGTGCTTTCGTCTCCCCCCAGAGCTGCAGGATCACTGAGGTACAGTGCCAAACACGTTCCATTTCAGTTCTAAAAAGAAGTTTGGAAGAAGGACGGCACATCTGCACAAAAAATGCTTAAACCTAACAGTTTGCTGTAGCTACGACACCCAAAAGAGACATTCTTTAATTTTATGACCTTCCAGATGTAAAAATCTACTCACACATCATAAAATATGCATATCTTGAGAAAAAGAACAATTTATAAGAATAAGTTCAGCTCTGCTTTCTTGGAATGGTTCCAGAGACACATTAAATTGTCATAAACTTAGAGGAACTGAAAAAGTGACATTTTAGTGATTATTTCGCAACTTTATTCATGTTTTTGTGCACTACTGCAAGTTTATTAGTACAAGTACATTGGTACTGCTTTATAGTTGACTGAAACTAAAAGAATCTAGATTTAAAAAATTTTTTTGACAGAGATCAAATCAAGCTTGTAAAGGGAAAGTTCCTTGAGCAACCGATGCAGCAATTAGTGATTCAGAGTTCACTTTTTCAACAATTTATTAATAATCCCTTTTGTGTTTATGTTTGTACTGAGAAGCAGGAAGTCACGGGGCGAGGGAAAGAAGTGTCGTAAAGTCTACGGCATGGAAAACAGAGACATGTGGTGCACGGCCTGCCGCTGGAAGAAAGCCTGCCAGAGATTTGTTGACTGAAAAAGCTGTGACTGCTTGGAAACAAAACCACGGTGGGCTTCCTTTGCATGCACAACGTACTGAAAAACATCTCTTTCTAACCAAGTCTGACCCCCGTCCTAAAACATTTTGTGGACTTCAGGGGTTGAACCCTCATGCATTCCTTCCCAGGTGGACTTCCTAACTCTTCTTTCCAAATAAGGTGGAAAGTACTGCAAAAAAGAGACACTTAAGATCCACCTTTATTGGTTTGTGTTTAGTAATTGGTGTAAGAACATTTTTGCGCGTTCCTAAAGGATCTTTCTATGAGGAGGCGCAGTGTACAGGATCTTTCTCCATTGCATGGGCTTTTTTTAGCCCATAGACTTCAAGCAATCTTCTAAAGAATGTACCACTATTGGATTTTATTTTACAATATTGATCGAACAACATTTCTGGTTGGGAATTCGTCAATGCAAAACACATTGAAAGAATAGAGTTTGTTAAAGTTTTTTGAAAGCAATTGCACCTACGGAGGATTGGTTTTATATGTCTGGTTTTATATTTGTGAGATTGTTTATCGGGATGCGATTCGTAAAAGCAAAAGCAGCCGTTGTTTTTACAGCAGAGAGCTCGGAGCATTTTCCCACAGGATTGTTACCAAAAAGGATTTCTGTGCCATTTATTTCTTGGGATAGATTTCATAGCAGCGAACCAGCCATTTTGGCCACCTTACGTTTCCACAAAACTTCAACAGAAGGAGCGGATTCCTATACCATTACAGCCATAACTGAACTGGTGGTGGTTTCACCTGTTTGTTGCCTAAAGATGGTTGATCAACACGCCTGAGTAAAGAGTGTGACAACTCTGGAAAGTGGATCATTTTACCTCTGAAAGGTGAAGAGCTTTTTCTTCCTCTCACCTTTTATCTGACCTCACAGGTTCAAGTAGGAAGTAATAAAAATTTTCTTCAGTGCAGGAGCTCTTGTTGGAAGAACTCTGGTGTGATTTTGTTTTCTTCTAGTGTTAAAAGGTCTCCCAAATCACAGATGGAACTTCTTTGGAAAAGATGTCCAGGATTGTTTGTTTTCACACATGGTTTGGCTCTTGGACAATATGGCAGCTTCTTTGGAAACAAATATCTGGTGGCTTTTGATTATATAACATTTGATGATATACATGTAAGAAGTGTTCATAAGGGATCTGCTCAAGTCTCTTGGCTTCACTCTCAACATATGTAGAGATAAAAATGCTTTTTAAAGTAGAAGGCATGAAGACTTTGTTTACACTGGCACAAAAAAAAAACAGATTACAAACTGCTGACTTTAGAGGAACCAGCATAATGGTATCTGTAATAAAAGACAATCCAACATCTAAAGGAGTAAAGAAGACTTGAAGTTATGCTCAATTTGATTTGATAGGATGTGCTTTGGATCTGAATCCAAATGATTCAGTCTTGGTGCTTATATAACTAAAGCTAGGAAAAAACAGGATCAGAGTATAGTGAATGTGAATTGAAGCTTCAAACGAATCAATATGGCTTTAAAGTACACTTCATAAACTGAGCTACTTTTTTATTTTAAAATTTCACTCTCAAACAATTAAAAAGATAAAAAGTCTTGAGGGGCCTCATGTTCTAACATTTGCATGAACTAAAACATTGCTTGCAGAGAAAGCTGGGATTCTACTACACAAACAAATTCCAATTTATTCCTCTCAGCGCATGCCGGTTCAAATACAGATTCTCTACGCACAGTTTTGGCAAGATTTAGAATATACAAAACTCCACCCTAAATTTAATTTAAATATGATAGTGACAGCAATGAATTACATAAATGGCCAAAAGTATGAAAACTGTTCCTTATCGTTACATTCTCACAAAAAACAGGAATTCAGGCAAATTTAGCAAATCTGATCATGAACATGAAAGTTGACATACCCAAGATTTTTGTAATATACCCAACATTGATACATGGGGCCCCTTATCTTAAAGTCTTCCCATATAACTGGAGGCCTTGAAAACGCGACTACGCTGCAGTCCCGCACCAGCAGCCAATGGCTCTATGCTCCCATATTGATTCAAACCACTCTGATCTCAACTAGTGCAGTGAATTTTGGCTATTTCAACCCTGAACTGGTGTGAGCAACATCTTAAACACTACAGCTCACCCCTTCATTCTCTTCCTGGTGCTTTAATCTGGAAGTCTGAAGTCAATCTAACGTGTTTTTAATGTGAGCGTGCAAACAAAGTGATGTCAACAAAGTGTTTACCCTTGTTAACACAAGTCCATGTTTCTTCCAAGTTACCAAGTTTCTTACAAATGAAGTTGAGGTCAATTTCAGGAATGAACATCATGCTATGCTCCCATGCCTTCGATAAGCTGTTGTGAGTATTATACTGTACAGAAGAACATGGTGTGTTTGATATTCACACCTTCTACCGTGGTGCTCCTGTTTTGGCTGCAGTTCTGCAAGCAAAGCCACGGCGCATAATCGCAACCATCGAGGTTTGCACTCTCTCTTGACAGCCACAAGCTGCAGTTGTTTTTTTATTTCTTGATTTATAGCAGTTAGTTAAAGAGTATGTAATGTAACAATAATACTTAAACAGTAGCAAAGACTAGTGCTACTCTTGAATACCTACAAGAGTTCACATTTCAGGCTAGTTCAGTACAAGACTTTTATGGTCCAATAAGAGAGAACGTTAAGGAGTTAGCGGTCTATACCCTCAGTAGTTCTGTGTACACATAACCGACAGTTATTAACTACAAGGTATTACAACAATGTTACTCAATGTGTAGCTGTTTTCCATACTCTTGTCTACTTTATGAGACTGGTGTACAGATGCGGTACTTTCAATGTTTAACTATCAAGTATGGCTGCTTTTAAAGATTCAGAAATGTCTTGTCTTTTTCTCCACACATTTATTCGTGTGAGCTGAATACAAAAGCATGGAATTATATACGATACTCGTATATATCCTTTGTTTTGAGATGGAGTCCCTGCAGATGTTCAGAGATTTTGTCAAAATCCGTCGTCGGACTAACCCAATCAGACAGTCTTTGTGTAGATGGAAACATTTGTGTAATTTAAAACCGGCACTGTACTAGATGACAGATGGGCTGCTCAGTGCTTGCATAACTTGTGGTTGCGTCCAGCCATTAACAGCAAGAACACGTCAAGTCTGTTGCCAGGACTGACTCTGCGAAAAAGCTGCAGTTGAGAGGAGCATCCCAGATTGCACATTTATACATGTTTATGAAACAAAACTCCTGCTCTCTTAGAGGGCTTACAGTCACAGCTGTCTTCACACAGGGTTGACGTTATGAAATCCAGTCCTGAAGAGTAGCTGCCAGGACCCCAGAGCGCATATCGAAGTTATGTTTTATCCTAGTCCAGGGGGTGAGAAGGGGCTGGAGAAGTTTGGGTTTTTCGTGAAATGGGCCACTTCCTCTGACCGCTTTCAGGAATGTATTTGTATGAGGAAATATAGGAGCCTGACTGTGCCTTGGTGAGTTCTGATACTGTGCATGGAGGTGCACAGAAAAGCAAAGGAATGTTTTTGGTGTCGGCTTGTCTGAGTTCATTTTGTCTGGGTTTAAAATGTGGGAGTGGAGGCCCCTTTTTTTACTGATTTAAGGACTACCTCTTGCTTTTTATCGCTCAAAGAGTCTTTTGATGAATTTGAAGCTTGGCAGTGAGGGAGTCTTTTTCCCTGTTGTGCTTTGTATACAGTTTTTAGCTCCTAGATGTTTTGTCTTCTTGTTTTCAATCTCCGGTTTGAGAAACGTAGTGGGAAACCTTTAATAAAATTAGGCAGGGTTCGTTGAATACAGCTGCATTATAAAGGCCGGGGAGTATTTTTTTGTACAAGAGGCTTAAACAGTGAGATCATCCATTATTGGCAGAGACTACATCTCCAGCCTAAGATAAGACCACACAAAGAAAATCTGGGCTTTGCAGATATCAACATTGGTCCAATTCAGATAACACAATTTAAGCTTTCCTTCATCTCTCAAATTGAGGCTGTTGGATTTTTTGGAAAATATATATGAATCAAGGCGTCACGGTGGCGCAGTGGGTAGCACGGTCGTCTCACAGCAAGAAGGTCGCTGGTTCTAGGCTCGGCTGGGGCAGGTGGCATTTCTGTGTGGAGTTTGCATGTTCTCCCCGTGATCGCGTGGGTTTTCTCCGGGTGCTCCGGTTTCCCCACAAGTCCAAAGACATGCGGAATAAGTGAATTGAATAAGAACAATTGCCCATAGTGTTAAAGTGTGAATGTGTGTGTATGTTTCCCAGCGATGGGTTGCGGCAGGGAAGGGCATCCGCTGCGTAAAACATATGCCAGTGAGTTGGCGGTTCATTCCGCTGTGGCGACCCCGAAAGGGAATAAAGCCGACATGAAGATGAATGAATGAATATATGAATCAATTTTCAAACATGATAATGAATAATAAAAGGGTTTGCAAAGTTTATAGGATTTCCAACTTTTACAATCTAACACTTAGTAAACACAAATCTGTAAAATGACCTTTTAAATATTTAAATGTTTTTCCCGAATGGAAGCAGATTTTAGTAGGGCATCGGTAGCCTGGCCCACAATCAAAAACAAAGCTTTACAGCCAGAAGATCCAAAAAACACGCCATAGAAATACACAGGCTCGGCTCTCTGAATGGATTATCTCACTGCTGAACATTATCAATCAAGAACCATGTTAACCTCAAGAACTCAAAGACTGTCGCACTGGTTTTTTACACTTTTTCCAAGTATTTCCTGATCTAACTGTATTTTTAATACTGCATGTGCATGCTGACAAAAAAGATTTTACATTTATGAACGTGTTGTTTGTGAAGTTTTATCTGTAAAAACAGGCACAGGGCAGGCAGGCTGCTTTAAGGATGACTGACAAGGACCACTTTCACAAAAAATGTACTCTTTTGTTTCATCATGTGAATTCAGCATCTTATAAAAGCCGACTTACAGCATCTTCCCTCGAGATTTAAAGGGACAGTTCAGTAAATACGTCCCTGTTCAATATAGACATTTTAATTTAGCTAAAATGCTGCTAACAACTTCTTTGAAGTGAAATAGAATTTGAAATATAGATCCTAGTAAGTACTAGTGATGAGTATTCAACATCTAACTAAAATGTTATAATTTAAATAACTTTATGTACTAATTATGAAATATGTCAAATTTAAATATGAAATATGACTCAAAAACTTTGCTATCTCTAAGGTTATTTGAGATCTGTACACATCAGCTTGACATAATACGAAAATGTGACGTACGTGAGAGTACGTGTGACATTAAATTAAATATCTTTGAACATCGCATTATATATAGCTATATAACATTGATAACAACAGTTTCAATATCCCAGATTTTTTTACCAAGTGAGAGCAGAATTGTTTGGTCTGGGGATGCTTCACACAACGCTGGAACTCTTAAAATGCTCGTCAAAAATTAACCAGAGAGGTGCATTCACCGTCTTGTCTTTTTAAATATAATAGCTGCAGTTAAATCCACCAATCAAAAATCACCCAGACAAAAAATAATTCTTTAACACTATAAAATATTGTAGTATTTAACAATTAAGTGGTTTCAAATTGCTAAATCATACAACACTACAAGAGGTAACCGCTTATTAACCACAGATTTAATATCTATAAAATATTTTCTTATAATTTCTAGAACAAATCATACAGGATAGAAGGGTTGATGTTTTAGTGAGCTGTCCCTTGAACAGACTTTGTGACTTGGAGAGAGAGGATTCGTGTTGTAATAAAAAACAAAATGATGCTGTTCAAATGGACCAGCTTCAGACAGCCGTAGCAGAGGCAAATGTGTGCCCATTAGAAACCTCATTGATAAGCACTTACAGTTTTTCATGAATTATTAATGTCATCCCCAACTGTGCTTTGCTTTTCATTGACAAAATGCTGCCCCATTGTCTGTTTGATTGACATTCCTGATTTTAGAGTATTGTCTGATGTTAAGATGGGGGCTTGATGCTCTCTGCACATGATGGAATTCTACTGTGTTAAGAGAAAGGGAAAACTCAGGATGTCTTCTTCATCTTTGCATGCTGCTGCTGACAAGAGAATAGATGTAGCAGTTAAATAGGAAGCCATAAAGAAACAGAGGTGGATATGTGTTGTTTTATTTAATAATAAGCAATGTGTTATCTATAAATAATGGAGCATTAATCATTATTGCACATTCCAATATAAACACATATACTGAACTGTTCATGCAAGAAGGTACATCATATGTGTTATTGTGAAAGTTTATGATGAGACAAATTTATTCTAAATGCAATATCTATGAGAAAATAGATATGTTTATTTGCGTAAAAAAATGTAGATATAAGTTATAATGTAGAGAGGCACACCTAAATTGTCGTTTCACCTGTCTAATTATGGTTGCAGGTTAAGCTAAAACAAATGGCTCAATGATATAACGTCATACTTGGTTGTGAATATTGTGGTATGTTTACGTAAACATTTGCAAAGATTGACTTATTAAAGCAAAAAAAACCCAAAGTTAGTCCCAGTAAAGTTTTCAAATAACTTTTAATAACATTTTCATCACAATAACAGGTTTCATCACAGTCACATTTTTTACTATAATTTAGGAACAAGTGATTGCTCTGAAAGTGTTAAAACCAACCATCCAAACCATAATCTATGCGCTAAATTCTTACTGTACTGCCAGAAAAATAAATGGAGATTCTCAATTACTGTTTGTTTTTAAAAACAAGCAGTTATAGAAATATATAGAAATTTCAAAGAACATTAATTAGTTTAACTGATATTTATGTATTCCATAAATTCTCACACACAGACATGTATATATATATATATATATATATATATATATATATATATATATATATATATATATATATATATATATATATATATATATATATATTTCCTAACATGGCACATGAACCAAGCCTCAATAATACATTTTCTGAATTGACCATTTCAATTTGTGTTTAACTATAATATGTGCTGCCATTAAGATTTAGATTATTCTTTAAATGTAAGTGTTTGGAATGTAGTTTTTAACACAAAAACATTCAGAGCTAGTTATAACATAACATACTAATAGTTGAAAAATAACTTACTGCTAATAATGTTTGGAAAATGTAACTTTACATAATTATAATATTAATATTATAAATGAATCATAAAGTCACATGATTAGCATGTTAAATCAAGTTAATGCTGCTCTCTTTTTTATTATTGCCATTTTTATGTTTTGCACATTTCTCAGTGCTGCCTCGCAAATTTCAAAAGCAAACCACATTCTGTTCTGTGAGTCTTAATGTTTCTTTTGTTCAAACAAAATGCTTCAAATATATTACATGGTTTCATTGGTGTACAGCCTGTGAACTTGGGCACACTACCCTGTTTTGGTGGAATAAGTGTTCAAATGAAAACAAAGATAATTAATTTTATCCCATCTCTAAAGTTAGGTCGTCACTTTCAGATCAAGCCAGGTATGTAGCAGGGGTTTCCTGGCTTTGGTACTGACATAGGCTACACTTCATACACCTGTTATTTTTTGTTCTGACGGCTGTTCAAGGTAATGATGAACTGTATAATCAAGGAAGTTGGGAGCCTTACCTTAATTTGAATAGATATTACTGCTCCTGACATCTTATTTTGTGTTAAATGTCTAGCCTGTGTTCTTTGGAATACAAATATGCAATTTTATGCTTAAGTGCATTGCTTCATGACATCACCTGACAAAGTTAACCCCAGCTTGAACATGTCTTTATGTCGATTTTATTATTCTTCGGGTGTATAGTTAAAATAAGAGTCAAGTTTGAGATCTGGATGTGATCAAATCTCGCAATATGCCTATTAACTGAAAGCACTTGCTGTATGTAACATGTTTGAAAATGTGTATAGTATACTATTTGTTTTCCCAAATTTAGATTTCATTTATTCCCTCATGAGGGAGAGAACACTGACTGTTATTTCTGAGTCTATCTATCTCACTTTGCTGGCTGTACTAGTTTTTACTCTGAGCTGTTTGTAAATATTTAACTGCCATTGTATTTGTGCTACGGTTACAATGTTGTGGTGCTTGTCGGTGCCGCTGTTGTTTTCATTGTTGTAAAGACCATTTCTGAGGTGCCTGTGTTCTCACGAGCACCTGGTTATTGGTCAAAGAAAATAAACTTTTTTTGGCAGCTGTTTGCTATACAGTGTTTGTGTGTGTGTGTGTGTGTGTGTGTGTGTGTGTGTGTTTTCTCATCTAATTATTACACAATTAAGTTTTATTTTTGGATGCTGTCCTTGACTAGATGACAAACTGGATTGTAAGCACTAACTATCCGCTTTGGGTTACTATGTATTTAGTAAAAGAAAAATACACACATCTGTGGGTGTTTTTGGCAATTAGGTGACCTGATTTAACATTTATTTAATTCATAAATTGGACCTGACTCCATGAAAAAGACAGTCTGACCTTAAAAGCTAGAGTCCATGAAAAAGACAGTCTGACTTAAAAGGAGTGACGCTTTTTTAGGGATACACAGCTAGAGACAAAATATCTGCCACGTGAAACTTATCTGCAAGGATAGCTTTCTGCATATATACCGCGCCTATGAAACACCAAAGGAGGTGCAGTTTTCGAGCCAGGTTCTGTAACCCATCACATTGCTGTTTCCTGATCTTGTGCTGAAAAGTAAAGAGAAATCGGACTGAAAGTCGTAGTCTGTCTTTATTGAATTTATTTTCAAAAGTGCATTTTATATTATGGGAAAACAACCACATTAAATGGCGTAGTCGGCAAGATTCAAGAGTCTGAGATCACAGCCGTTGACCCTGAAGAGGTGCCAGGAGCCGCTGTCAGAGCTTCACTGAAGCTAGCAACAACACTTCGAGAGCGAGAGAGCAAAGAGCAACCTCACCCTGTAACTGGGAGCTAACGCACATCATTTGGATCGGTAAGCATAACTCTTTGTTATTTATGCTTACTGTGTTAGTTAATGTTAAGAAAAGTGATGTGTCTCTCCAGTTTTTTGATTAGAATTAAATGAGGTTTTTGGCTCTGGGAAAAAGCTCTTAACTCTGAAAGAAGTGTGTAAAAATAAGACTCTGAATTAAAAAGAACAGGTTGTTTTTAAATCCCTTAAAAGAATTAAAAATAAGCTAAAACTAAAAATACAATTCGGTTAGTATTGTTTATTATCTGAGTAGAATAAGTCTGATTCAGAAGGAGGAAAGGCTGAGAGGATGGTACTGATGAAAAAGTGAGCACTTTAAAAATAATCATTGAACCAAATTGAACTTATAACCTGCTAACACAAATGTTGAGAGTGGATGAGTATTGAACTTGAGAAAGTCTAGTCGTCGGGGGTGTCGATTAGCTACTAAACAAATTGAAACTTGTGGTAATAGATAAGATTAGATAAACTCAGATCATGGTGACTGCGCAGCGCTGCTGAATCGGGTGATAATATAATAAACTAGGATTTGCTTAGTATACCTTCGGGATAGTTAGCTTACCGAGGAGGCGAAGTTATTCCGGAAAACTTGCGCTTGTTTTTGATGCCAGACATTTGGCCTGAAGTACGCTCAGGGTAGCGTAAGGTTGCCAGACATTTGGTCTGAAGTACGCTCAGGGTAGCGTAAGGTTGCCAGATATTTTGATCTGAAGCACGCTTAGGGTAGCGTGAAGTGATATACTCATGGAGGTCCTTGAATGACGGAGGTGATAGTGTTTATTTGAAAACTTTATTATAAAGGGAAAAAATAGTGGTTAGACAATAATATTATTACTTTAAAACTAAAAGCATCTAATCTTGGGAAAACTGTTAACGACCGGAAAAGAAATAAAGACCATTTAAAAGTAACTAGCTTTGAAGAAAAAGAAAAAACCTTGAATTAAATAATTCCCATTAACGAGAGCGAAGACTTAGTCTTCAGAGCAGGCTCTTATCAGCAATGGCAACTGCGGCTGTAAACAGGTTTGAGGTTAATGTTTCACTAACCCCAATACAGTGGATTGAAATGAAAGACTCAACAGCAGGAGTAAAACTTAGACGCTGGTCTGAAAAAATCCAAAACAAATTGAGAAAAGACAAATCTGTAAATCTTTCCTGGCCAAAAGAAGGTAGCTGGGACACCGAGAAAATCAAAAATTTTAAAAATGGCTAATAATTAGGAAAAATGCAGGCAAAACTCTAAAAAGAATTGAGACAAGACATAAATTGATAGAGCAAATCTCAAAAAGAAAGCAAGAGAAAGTTGTTGTGTTGGATAATGGATGGAGATGTACAATGTTGATGGACATGTGTGCTGTGTTTGTGCAGATAGAAGAAACAGAGGCTGAATTGATAGAATGAGGAAAACAATCTTCCCCTACCCCTAAAATCAGTCGATCTTCCCCTCACACTAAAAACAGTCAATTTTCCCCTCACACTCAAACTAGTCGATCTTCACCATTCACCCAAATCAGTCGATCGTCCCCTCACACCCAAACCAATCGACCTTCCCCTCACACCCAAACCAATCGACCTTCCCCTCACACCCAAATCAGTCGATCTTCACCTCACACTCAAACCAGTCGATCTTCACCTCACACTCAAACCAGTCGATCTTCACCTTTCACCCAAATCAGTCGATCTTCCCCTTGCACCCAAAATCAGTCGATCTTCCCCTTACCCCCAAAATCAGTCGATCTTCCCCTTACCCCCAAAATCTGTTGATCTTCCCCTTGCACCCAAATCAGTCGATCTTCACCTTTTACCCAAATCAGTCGATCTTCCCTTCACACCCAAACCAGTCGATTTTCACCTCACACTCAAACCAGTCGATCTTCACCTTTCACCCAAACCAATCGACCTTCCCCTCACACCCAAACCAGTCAGTTTTCCCCTCACACTCAAACCAGTCGATCTTCACCTTTCACCCAAAATCAGTCGATCTTCCCCTTACCCCCAAAATATGTCGATCTTCCCCTTGCACCCAAATCAGTCGATCTTCCCCTCACACCCAAATCAGTCGATCGTCCCCTCACACTTAACCAGTGAATTTTCCCCTCACACTCAAACTAGTCGATCTTCCCCTCACACCCAAAATCAGTCGATCTTCCCCTTAACCCCAAAATCAGTCGATCTTGCCCTTACACCCAAAATCAGCCAATCTTCCCCTTACACCCAAAATCAGTCGATCTTCCTCTTACACCCAAAATCAGTCGATCTTCCCCTTACACCCAAAATCAGTCGATCTTCCCCTTACACCCAAACCAGTCAATTTTCCCCTCACACTCAAATCAGTCGACTTTCCCCTTACACCCAAACCAGTCGATCTTCCCCCTCACACTCAAATCAGTCGACTTTCCCCTTACACCCAAACCAGTCGATCTTCCCCTTGCACCCAAAATCAGTCGATCTTCCCCATACACCCAAATCAGTCTATCTTCCCCTCGCACCCAAAACCAGTCGATCTTCCCCTCGCACCCAAATCAGTCGATCTTCCCCTCGCACCCAAATCAGTCGATCTTCCCCTCGCACCCAAATCAGTCGATCTTCCCCTCGCACCCCAAATCAGTCGATCTTCCCCTCGCGACCAAATCAGTCGATCTTCACCTCGCACCCAAATCAGTCGATCTTCCCCTTGCACCCAAAATCAGTCGATCTTCCCCTCGCACCCAAATCAGTCGATCTTCCCCTTGCACCCAAAATCAGTCGATCTTCCCCTCGCACCCAAATCAGTCGATCTTCCCCTCGCACCCAAATCAGTCGATCTTCCCCTTACCCCCAAAATCAGTCAATCTTCTCCTTATACCCAAAATCAGTCATCTTCCCCTCACACTCAAATCAGTCGATCGTCCCCATAAACCCAAATCAGTCTACATTTTTTGCAAGTAAAAAATAGCAAAATAAAAGGTAAGCACTGAAAGAGAAAAAACAAACATTCAGCAGCTTTTAGTAAGTAGCAAGCCCCACTTAGATTTTCTGGTAACATCCTCGTATGCAGTACTTAGTAAAAAGCAATGAATGCTTGTGTCAATAGATGCTTTTTGGACAACTGTCACATCAGCAACAGTTTTTCCAAATCAATTGCTCTCTTGAAAATTCTGGAAATCTTTGCATTTAGTTTGAGCAAATTGTCTGACTTATATGTTGGCACATCTACTTTTGAATAATTTTAAGCAAAACTCTTTACGAATAAAAGAACCAAACACATTGTTCTTGTGTCTGTGAACACAATTGATTTATTACACTAGTTCACTGCTACTTCCACCATTAATAATAAATGAACTTTTCTATAATTCTAATAGAGTTGCATTTGGATCACAATTAATTAAGATGTATGCACCTTTTATTTAATAAAAACCTCATTTTCCAGTTTTTTAGGGGAGATTAATAGGAACTTTCCTTGTTAACGTTGTTTATACAACGTGTACAATGTGGTAATTGTTTGTACAATTGCCGTGCTGCTGGTAAATAATCAAAATGATTGAATGTTTTTTTTTTACATTTTATTAGGAGACATATTTTTAACATCTGTTTAAAACAATAAATTATAACAATTATTTACAAAAAAAATGTTTAAAGAAATATCACTTCCATTCCAGCAACATTTGATACATGGACATTTAATGGTCCAAACATGTGTTGAATTGGTGGTCTAACAATACATTAATGTGAAGCATAACAAAATCTCAGGAAATGTGTTCACAATAAAGCCACCCAGAGAAACTAAAGCCTGGGCTGCCACCTAGTGCACAGTAGCAGAGTTACAGGTTATGCAATAAGAGTGAAGCAAAATTATTGCCAGGTACTTAGGCTAACTTGCTAATTCATGATCATTCCCTGCACCAGGACCTCTCTAATAAAGGTTTGTGCTGTGCATATGTTTTATCAAGCTGAAGTACTGCTTCAAAAATCTACATGAATGAAAAAACTCCCAAATAAAATAATATCAATACAGAAGAAATTGCGTTTTTACATGGCTCACTAGAATAAACGAATGTGTAAGGTCACAGAGCAGACAACCCCGGGAAGCCCCGAGTATTATGAATGACCACGCCTTGAAGTGTGTGATGTGCTTTAATAGGTAATTCCAAGTCAAGCATTTCAAGATGGCTACAACACAAGTATCTACAGTATATGATTCACAAAAGTTCTATCAATTTTGGTCCCACAGCAGCTGTTCACTCTCAATCAGCAAAACAGCAACCAAAAAGCACTTGACACACGACAGTATTGTATATTGTATATTTTAGTATTAATTGTTAAAGATATCACTTCTAAATCTAAACTGATGAACTGAGCAAAACTAAACCTCCGTAAACATTTTAACACTATATTTCTTAGAAGAGTCAGCCTACAATACAACAGTCTCTCAAAGGAAAACAAAAGAAAGAATATGAGTTAACATGAGAGCAATGCTAACGTATGAAAACGTACCACTACCTCATACAAAAGGTTTGGTGGACCCCACCAAGCTTTGAACGTGAACAATATTTCAACTGATATTTCACTCCACAAGCAGCATCAAGAATGTTATTTTTGTATATTTTCAATAATTCAAATTGTAGTTGTTGTGGTGAAGAGGTTACTTTATACACAGCAAAAAACACTATTTTTTCTGAATAAGGTGCTAAAGCAATACCATACAGGCCAACAGCACTGGTGCATTTTGAATTATTAAAGACAAATTAAATTTAAATTACATCTTAGAAGGCACTGTGTTATTAAAAGTGCAGATCGGTTAACATAAACATACTTAGAATGTAGTCACTAAAGATGCTCTCCACTCAGTTTGACACCTATTTTTGACAAATTATGGGTTAATGTCAACCTTTTGATCCTTTTAAAGCATTTGTGAAGTAAATTAGGCTACACACAAAACACTTTTGAAAACACAGATTTTTGGCATTTAACGTTACAAATCTAGACACTGATAGACACAGAATGTAGGCTTACATTCACAGATTTTCTCATATAGGCTACAACAACAACATGCTTGAACAAAAATGCATCTGACACTCGGATACGTTGGCTCCAGTGTAGATCTACCGCGTCCTGTCTGGAGATGAACCAGACTCTGATGAACAGAAGCAAAGCTGACTGCAGAAGCACCCCTGGGGAGGAGAAAAAGAGGAGCGAGGAAGGATCAATCTTCAGTGTGGCTGCTGATCTTGAAACGTCTCTCCTGACTCTTTAAGCATGGGCTCCCCATCAGGGATGGAGTCTGAGACCTCTTCAATATCACCCGTTGATGGTTTTGGGTTCATCTTTGTCTGAGAAAAAAGCAAGCTTGGGTATTTCCAAATCATATACTCACATGATATGGTCTTTTTTTACCTTTAGGGTTTCTACTTTCTCCTCAAAGGACTTAAAGGAGGTTGTGTTCCTGCAAGATACAAGTTAATAATCTATTATGCAACATTTTAAAAAATGAGTCTGGTTTGTGAAACAAGTGTTTTTATAGTAGCTATAAAAGATGAAGAAGTAATTGAGTTTTTTTAAATGATTTTTTTAAGATGCAACCACCCATTCTTGGGGTTAGCTGGTGCCTGTCTCCAAAGGTCAATTTCAGGGGCCACGTTCAGTTAAAACTAAATACGTGCTCCATTAATTGCATGTTGTAGGGTTAGTCACCATTGAGAGAATAAGAAAGAGCTTATTAAAAGTTTGATGATAATTATTTTTTCTCAAAATAATGTAGTTCGTCAACTGATTGCTTAAGTCTGACAACAGAATTGAGCAGGTTTCCATAAGAAATGTAATAAAGTTTTAGTCAGTTGGGAAAAGTTCAAAGCTTGAATCTGTTTGAAGTTTGAATAGTATAAAAAAGGATTTCTTTACAATAATTGATATAATTATTATAAATGAATAGTATAAAAAGTACTTCTTTACAATAATTGATATAATTAAAACTATCATGTTATTAGCAGGACTAAGTATTCCCCTTGTCAATATGAGTCATATAAACCAACCCCAACGTCTTAACTTTTTTCCCAAGTTGAGATACAGATATTTGAATATGGTTTCTAGGGTAAACAGTTTAGTTGCTATGGAGGGGTTGATGTCATGTTTAAAAAAATCTACCTCGTTATCATGAGCAACATATCCCAACCCCTGTTTCTAGTTTTGTCTTTAAAATGTAGTTACACACATACCAATTCATTTTTAATGGCAATGTTATGTTACTCCCTCTAGAGCCCAGGAATAAACTTAATTTTGCACCTTGCTCAGCATGTTATTCCTCATATTGATAAGTTATTAGTTCCTAAGAGATTCTCAGCTTGAGCTACAGCTTCACAAATTTTGACCCCAAGTTAAGTCAATAGAAAAATTTCCCAGTAATCCTTGTATGCAGTATGAAGCTTTTATTTATTTATTTATATATATATATATATATATATATATATATATATATATATATATATATATATATATATATATATATATATATATATACACACACACACACACACACACACACACATCAACCTCAGTCAGACCAGTTTGAAAAGTAGTTTGAAGTCAGTAGCTTAAAGCATCTAGGTGGAGCTAGCATCAGAAATGTTGATGAAAGGAGTAATAATAATAATAATAATAATAATATGTTTAAAAGCTACAAACGTATATTGGGTCTCAAGCGAAGTTCCTATTTGGTGGTGTTTGCAACTGTGCATTGTGGGATTGAGAAGTGGGGAGCTTTCACATACTTCAGCACTTTTTAGCTTACTGCTGACCTCCCAAATTTGACACCATTGTAACCCTAATACGATAAGTAACCCTAATACGATGCTGTGTATGAACTAAGGAGTTGAAATACTTGGGTACATGTGTAGATAATCTATTGTTTTATATAAATCAATTATTTAAAACAATGGGGCTAATGTACTACACAGAAAAGAAGTGGTTCACTTACATTATTTCAAAACTTTTAGATTTTTTTTATTTTATTTTGTAGTTTCATGTGTAAAAGGTGGGTTAACTGATTAAAAAACTCTTGGGGAGTACATTCAACCAGACTTTGAGCTTCACTTGTAGATAACCAACAAAAGACAATAACCATGAAAATAGAGATGAGGCGCAATTGGTGTCAGGGCGTGTTTGTTTGTGTGATTTCAAAATCAAAACTACTTGGCTCCCAGAAATTGTACATACTACTTTTACGTGAAGTTCTGAGTCATCATCATGTCCATGTGATGAAATTCAGTAGTGTCAATATCAGAAGTTGACTGCTGACACAAAAACAGTTAAGTTCCAGTTTGAAACTCTCATCTGCCTTTAAAATCATAATATGGAACATTTCAGCACCATTATTGGGACTGGTGAACACATGTAAAAGTTTTTCCTTTCGATATTTGATTGATCAAATAGGTCATTTTTGCAATGCGACTATTTAACTCAACCCAAGGTGAAAACATCCTTAACAGAGGTTAACGCAAGTCCATCTGAGCAGTGTCTTACCTCATGACCGGCATGCTAGCAGAATGTTGAATGGAGCGTATACTATCCGTCAGCATTAAAGAAGAGCAGACAGGAGAGTTAGCCAAAGCTGGGAGTATCAGATGTATAACACCACCACAAATAAAGCCATGCACATCCACACAGGTCTGAGCATGAAAAACACTTGAGCCCTTCATGGGGCTGAGTGAAAATGGATGAGAGTCTAAGGCCTTAATCCACCACGGGATTGAGACTTTATTACTGGCATCACTCGAATGGATTCACACCACAGCTGAGAAGCCTACTTTGGATGGCCAGGGAGGGTGAGGGAATTAGCGAGGAATAAACAGGGGTTCAAGGCGTTAACATTGTCAGTAAGAAGTAATGCAATAGCTGATGCATTTATAGATTTTTGTGGGATGTGACAAGGGTGAGAAACTTTGAGAGAATCTTAATTTTTTATTTGAAAGCACTTACTTTGAACATTGTTGATATTAATTACAGGGTAACCATTTACACAAAACATTTAATTGACTTTAGTAAAGAGTGTTTCAATGTTTGTTTGTGGTTAATAAATAAATAATTTACTTTAATAAATTATTGTGAGTTACATTTGTATGAAAATGATGCGGTCATCAGGATTTCTGCAGCTTTCATAAGATCAAATTCAACACTTTTTAAGATCGTTAAGAGTCCAATTTAAGACCTATATCATAACATCAAAAACATACACAAAACTTTTCTACATAACAAACAGAATGCTTCAAACTTTGTTTGAAACCCTAAAGATCACTTTTATGTTTTTGAGCATTTACAGAAGTTTTCTCAACTCTAGCAACCGTAACCATGCCTTGACCCGTGAAGCATTTATGAGCCTTTTCTAAAACTATGGCAACCCTGACCATAATTTTTACATTTTGTTTAGCATTTAGAAGCTTTCCCTCTGGCATCCCCAAGACACACAAAACACATATCAAATGAGCTTTACATAGACATCCAAAATTATTTAGGAGTAAGAACAGTAAATTTAATATTTTTTAAGGCCAAAACTTTTCAATATTAGACTTTTTAAGACCCCACAGAAATCCTTTTTATAGTTCACAATATATTGCTTAAAGTTTCTTCACCTCAATTGTCCATCCTCAATTCAAATTAATTTAATGAATTCCAATTAAATTTTGCTACCAATTTCAATACCATTCAGCATTAAAAGATCTTGCTCAGTTCATTTCTATCTTGTGTACAAGACTGCCTGAAATGATTGAGAATAGTTTGTGTAACACATTCAGATCAGAATAGTTCTAAAGAAAACACTGTTCCATCTCACCTCACATCCTCAAGTTTTCTGCTGATGGCTGAGCCAACACTGGAGAACGCAGTTGTTGCCTTCTGACCCACTTGAGACAAGGTCTCTGAGGTCTTCTTATACCTGACAGCAGTCAAGAGCAGAAATGTTAACAGTATACAAACACTGCAATACACTCCTGCACACTCAAGCTAGCAAAGCAAGATCAGCCATGTTTAAAACTTTACTAGAAAGCCTTTTGGCCTAACAGCAAGAGCTGAAGCAGCGACAGATGGAGCAGACATATTCCTCATGCGAGTGAAGGCACGTACGCTGTGGAGGTGGTGACTTCATGCCAGCCCTTGCTCAGGTTCTGTTTGAGCTCGTTGAGGGGAGTGATGCCCAATTTCCGCTTGATCTCCGCCACCTGCTTTTCCTTGGCTGCCAACACCTGAGAAAGAGTCTGTATTTCATCTTCTACCTGCGGGAGAAGTGGAAAGAAGGAATTTCTTCACATGAAAACACAAAGACTTCTAATTCATTAAAAACATTGAGATTAAAGAAAATGATTCACTGCATTTAATTAATCTTGACAATCAATGCGTTCAAGGTTCCGGTGTTGCTCAAATTTCGATAAAAAACAAGAAGCTGTCATTTTGGGAGAGCTGAAAGATTCAGACCTTTTCTAATTCACTCCGGAGCTCTGCTTCCTGCTCTTCTGTTAGACCTGTACCGGGTTCACCTGGTGCTCCATCCACAGCATCTTCACCTACTTCCGGAATGACGTCCTGCCTCTGAGATCCTGCTGAGGACAAACAAATGAGAACTGTTGATTAAAGCATAATTTAATGAATAAACCTTTATTATGGTTTGAAACATAGGTAAATGAAAAAATAAGACACTTCAGAAAACATGGCTAAAATATCCCATTTTATGTAGAGTATGCTAAATTTACATTCTAGCAATTGTGTGGAATTTAAAATAGGAAATAAAATCATAACAAAGGTAAAGACAAATTTAAAATTAAATGTGAATAGACAAGACAAAAAAAACTAAATCTGAAATATATGTTAAACTCATATTAATTTTGGACTTTTATTTAAATTAATTTCACCAAAAACAATTAAAAATTGTTTATAAAACTACATTTACAATAAAATACTGTATTTAAAAAAACCTACAAATTATTGAAGAAAATCCAAACATAGAATACTTAAAACAACAGCTTTTATGGAAACCATGCCACCCTTGCATGCTTGATCACCCACTGAACCCAAGTCCCAGATGCTTGTGAGAACGTTAGTGAAGCTAATATACTGTAGTCTGCTTCTAAAGAAGAAATCAAGAGAAGCTCAGTCCATCAGGCTACTGACCCAACAGCAACATCACCCAGCTTGGCTTCACCAAACATTTATTTTGTAGAACAATTTCTCTACTATTGCCGAATGATGGTTACTTGGGTTTTGATTTGTCTTCCACATGCAGAAAAAAAAAATCTAATTTGTTACCAAATTAGAGCACTAACCTGTACAGACATTTTGCGCTGGCTGACATTTTATCTCAAACAAAACATTTCTGCTTGGGAATCCTGAAAACTCTTTCATCAAAGAGCTTTATTCCCTATATGAGGATATCACACGATGAAGATCTGCGAGTCAGGAAGATGTTTCCACTGGCAGAGCAATCAATGAAAACATGACATGGATCATAAAACTCCTGCATGTCCTTGCGCATCGAGTTGAAACAAGCTAGAATAGTAAAAAACTAGCTGAACCATCAAACTGACAGCTGTATGACAGCCAGCAGAGAACAGCTCTAAACTGTACTTTACACTGTAGCACCATCAGCTGACATCCACTTTCTCATTAAGTCCATGTTTTCACCATTCCATCATTATTGAATTAACAGAGTAACCTGATAAAATCATTCACTTCATTAAACACGGATCCTATGTAAAGACTAGTCCTATTTGTAGCTCTCATCCAGTCTACAGAAAAATTCATTTAATTATCCAGAGTTTATGCCTATAGCTTGATTAAAAGCAAGGGGTTGAAAAATGTTTAGAAAACATGTTTAAAGGTGTGCAGCTCATCTGCTTGGTATTTCAAGAAAAACTGGTAAGTTTGCCTCCCACTTAGACTTTGTGTTCCACAAAAAGAATGAGATTTTCTAGAATTTGTCTATAGAATCTACTACATGGAGAAAATATGCATTCCGTTTACTGTGCGGTAAAGCAGTTGGTCACTAGCACTGTAATTATGACCCGAACTTCCTCAAAGTTTTGCTTGAGAAATTAGCTATTTTATAACCACAACAACCCACATTACGCCCTGCTAGGGTTTATTTTAATCACCATTAGGTTGTGATTGTGTATTTATATCCTGCAAAACAAAAAAAATCGTCCAGTTTGTGTAGAAATTTTTTTGAATACAAATTTTTATCAGAACTAGAAAGTGCAGTTACAAGGGTACTCTCCAGTGATGGTACAAAAAAACGACAAAATTACATTGCACAGTAACACAGGTAACGTAACTGCCGTTACACAGTAAAACAATTGCACAGTAACACAGGTTATATAAGTAACTCATCAATATCATCAAAAATACATCAAAATGTTCCCATTAGTAAAAAAACACCTATGTTGTTAACTAAATATTAAAATATAACACATATTGCAGTTGAAAACAGATTCCTCCAGATTCCTTAAGTGCCTGAAGACTTTTTTTGTTTGCTAAAGCGTTTTCAATCTATCTTTTTAACCTCGGTTTGGTTTTAATGTTCTCCACACATATGCTTAAAGTCTCATGTTTTATATACAGTTGTGGTTATTTTTTTGTAAAGCACTGTGCTGTGAAAATCTGCTATTGAAATAAGTTTGGCTTACTTGTGATGATTCAATGTGTGTGAACATTTCACCAGTCTATAGGTGTGTTAAGACTTGACTTATTTCATCATCACTTTTAGAGTCATGTTTCAGCTCGCCTGAATCCCTGTCAAAAAGAAAATGTTTTGTCTGTATGCCACTCATAGTAGAGGGTATAAAGACTAGCTTATTTAGTAAAATATAAACTGGAATCAAAAACCGGATTGATTTGAGACCAACTGCACTGTTATTTGGTGATCGTCATTATTAGCATGTATTCAAGTCAAAGCGATGTAACAAGTCGCAAAATAAAAAGGCACTGCGAAAACGGCGATTGAGTTAGGTTTTTAAAAAAGTCAGACATCTGTACACATCAGTGCAGACAGCTATCAAAACAATCTATTACTCCCCTACATACCAAGATGTTTTCTACCTTTGAATGAAATTGTAATATTTTCAGAACGCTACAAACACCCTTTACAAATAACACATCCCAAAAATAGTGTCAATTATACACACCCACAAAACACCACTTTTTAAGTTATATAAAAAAATGTATTGTGTTTTGAGCTGAAAATTTTCACATTCAGGATAACAAATAACACATGAAATAAAGTTGATGTTTCAAGCACCTTGATGCATCTGCAGGCGTTGAGAAAGAAGCTGGAAACCGGGTTTCTACATGATCTTTTAGAGAAGCTGTTGGCCACCAGTGATAGAGTCTAAGACCTTGACAGTCAAGACCAACTCAAGCCAGAGTCCAAATCAAGTCTTAGTCCTAAAAAGTTAGACTTCAAGACAAGTTTAAACAAGGCAGCTAGAAAACTACCAATTTAACAATATTACTTGATTTTACTTTGATAATTACAGCTAATTTGAAAGGTTTTTCATGTATTTCATTAAACTTTAATTTATCCCTTGTGATCCTTCTTTAACAGTTCAACAGTTCTTAACGTGCCGTGACTGCATATCATTTCTTTACTCCTTTCTTGTGGCAAAATTTAGAGGAGACTGTCCGTGTCCTACTGCTTGGTGCAATGTTACGAAAGTGATTTGTTGTGATTATTTTGCAGTTGAATATAATCTTTGTAAGTCACTTTTCCCACCATAGTGTCTGTCTGAGTGAGGTCATTTGAAAACTATTACATTGATAGTATACATACACTTGGGACACGGCTAAGGAGACTCATTGTTGAAGAATAAGAGTATTGTCAAGTTTATTTTTACAGAAAATAATGAAACCAAACGCATATATTTAGCTCTATATCAATGGCCCCGATAATAAAACTTCAAATCAAAGAAAGATTTTCAGTATTTATTGTTTTGCAACCAAATGCTTATTCGCCACAAAACACTAAAAGTATACGTTTCAGCCATGTCTCATACATTAAGCAGGACCTCGTCCATCACAGCATCAACCCAATCAGTAAATAGTGCATTTGATTCTAAAAGAGGCAAACATTTGAAAGAAGGATGAATGTAAACATTTCCTACAGGCTTAGCTTTAAGCTGTTAGCACAGGTAGACTGCTGTAATTTCATCTGCAATTCCCTGCTCTGCTGGTTCCTCAATTTCCTTATGCTGTAAGGGGAAATCCCTGGACCATGGCCTTCTGAATAAGTTGAACTCAAAGAGGCTAGATCTAAGCTAATAGCCACCATAGCAAATATATTAATTTCCCTAGAATTTTCAAATAGTGACCATTTCTGGCCTATGAGAACAGGTACTTTGATAAATTTTCGAGCTGTATTATTTTAAGTTTATTTTAAAGTACTGCATTATTATGAGCATTGTTTATGACAAAATAATCTACCTATATTTATATCTGAGACAGAGACAGAATCCATTAAGTCTCAGATTTATGGCAATTTTCGGGGGAGGACTTTATGACACATGATTTGACGTCAAATTCAACGAGTTACAAAACAGCTTATTGTCAGAGGCCATTGAATATTTCTTGTTATTTTTAAAATATGTTGGGTTTTGCACACATGCACGCGCACACAAAAATATTTTGTTCTCTTATAAAGTTATAGTACAAAAAACTAATAATATGGAGTGCACATTTTTTTGATCCAAACAGGAAAAAATAGAATCATGAAAATGTTGACTGACCTTTAGAATAAATACTTTTTAATGAACTAAAATTACTTATTTAATTGGTTAACTTTAAAGCTTCAAACTGAGTTAAAACAGCAATATATTAAGCAGATGCAAAAAAATATATTTTACATCAACAATTTAAATGTTTACTGACAAAGCAGTCAAAATAATGCATTGTACATTTCTGTGCAAATCTGATACTTTTTTATTTTTATTTTGTCTGACTAGACATATGTTTATCACAGTGTGTGTGTGTGGGTGTGTGTGTGTGTGTGTGTGTGTGTGTGTGCGTGCGTGTGTGTGTGTGTGTGTGTGCGTGCGTGTGTGTGTGTATAAGAGTATACAAATGTCCCAACCCACAATTAAAAAAAATCAAAAGAGAGAAGTATAATATAGTAAATTAAATGGTAAACAAAAAAAAATAGCATATTAAAAATAATTTTAAAAATGCTTCTCAAAGCTGTTCATTTTTAAACTACTCTGTAACCCCTGAGTCCACCTGAACAGCATCTGCCCCTGATGGCTACCAGTTTTCAAAACATCTGCAACTGACATAAAGAGTTTCCCCTTTATACTTTAGATAACATTGCCTGCATAAGGGACGAACACCAGCCATATCCAAACAGACAGCCCATCCCAAACAACATTACCTGAGCAAACAACATTACCTCTGAGCGACAGTAACGGTGACCCAGGGGGAGTGAAACTCTCTTCGGGTGAAAGGTACAAGTAGCTGGTGTTCACTCCATGATCAAAGTTGAAGGGAGACTTGTAGTCTTCGACAGGTTCCTCCATGCTGCCCACAAACAGGAAGCTCCCAGGAAAGTAAGTGATTGCATGTGACTTGGTAAGATGGAATCACTGTTCAGATTGTTCTTTTGCTATGTAAGCTAAGCTCAGAGTGTGCAGATTCTGAGCAGCGGTTAGAGAGAGAGCCAGCTCACATGATGTCCAAGACGATGACAGACACGTTAATAAGTTACCTCTCCAGAGAATTCTACGTTGAGTTGACACTTCCTACTGTAATCAACAACAGATTCCGTGTGAATTCCTTTTAAATGTACAGAATGAAGATAATGTTGACTTGTCTGGTTAAAATAAACGCTGCCTTCAGCTGTCCCTGTTGAACTGCCATATGCCTGGCCCCCTCCATCCATCTTATCATCACGGGAAATGAAGATCCATTTGTGCCCTGATCACATGACACAGCGAAAAGCCTAGGAAAGAAAGCCATAATCCGTGGTGTCCCAGATTGCAGCTCTAATCCATTATAAAAAGCCCTCTGCACTGGTTCAGATTCAAACCAGCTTTACAAAGACTAAAATGTATTCAATGAAGCACAAGATATTCAGGTCTAATGCCAAGAGTACCACACAGTTATGAATCTTGAGGCAATGCCAAAATAAAAACGCATTCAATATACACACACACACACACACACACATATACATATAATATATATATATTACTGTTGTGGATCGATTAAAAAAAAATTACTAATTAATCGCACATTTTGCTCTAAATTAATCGTGGTTAATCGCAATGACAAGACTGAAACTTTTTTAAATCTAAAAATGTAAAATGTAAATAATTAGACTATTATAGAGACTATTTAAATTCAAAATATGACTGTTTATTGTTATTTTTTTGTTTAACTTGTAACAAAATGTAAACATTTGGTTGTCATGTAAACAACATAGCTGCAGTAAACCGCCAATATCCTCCAAATTTACTTTTTACTTCTCTTCTTTGGTGGCTGTTAGTTTGTGGTCTCTTTAGACTTGTTTTCCAGGACTCTCTGCCACTAACAGCTTCATTCCTTTCAACTTTGTGAAGAAACTTTAGGTCTTTAAACCTTGGATCAATTGCAGTAGCGATCTTCATCCTTAGAGATTAGTGCGGTCCTTCCTTTTAGATAGTCTGAGGTAAAATCATGTTTGAATTAAACTATCATCCTCTGTTGACTCCATAATTTCTGGCAATACCACTGAAAAGGAGAAAAAGTTTTTTTTACTTACATTACATTATTACACTTAATAACTTGCATTACATTATTTACTTACATTATTTAACCCCATATTTTTTTCTTCTTCAACTTTTAAAAGTTGTTTTACACTACTCTGAACTTATTTATATTTTACGCAGTATACCGCACACGCACACACACACAGACAGGAGATTAGTTTGTGAGCGTTGGATGTACTATGCTTTAAATTGCCCAACAATCTTGCAACATTTAGCTAGCGCACTTTTAAAACCTCTACTGTGAATGAAAACCTGACAGTTGGGTGCAGTATGTGGCCTGTGCAGGACAGGTGTTCACATGAAAGAAACGATAGTCTCATGGCAGCAAACACATTACGAGCACCGTAAGAGTGCTTTGACTTGTCTTCGCTTTTTCCTTTACCCCACGATTTAGAGACGTGATCAACACTTGACGCGTTACGCCGTTCTTAAGTTTTACACAAAGTTAGACCAATTGAATGCAGTGTGCTGTGATTTCAAGTGGCTGTCATATATATATATATATATATATATTTCACTATCATGGCCAATACTAACCTTAAGCTTGAAATTAATTTTGAAATTCTTAAACTACACTTTTTACGACCCCAATTCATTTAATGTATATATTTGTAAAATAATCTGTTCAGCCATGTCACTCCATGTTGCAGGATGTAAAACTTGACTTTCATGAATTAAGCATATTCTTTAAACATATATGAAGAGTAACATTACAATGACCCATAACGTACCAGAATTTATTTATTTAATAAACTTACAGTTTAATGGGTTTTTTTTATTAGAGCCAGAGACCCAGATTACAATAAGTGTATGAATAGAATGCCAGCGAGAGGGACTTGCATAAAAAAGGCTTTACAGCACATATATACTGCTCAAATACAAGTGACATCAGTCACTTCCTTTGCCTTCAGCCTCACGAAGTTCACATTTTGTAGGGACATAACTTTCATATAGTTCCATTTATGAAATGCACATTAACAACTTAATTCTTGTGACGATGAGCTAACTTTGCACAGGAGGAGCGATCACCAGCTGACTGCAGGTACAGGTAGACTCCCATCTTGTACATATTTATGCTTTTTTTTTTTATTCATGAAACCACTTGCTGACTGGCTAGCTCACAGTTTTTAACATAAATGAACAGAGACCAACAAATGCTAACCTTTTTATAGGGTTTTGTGACAGACTACACCTGATTATATCAGGGTACGCTGATTATGGGCTATTTTTTTTAAATCAGTGACAATATTTGACAGGTGTTCCTTAATGTTAGTAACGGTTAAACTGAGATTAACGATAAAAGATAAAGTTCATAACCCCTTAAAAAAATGTGCATAAAAAATATCGACAAACATTTTCGGTTTAATTTTTCTTTAATAAAGCATACCTTAAAAAAACAACATAATACACGAATTACAGTGTAATTTCAACAGCAGAATTTATTTTATTTTACTTTGAATAACCATACGAGTCACTGTTTGTCCAAATTGTTTAAGTACTGTTTGGTTGAATCTACCATGCTAGTTTGTGTGTGTAGATGATTAAGGGACTTTAAAGATTTAACTTTTTATCCAATCTACAATTTAACTTGTGTAACATTTATAGCCAAGCCATTAACTTTAATAAATCTTTCAGGGCCGAAATCCAAAGTACATGTCAGACTTCTAACAAAAATGCATGGTTTAATTTTTTAAATAATACATGAAAACATAACAGTTATTGCTGATGTCTTTGCCACCGGTGGTGCAAATCTTTAGATATGTTCACTCAGTTCTGTTTAAATTTGTTAATATTTTAAAGTCCACATGCTATAAATGACACACCCTTTACACAATTTCTGCCTGAGGAGAGCAGAAATTACACATTACTGCTAAACTACTGTAGCTGTCTGATGTGGGAGGGCTGCTCTCTCTTCAGAAGAGAGCTGAGAGTAGTCAAACAAAAAAAAAAACAAAGAATCAGGTTATAATGATCCACAGAGACTCTATTCAGAACTTTTTGCATGGGCGCACAAGAGCCAAGCACTGCCTAACACACATCTGACCTTGTGAATGTGTGTACTTGTCAGTTATCACCCGGCTTTCAATATTTAATAATCCAACTACATTCAGCTCACACATCTAGGACAGCAGAACCTTGAACGCCTCCACATTTCGACGTGCAGTTACAGCAAGTACCCGGATATTTGTCTTTCACTCCTAGTTGGCTTCCATCCAGACTAGACTGCTTAACAGATGTTCAACTAGAAAAGTGCATGCAATCCACAAGCAGAAGCAAACAATTATAATCCTTAAGTGTTCCATTATTTAGAGTAATTTAATCATAAAGCTAAAACTAATATATGAATGAAGTCAAAGTCTTTCTCAGGCACTTTATCAGAGATTTCATCCTGGATAACCAAAAAAAAAGTGCATTCAAAAACACTAATTAAAAAAAATAAATAAATACCTTTAAAAACTAAAGTAAGTCAGGCCAATGTGGTGCTTGTTAAAGACGAGTATTCAACAGTGACGCAAGATCCACTGCTGCCCTTACTAGAACTACTAAAAAAATATCCAGGTTTTCGGAGGTGATCTTCCATCCAAGTGCAAACTTTACATAACAATAATTACATAACTAATTCAATTGCATGATGGTTCCATAATAAACGTAGGGTCATGATTAAATAATATCAGCAAGATGAACAAAAGATCTAAAATTCTTTTTCACTTTTATCATAAAACTACAGATTGCCAGCTGCATCGAAACTGTATATAACTTAGAAGAAGCATTGTTTCACCAATGTTAATTTCATTTGATAGTCGTCATGCTGTCCAAAACGTTTTGGCATCCATTCCTTCAATTCTAATGAGTCTGTTATGCCTTGCATATTTGAGATTATGCATCTGGAGGATGTGATAATGTATCATTTTACAACCATAGAAAACATTGGAATTAATTATGTATGTATTAAAAGTCAAAGATATTCAAGTTAGCGTTATAACTGTTCTGCAGAAAACCAACATGTTTCATGTCTCTGTTCTCATATTTCCTCTGCTATCTCCTTTTCATTGGTTTTCATACAAGAACATATTATGATGTAATAACAAATAATATTAAAAATAACTGTAATGCTTGCACCATTGTAACATGTATTTTTTAAGTTACAATGACAATGAGTTTTTTTACAGCATTGTGTGTTTTTCTATTGTTGACCAAGCTGTATGTGCATCGAGTCCCTCAGTATCTGAAATTAGTTTTTAAATATGAATGGAACGTAATAAAGATTTGGTAAGAGCTTGGACCTCATTTGCTTGTTTATTTTTTATATTTTGCCTAGACCCAAGTAATGGTGGTTTTACCATCAAACATTTATCATTTTATGCACTATTAACTTTGTACTTGGAGGAGAGGTGAGAGAAAAAGTCAGGCCATAGCATAAACAGTTGGCATACATTTTATTTCAGGGTTAAAAAAATTATCTAAATATTTAGTTTAATTTCCTATTATTGGAAAATTTGAATAATTACAATGAGGGCCAGATTAATTAATTCTTTTTTAATGAAGGGAAATGCCTTATGTTATTTGATTTGGAGCCAATTTCAGATAAACTGTTATCATTTACATAACCTGTAAAAATAGAAAAAATATCGGGTTCATATTTTTGTTGTATCGAGGTTTTATTTGTATTTAGTCATTATCAATTAATATTTGTACCAATTATATATGTACTTGAAAAATGAATCTGTGAGTTTATTCCGGTCATAATTTTTCCACTTTCAGCTCAATTTCCAGCCTCCTCATGATGTGAAAGAAATGTATCTGAACTCATGGGAATGTGCTTCTGTGGTAAACATACACATGTTTGGTCTTTAAATAAACCATGGAGCTGACCCCACTCTGCACGGTTATCTTTACCGATAGTGTGAATGCATATCTCCATAGGTTAATCGATTTATCGCCCAGACCTTGTTTAAATCAACATATTCCTCATACTAATAAAATTTACTTTACAATCGCTAAGGTAGCATTATATTGTAGTTCTTTTTCTAGAACATAGAATTATTCTGTAGGAATTCCTATTTAACTATTAACGTAATGTTTTGATGCAACTGATAAAACAGCTCTATATAGCATTTTTATTGATTAATTAATTGACTGATTGATTACATAATTTCTATTGACATATCAGAAAAATTTTTAATGACTTGCATTTTATTTTGTACCTACCGCAAATTTATAAAGATGAAGGTGTTCAGTTTGTTTAACAGTATAGATCTTATTGGTTCAATGCTAACATGTCCTCTGACCCAATAACATAACTCTGACCCCAAATGTGGCGGCTGTGATCTTCACAAAGCCAATAATAGGATGGACAAACAGTAGGTAGAGGAATCCCATGACCTCACAAAGAGTTAGGCAAAACCGTCAAAAGTCTTGTGCCTTTTTAACTTCGCAAACCCTCTGAACTTGATCTCGTATGACTTGCATTTAAAACTTGGATAGCCCAAAACATAAACACCCCAGTAAAAAACAAAGAAAACGATTCAAGCCCTTTATAAACTCCAGCATTGAATCAATTACTGGGTTATTCAAAGAACATTGAGTCCCGTGAATGGAAATGAAAATCATGGGACAGACTACGACATACACAGTAGAGGAGTAATGGACAGGAAATTGAAAGATCATAGCAGCCTACGAAAACACCTTTGAGCAACCAGACTTCTTAATGTTGAGGGCATGACCTGAACAAAAAAAAATGTAAAGGAAATTGGACACATTTACTCAAAAACTGACTGTATTGAAAGAACAGGTGCTGCAGGTATTAAGGCGGATGGTAAATAGTAAACCAACAACACCGAAAATAGTTCACCCAAACTTCAGGTTCACTAAATTCAACTGGACAGCATGAGCTACTCATTACATAAACCATGTTCACCTCCAAAGGTTCTAGGCAGTAAAGAATTATCAGTCAAACAAATTGAAGTTACAACTCAAACATCTTTAAAATATTCTAGAGTCAAGTATAATATATATATATATATTTTTAAGTGCATCAATCTGTATGGAAAATTCAGGGGGTGAAAAAAAAATTATTAAATAAATTTTTTTCGTGATTTCGACAGCTAAACTTTGTGTGTGCACCACTATATAAGCTTAAGACATTACTTAAGATTTTTCTCACAGGTTTGACTGCCATCATCTTTTACAGGATACATCTCACATTAATGAAAAGCTCTAATTTTTCAGAAAATGGACGACTGGTAGTAGCATGAGTCAAACAACCAAATCCCCATGTCTATAGGATGATATGATGCAGAGCTATAGACTCTTCCTTGCTATGCGAGAGTAAACAAGCTTGTAGCAAAAACGGGTCAGTATTGTCTTTACAATTGCCTTATTACTATCAGCGATAGAACCTGTGTCTCTGAAACTTTGTGAAGCTCAAATTAATAGAGTTGCTGGAGTTAACAATGCTGTTGCTATGGAGGGGTTCAGTTACGTTAATAAGTGTCGTTCGTCAGTCACTATGAATAACAATCTATATTTTACAAAGTGCCTTAGAAAAAAAGCCACAAAGAAGCACATACATCCAAAATAATAACCTAATAAATATCAAATGACAAAAACCATTTTCAGAGTGGGGGTTCATTCATTCATTCATCTTCATGTCGGCTTTATTCCCTTTCGGGGTCGCCACAGCGGAATGAACCACCAACTCTCTGGCATATGTTTTACGCAGCGGATGCCCTTCCCTGCCGCAACCCATCACTGGGAAACATTCACACACACATTCACACTTTAACACTATGGGCAATCGTTCTTATTCAATTCACTTATTCCGCATGTCTTTGGACTTGTGGGGAAACCGGAGCACCCGGAGAAAACCCAGAGTGGGGGTTCCATAGGGGTAACTCCAATTAACAAGAGCATTCGTATGCAGCTGACCAAGGATAAAACTCCAGAGTGTGGAAGGCAGAAGCTCTGATCACATGACTTGTAGCATACGGTTTCTGATGTAAACAGTTAAAAGTAACAATGAGGTTTCAGCAGCTAAAGTAGAGACTGGAAATGGTCTAGGAGTCAGTATATTGATTAAAGAACAGGTGTTATGTGTTCAAGTAAATTGTTCTTACTGAAGAAACCATTTTTAACCAATTAATAACAAACGGCCTCCTCTCTAGACTAGACCAAAATATTTTATGTTCCTATGGTTATTGAGAATGTTGTTTTATAATTAAACATTTTTTAGTTAATGCCATTAAGGGATGTTTCCCATTTGGGATGATTGTCCCATTTGTAAATTTGAGAGAACGGCCATGGAAGATATTTAACCGCTTGCTAAAGATGCATTTGTTTTTTGCATTAGGTTTGCGTCTTTAAATTCTCTCTGGAAACAAGAATATTTCTCTATTGGTTCGTCTCCTGCCACTCCTCGACATTTAAGGCATATAGAGGTTGACAGCCACAACAGATTTAAGTTTTACCTAAATTAGAACACTTTGATCTGAAAAGAATTAACAATTGTACGACTAAAAACTAAACAGTACACATTCTTTCATTTTTTTCTTATCTATTTCGCAGAACAGAAACATCTCCAAGTGACACCTTAACGACATTAACCATTTAAATAATAATCATCTAACTTTAAAACAATATTATGATACAATATTATTATCAAAGGCCAATACTATCAGATTAGTTATGCTTGTATGATTTCACTGACATAAAAAAACTAGATGTTGTATACTCTACAGGAGAACAGGATTGAAAGGTTACTGAACATCTGTTTGTTCACATGATCAAAATATGATGGCGTGGATCATTTAAAAGGTTTTAAGGTCATGAGAAAGATTAAACATTCAGCCAATATCAGTTCACCAATGCTTCTCAAATGAAAGAACAAGCTGCAGACAGAAAGATTCATGAATTTATGCCTTCAAGGCAAGTGAAACCCTTAAAACCATACCTGAAATATCTTTTGAGATTACACTAGAAAAAGCTCGCCACTGTTACTTCACTACTACACACATAAAATCAAACATGTTTGGAACTGTGCAGCCATTGAGCCTCAAAAGAAAAAAAAAGACAGATGTTGTAACTGTCAGAACATGCAAACTTTAGTTAAACAGCACCTAAACACACACCAGGAGTGAAATATTTCTCAGATGAGATCAAAACAATTCTCTACTTACATTTTGGCTTATAAACTTTCAACTTCAAGATTAAAAAAAAAAACACCACAAAATTGAACAACAAAAGAAGAACAAGGGTTATAAGACTGATTGCAGCTTCCTCATTCCTCGCTGCAGTTCTGCTTGTCAAACACTTTTGTGCTTTCCCACATTACCACGTCAGCGGTGCAAGATAAAGTGTCCAAATTTACTCGAACAAACAGCAGCAAATGGTGACCGGTGAGACATGTAAAAGGATCTAGCCTGGGTTCTCTCATTCAATAAAAAGATGTTCTCAAATGCTCAAAACACTGTCTGAGAGACTAATCAGCTGTGTTTTTGCTCATCTCTGTCAACCCACAACTTCAATAAACTTGCTGTCCACATGCATTTCTTTTTTTAAATCTTAGGTTGGTCTTCAAACGGGGGGCTATTACCAGCCTATGCAAGAGTCCAACAACAAATCGGGCCTTGTTTGTAAAAATATGTCTTTGAACCTTGCGCTGGACATCTCTTGATTTTCTTAGGGACATCTTTGAACGCACTTTTCTTGCTTTGGCATCGAACTAAGCGGCCAATGAGCATGATGATGGATGGGCTGATGATCACAAACGGAGGGGTCCCAGAGTAAAAAACTAACTAATTTTCTAAAGCACCCAAAATGTTTACATTTGCCCACAGGTTGCTAAAATAAAAAACTGAACAGCTCTGCCAAAGGCACTTTTCACAATCTGAGATATCAAAATCCATGCATATGGCTGTATCAGTAATTGACTTAAAGTTTCAAATTAAAACAATCCAACAATAACACAACCATTTTGGACAGTATCATGACATGGATTCAAAACTTTTTTCATTATAATTGTATCCCGTAGGACAAACAAAAAAGGTATCTCAGGTATTGTTCAGCAATCTGCTTGTCAGGTCACCAAAAAGCCTGTGGGGAGCAGCTGCAAAGAGATATGGACATGCAGAAGAATATGAGCAGATGGTGTCCCTGTGTGAGAGAACTCAGTGGAGGGAAAGAGAAGTTTCAGGCAGGAAGACTCAGGCTCCGGGGGATGCTATCCATTGGCTTACTGCACCCCAGGTGGATAAGAACATACCGGTCAGATAAAGTGACTTGCGGGGGTGTGGTCTGACCCCTCACATTAAACCTGGGAGTTATATTAGACAGCTCTTTGAAATACGACAAGAACATCTCCTCTGTGGTGAAGGCAAGCTTTATTCAGCTTTGCCTTCTTTCTACAGTTAAACCGTTTTTGAGTCATAGCACTCTGGAGAAAGCAATTGATGCATTTATTAATTCGCACTTAGACTATTGTAATGCCCTCTATGACGAAAAATATATCAAAACTGTCACGACTACAACCTGTAAAGAATGCTGCACTCTCCTTACTGGTACCAGAAAACATAAACACATTACACATATTCTGTACTCCCTGTATTTAATTTGATTTGATTTTAGTGCAGTAAGATAGTGTTGCCCTATCTTATTTGTGAAAGATTTTAACCCGTCACCAAACCAGCAGAGGTTTATGAGCTGCTGGGAACACCTGATGGAAACTCCACAGTTCCCGTATAAGTAATGGGGTGATCATTCCTTTGCCATGGTGGGTCCAAAGCTCTGAAACTCCCTGCCCAGCGAACTTCTCTCAATCTCTGCCTTGCCGGTGTTTAAAGCAAAACTTAAAACATACTTATTCAAAATTCCTTTCAGTTCTTAGACTTTTATGTGACATTATTTTATTAATTTAGATAAAGATTGTGATCTTATTGTATTCCTTGATCTTATTCGTCCTTGTATATTTTTACATCTGTATTGTGTTTTTGTGAAGCACCTTGGTCAGTCTTGGCTGTTAGAAGGTGCTCAAAAAATAAAGCTTGATTGATTGATTGATTGATTGATTGATTGATTGATGTGGTGACCAAGAAGAACATGGTCAAAAGGTCAGAGAAATTATGATCAGCATCAATAATTGATATCAATTTGATTAAAACAATTCTTACAGCAGGATTTTTGGCAAGACTGTTAATTAATGAATTGCTGACATGTCAATAATTTAGTTTGTACTGAGATTATAGTATGTGTTGACTACCTTGGTGGTATTATATCAGATTATTGATTCAAGCTTGCAATAAATTACAGTTTAGCTGTTCTGTTCAGTCTTTAGCCTGATGAAAATTCATATGCTTTTTAAACTAATACCCTGCAGGTTCATAAAATAAATTAAACAAACCACAACAAGTACACTTATTAATATTCATTTTAGGCTGAACCGTTGCAAACCCATCAATACTGCAACATCTCTATCACAAGGGTCCTGATCCAAATCCTGGCTATTTTTTTCTTATTTTTTTCAGAGAATTGCATATTCTCTCTCTATATATATATTTTTTATCAATCATTGAGGATCCTTGCCCAAGCACCGACAAGAAAAATATGCATATCTCATACTTTAACATCTGGGAATATTGTTGTTAGAATTTAAAAGTAAGACAATCATTACGAAAGATTCCTAAAATTTAAGAGCTTGGATAAAAATGTACACAAAAAATATAGTGCTGCTTCTCCCTCATCAGCACACCATTATAAACAAACAAGTGCATATTTTAAATCAATAGAAAGAAAATGCTAAGATTTCCCCATGACGCCGATTTAAACACAAATGTAGCAGACATTAAGCTTTAGAAGCTTTCTAACAAATGCAGTGATTGAACAGGAGACTTAGTTCTGCACCACCACATCTGATGAAATGGACCACGCTAAATAATGAATAAGACAGATATGATGATATCAACATACAGTTCTTCATCTTCTTAATTGAAAACAAAACCAGTACTACTAGTGTTAGATTCTAAATATTTGAATTACATTGCATATTTGTAATATGAGTAAAAAAAATAATCAAACAAAATCTATGAAAGATTAACTCTAATCCTCCCAAAACATATTTTTCTTGTTTCGTTCAGAACTGTCAGAAGTGCTTTACAACACTTAATGTCACAGATAAATGGTTATTTTTAATGCAATTGCCACAATGGAACACAAAGATATAATAGCAAAATGCAATATGAAAGTTTAACAGCAGGTGTTTAAGCTAACATATGATTCACAGAGGCTAAGTCTAAGCATAATAAAACAACTTTCGTCTCATCTACTATAAGAAAACTTGATTAGCAGTTGAAGATAGAGATATTTATTTTGTTTTTGTAACTGTAACGTCGCAATATTTAACAATTAAAGATGATTAATTAGTTTTGACATGTTAGTAGTTGTACAGAGTATTCTGCGATTAAATATTAAAGTAGTTTAAAATAGTCAGCGATACGCTAGACATGCAGTAACATAAAGAAAAGTAACATATTTATGTTATTAGCAGCCAGTGGCTTAACTTTAGCTATCAAACATGCTAGCTTACTTCTGAAAGTTTTGTTGCATTTTCATCAAGTGTCAACTTGTCGTGTCACGTTTGCAAAAGACTTCAACTACCTTGACCGACTTCCTCCATCCTGTCTCTGGTCAAACTTTTTATTGCGAGTGTTCAGAAATCTGTGGTTCCTCGTTTCCCCTTCAATCTTCCAAAATTGAGATCAAAGCTGGAAGTGCAACTCTGCTGCTACTGCGCAAACTGAAGTGGGGTGGGGTCGAGACTGACGTCAGCACGCAATGCACGTAAATGTGTAAACAGAACGTAGCGATTTGGTGGGGAGGGCATGAGTTTCCACATGGCACATAAACAAAATCTTTGTAACGCAACATATTTTAGGTGCATGGATATCATTAAGGTTCTACATGACCTCAACTAAAAAGAATTTTAGATTAAAACTGCTCCAAAGATTTGTTTGAAAATTCACAAATTTTATTGGACGTTCTTGCGCATTTAAGAACGGGTAAATAATTAATGTGTTTACGCTCAAAGAAAAGTACAGTAGATATAGTGTTCATCAAAACGGCCCATAATAACACTAATAATGACTAATATAAATAATAATATAGAAATTAAATAAATAATGATTTGACTTAAATAAATTTTATACGTTTAAAAAGGGCTTGGTTAATAAAATAAATCATTATATACTTAAATGGATTAATGTAAAAAACGAATGCATCAAAAAGCTTTCTATATAAAACTATATAATATATATCCGTGGGTGCGTGTGGTGTGTAATGATAAAATACATAAATGATTAAAAAAACTCTTATAAAGTAGAACTTTTGTGTTGCACATATTGTATTTCTAACAGTAAATTATCATTCACTTATTTTTAATTCCTTTTTTTTTTTTTTTTTTTGAAGCTATTTATGTGGGCAAAGGAATTTCATCGGAAATCAGGATTGGTCGTCAATGGCAGCCAGGCAGGAGAAAAATCATTGGATTAATGTTGAGTTTCCGGTAACCAATCCTTGCTTAGAGAATAAAATTAGGGCTGCCTACTTACTCATATCAACTAATTTAATAAACAAAAGATGTGCAAGATTAAAAACGGTCATGAAAAATTTACATGTAAAAATAAAACATGAAAGGTGATATAACCTGTTTTACATGATGAAAGTATGTCAAATATATGTAATATTATGTATATGTAGTTTAATGTAAATTATGTTACAAATGTTAGATTTGTCAGAAAAAAACATGCATCAATTGTATTAATTTTTATTTAGACACATTTTTAGACTATTTATACTATTCCTAAATGTAATCATTTTGCATTTAATATGATTTGACATATATTTAAACATCTAAATCTTCTATATATGAATACGTCCTAGGTTAGCCCTTGACATTCCTAGGGTGAAGTAAAAGTCTTTTTAGTTCATTTACTTAAACTGAACAAGCCCAGTTCAGAAGAAAAGGAGTGCCTAGATCTTGGTTTTTGGATCTAACACTAAAATATCCGGCTGGTGAAGGAAATAACGCCACCCACTGGGTAATGAAAAGGTAAAATTTGTGACTAAGTGTGCTTTATTAATTGTTGTATATTTACTTAAAACGGATATAAGTAAATGTTAAAAGACAGACGGAAGTACACGAAACAAACAAATAAAACAGAACAAATATTGCAAAGTTTGACAATAAATATTCGTTTAATTAAATATCAGGTAATGTATTATTCATGTTGGAAGCGACGGATCAGGTGGACAGACATAGAAACCTGGATATATAAAAACAAAAAACAAAAACATCTAGACGGACAAACTGAACAAACAAAAAAAAACAAATATTCCATGTTTGACATTATAGATTTGATTGAAAAATCAGCATTTTTCCTGCTAAAAAAATGTCAACGAATCAGACAAAACTATTGGCGAAAATAAGTGTTTTTCCAAGCTTAATTCATCTTCATTTAGACAAAAATAAATAATCGAAGTTCCAAATCATCTGGTCAATCTGCAGCACCTGTGAACCTCTCGAGGCAGCCACCTGTGAGCCGATTCGGTCATCACGAGCCGTGCGGCAAACGCGGAGCGACGCTTGTAATGTCGCGCATTGGGGAGCAGTGAAAGCGAACAAGGACCAATTGCTTCAAACCGTGTCGCCCTTTAGATGAAAAAGCATGCGGAAAATGGGTGCAGTCATCGACACAAAAGACCCCTGGCTGTTCGGCGTCACCCCCATTTTCCTTTAACACGAGTCCCCCCCTCCTCCCTCGGACCGAAATGCATTGTGGGGGAAGTCGTTGCCATTCGACCTCTGCGGGGCCTGCGCGGACGCAGCCAGAACCCTGAAATTCATGATGCCTTTAAAACCCCTATTTATTTCCGCATAACCTACATACTCGCAGCAGGAGGCCGGAGCGCAGGGAAAAACGGCTCGTTTCATGCGGAATACTGTGCTTGCGAGTGCTGCGAACGGACTTTTGATTTGTTGAGGAGGTGTAGATTGTAATTTATTTAGAGAAAAATGTCCGGAGAGCGAAACCGCAGGTCGCTGGCTTTCCGAGGAGGTGGATTAGCCGTCACCGGTGCCATCGCCGCCCGAGGAGGAGGAGGCAGCAACGGCAACAGCTGTGAGGCTCCGGCCTGTCAAGAGCGGCATCTGAACGGGAACAGGCCGGATCAAGAGGACGAGAGGGATTTGGGGGCGAAAGGACCATCGCTGGGGAAAGTCGAGGGCGGGGGCTCTGTCAGCGACAGCACGGAGCCGGAGGAGGACGAAGACCCGGAAGGGGGAAGCTGGACGGCGGAGAAACATTATGATCGAGGCGATTTAAACAGTTTGATGCCTCAAAGCGAGGGCTGTGATCGAGTAACTACCAACTGCGTGATCCGGGAGCACGGTGGTACAGAGGAAGCGTCCGTGAAGAAGCCGCTGCTGGAGATGCGACCCCAGACGCTGCTGCAGAAACACTCGCTCTTCCAAGCCTCCTGGCTGGAGGAGTTCCCCTGGCTCAGATTCAGCCACGAAACAGGGCTGATGTCTTGTTCCTGGTGCCACAACATCGCCACCAATAACAACGACGAGCTGGTAAAAGGCAGCCGTAATTACAAGCGGGCCCTGCTGCTGAGACATCACCTGTCCTCGGAGCACGGCAGGAATGACCCGACCAAACAGGTACGTTCTCTCAGGCTCTCATTTAGGTCGGGAATATTCAATAACACGGACATGTTTAACAGTACTGCTCGTTGATAACGTAACAAATATTTGACGTCTTTTCTCCTAAAAGTGTATTAAGAAGCGTCTTCGACGCTGTTAGTGAGCTAAAAGCTCGTTAGCTTTTCACTCGGAAGTAGCAGGTTAGCATGCATGAGCTAACCGGATCAGCGGCGCTGTCAGTTCCCGAAACGACATTCTAAAGGAAGCTTTAACTCACGAAAGTCGTGTTTGACGATGTAAACACCTAGTTTAATGATAAAGTGCTCAAATGGTATGGGGTTGGGTCACATATCAATAACTAATCAAACCACAAGGGAGAATTTGGCTTAAAACCTTGTCCTGTTTCCTGCACTGTAATTATCAACCCAGGTTGCCATGGTTACTAACCTGATTGCAACAGAGGTCACACAATGGCAAGGGCTCGACCCTGTTACCTTTGGGGAACCGCACCCCTTCCCGACCCCCTGGCTGTAAAAAATGACCTCTGGCACATAGCACCCTCCCCTTCTAAGGCACCCAAATTAGAGGCATTGTGTTAGGTGACTCCCCGAGATCCATAGATAGCGTGTGTCATTTGCTACATTGGCCTGGAGTGAATTATGTCTGCAGTAATGACAGCAATGCCTGATACGTGCAGCCCACTGCAACGAGCTGAATGAGATTAGCCTTGAAGAAGACATCACATTAGGACAGCCTACGAGTACAATGCATTATTGTTCTGAAGTTTAATTTGTGCTCTTTTTGTAGTCTCTATCTAGAAGACTTGAGGATAAACTGCAGTGCTGCACCAATGCGACAATATAATAAATTCCAAAGATGATATGTTATAGTTATATCCCTTGGGATTGCACAGTATGATAATGTCCAGTCTGTCTAATTAGGGTGACACAGAGTGTTCCACTAACTCAATTTATACCCCTCGCTAATTAGGAAGGAAAGGAGGAGCGATTACTACCGCCTCCCTAGCAACTGCAGAGCCTAACCCTATAATATGCCTTCTACTGTCATACATTTCTTTACTTATACTTTTGACTTGATGCCACAATAGAATACAAAAATATGCTGTCTGACAAGAGATTTGGAGCAACATTAGGCTGTCTGGTTACAGAAAAAAACTAATACACCACATCCTACTATTGCAAATATTATAATTGGGATCTATTAGGTTTTTAAGTGAAGCTGACTGTTGTTCCACGCTGGCCCTAATCTCACTCACATAATTCAATTACCCCTCAACCAGGGTATCTCAGTCTGGACTACGCTCGTAAAGCATTCACTCCCTTTTCCCATTTTTGCTGTCGTCTGTAGTAGACAAGGGTCTCTCCACCCTTTTACTGTCTGCTGTCCTGAGATATGTGTGTATTGGTTTGGGGTAAGGGGTGTGTTGTGTTGTGTTGTCAGTGTAAGTGGGGGAGAATTTGCTGGAATTTTGTATCGATGAGCTCTGCTCTTTGTTGGGAGGCCCAGATTCTGGCATTCCCCTCCCACACCTTGGGTCAAGCACACTGCTGTATTGTTCATGCATCTGGATGAGGGGACCAGGCGCTGCCCTCAGGGGCTGGGATGGCTCAGGAAGACTATGCACAAGGAAAACAAAACCAGTGTCCTTGTTGTCTGAAGCACAATGTCTCCCTAATGTGCCACTTACATAGTGTATCCCCATGTCTAGATGATAAAGGCAAGGTCCTCTCTTTTAGAAGGAAATGTGTTTGGGTTTTGGGGAGCTAGTGTTGGTTTACAGTGAATGGAAACCTTGGATCGCTACAATAGAATAGTGGGTGTTGGCAAACCGTTGCCTGAAGAGTTTAGACTACTGTCTCTGCTGTCACGCAAGAGAGGCCTGCTGATTCCAGGCTGTATGGATTCTCATTCTGCATCAAAACGGAAAATCTAGGCGTGGAAACCATAGAGTAACCACAAAGAGTTTCATAAACGAAATACATTATCAGATAAAAGTTTTGATGTATTTCAGAATGAAAAGGGGTTCTTTGATGTACGGTTGCTGCTTCTGATTTTTTTTACTGTTTATAAGTAAGTGTCTGAAAAGGCTGTGGTTATTTTACACAGTCTAAATAAAAGTTATATTTGGTTGCTCGTAATGGATTTAAGTGGGTTAACATAGTGTTTAATGTTTTGGAAGTAGTTAAACTGATCTCCATTTAGGGTGAAAAGACTTTTAGCATATATTAGCATAGATCAAGGAATCAGATTAGACGGGTAGCATTTTTGTACCAGTTGCAGAGTATCCAAACATTCTCTATATATTTTTTATACAATTATTTTTCCTATTTTGAATTAGATTCCATTATATAAATCTAGTTTTTAGGCGCTATTGTAAAAGTATCAGGTTTTGCATTGTGATATATTAGCCCACGCACAGTTCAATTGCTGACATAAAAAGAAAAACAAGTTAAAGCTTGAAAACTTTAAGAAACTGAATGCTAGAAGTCACCAGAAACTATTGTCAGGATTAACGGGGAGTTCTTCAGAAAGCATCTGCTTGTAGAGCATTTACACGTGGCACATCTGGAAAAAGAATGGACTGTGTGAGTGAGAGTGTATATGAGAGGATGAAAGAGAGATGTGTTGAAAAAAAAGTTCATTCTTGAGTAGAATGCCCTGAAACCTGCTTTCAACTGCCACCTCATCTATTCTCTCTTCAGAGCTGGGTTTGGCGCAGTCCGTTTCTTCTGGTTGCAGAAAAAAACTAAAGTTGTGCCACAACACCAGAGTTAGATGTTCATTATCCTTTAACTTTTTTCCAAACTCTATTCTTATTTTTCAGCCTTCTTCACTCGAAAGTTGTGAAGCACATTTTTCATCTTGTAGATCTACGTTTGGTTTGTTAGTAGTTTATTTATTTTTCAATTGGGTACAATATTTAAGATTATATTCAGTACCTCAAACACACAAAGCATAATCAATGCGCAGGTGTGCGTAAGAGTTTTAAAATATAACATTGAAGTGTAGAACAACCTAGCATGCAACACTAGCGTGCAATTTTTCACTAAATTATTTAGTACGATAAAATAGCCTAATAATTCATGTTGGGTATATGCGCGCAAATTAAATATAAAGGTGGAAGCGAGCAGGACACAACTTGTACTTGTGTTATTTGAGGTAGCATCAAGGATTAAAAGAATATGCTCAATTCAAGGTGTACAGAAACCAAACATCTATATTACTCTGGCTCATAGAGGTAAGGTTGTATAATAGTGTTTCTTCCAAACGCCATTAATAGTGTTCCTCCAAACGTCAATCAATGTTGCTAGCTCTGTGTTAGGGTTAGTGAATTTGCTTGTAATGAATCCCTCTATCTCTCGAATCTATGTCGATCGTTAGACAGTAACTTTGCATACACGTCATGAATATGCATATTTACTAACCAATAGGTGATTAACTGGGGAGTGGTTATGAAGTTGCTTAATGTAAATCTTAGCTCCTTTCCAGATTAAGCTCAGGCTAGAAAATGAGGAGATTGAATGTGATTTTAACTAAAAGTAGAGACTTTATAACTAAAAGAATCACATGTCACATAAAATTAAACCAATGTGAACAACATTTTATTGAAAATAACAGTCACTGAACCTGTAAGATAATTACAGATGTCAGCTGGCTTTTTTTTTTTTTTTTTTTACAATTTTGCACATTTTAACTGTCAATCTTCATTTATAGTTTGCATTAAGAGAGGTAAATAGACTAAAGACCATTCAATTTCAGAGAGAAACAACAAGAAGTTGTGGATGCATTTTTTGGCAGAATAAACATAAATAAGTGTCATCCACTTTATTCTTAACGCTCTACTCCAGCACATTAGAAATACTAAGCGTCTTTTATATGTATGCGCTGTTTTGTGTGTGCTGTGTATTTAATTACTCACCACTATAATAGATCTTCCAGATTGATTGTACTAATCTCAGTGGGGAAAAATATATTTGTATTATTTTATTTCTGTAAGAACCATACATGGTTTGGTATATTTTTGAAATTTAATTGAGTGAGTATAAAACGAGGAACTTTCCCTTTGTGTGTGTGTGTGTGTGTGTGTGTGTGTGTGTGTTCCTAGAGGGAAGGTTGCTAAGTTTTTGACTGCTATTGCTATGCTACTGCTACCTGGAAATATTGAGAAGCAATAAAAAGACATTTAAAATAATTCGTCCTAGTGGAAAGTATTTAATGCGAGTCAGCTACACCTTCCAGCCACACCAAGCTGCTTAAAGATTAGCTTGGCGGCTACAATTTCTTGTGTGTTTTTTACATTTTAAAATATATTATGATTGATTATATATACATTTTAATATATATTATGAAATGTTTTTATTGCATTGACAAGTTCCTATCAGAATCGTGTATTCAGACAGACCAAAAAAACTGCTTTTGAAGTTAGAATTTTTTTGTGTTTTTTTTTTATAAACCTTCCCAAACGTGCTTGTTTATTTTTTTTTTAATCTCAATTTAAATGTCTATAAAGTAAAATAAAAAATGCTGTTGCATAAAGTGGACATCAGCAGGTATGGTCACTACTTCATTCCTAACTGTGCCATAACAAGTGACCTGGTTGCTTACACATTAACTCATTTTTTTCATAGAGCAATATATCTGAGGGAAAATGCAGAAAAATGCTTTTTGTCTTTTTGTTTATGGGATGTCTTTTTGTCTTTACACTTTGGGATGTTGGATCAAGCTTGTCAAAATATTTCATGGCATTTAAATAATTGAAATCAACATTGTTTTTCAATTATAGCGGTAACAGGAATATGCTGAATCATTCCTTAACTTTAGATGCAGTTTAATGAATTTGGCTTTCAACACAGCCGTTTCAGATGTTCATTTGTTTCCATAGAAAACAAAACACTGTAAGGGGCTTGGTGTTAAGGTAACTGCTAAACCAAACAAGAATGATGTTCTCTCAAGTAGAGCTTTAATTTAGTTCGTTGTAAAGACTGTGAAAAAAAGGCAAATTGTCAATGTTCGAATTGTTACAACTGTGGCCTTCAACAAAAAATAACGCATATTTCACCGAAGCAATTTATCTATAGCAATATGTGACAGGGTGATAAAATAGATAGAAAACTATTAAGGATATTTTCTAACTATAAAATGTTCTATGAACAAATTAAACTACATAATAGAATAAGCATGCATAATGCAACAAGTCTTATAAGGGCTGTGCAATAATCAAATTTTAATAACGATATATTTTGTTTCTTAAAAACCATAAAACTACATAATTGACTATAAATAATTATTGTGTTATATACTTTCTTTGCATGCACCTCAGAAGCCTGTTCACTCATTCGTAGGGCTTCAGTAGTCTCTGTAGAGTGTGAAAAATAACAACGACAATGAAGATGAAACAATGTCTCTTTAATGAAATGTCTCTTAATTTGGTAGCTCAAGTGAGCAAAAGATGCCTGAACTACATTATAGCTTGTATTTTGTTATTCCAGCAAGCCGTCTGTCATATGCAGTGTGCCAAGAATTGTTGAGTGCTTTCTTCATAATCATTCCATGTAGCACTAAGCAATAGTGAACAATGAGCCTGAAGGAAAGCACTGGCATTGTGTAGAGAAATGGGGCTGTGCTCTTTCTCTCCATGTGCCTGAATACTGGTCGGGCTTGCTGTAGCTGGATCAGGCTACAGTAATAACCCCATCTAACAGGACAAGCCCAGCAGTGTGGAAGAGGGGGGCTGGGAAGGCCTCTGCCCTGAGAAAGAGATTTAATCTGAATTACTCCGGAAAAAAATCCAGCTGTGTAAGTAGGAGCGACAAAATGTAGGGTGGCATGAATTTCTACATGGATTAGGACATCTGGTTTTGAAATCCAGAAAAACATTGTGTACATTTTCCTCCAGTGGCAGGAACCATTCAGCTTTCTGTCGCTATATTGCTCTCTCACTTAATTGTGAGATCAGATGATGGGGATGGATAGTGGGATGGGATAATGGCAAAATATTTCTCATCCTAAAGAGCATTAACAAGGCCACAGGGCGTGTATTCTGAAAGCAGGGGGTTTATCAGTACTGAGCACCATAGTTTCCATAATATTGCGGGTTTCCAGCCTGCTAAACCAGTTCTCTTGTCAGAGTTGTCACTGTACACCTGTCCTCTACCTTGTGTTTACACTGTAGTCTAATGCTGATTGTCATTTTTGTTTGTTGTCACTCCACCAGGAGATGGAAAGGCCAGAGGACACCGAGAGCCCAGAGGTGGAGGACTACCGGAACAAGCCTAACGAGAACTCATACTGTTACCAGTTGCTCCAGGAACTGGACAAGCAGCGCAAGAACGGCATTCTCTGTGATGTCAATATCGTAGTTAGTGGACAGGTGTTCAGAGCACACAAGAACATCCTGGTTGCCGGAAGCCGTTACTTCAAGACCCTTTACTGTCTGACAAAGAGCGAGAGCTGTGACCAAACGACCATCACTCACCTGGACGTGGCAGCTGTGCAAGGCTTCTCCGTCATTCTTGACTTCCTATATTCTGGGAATCTCTTACTCACTAGTCAAAATGCCATTGAAGTGATGTCTGTTGCTAGTTATCTCCAAATGACAGAGGTGGTCCAATCATGTCGCGCCTTCATCAAAGATGCACTCAATATTAGCATCAAGCAAGAAGCCCCCGACTCTGTAGTAGTCGACTATAATAAGAGGAGGACAGTAGCTAAAGACTGCCATGGGGCTGATAAAAAACCCAGCAATTTCTGGGCCACCAGCATCTTATCCAAGCTTTCAATCAAGGCTAGTGTCCAAGGGCAAGTGAAGGAAGAACCTAGTGATGTGGAGGTGTCTGGAGGAGAAGGGTGTGCGCTGGGGAGCTCCTGTTGGGGAGGGGAAAATTCATCTGAATCCACAGAGACTGAGCCTCAGGGTCCAGGCCCGGTGTTTGTCTGGAACCCGGATCCTAGTTCTGGGGCTGTTATTAAGCAAGAGATGCGTTCCGAGCCAGGCAGTGGCAGGCGCAAAAAACAAGCCGCCAAGCGTTTTGTCTACAACATCCCACCTGAGCCAGAAGAAGGTTTCGATGAGGGGATGTTCATCCAACCATCTGCCTCCTACTCCAGAGCAGACTTCTCATACTTCTCAGAGAATGCTGGTATGTAACTTTTAGCTTTTCTATGTATTCATCTTTTATTCCAAGCTCATGAATCCTAGCTCTAATTGTGAAAAAGGCAGGTTACACCTTTTATATGGCTCAGTGCTGTCACCATTAATACTCAAAATACTTAAATCCTGCCAATAATCTTGTCAACCTGAAATGCATGTTTTGGAAATGCGAAGGACAATGTAGTGCATAGAAGAACCTGATGGGAGAGCATTCAACCTCCAGTATTTGTGTCTCTGAGATTTTTGTAACTTGCTTTCCACTTTCTTGTCATTGACCTGTTCAGCAAGTTAACAAAACAGGTTTTCATTTCCTTGTGAGCAGTTCCAAAGGAGCTGGTAAAAATCTCTCTAGCAGGTCATTGGAGTTTGGATTTTTGAGTAATGTTTGGTTAAACACTCTCTAGACTGATCAGTGTACTTCAGTGGCGTCATTGAAGTTGTCAAGTATTAAAATAGTTTTCTTTTGCACCAAGGCTGGTATTCTTTTATCAGTGTGCATCAGAGACAAGAGAACACAGCCTTGAGGCAAAGTCAAGCCATTTTCCTGCCATCACAGCATCAGACTTGTTTGAGGGTATCTATGCCAGTTTTCACCATGTAAATGGTTAACATTTGAATGTAGATTTACATACAGGTTACTTAGGAAGATGGCTTGTATTCATGTATGCATTTAGGTCTTGGCATCATTTAAATAGTGTTTTTGTTCAATACGATGTTTTATTGAATAACTTTTACAATAAGGAAAAATTACATTGCATTTATTACATGGTACCATTTGTGTTTAAAGTAAGCAATATTCTTGTAGGCATAAAATATTTTTACTTGCTCAAAAAGGTGGTGAATGCCACACAATATTTAAATTAAAGAGGCATTTTACCTTGTGGTACAATTGTTGCATCACTTCTGATTTCATTAGAAAAAAAAGGTTGCCACAGAAACCGTAGTAGTCCCCAGAGAAGAGGTTAAACACTTATTACAGTGTGCACAAGTATGCATTTAAATGACTGCAACTATGAATGTTGGAGATTTTCATGGCCAGTTTATCAGAATCTACGCTACCAAAAGTCTAACCAAACACAATCTTGTCCAGGACCTTGGTGTGTTCTAATGTTCAGCTCATACTATCTGGCATTGAGATGACACAATGCGGAGCTGCCGTAATCATTCTTAACTTGTAGAATACTTGAGTTTAAAATTTGGTTTGAACAAAAGTACAACAGAGCATTTAGAGATAACTACAAAGAAGTTATCAAGTTTTGTGTTTATTGTAGTCTGATTAAATTTATTTGATGCATAGTTGGTCAAGGTAGGTATTTCTATGGCTATGTCAAAGTTCTTTCTGTTTTTTTTTAATTCTTTTACATGGACACATTCTCACGTGCTGATCCTCTTAAACTGTATCCAAGCTCTCATAATAATTGCTTGTCTTCAGGTCCTGTGTAGCCCAAGGCCTCTAGACCATCTTCCCTTTTTTAATTAGAGCGGCCAGTCAGTTTTCTTCAGTGCTTATTAAGGGAGTCTGCCCTCCCTTTGCTTCATACCACAAAAAACCTGCATAATCTCCAGCCTGCCGAGCGGTCATGCTTCAGACTTTCTGCCCCCATTAAGCCAAGAGGCGCGTGGTATAGTATCATGTCTTAAGTGAGGCGGTTCTAAGAAGAGCCTTTCTCTCGCCATCCTCAACTCCTCTAATGCAGGATAATGAAGTAAAGAGGGAGAAATGCTCTACCCTCAGGCTCCTTAAATGATCTCAAATGCACTTAGCTCATATTCCTGAGGGCACTTAAATGTACAGAGCTGACGGTTCATACCCGCAAGGCATGCGTGGTTGTGCGTTTGCCTACATATGCTTACACACTCATTTATGCACTTGCATCTATGTTGACTACCCACTTCCTTTTTATCACATGGCTATCATTCTTGTGAAAAGATTAGTGCTTGATGACCAGTTCATCAAAATGGTAAGAAAACCCCAGAGGAACCAGAGTTTGTGAATCCACACCGCTCAAAAAAAATTATTCAACTAGTCATAAGTGTCAAAATTAAATCTTTTAACATTAAAGAAAATATTAAATGAAAAGGGTAATGATGGGGGAAATTGTGTTAGTTAATTAACAAGTTGCCATGTAGGAAGAAATTTGGTCATGAATTCACATGATTTGTTCAAATATATTGATTTGGTTAAAACCCAAAGAAAGTGAAAGCCGTGAACGTTTGGCTTGGAAATGCATTTACACACCAAAATTATAGTGGACTTTTCAGACCACTATATTTGTACACTTAGGTCCACATCTACAAAGGCTTGCATGAATTTCTGACTAAAACTTTGCATACAGAAAAAGCTGTTTAAAGGAATTATGAATCGGCGGGTATGTAGGTTCCCACAGTGAAATGGAGTGCATGTATGCTATTCAGAGGAACTCTGTCCAGTGTTCTACCTCATTTAAATACATGCAGAACTACAATACATACACCCTTCCTGTTAAGCTTATTTATCTATGATACAGTTACAATGAAAGAAAGTAACTTCAGGGTTTTTATCAGTTCGTGAAAAGTACTTTTTTGGCTCTAGGAGTGAATTGTGAGAGAGTAGTGTGTGCAGGGAATCTGTGTCATGAAACACATCAGCACTATTACATGAAGGCCCCTGGGTATTACATTAAACTTAAAGTAAACTTTTTTTTATTCAATTACATTGTTTAAAAAACACGAATAAAGCTGAAGCCAGCAGGTTTATACAAATAAAATTTTGTGATGTATCATCTAGAGAGTTTTGCATATTCATCATTCCCCTTTAGTATTTTAGCGTCATACATTTTCAGATGTTGAGAATAGTGTTATTTCACACTGTTAACACATTTTATTATTATCAATTTTTGTTAATTCCCAAATTTATGGGGATTGGGTTCCAGCAGTAACCACTAATAAAAAAAACTTATATGGAAGTGGTCTAAACAAAGCCATGTAATGTGTATAAACCAAAAAACATTGTCTGTAACAGTTTTGCATGTATTGCATGTTTTGACAAATGGTTGTATTTGAAAAGAGTTCTTGGACCATGATCCTTAATTTGGAGAGACTAAAAGTATGTAAATTTTTCGCCATTTTGTTAAGATATCTATATGGTCAAAAAAAACATTGGATATAAGCTACTCAATGAAATAAAAAAAACATTTTGACTATAAAAATTTAACCTGTAAGTACATCATTGGGTTGTGCTGGTGTTCTTTTTGTTTAAAGTTTAATGTGCTCACTGCTGTTATAGATCTTCTCTCATGCCGTCCAAAGACAGCTGATTTGACTACACATGCACAGCCCATCTGAGATGCAGCGCTGCCAGGGGCCATCCTGCCCTAATCCTGCTAATGCCGTCCAACTATCTCTGCCATTCCAAATATTGACCCAGGCATAGTGGACCCACTGCAGGGGTGCTTACAATGGGATCTGATGGCTTTGGTCTGCTTGCTTGCTAATCCAGAGCGAGTAAGATGATCTACTGGCAGGGCTTCACCAGTTTATTTACACATCATATCTCCCTCACACACCCAGACACACATTTGCAGTTCCTGTCCTGCACATTTTCACCAAAAAGTAATTTAATGGTGAAATATTATCAAAAATTAATCTCAGATGTGTTCGAGTGAGTAGACAAATGTGAAATTTGGCCAATAGCAGCAAAGCTTATCCCAAATGTCCACCTCGTTTTAATTAAAGGATGTCATCTCAAAATGAAAATTGTCAAAGTATTTCTCTCAAATCTAAACCCAATCAGCTAATATTGGCAAATGTGATTTAACATGCTATTAAACTCTATTTAATCATATTAATAAATAAAAACATCTCCTTGGTTTTACATGTTATATAATTGAATATTAATATATTTTTTAAGATGAGCATATTATATGTTTTTTCCCATGGTAGAAGAGGGGTTATAGATAGTTTGCTATAAAATCAAGTCCAATATGGAGCCTGAGATGTGGACAGATGGGTAGGAGTGGGGAGGGACTGTTGCTGGGCTGTCAATACGCATACTTAATCAGTAAGATTGTAACATCACATTTACCCATCATGAACCATAAAGCAATGTTCACACTAAGAATTGGAAAATATGTGTAACGTTCCTGAATAGAAGCAAGAAATTATAATAAAATATACTCACTTGCATTTCTTGCAGTCAAGACTTGTTTGTTTTTTTTGTCCTCATGGTTTGGTTCATCACTAACATGATGAATACAGATGGATGTTCAATTTTTTTTTCTTCCGAAACATCAGTTTTGGACAGTTAGATCAAGGGTACACTCTACAGCTAGGGACGTTCTGCAGGTTTGTTTGAAGGAGTTATACAGTACCCGTGTGTTGAAGCAATGTTTGAAGGAACCTGCCAGACTGTAGCCCTCTAAAACCATGTCCACATATAAATGGGTTATTTTGAAATTACACAAGCACCATGTACAAAACAATAAATCTACACATGTCCGCTAACAAAAATAACCACATCATGACAAAAACTGTAAGGACTATGCCAAACCAACAGGAGGCAGTCAATTACAACACCTAAGTCAATATGTATCATTATAACATATTATTAGCATTTACCACTCAAATTCATACCAACTTAGAACATTTTTTTAATGAACAAGTGAGTTTTCACAGACTTGTGCAGTCTCATGACTTGGGGCTTGCCGTTGATAGTCTTGGTTAATGATTAACCCTTTTAAGAGCAGAACCACCCAGAGTAATAGATTGAACTTTAATTTTCAGCCTGTTGAGTCAAACAACCAGCACACAGCTGCTGTCAGGCCACCTTTATCCTGAAAGGTGGTGTTTAGAGGCTCGACTGAATTCCCAGGTGACCTGGATTTCATCACCGCCTTGGCAACCTGCTTGACTACTCTTTTGTTTGCCTATATCAGTTTAAACAATGCTAGTCTGCACCCCCAGTCCCACATGCCGTAGTTTAGGCTACGCTGGTCTAATTGTCACATGGTCGGTCTCCCGAGAGGACTTGAATGAATCTTTTCAGTGGCAGAAAGCAGAAACTGCAGATATGCCTACAGTAGCTTCACCAATCGTTCGTTTGGGGGAATGGTGCCTGCAGAGGTTTCACTTTTCCTGCATCTTGTTTACCAGTAGAAAATTGCATTAGACTAATATAGTTATAGCCTCTGGCATGAGGTTCCTATGGCAACTGGCACACTTTGACAGCATGCTTCTACTTGTTTTGTGCCTGCGAGGGTGACATCGAGGCTCCGTGGAGATCGACAGTTAGCTGAATAGGGAAATTCCTCTTTTGACCAGAGAAATGTCTATGGACCGTTGGCAGATTGCATGTTGAACTGTTTGTCTCTTTGAAACCTGTGTGAGAAATGCTGAGGTTGTTTGTTTTTGTGGTTTCTCCTAGGTGAAGCCCCTGAAAGCACCCTTAATAAACTCAAGTGTCCCCACTGTAACTACATTGCCAAGCACCGGCGAACTCTTAAGAGGCACCTGATCATCCACTCTGGCGTGCGTTCCTTCAGCTGCGACATCTGCGGGAAGCTCTTCACTCGCAGAGAACATGTCAAGAGACATTCCCTGGTGAGACTAACATGTTTACAAATATTAAACAAAGTTTGAAATTGGAGTTATATGATCAATAACACATTTTATTCAATTTATTATGAAGATATTACTATTGGTAGATGGTAAATTTAAGTGTGATTGTTATGTAGGTTTTTTTCCCAAGTGCCCAATCTTTTGCATAATATACAAACTCTGCCAGTATTTATGGCATGTCTATCCATTATGTTCGTTTCACATAAATAAACTGCACTCACTGCACTTCACTGTTTTTGTTGTATTAATATTGACACTTTTTGACATTGTTTAATTCTTTTCATGTTTATACACCGTTTTATTTAGGTTTTATATTTGACCTTTCTAAATGTTTATCTTTGGGATTGAACTTAACAGAACATTATTTCTGATATGAAAAAAAAAAAATCTGCAATTAATTGGCCTTAACTAGTGTTCGCATCAAGAATGGTGTAGATGTGGATAAAATCGCTGCATGAATCTTCCCACGACTGAAGTTGCTTAAACTCACCACATGATGGAACTTATTGTACAAATGCAGCCTTGAGCAGAAAACATAACAAACAACCAATGAAGAGGAATGCATCAATTTGTGGATCCGCTCGTATATGCATAATTTCTTACGCACACAGCATCTGTATCATTGTCAATGATAAAGTAATGCCATGTAAAATGAGTAACCAAGGATTTTTGATGTAATTTTGATCACAGTACAGCTTCCTCCATAACTCTCTGTCAAAGAGTGAGCAAAGATAAATCCCCATTAGAATCCCGAGAGACTCGGTTGAATCGGTCTGCAGAAGAGTTAAAGCAAATTCACATGGATGGCTATTTGTGTTTGTGATCTTTTTCTTCTTTTGCTACGCTTCTACTGGAATCTTTCTTAATAGCACAACTTGGCTTGGTATTTCGATTTGTTTGTTTTTCCATGTGATTTTCAATATTAGTTTTAAGTGGGCTTGTTTTAGACCCTTCACTGAAGATGTGTTGTCACTCCATTATATCAGTCTGGTACTGCTTACTTAGTGAATAGTCTACAACAAACAAAAATCTGATCGCATACAACACAGAATAATGGATGCCACTGAAGAAGTGGTACTCTTTCTGCTGGCTGTGTATGTGTTACTTTTAACACTTAACCAAAAGACTGTGTTTAAATGATCGATGATGACATGAAAAACCAGTAAAAAGCACCGGAGAGCAAACAAATGAGTCTGGCCAATCAGTGAGTTAAGAGAAGGACCAATCAGTGATCAACAGGATGTTGCATAATGTTTATCTTTCTAATCAGAAAAAGTATCACTTCAAGTAGACTTGACTCACTCAAAACCTCATCTCAATAGTTACGAAAAAAAAGTATGTCTACTGCAACTGGAATGTGGTCGAAAAACTTAGTCTAAAGTTAAGGATTGAATTTCACCATTTATATGTGGTAATGATAAATAAGGGCTGGCCATGCTTCCTAATAAATCAGTTGAAAATATACAGTTTACTTAAAATAATTGACATTGCCTTCTAATACAATATCTATGACCTCATTCATGTTCACACACAGGTGCATAAAAAGGATAAGAAATACAAGTGCATGGTGTGCAAGAAGATCTTCATGCTAGCGGCCAGCGTGGGGATCCGGCATGGCTCGCGACGCTATGGTGTCTGCGTGGAGTGTGCGGACTCTCACCAGGGCACGCAGGAGGGTCTGGAGGGCATGCAGGACCTGGAGTTCACCCGCGATGAAGACTTCGATGAGGACATGGAGGGGGAGGAGCCTAACGAGATTGACCAAGCCAACGGTGAGGGGGATGCTGGCGCAACCCCCTGAGAAGGACTAACATAGACATAACCTGATAGAGAAACCAATCAAATGCAAAGAAAATAATATATAGCTGGGAAACAATCAACTATTCCAAAGTGCTATCAAACCTCTTTGTTGCACGTGAAGCTGTCAAAGAGATCTATAGCTTTGTTTAGAGAGGGACTCCAATATTTAAAGATTGTTCAGTGTGTGTCGAGTCTGAGAAAGAGGTAAGATGATGTATAAACACAAAAAATCAGGTTTTTCTGTGATGTATTTTTTCTTTTTTTGGGAACGGGGGTGTATGTCGTTTTTGAGTTAGGCCAATCATATGGAAAAGAAATATTAATTATTTAATTTATGAAGAAAGATGAATATGGTCTTATGAGATGTTAGCATTAGATGTTTTTTGTTTTTCTTTCATGCGTCTGCTTCCTTCCGCGCTTCCTGACAGACCTAATCTTTTATTGCTCAGAGAATCTCGATAAAGAAGGAGCGTTTTAGAAATTCCACCTACGGGAAGATTTTTATTGTTATAATTATTATTATTAATATTATTTCTGTGTGTTTGTGTCTTTCCTTTCGATTAAACGGTGTCTTGAAATTTGATGATCTTTATATAGAAATATATATATATATATATATATATATATATTTTCCTTCCCCTGCGCAAATCTTGGAACCAAAAATCTGTTTTGTGACTAATGAACCACAGCCATATTTATGATTAAGTTATACGTGGGCTGTTCGATTGTGCCAAGCAGAACGCACACCAAGATTTTTCGCGGGAAACAGAAACTACTGAAAATGCTGAGAAGGCGTGAAACAGAGAAACAGAAAAAAAAGCTAAATATAAGGGGAATATATTATTGCTAGCTTTATTTGAATCACAGCATCACAGTAACACTTTATAAAGCATTTTGACATTCACGTAAAGCTTGAATTTTGCCAAATGATGGAAACGTTTGGTGCTGTAATGTTTTGATTTGTACTCTTGTTTTAAAATACTGGACCTACGAGCTGTATATGATGTTAATAATCAACTCGGTTATACTAATCAGCTTTGTATTTTACACTGTTGTGCTAAAGAGCCTATCAGGTATGCTTTCTGTTTTGAGCGTCTTTTTCTATGAAATGCACATACCAACACTCACATACATCCCATTTGTGGTTGTGAAACTACTGGCAGTAATTGTACAGACAGATGGACCTGATGATCTTGAGTCGGGTAGTGGTACCGAGCTTACTTTGAATCACTTGAACGACCTGTGTAACGTTTGATTTTGTTGAGAATGCAAATTGAAAGGCGGTTTGCAATAGAATCCCAAAAATTGCTTTGCTTCCCCTGACATTTGTAATCATTTCATTTCTGTGGACGTTTTGTCACATGTCTGCTGAGTCGAAAACACTTTGCTTGTGCTGACGTTGAGCAGAAGGTCTGTGGAAAGGCATAGACTGGCACTTACTGTTCTGCGTTTTATTCATTCTTATTTCCCCAAAGCCGGTCTGGATGGAAATTACTTTATTGTGTTTGTTTTATTCCATGCGGAGATTTCCTTCCTTTACTTTTTTGTTTTGACATTTCATTATTTAAAGCTATATTTGTATTGAATCCAAAATGCAATCAAGACTGTTAATTATTATTATTTGTCCTACCAAAATTGTTGTTTAATTGTTAAAACACAGGTGAATATTTAGTTTAGATTGTATCTTGTGTATGTCGTCAAATTTAAATGTTTTATTCTAAAAGTCAATCATTCACTTTACCCTTAGATGCATATATTGGTTTTATGTCCTTCCTGTTGAGCTATGATTTAATTTGTTTTTGTTCAATCCTTGTATTTTCCTTTATTTAAAGCACATATTTTTAAATTCCTTTTCTTTGTGGGTTAATTCCTAGGAGTAGGAGTTTCTGTTCAAATGCAGTGGATATATTGAAGTGCTATACTGAAACAGAAGTCGTCTATCTTTCCCTTTACTCCAGATGAAAGTGTATTTAAAAGCTGTATAGAAGATCCTGTTTCTATTGAGAACTTTCAGATCACTGTGGGAGGGGCTTTATATACATGCATACATACATATATATATATATATATATAAGATGATGAAATATATAAATATAGATATTTAATAGCAAATTAGCTGAATTACATGTTGGCACACTGCTGCAGTTTAACCAGATTAAAACCTCGGCCGGGCTTTCACACTGTTCTCACTGACTTCCTACGACTTGTCGATGTTTCATGGTCACTGTTATGTGTCGGTTTATCAGACTTCTCATTTTCGTCTGTATCAGTACAACTCATATTAGCGTACTCATTAAACCTATGCTGTATATGGACATTACACACAAAAAAAGAAAAGAAAAAAAAATACACTACAGATGAAGGTTTTTTTCAGCTGTATTTTGTAAAAGCTGTTCCAAATATGTATTTTTTCAACTCTTACAGTGATGCAAATGGGACCACGGTCTCACCTCAAACACAAATCAAATCAGGTGATGCTTTTTATGTTTTTCAAGAGTTTAAATGAAAAGTTTCCTTCTCTTTCAATTGTACTACTGTTCCTCTATTATACATTTTAAATAAAACTTTGATATTTCTCTCTGTTTTTCCTGTCTTGATTCTATCGATCTGGTTTGTTACATTATGTAAAACATCTATTTAATCATGAGGCTATTTATGTTGCCAATAATTGATTTAGTCATTTGAAAAGGGTATACAATTTTGATAACTTATTATATAACTACACAACACAGTGACCCAATTTTTTTAATACACAGGTGGATTTTCATGGTTTCCCTATATCAAATAATGCAGATGCCTAATATTTTCATCATAAGAATGGTCCTACTGTGGGAAAAAAATGCAGAAAACTAAACTGAACTAAATTTAATTGCATGTAATTACAATTTGATGCATACAATAACAACTTAATATTTGGTACAGAAACCTTTATCTGCAATTACAGATGTTAACTTGTAGTTCTTTGCCAGGTTTAGTTCTTTGGCACCCCAAAGAATGATGTTCCACCCTAATGTTTCATGGTATTCATGATTGTACATATTATTTTCTTCCTGTCGACTATAGTTTACTCAAAAAAGTAATATTTTTCATATTTATCACATGTCCTTCTCCCATGCTTTCACTGAATCAGATAGTAGTTGACAAATTTCAGACAGGCTGGTTGTGTTAGCTTGAATCGGGGAGCCTTGCGTGTACTACAGGATGTTAATCCACAATGGTGTAGTGTCCCCATTGACTGGTGCCTGGCTCTCACTTGAGTAGCCCAGCCCTTTATTATACAATTCTTTATATTTTAAAATGACCTAAAGAAAATAAAAAATGAAGGCAAATTAGCAAAGTGGTTTAAAACTTGTGATCAGATGTGTTTATTTCAGATGTAAAAATGATAATTTTTAACATGGATGTCAATTGAAATCTGCTCACTTCTGCGACCAGCTTTAACAGGTCAGTCTAAGAATAACAAGTTCATTCACGTCCCCGTATCAGACAATATCTTTGCATATTTAGCAATGTTTCATTATATTGCAGAAAGCTCCTAAAGTTTAAATAACTTCCAGGATGTTATTGAAACATTCTTTTTAGGTCATGAAAGTACTGCTGTTTAATGTTCCCAATTCCACTTTAAGAGAACGTTCTGTATTGGTCATTTTTAGTAACATATGCAACATTATAAAAAAATCAACATTAGTATTAACAAAAGTCCTCATTTAGTTTCTAATGCATCTCTCCAGGGCATTGACCAGGTCCTTCCGCATAGTAACCTGTGGCTCTTTAGCGCTGCCCTAGTGGCTCCCTGGAACTTTTTAAAAAATGTTGAAAATAGAAAAAGAAAAATATAAATATTTTTAGTTTAATATGTTTTCTATAGGAGGACAATCATCCTTAACGTTTTCCAATGCTTGAAGTGTGTAGAATAAATATTTCTTTCAACATTTCTGTCAATGAAGATTTGCGTCATAGCCTGCAACACACGCTTCAATCAGAAAGGTAGGATGCCAGGCAGGGGGCTGTGATAAACACAACGGTGGCTGTGTGAAGGGCCATGGATCCAAAAGGGAAAAACAGAAAAATAACTGAGGAGAACAGAGGAGCCAAGGCTAGGACCAAATCATCGTTTTATTGCACTGTTTGTTGCCCAGATAAGGGGCGTGCTATGCTCGTTCCATTTTGATGTTGTTTGAAATCCTAAAAATAAAAAATGAATATCATAAATCTGATTTCTTTATTGCATTTCTTTAATTTCATCAAAGCAATGAAACATAATTCATTAATATTTTAATGAAGTTAAACTTAAGGCAGGATCGTACAATCGTACAAATCGTAATTTTTATAGTAGGCTAATATAGCTAATATAGAAACATACAGCATGTGTTGCCTTCATTATAAGGCTTATATAAGGCTTTTAATTTTGTTGGGGCTCCAGACATATATTTTTTTTCCAATATGGATCTTTCAACATTTTGGATTGCCGACCCCTAGACCATTTCCTCTCTTCACATCATTGGCACTCCACAAGGGGAGTTCTTTCGTGGAACCCCAGTGTGAGGGAAATAAAGTTGTTGTCTTCTCACAAGCTGTTAGCCTATTCTCCTGCATGCCATCAAAGCCCTGTGCAGGTTTACAATTCTGTGACAGTTCTTGATAACTCTTTGGTCTTGTTCATAGTGGTGACGTGGAAGTGAAAGTGAGTGTGTGGACAGGTCTTTTATACAGGCAACACCTTCAGACAGGTGCCATTAATATAGGTGGTGAGTATAGGGTATGAGGTCTTCCTAAAGACAAACTAACAAGAGCCTCAAGTCTTGGTGGGTAGTAGGTGATCAAATACTTTTTTTCATGCACTTAAATGGATATTATTGATTTGATACTCATACAATTAAGTTCTCCGAATTTTTTTATCATCTTTTGTGGTAAGGGGTGTACCAACAACAACAATTACAGATCTCTACATTATTTAGGATGGAAGGATGTTTCTTTATCATCCTTTCTTAAAGTTTTTTTAAACTAGTGTGCAGCATCCATGCTGCATCAGAATCCTCTTCACCTAATGGTGGACAGGAAAAATAATAAACGTAGAGTACATTCAGTGTACTGTGAATGTACAGTGTACATTCAGTGTATTCACTGTATATTAAGTCACAATTTTTATTGATATATATACACTGTGTGCAGAATTATTAGGCAAATGAGTATTTTGACCACATCATCCTCATTATGCATGTTGTCTTACTCCAAGCTGTATAGGCTCGAAAGCCTACTACTAATTATGCATATTAGGATGTTGTGCATCTCTGTAATGAGAAGGGGTGTGGTCTAATGACATCAACACCATATATCAGGTGTGCATAATTATTAGGCAACTTCCTTTCCTTTGGCAAAATGGGTCAAAAGAAGGACTTGACAGGTTCCAAAAAGTCAAAAGTAGTGAGATATCTTGCAGAAGGATGCAGCACTCTTAAAATTGCCAAGCTTCTGAAGCGTGATCATCGAACAATCAAGCGTTTCATTCAAAATAGTCAACAGGGTCACAAGAAGCGTGTGGAAAAACCAAGGTGGAAAATCACTGCCCATGAACTGAGAAAAGTCAAGCGTGCAGCTGCCAAGATGCCACTTGCCACCAGTTTTACCATATTTCAGAGCTGCAACATCACTGGAGTGCCCAAAAGCACAAGGTGTGCAATACTCAGAGACATGGCCAAGGTAAGAAAGGCTGTAAAACGACCACCGCAGAACAAGACACACAAGCTGAAACGTCAAGACTGGGCCAAGAAATATCTGAAGACAGATTTTTCTAAGGTTTTATGGACTGATGAAATGAGAGTGAGTCTTGATGGGCCAGATGGATGGGCTCGTGGCTGGATCGGTAAAGGGCAGAGAGCTCCAGTCCGACTCAGACACCAGCAAGGTGGAGGTGGAGTACTGATTTGGGCTGGTATCATCAAAGATGAGCTTGTGGGGCCTTTTCGGGTTGAGGATGGAGTCAAGTTCAACTCCCAGTCCTACTGCCAGTTTCTGGAAGACACCTTCTTCAAGCAGTGGTGCAGGAAGAAGTCTGCATCCTTCAAGAAAAACATGATTTTCATGCAGGACAATGCTCCATCACACACTGTTTTTGAATGTCAGAAATGTATATTTGTGAATGTTGAGATGTTATATTGGTTTCACTGGTGAAAATAAATAATTGTAATGGGTATATATTTGTTTTTTGTTAATAATCATGCACAGTAATAGTCACCTGCACACACAGATATCCTTCTAAAATAGCTAAAACTAAAAACAAACGAAAAACTACTTCCAAAATTATTCAGCTTTGATATGAATTAATTTTTTGGGTTCATTGAGAACATGGTTGTTGTTCCATAATAAAATGAATCCTCAGAAATACAACTTGCCTAATAATTCTGCACTCCCTGTATATATATATATATATATATATATATATATATATATATATATATATATATATATATATATATATATATATATATATATATATATATATATATATGCATTATCTTTAAACCATACTCTATGCTGGAAACAATACAATCAAGTTTTTTAATAAAATATTTCTCAAATAAGTTAATACACATGGTTAAAGTGTATAATTTTGGCAAGATTTGTAAAATATTTAATTTTGGCAAGATCTTTCAAATATGAATGATCACAGTGTACTCTGTCCTCATGATTTGTGTTAGGAGAAATTGAACAGTATGTTCCAGTAGTTAACTATTACTCATTCCAAACAGTGAATGTGGTTCAAATATTTTTAATACAGCTGTATTTGTATCTTTTTTCTCTCATCAGCAATCGTGTGTTTGCTTTTACACATGTAAAAATGTATTTCATCTATCTGTCCCTGTCTGGGTCAGTATATAAATTTAAATGGATCCTAGATTTTTACTTTTACATTCAATTCTTGACTGTGGATGGCGCTGTCTCAACAGTCTTTAACAGTCTTGCTTCATAGACTGAACACTTCCATTCATGACATATCAGAAATACTAGTTTAACCCCTTCAGAATATAATTATGTCAGTTTTCCGAACTTACTCCGATAATAAATTACATTTATTATCATCATCAACGTTGAAGAGATCTGAGAGTAGTCTATCAGCTATTTGATTTTGAACCTCCAAATCTGAAAATTCTGTGTAAATATACAAATGTTTTTTACACTATAAAGTTTAAGGTGTGGACCCAAATTCAAAAGATCTTGAACTTGTATATCTCTATTTCACAAACAATATGAAAAGTAATTCCAAATACATCAGTTAATTTGAATAAGCAATCTTGCTTTCTTCTCCAATTGGTGTGATGTGCTGCAATGCTTCTGTTTAGAGAAGTGAAATTACTTCAGATGTACCAATGTTTTGCTGCCATTTGATTGAATGAAAAACGTCCATCTTAATGGACAACAGGCTTTAATTGGACTTAATGCCCTCTGAAAAAAAAATGTCTTTACATGTGAGGTCCATTGAATTTGCGTAGGGTCTGTAAGGGTTCAGATATGTGTTGGTTGTTGGTTTACACTGGTCACATATATCTAGTGTCAAAACACTGGTCGGGCTGGTCTGCCTGGATTTTCCACCAGGGTTATCTATGATAAATTAATAATTGCACTCATTAATTATGAAGATGATGGACATATGTCAAATTTAAGCTACATTTAATCTGTTATGTTTTCAATTCTGTAGCAACCCAGCCAAACGAGATCTGTTCGCGACAGTCTACTCTTGCTTGTGTTGTGTTTAGCAACATTTGAAAACCACGTAAGCATTTTGATACATTTGAGAAAGCTTACCTTGCTTATCTTTCTGAAAATCAACCTTGATTTTTTGTGGTCTGTAACTAATTTGTGCTCTATTCAACATGGTTTGGGGACTGGTCAGATTTCGCACGCTTAATAAAGCCGATGTTTACCTAATTATGCAATTCTTCGTCTGTCCACTAGATGGCAGACACCGCTTTTAAATGGCAGAATATTCTCAGTCCATTGCATTAGTCAAGGTCGGGAACTTTCTTGCCATTCAAACGGATGAAAATACAAATGACGTTTACAATCCAGCCCTCAAAAGGTTTCTCAAACCGCCGACAAAACATTTCTTCCAACTGTAATATCAGGCTTTAACCTCTTTTAGTCATATTTGAAAAGCCATAAAATCAAATGTAAAGAATTCATCGAAAAGGCAGAGGGTGCAGAATTTGATTTCATGTAGACACAAAATATTATTCAAATCTAGACTCTAAACAACGTTTATAGAGTGTTTTAACGGCGCGTCATCCGGAAGTCTTCCATGTTGGAGATACTCTCCAGAGAAAATGCAATGATCAGAACAAGATGTGCCACTTTTTAGTGAGAAAATGTTGAACCACTGTCATGCTTTTGCTGTATTAAACAGTTGGACTGTGAAAAACATAGAATGCCGGAAATAGACATAGAATATCATAGAATGTCGGAAATGTTACTACATCAAGGAGAAGAGGGCAAAAAAACTGTCAGAGGAGGCACTGCTGCTGATAAGCCTGGATTTCTAAGTCTAGAATATTAAAAACATTTGTGTTTGTTCCTATTGTCATTTTGCATTTAATGGACAAATTCCAAAAAGTATTTAAAATGTTTCAATATCATGAATTTACTACTGTTTAGATTTTTAAATCTATCAACACATGTATTTTTCAGAATAGCATAACAGTTTAATTTAATAGTTTTAATTCAGATGGATAACTCGACTGTCACCAAACCAGACATTTTTGTTGTAAGTCTAAATGCTAATTTATTATATAAAATTTCTTAATGTACTCAAAATGCCTTCAATGAATCCTTATTTTTGTGCATTTATGATTTGATGGTAATTTTTCTTATTTATATCAATATTATGCATTTCATTCGTCTCATATTTTACTTCCATGTGCATATAAAGTGTGTTCTGTCTTTACCAAAAATCTGATAAAAGATAAGGTTGCAATGCTCAAATAGATTTAAAGTTTCTGTGTAAGTGTGTTTTTTTGACCAAGTTCATTCATCCGAGTGAATGTTTGTGTATATGTTAGTGTGTGTTTGTTTATGGATGATACATGGTGTGTGTGTGTGCGTGCGTGTGTGTGCGTGCATGCGTGTGTGTGTTGTTCAAACATGCCCCTGGGCAGCCACACACTGCCTCATTCTGCTGGTTGTGTGAGAATGGATAGCTGCTTTTGTGTGGGTGTCTGTCAGTGCTGTTGTGTGAAGTTGGCCCCATTGTGCCCGACCACTGTCCCTTATTGACACAGGACCTTGGTTTCGCCTGTTCCCATGCTCCAACACTCTGGCTTAGCTTGTCTGTGACCGAAACCGGATTCTCTGAGCAGTGCACCACTTTCTATCTCTTGGTGTCATTGTTCGCTTGGTCTTTGGATAGTGTGGTGGTGCAAATGAAATAGCAGCAGGTACTACAGTGGGTGATCGAGGGCAGACGTGAACTCTCTCTCACTCTCTCTCTCTCTCTTCTCCTGCTGCTTGAGGTTGAGTCCCATGTGACTCATCGTTTCACAGGAATGAATGAGGTCAGATAGGGGCCGGTGCTAAGACTCATGCACTTTTGAAGGTATGTGACGAGAGATTATCACTCAAGACCTCCCATGCCGCTTGAGCAGGTGTGATAGAGTGCAGGCATGAATAAACTCTGCTGGGATGCTGATGCACATGGGTGCTGAGGTCATACAGAGTATAAAGATGGAAAATAATGAAAAGAGAGACACTTTAAGAAAGAAATAAAGGTTGAACTAAAAGTGAGAATCACATTGAAGTCTTTCTTTAGAGAAGTAAGCAAGAAATAACACTGGGGACATTTCAGTGGCTTGGTGCTCAACCCTGTATCCTCTAAATATGTAGGTTCCTGGATTATTTCAACTCCACTTCCAGGTATTTTCAGCTTCTTATTGAGTTTTTCTTTGGGTCCAAAACAAAAGTCTGAAATTGTAGCTAAGCCAGTTAGCTAAGTTGAAGTTAACCCAAAGGTGGACAAGGAGGATGGCAGTCCAGCAAAGTTTTACTTCCATCTTTATGCAACACACCTGATTCTACTAATAGGCATGTCTCTCTTAAAACAGGCTTGGTACAAAAACCACCACTGCATCAATCCAGGAATCAGGATCCCTCTGATATAGATTTTGGCCCAGTGATAGTTGCCAACCTGGCCAGAGCGTACTCATACTTTAGTTTAATGCACCACTTTAATTAGAAATCAGCAGGTAAACAATGGACTGAAATAGATTAGTGGAGGGATGAATTGATGTAGATGAGCTGAGGAATGGAAATTGAATAAAAAATAAAGGACAAATCAAGTTAGTAAAATATGTAACACTGCTGGATCTAGGACCTTCTTCAGTAGAGTTGGCATGTTCATCGGTATTCAAATGGATGAAAATATGGATGACTGTACAATCCAGCCCTCAAACTGAAACATAGTACCTAAAAAATTAGTCAAATGCTTTATACAAAGGTTTCTCAAACACTTGACAGCTCATTTCTTGCAACTGTAATATCAGGCAATATCAGGGTCAGCCTTAAACCATAATATTAATTATGTAAAATAAAGCCTGCACACTTTAATTAAAAGTAAACAATGGAGTGTTTTCACGGCGCGTCATCAAACCGGAAGTCGGCCATGTTGGAGAAACTCTCAGGAAAATACCATTGATAAGAACAGGATGCTCCACTTTTCAGCAAGAAATTGGTTAAAATAGATGAGTGGAGGGATAGATCGATGTGGATAGAATGGAAAAAGGGATGGAAAAGTTAAGGGCAAAGCATGGTAGAAAAGGATAGACCTTCTTCAGTAGAGATGGCATGTATCAGCTTATCCTGCTTTTTGCTGACTGGGATCTGAACCTGCACAGCCCAGTGACTCTAGCGAGAACTAAATATTAAAGTATGATTAAAAATATGAAAACTCAGCAAACATGTGACTCTAAAAAAACATTCATATGACATCTATATGATGTCTTTTGCTAGAACTAGTTAAACTGGTTGTGCTGCCAGGAAAAGGTCACAATTGACACACTTTATGGCCATAATGACGTCAAAAAAAAACCTGAAAGATACAAATCTGAATATCAAAATAAAGTTAATATATACTTATATATTAATTTTTCTAATACTGTTTTTCTAAATATTTAGCTTTAGTACCACTTTACATAACAATTAGAATTCACCAGAGCAATATTAAAAAATAATAGGACCAAAAATGATAAAACTCTCAACATTTTGGTTGGAGACCATAAACTCTGATATTTCACGTGTCTTCCATTATATGAGGATGTTGTGTGAAAAAAATGTGTGCGACCAGGCCATTACAGATCAGTGTGGGTGAAATTTCTTGGCTGGCGTCACAAAGGCATCTTGGGTTCACACGCTGCAATGATGTTCAGCATTGTGAGGGATGGGGGGTCAGTTTTGAAGAGCCTGTCGCTCCCTTGCACTGGCAAACTGGGGGCATTAGCATGTGAAAAAGCAGGAAATAAAGTTGTCAAGTTGGCTCGGTCCACACCGCCCCTCCTCTGAACCCCTTTATTTCAGTCCTGTTTTTCCTACTCCAGCATGAAAGTCAAGGACAAGAGTGATGTCCTTCACCTCATATTACACTTCAAGACAGTTTTGAGCCAAACAGCAAGCAAAGCAAGTGTAACAATTGTGTCCAGTATATTGCCTCTGGAATCCAATATAAATAGTTAAAATGATATTTAAAAACTGAAATAGTTTTCCTATATTTAAAACCCTATATTGATTGAAAAAGCAGAGATTAAATGTATGCTATCAGCTTTGGCAAGTCTGAAAAACAACAGAAAAATGAAAGTCTTGGCTACAGTCTTAAGCCTTATTTAAACTTTTTTAGGCATGTAGCCTCTAGTAAAGCAAAAAGCAAGGTTTGTGATTGGTCGACTTGATAGATGAACATGAAATAAATGAATATAATAACCAATTGTTCCAAATGATCAAAGAGTAAAATATAATATTTTTTTACTTATGGTTCTCTGTCACAGTTTTGGCTGGTGGAACAAACTCCCAAACTCCAAACTCCCAGCCAGGAAAGCAGCAACACTAACAGTTTTCAAAAAGCTATTGAAAACTCTTCTCTTCAAGGAACACTTTCATTGAAAGTTTTTTCCTCTATGTATTTCCAGCTAAGATTGATTGATCAGCTGACACAACTTCTAGTACAAGTGACCTGAGATAGACTTTGACTGTGTAAGAAAATATCATAATCTGTAATAATGTCTACCACTGTAAGTCACTTTGGACAAAAGCATCCGGCAAATGCATACATGTAAATAACTAAAATAAGTCCCCTTAACGTGCATATTTTTTTAATTTAAATGAGTGAGTTACCATAAAGTACAATTTGTTTTTCAACAAACTTGTGTACGTGCAAGTACAGTGCATTAGTAATTCGTAAATTTGGTTGCTCGTCCAGTCTGCGAAAGATGTCTGACTCCTCCCCATCAGTGTGTGATGTCATTTTATGAAGTTATTTTTAAATGAGTCACTAGACACAATTGTCCCACATTGTATGCAACACACAGTTATTCAATGCAGAGGTACCGTAGGCATATATCATACTACCATTTTTGAGGCATCTTACATAGCAGAATATGGTATAAAAAAATTGAGTAAATAAAAGATAACACCCCCTCTGGGGAACTTTATATTTTGTTCATGTTTTCCAAATCTAATGGTAAACTTGGTTCAGTCCAAATGAGAATGAGGTGTTTGGGGAAATGATTACTAATTGCATGAGTTTACACTTGGTTTTAGAACTAACCAGTTGTCAAAAGCATATGTGGAGACAGTCCGTGGAGAGGGGTACCAGGGAGGGAATCCTGTTTAGTCATCAATGACGCTTGAGCATGAGTCGCTTGTATACCGTTACAATAATAAGCTTGGAGGATCGATTAGTTAATTATATGATGCGTACTCCCGAAACTCAAGAATCATCACTTCAGGAAAGAGCTGTTGTTTGTCTGGGTAAGCAAACAGACAAGAACAAAGCTCTTTTTATTCTTAAATAATACATCTCTTACTCTACACAGAACTTTAAACCCAAATAAAAATCCAAGCACAATAACCTTCATGGCATTGCAAGCTGCAGATAGGAAAACTTCACTGACACATGCAATAGGCTACTCTTAGAAAACAATTAAATTATTTGTAACATTTGTGAACAAATGAACAAATATAATTATACTTCATAATTTCAAAAGAACTGAGTTAATCACGCCTTATAATTATTCCATATGAATTGTAATTTTGACTATGTTTTATTTATATATTTAGTTAGCTTTGAATTGCCTGCCCTTTCTAGTTAGTTTATGTTTTGTTTTACCTGTCATCCCTCAGTCTCTGTCCCTGGAGTGTGTGTATTTGTATTAGATTTTTTTATACTTTGTAGCACCAGTTTTGTTAATTAAAGCACATTTGATTTGTCAAAAGCTGTCCTTTGTGTCTTGTTGTTCCCAGTTTTCATTTCTGTTCCTCCACCTTTTTGTTGCACCCCGACCTTAGATGCCATCACCTTTTTGGGGTCGTAACATTAGTCTACAGTTTTGATTGATGTAGTAGACACAAATCAAGATCATTCAAGTAATTCTGACAAAACTTCTGTGGTCAGTATGTTTATGAAATACTCACGGATCAAGAAATTGCTTGAGTAACAAACAGTCTGGTTGGGCTGTACAACACACACACAAACACAAAGTATTATGAATGTGTCTGCAGTTGGTGGTAGATGGGTCCATACAGGTGTGTTTATGTCTACAGCCGCGTGCGTTAATGCGAGTGTGTGTGACAATCCGTCACAGTGTGTTTGTGTACATAGCACAACTGCGTATGTGAGCACTTGGCCATGTGTGCACACGTGTGTGTGTGTGCCTGAAGAGGTGCTGGTTCCCACAGCTCTGATCTAATTCGGCTGTAACCCAATCTCCGTGTGAGCGATGCTCGGCCTGCGCTCTCCCTCCCACCCGCGCTGTGTGTTTGTGTGCGAGTGTGTGTGGCAGCCACTTCCCCTGTTAGGATTGGTTTACTATGTCAACTCTGGGAGCCGGCAGCAGCAGCCGCGCTCACATGCCCCAATGCATCCTGTGCACACACACTATCCTGACACCTTATACCTGACATTCAGCAACTGCAGGAGCGAGGGAACAGCAGAGGGGAGGAGGACAGCCCTGGGTGGGTGTGTGGGGTGTGTTGGGGTGGGGGTCGGGTTTCCTGACATTTCGCCTGGCGGGCCATTGGGAGAGCGAGATGAGACCAGAGAGAGTGTGTTTGCATGCGGGAGCGAATGTGTGTTCACAGACAGAGGAGAAATAAAAACAGATGTGGAGGAGTGTGGGAGAGTACTTGTGTGTTTGTGTGAGTGGAACAAAGGACTGCTTCACTGAGTTGAATAACAGGAGTTTTTGAAAGAATGCTGGTTAATTATGGGGTTGGAGGGGGGGGGGCTCTAAGGTCTGAACTTTGCGTGAGGATGTTCGTTTTTGGATCCAACAAGTGGATTTTTTTTTATTTGTCTTTGAAAACTATTAATACTCATCAGCAGTATTTGCATTTAAAATAAGGGAAACCTTTTGATGAAAAAATTGTTGAATTCAAAAGAAAAAAATGTGAAGGATGGTGCTTGTAACTTTGTTTCTCTATGCCAAACCGCTGCACCATGAGCCTCAGGGCCAAGCATAAAGGTCAACGTGACAACAGAGGCCCTTTTCACCAACGTTAACAATTAAAAAAACAAATTATGAAAAGTCTTCATAAAAAGTAAGGCCACAATTTAAAATGTAAAAAAAAAACGATTGTGAAATGATGGTCATTCTCAACATCACTTTTCTCTTAGATATTCATTAATTCTTCTTGATCAACTAAAATCCTAAAACTATTACTCCCATTGGCTAACTGGAATACTAATATTTGAAAGATAAATACACTACAGGGTTAGGGATATCCACTAGAAGGCACTTCCATTTGGGATTGCTCCACTCTGCTTGTTCCTCACTCTGCATGTATCAACAGGTCAGATCGCTTCTCCATATGCCCTCAGTGGACAACATAGACCCCTCTGTCACAGTTGATAATTCTTGAGGGTAGTTATAAAAAGTCTTTCACAGACAAATGTTAGACTTAGATGAGAGCTGATGATTCGCAATGAATGGGGTCACAATGATCAAAAACAATGAGCACAAACTGGCAAAACATAACTAATGTTATACTGGATTAAATAATAATGCTTTATATAGTCTCAATGTTAATGTTAATCTCCAGTTCTTAACTAATTCAGTCTCATTTATGAGCATCCGGGTGTAAAAAGGGACTAAAAGGCAAATTAAAAGTTTTACATCTAACATTCTCACCAAAAGGATTACATATGTGTATGATAAACTGATCAAAAACTTCCATCCATCCATCTTCGTGTTGGCTTTTTCCCTTTCTTGGTCGCTACAGCGGAATGAACCACCAACTCCTCTGGCATATGTTCTATGTGGTGGATGCCCTTCCAGCTGCAACCCATTGCTGGGAAACATTCACACACACTCATTCACACTATGGACAATCGTTCTTACCTATACTTCACTTATACCGCATGTCTTTGAACTTGTGGGGAAACCGGAGCACCTGGAGAAAACCCACGCAATCACGAGGACAACATGCAAACTCCACACAGAAATGCCAACCAACCCAGCCGAGGCTCGAACCAGTGACCTTCTTGCTGTGAGACGACCGTGCTACCCACTGCGTCACCGTGACACTTTGATCAAAACCTATTTTCAATTTTGAGATTCTTTTTTTCTTTGTGCCTGACCAAAAAAGCTGCATGTGGCCTGTTCTCACATGAAAAATATGTTCTGAAAATTATGTTTGAATTAGTTTTCTTTTTTTGCATTTTTATCAGAACATTTTCAATTAAAATCAGAATCTTATTATTTTGTTAACACTTAAAACCATCAGTTAAAATTGTTGACTATTCTTAGAAGGGAACAGCCTAGAGATTTGGGGGAAAACAGCAATCTAAGTTTGAGTTTGCTCATTTGAGCAAACTGGAACTGAAATTAATTATTGAGTCTTGAGTAAAAAAAGATTAAAGCTGATACTAAACATCACCGCTGGCAGGGAAACATGTTCCCTTAAGAAGCTTTACTCAACAAGAGGCTCAGTTTTGACCTGTCAATCATACATCGAAGGATCCTGTTCTCTGTCAGGACCTCCCTCAAACACACAAACACACCTTTTTGCTGGTCGCGCATCTTGTGACCTAGCGCCTTCTTCCATTCTCGATCAATCCCTTGATAAACAAACACTCCAGCACACAAACACACTGACCCATTCACACTTCATCCCCTCTGAATAAACTTAGGTAATGAGCATCACTACCGATCATGTAAAACAAGCACTCGAAATGCATCTCTCATGCTCCTTCATCCCACCCATTACTCCCTTTTTCTGAAAAGTGGACCTTCTTTGTGCACTGAGAGCTGTTTTTGCTTGACCAGTTCTGTTATGAGTGACTCCCATCAGTATGCCCTGAGATCATAGAATACAAAAAATAAGCTAGTTTTTAGCTAAGACTGGGCCAGGGATTCATTTAATGTATAAAATATATTTTGGCCTGCTAATTGGTTAATAATAATGAAAATTACTAAAACTCCAGAACATCCTTGCAGTATAATAAAAAGCACATTATATGTTAACACCCTCATGGTAGAAAGTTTCAAATATTTAAATTTGTGCTGTTTATTGGTTTTAAAAAATGAACTTATTAATAGCTTGGTCCTCCAAAAAGAAGTCACAGTTAATTGCAGTTTTTTAATTTTATACATGAGTTTGCTTGAAATGCAAATGAATGATGGAAAAACACATCACATTAATGTTTAGTACAGTGTTCCGTTGTTATAGTGTGGTTCTCCTTTCATGGCCTTGCTGTTTAGCTGATGTTTAGTGCAGTTTTGCATGCTTTTTTTGTACATTCTGTTTCAAATTAATTGCAGGGCCAAAAGGGAGGAGCCTGGAGCTCTTGCCCCTCCTCCACCCTGTGTCAGGGGAAAGATTGAATTAGTTCGGAGTTGGGTTGTTAAAGACAATCATATCTTGTGACTATTTAGAAAAATAATTCACATAGATCTCCTTGTGCATCTGAAATGAGAAGGAATCAGACGTCAGAAGGAGAAGTGCTGTGACGTTTACAATGTTTTCGAAAATGTGCTGCAGCATCAACGGCACATGCAGTAGCACCCTGCAGAAGATGTTAACCATCGCTAAATATTTGGACATTTGGACATGCTAACACAGTTTGAAATTTGAGAGTGTTTAAACAAGAGAGAAAAGTAATAAAATATTAATGTCTGTATGAGAACAGTATATTAAGTGTGTAGCGAGGGATATTGCGGTCTTAACACATCCAGAATAATTGTAAAAATTTGTACTTTGCAGATTTCGGCCATCATGGATTATTTTACAACCTAACTCCAACAATAAATGAGGGATAAAAATTAAATAATTTATTAGTTATAAAATATTTTAAATCAAAGCTATCTATTTAACAGGACTCTTATAAATCAACTGAGGAAACTGGTTTCGGATTAAAAACATGAGATATTGTTTTTCTCCTATTTTGGAAGAGTACCTTTCACAAGGGATTAAATGTGGTAGATGGGGTTGACACCTTTACATGTATCCTGAAGACAGGGGTCTCCAAATCCAGTCCTGGAGTCCCTGAGACCTACACATTTTTGGTTCAATCATCATGAAACACATCTATTGCTAATTAAAAACTAATTAAGGTCCTCTCTCTGATTGTCTGAAGCTAGAATAGTATGCATACTTTTGCAAAGTTGCAACTGAGATGTGCAGGGTTCCAGCCCTCCATGACCAAATGTGGGGAACCCTGTGCTAGATGCACAATTAGACTGCATAGTTCCTACTTGATTAGTTTCGCTTACAAGTTTAATTCTGTCTGAAAAACTGTTTAACAGGCTTTCTCCATCTTCCATTTTCTACCTATTAATGTTGCCTTTTTTACTGTTTCTTCTGCTTTCTGTACAGCATCCTTAAGTGCTATGAAAGGCGCTTTAAATTAAATGTATTAGTACTAAAGCAAGCATGTGTACTTTAGCTTGCTGAAATGTCAATTATCACTGCTTTCTATTGTTTTGGGATTTTAAAGTGAGAAGGAGTGAAGATGAGCAAGTTGATGAGTTTAAGCCGTGCTGTACATTATAGAAAAGACACACAAATAATAGCCTATTACAAATAAAGCTTCGTGGGCACCAGCTCTTTTCCCAGTGCCTGCTTGGTGCCAGCTGTCTTGGCCCAGGAGTGCTCCGGGTTTCCCAAGCTCCAGCCTGTGGGAAAATCAGCACTGGCCAGTAATTGATTCCGCCCTGCCAGCTTCATTAGCGCTCAACACGGTCAAGCGGCCAGTGATCCACACACACACACGCACGCACGCACGCACACACGCACACACACGCGCACGCGCACACACACACACGCGCGCACACACACGTGCACAGGCAAACACGCACGCACGCACACACACACTCCCTCCACAGACCCTCCCTTGTACCCCTTCTCAAACTTTTTCATCTTTCTCTCTATCTATCTGTGTCTGTGTTACTTCACATCTTCTAATTCTGACCTTACCCACAAGTAAGATTGTGACAGCATCTGTTTTCGGGGCTGACCACCTGACAATCAGGGGCAGCAGACCCCTCATGCACACATATCAACAAACTCTCACACGCCGTTAACACAGGTCTCAAATCCAAGGCACACACTCAAATGATTAGATGTACTTCACGTACTAATACACAGTGCTATTAGTACACCTTAGAAAGCTAAAACATCTAGTTTATATAGATTTTTATGCATATTTAGATTTTTTTATGGAAGTTTCGAACAGTTCCACACATTTGTTCCGCCGGTCATTTTTTTAAGGAAAGTTTCTTACTCTATATAAGTGACTTCTGTTTCTCAATATGTTTTTAAGTGTGACATGAAAACTTGATAATATACTTCAGTTTGTCATTTATTTAAACAGATGAGATATGTTTAATATTATCCGTAATATACAACCATAACGTAGTGGTTAACCTCTAAATAGGAAGTTAAAGAAAGGTATTTGCATGGTATGTCCAAGTTTCCATGTGGCTCTTGAGATGGGCTGGAGACATTTGCTTTTAGCCTATGAAAAACAGGTGACCATAAAGACAATATTAGAATTAACAGTGAGATTATTTCTTTATCTGGTAAAGTATTAGGGTTCTCAAATTTAATGTACATGTGTGGGGTAGTCTCAACATCAGACGCCACACTAGCGGAACATATATTAAACGTCTGATGAGTTTGGGATGGAAAGTTGGAAACACTTTAAGAATCCTTAAGTCATGGTTTGATTGGTTAAACTTATCTGTAGTAGCTAGTGACATGTATATTTTGTTTTGTTCGGAAACAATGTGTCTAATATCTAAATATCTAGTCTCAGCCTCAGACACCACATTTGAATACATTCTCCATTCCCATGGATTTACTCTGTTTCAGCTACAGATGAGGATGGGGAATCGTGTGTCATTGTTGTTTTGGTGTAGTATCTCTCATCTTCTGTGACTTTTTTTTATTTGACTTACTTGTTGCATGTCGGTCAGGTGACATGATGCTATGCGAAAGGACATGAGATTGGTTGTTTGTCATGTCAGTCAAACAGCCTCATGGGTGGGTTTTGACCATATAAAGCTACCAAAAACCCCATATCTTCCCTGAAGGTCTATGTTAAAGGTAACCGAATATGTCGGTTAGATTAACTTTATTTGAAGGAACTTTAGTTCATCAACACTGCACAAGTCTCCAGAGTGTTCAAAGCCCATTCTTTAACAATACCTTAAAAAACAAAAACAATGTAAATATAAATTGTATCAGTATCAGAAATATCTACACTATAAGCCAGTAAGAATACACACACACACACATCCTCATACACTTGCACTCATCTTATCAGTGCCCTCACCACACCCTTTTATCTGATGGATCAGGTCCTAGACTTGAGTCTGGCTCTCATTGAGTCAGCCTGGAACCGATGGAGCTCCCCACAGAGCACCAATTTCATCCCATCACAATCATCCCGTCCTTTCATTTACATCAAAGAGAGACGTTCCTGCTTCTTCACTCTCATCTGCCTTTCCGCTTGCTATTTTCATTCTTTAAGCAGCTCTTTAGCTGGAGCTTGGTTCAGAGAATTCTCACGCGTTGACATTCTTTGATGAGTACATCGATGCAACTTCTCCGTTATTGAGTCACTGATTTACTCACCTTTAGGGAGTGTGAAAGTCAAACAGTTTTTTTCCGCTCAATCATTTTTTTTTGTTAAATTTAGAAAGAAAGAAACTAAAGTATGAGGAAAGTGAAGGACAAAGAGGGTGAGCAAAGATGAAGTTGGCAAAAGCTAATCATTCAATAATCTAATTGGATCCTAGTTGCTCATATCGCAAGACCCTAATACATTCACTCAGATTTTTATAAACTTGACATGTTAGACTGTATAAAAACAGATTAGCTGAAAAAATAAACACAAATTTTGAACAGAATAATAGTTAATACTATACAAAGCAGCATGATGCCAAAGATGGGTAGTCACATTTACTCGTTACATTTACTTGAGTAAATTTACTATTATGTTTTAGCACGTCACTTAAAAAGTAGGCACTTTTACTTTTAGTTAAAAATAGTTGTGAAATACCTGTTCTTTTACTTATACTTATTTGTTATACTTGTTACTTTTAGTAACACTTTTCATTACATCTTATTTACATCTTAGCTATACCTTAGTTACATCTTAGCCCCAATCCTCCTTCAACAAATTAATTGTGAGATTTTGAAGTTAGTTAAACTCAAAAACACGAAGAAAAGTAGGTTCATAATGCATGGAATTCTTTGTGCACCCAAAGTGACGGAGATCAATGCACTCATGAAGTCCAGGTCAGACCTAAAAACATTTAGCAGTAAGTGACAGTGTTAACCTATTTGAATTGTATCAGTGTTAATATTACTATGGTTACTGTGAATGGTTTCTATGATATCAAAGTCAAGGATCTTTAAAGAGTCAATGCTTTCCCTGCTTTTTTTTGCTAGATGTAACCGCATAAAATACAGAAAGTTAATTCTAAAAACGAACTTTTTTTTTTCAAACTTCTGTGTGTGCCAATTAAAAACACTATACCTTATACTCTACCTCTACATACTGCTGCTCAACAAGAATATTAGTGACAGGGACTTCTTAAGGCATCAAAAAAAGTTAAAGGTGGGATAGTATGAAAATATAAGAACAATACATATAATGGACACCACATTCTTCTTGTGAAATATTTCTTCAACGTGTGCAATTAAGGTTAAACAGGATAAATAAAAGAATAAAAGGTTCAAAGCTGGTCGATTTGACCCAGTGCTGACAGCAGTGTAATTGGGATAATTAATCCATGCACCCTGTCTCCCCATCACCCCTCCTCCCATTACACTTGAATGTGCCCCCATTTTTTGCTATGAAATATTAACTAGAGTCAGCTGCGCACACGAGAGTGCTGAGGCACGCCCCTTAACACATGCCTGACGACTACTACAGGACTGCCTGTGGCAGTTAAAAAACAAAAGCAGGTCCCCATGTCTCTCGATCTCTGCCTGTGCATCTGTGCTGATCAGTGAAAGAGAGAAAACATCAGTGAGATTAAGAGGTCAGAGGACGAGGTTAGCTTCAGCTAATTCTGCCCTTAACACTCGTCATGCTTGATCAACTGGAATAATTCCCACAAAGTAGACTGTCGATTTTTGCTTAATCCCTTGAGTTAAGAACGCATATCAAGTTTGAGTGTATTAGCAAGGCCATTTGTATATATTTAGAACATTCTTTCGATTTAGTATATTTTAATGGAGAACTCAGATAAAAATCAAAACATTCATGTGCAAATGCCCACTAAAATGAGCCACATTCACTGTAATGTTTCCTTAAGATTTAGAATCAGAATCAGAATCAGAAGAAGTAGAATCAGCTTTATTGCCATATGTGTGTGTGTTCACACACAAGGAATTTCATGTGGTACAATGGAGCCACAACATAAGTACAATACAATCCACATAACTACAGTAAAGTGCAAAACAATTAACAAGCAATTAACATAAGGCTATGAGGAAGTGTTTTGAAGGATTGATTAAATGTAAACAGTTGAACAAAGGTCTATAAAGTACAAAGCAGTGTGCTTAAATGCAAAATGCAAGGAGATGAAATGTGCAAGAGTCCAGGTGCAGGTAACAAATGGCGGGAAGCTAAGACTTAAGAGTTCAGCAGGCAGATAGTTTGGGGAAAGAAGCTCTGTTTGTGCCGTTCAGTCCTGGTGTTAGTGGCTCTGAAGCGGCAGGCAGAGAGCAAGAGCTCAAAAAGGTGGTGGCTGGGGTGAGTGGGGTCCAGAATGCTTTTGTTAGTCCTCTTTCTCACTCTGGTGGTGTACAGGTCCTGTAGGGAGGGTAGGGAGGCACTGATGATCTTCTCAGCCGTATGAATAGTCCTCTGAAGTCTATAGACCTCTGCTTTAGAGGCAGAGCTAAACCAGACAATGTGGGAGGAGTAGAGAACAGACTCAATTATCGCAGAGTAAAACTGGATTAGCAGTGTCTGTGAAATGTTGAACTTCTTCAGCTGGGGCAGGAAGTAAAGCCTCTGCTAGGCCTTCTTCACAATGGAGTCGAGGAGTGGAGTGTGTGCGTCACTTCAGGTCCAGAGAGATGATGGAACCTGAATGACTCCACTGGTGCCACAGTGCTGTTCATCATGGTAAGGGCAGGGTGTGCGGAGGGGCTTCTCCAGAACTCCACTACCATCTCCACTGTTTTGAGGGTGTTAAGCTCAAGGTTGTTTGAGGAGCTTTACAGAGGAGTTGTGCGAGGTGCAGTTGTTGGTGTAGAGGGGGAAGAGAAAACACACCCCTGGGGGGCGCCAGTGCTGGTGGTGCATGATGTGAATTCCCCTTTCTTCACAATCTGTTGTCTGTCTATCAGGAACCTTGTGATTCACTGACAGGTGGAGTCAGGGACAGAGAGCTGGGAGAGTTTGTTTTGAAGGAGTGATGGGATGATGGTATTAAACACTGAGCTGAAGTCCACAAACAGGATCCTGACATATATTCCTGGCTTATCCAGATGTTGCAGGATTTTTTGCAGCCCCATGTTAACTGCATCCTCCACAGACCTGGTAGATTGGTAGGGAAACTGCAGGGGGTCCAGTGATGTTCTTCAGGGGGCCCAGCACCAGTCGTTCAAAGAACTTCATGACCACAGATGTCAGTGCCACTGGTCTGTAGTCATTGAGACCTGAGATTTTAGGTTTCTTGGGGATGGAGATGATGGTGGAGCGTTTGAAGGATACAGGGACTTCACACAGCTTCAGTGATCTGTTGAAGATCATAGAGAAGATGGGAGCCAGTTGGTCAGCACAGTTTCTGAGGCATGTTGGAGAGACCCAATCAGCACCTAGTGATTTCCTACTCTTCTGCTTCCTAAAGAGCTAACAAACATCTCCGTCGCTGATCTTTAGAGCAGGAGTTGGAGAATGGTCTGTGCTGAAGGTGTTTGTGGGGGTGTGTGCTGGAGGTGTTGATGGCTGCTCAGGCCCATTGGTAAAGATGCTGGGGCTTTGTAGTTTGTGATGGTCTCAACACAATAGACCTCCATTTTGCTTGTGAACAGCCCTGGGTTCAAAGGTTTGATGTTTTGGCACAATTGTGCTCATTTACCATTAAAGGAACCTTTACGGACTGAATGGCCAACTTTTATAAATTTAGTAAATGTGCTGGCAGTTTCCTCAAGCCATAATTGTAAAAAATGTGCTGTTGTGTTTTCAAAACCAGTCAAAATTAAACTTATAATTTAACAGTCCTTGCATTAATAGCCTAAAGAACCAAATTAACGTGTATTAACGTGACATCTGAAGACTCCATTAATGGTTGTAAAAATTAACATGATTAACACAACTTTATTGCATTTATAAATACAATCAAGTTAAGCTAGATGAGCCAGGAGACAAAGACCACAGAACCCAGGAAACAAGGACCAGTAAAGCCAGAAGTGAAGACAACACAAAGCTGGGGAAGTATTAAGCACCAGCCGAGCACATAAGCACGTAAGTCATCCAACAGATGAGGAAACACACGCAGGTGTGTGTTTGCATGGGATGACGTAGATCAGAATGCCAAAAAAATTAGTCTGAGTAGCGGTATTTAATGACCAGATGAGGTAGTAAAGATTGAAGTGAGGTCTTTACAGGATTTGGAATACAGGATTTCTTTGGATGTGATGGTGATTGTTCAGAAGTAGCATAAGAAAAAACATGCTCTGACCAGTTTGAATTACCTTCTGACCAAAGCATCCTTTTTGGGTTACTTTATAAATACCCAAATGTGACGAATACGTTTAAATACTAATAAACCCACAAATATATATTTTGTTGCATTATAAAATGATGAAACAAATGCTCCATCCATCCATGCATCACCGGTCTGTCACCAGCCTTTAACAAGTATATTGCATTATAATATAGCTTCTTGGAGTATAAAAGTCCCTCTCAAACCCTCACCAATACTACAAGTCTACAAGCTACAAGCCATTCAGGCAATCAATTTCAAGTCTTTGCTGAGACCCGGTAAAGTTGACGGAGAAAGGGATGAGACAGAAGTGTTACAGTCCAAAAGTTTCAAAGTTGAACATTGAAAGTTGAAGACAAGCCCGAATAGTGGGTTGGCAGCTGAGAGGTCAGTGTCTCTGGCTGTGAGTGCCATCCCTCAGAGCAGAGTGCACACAGCCGGTAACACACTCGCCACACTGCTGTCAGTTCAGTGACATGGGAACCACCAGGCTTGTGCTCAATCACTCAAACCACCCATTGCTAGCGGCGGTCTCAGATACCACAAATTCCTGCTACCCCAACCGCTGTGAGAACCAAATGCACTACAAAAAATCTGGACCTCAATAGACAGCAGAGTTTGAGACCACTATGACAGCGTAGCTGAGGGTGGTTTGTGTGGTACAGTGTGTCCCTACTCTCATCGCTAATGAGTTTTTCAGTGGCACTCTGTGTTACGTTATTGTTCTCACTTCCATGCAGAAGGTCGCAGAGATAATGTGTTACAGAGAGTCTGCCGTGTTGTGGATGTGAAGTGCGTGTTTCTCAGGACAGAAGCGCCTCGTGGCCGACAGCTGAGTCCAACACTTTCCCATGCCGTCAGGGGTCAGGGGATCAGCCTGCAGGCCAACTCGCAGTTGCTTTGTCCACACAAGCATGGCCTGTTTTTCACTGCCAAACTACACAGAGAGAGTGAGGAACAGAGAGGAAATGAGAAAGCGAGAGAATAAAAGGGAGAGACAGGGGCTCTGTGTGAATGAACATTGATTGTCATCCAATAAGAGTGTCCATTCTAATCCTGTGCTTGATTTTTTTTTATCATAGAAGATACAAGCTAATGTAAAAAAGTTTGCTAACAAATCCACAGTGACTTTGAGCCACAACCCATTAAAGCATTTTACCGGATGTGATCCTGTTCGAGAAAAATGTTTCCAGGCTCACTTCACAAAAACACCCCAAAGCCATTAAATGATAGTCAGCTCATGGGAGTTGTTCAATGTCACTTTCATCTTCATTGTATAACTCTATCCTGAGTGTTTCTCACTTGTCTTACACATTGCCGACCTGTTTTGTTCTTTTTGTCTTCCCTTCAAACTATGCATTCAAAACGATGCATTTCTTGATTTCTGTTGATATATACTGTATATGAACAATTTACAGTCCAAAGCTAGTAGTGTAAATGTGGTCAAAGAATGACAACCAATCCTGGGTATAGTTATGATTTTATGCCATGTTAAGCTTAGATAGGCCAATAGTTCCCTAAAAAGGAGGTATACATGATAAATACATTAAAGTCAGCATATCTCTTTATCAGTGTGGCATACAATGCAGTCACACTGACTCTAGGTTTAAGGGTTTCCTGTTAACAAGAGTCACTTGAACATTTTGAGGCAATCTGTGTAATGGTGGGTGAATTTAGTCCTGATTTGGTCTTAATACCGATTAAAGGAGTGTCATGCCTTTGCCACAAGGTAAGCTGGCATGAACCTACCTAGTATTAAGTGGGTAAAGAAGATGGTGACAGGTTACGTTTTTAGTTTTTCCCATTTGTTGATATATTTTGCTGTGACTTTTTTGTCATATGCATTAGAATCAAAATCAGAATCAGCTTTATTGCCATGTGTGCACACAGACGCAATTTCCTGTGGCATAATGAAGCCGTCACTGCAAACAATATAAGTACAGTAAAGTGCAACACTACTAACAAGCAATTAGGAGACAATTGTTGGGTGTCTCAAATCTACAGTAAAACTCTTTGAGTTCATTCACCAAGTTTTGATTGGCCATGGATGAAGATGCTGGAGCTTTGTAGTTTAAGATGGTCTTTAGGCCTGACCACATTGAAGCAGGATCATTGGTAGCAAACTAGTTTTGCAGCTTTTCAGAGTATGTTCTTTTGGCAGCTCTGATCTCCTTGTTAATTGCATTTCTGGCCTGTTTGGACAAATCTTGTTCTCTGTGTCTGTAGGCAGCTCCCTTGGCTTAATGAAGCTGTTTGAGTGTTCCAGAGAACCATGGTTTCTCGTTGTTAAATGTCACATAAGTCCGGGTGGGGATGCACATCTCTTCACAGAAACAGATGTAGGATGTAACAGAGTCTGTGAGGTCATCCAGGTCAGAGACAGCAATTTCAAAAACACTCCAGTCTGTGCAGTCGTAGCAGGCTTGTAAATCCCGCTCTGCCTTGATGGTCTATCTTTTAACAGTTCTCACTACAAGTTTAGTTGCTTTGAGCTGTTGCTTATATGATGGAATAAGGTGGACCAGGCAATGGTCGTAGAGGCCTAAAGCTGTGCGGGGGACAGCATGGTAGGCACCCATGATTGATGTGTAACAGTAATCCAGAACATTCCCCTCTCTGGTGGGGCACTCTATATGCTGCTGGAACTTTGGCAGTTCTTTTCTCAAATTAGCTTTGTTGAAGTCCCCAAGAATAACACAGACAGAGTCCAGATAACACTGCTCTGCGTTCGCTCACACGCGCCTATGGGGGGATATAAACACTGACAAGAATATAAAAGGAAAACTTGCGAGGTGAATAGAAGGGCTTGAAGTTAATAATAAGCATTTCCAGATCAGGAAAGCTGATCTTCATCACAGTTACATCAGTACACCATCCCGCACTGATGTAGAAGCATGTGCCTCCACCGGTCGAGTTGCGGTCTGCTCTGGACATAGTGAATCCAGGCAGGTTGAGAGAAAAAAAAAATGGAAGGATAACACACTGAAGGATAACACTGTTTATATATATATATATATATATATATAGTCATTTAGACACTGGGCAGTGTGTATAGATAATACCCGACAAGTTGTTGCCATCCATATAACTCGATTTGACTAAAATCAAGAGGTAAAAAATTCCTGTAAACATTGTAACAACAACTGCAGTTACTCCAGCAGTTAGCATGCACTCTTTGAAGGCGATTAATGCTGAGGTCTCTGTGTTTTGATGGGGCCCCATCATTTACTGTGGTCCCTCTACATGTGTGGTGTGGTTAAAATAGGAGCATGATAGAAAACAACAAGAATCTCAGTGCTATTTCCAATACTCTTTTCCCTTGGTTTATACAATCTGTCCAGTTTTTTTAACTCACATTCTTTCTCTGGCGGTTGGGGTGTGGTGAGGGGTTTTGTCAAAGACCCTCTTTTCAGTCACGTCTGGCACCATGAGAAACTGACTGGTTATTCTTGGATTTTGCTCCTTTGTCATTGAGCCACAACTTAAAACCTCTTGTTTTTCTCATTCTAGTTTCCCAAGGATGTTCTCTGAAACCTCACCCACATCAAACTGATCTGTTCCCATTTCCACTTAAGGCTGACAGAAAAGCTTTTAGTAGTCAACACAAGCATTCCAGTCTAAAAGTAGAATGCCCCAATTGAAATAGCAACACCTCAAGAGAACATGGGTTGCTGGGTTGACAAGCGTTCATGAAAAACACAGGTCTCCTTGACACAGATGTAGCTCTCTTGGAGGAATTGTCTTCAGATTTTCATTCAGAGCAGCTTAACTGCAAACACTGACTCAAAGGTTTATGTGTCAGGCATTACGAACTATTGTGCAGAGTGAATGACTGTGCTTCTAGTCTGGCAAACACACAGACTGATGCAATAAGAGAGGCAGGTCCTGTCAAACAAGACTGGCCCTTCTGACGCCTGGCCTGTCACACTTTGGTCAAAAAAAGGACAAGTAGCTGGATTTGGTTGTGCTATTTTAGATCATGAGAGTCTATAAAAGATAGGGGCATTCCACAAAACAATAGAATATTTAATCAAATAATGTCAAGTAAGAACTTCTTCTAGATGTAAACAGATTTACCAAAAAGAAGAAAGTAGTAAAATTTGAACAAATAAAAAAGGGTTATGCTGTTCTCAGACAAATTTGTGATTTCTGAAACGTTTGGTTTGTCTTAAAGTATTCATCAAAACCATACAGCTATAGTTACCCTAAAAGACTAGTAACAAAGCAACTGTTTTTTGTTTTTTCCAACCAATTGAAAAATAGTTTACGAAATATGTTTAGAGGTAATTTGGCCATTATTTGGGTTAGAAATCATGACACTTGGCTGCTACATTTTGGTGGGCTTCAAATAAAATTTTTCCACTCTTAAAAATGGCTGTGACCTTATCAGTCCGGAGTTATGACAGGAGTTTTATGGGTGCAGGCCACCACTTTAACTATCACTACTAGGCCATAAGCTCCTGAAGCTAAGCCTCTACTTTGTTCCTATTGTGCTCCAACTTAGACTTACCTTGCTAAAAACACATCATTGGCCACCTTCTTATTATCACAGTCAGTTTATACTTCTCCAGGTTTCCTTTAACTGTTTTGGCTTGCTCCAGTGACTCCTTCAGAGCTGTGCCATGCTTCTTCCTCATCTCCTGGATCTGAGACTCGTGGTTCCTCGTCTCATCATTGATGGCCTTCTTCAACTTCGTCACTTCTTGCTCTGTGATCAATCGAAAGCATCAAGTTGTGTAAATGTAGAAGGCCATCTATGGTGAGATGATGATAAATGCTAGTCATTACATTCTCTCTGCACTGAATGCATAAGCAGGATTTCTAGTGCGACACTGATTGATCTGTCAGCCTACCTGCCACACTAATAGTAGCACTGTGTTGGTATGGGTCACAAATGTGAGCGAGCATGGTGCAGAACTCAACTGCAAAATATGAAATGTCCAAAAATGAGTGTTGTTTAATTAAATAAAATACAATATTTGGAATGCGTCACAGTGGTGCAGTGGGTAGCACGATCGTCTCACAGCAAGAAGGTTGCTGGTTCTAGGCTCGGCTGGGGCAGGTTTCTGTGTGGAGTGTGCATGTTCTTCCTGTGATCACGTGGGTTTTCTCTGGGTGCTCCAGTTTCCCCACAAGTCCAAAGACATGTGTTATAAGTGGATTATCGTAAGAACGATTGTCCATAGTGTTAAAGTGTGTGTGAATGTTTCCCAGTGATGGGTTGCAGCTGGAAGGTCACCCGCCACGTAAAACATATGCCAGAGAGTTGGCGGTTCATTCCACTGTGGTGACCCCGAAAGGGAAGAAAGCCAACATGAAGATAAATAAAGATGAAAGAATGAATGAACAATATTTGGAAACTTAATCAGTTTATTGTATCTATACTGTAAATTTGAATCAGTCTTAATTAAATCAACGGGTACTTTCGATTCCTTAATTATTTTACATTAAAACAACTAATAAGAACTGAATTGAGTCAATTACTTGTATTGTGCATGCTCAGAATAGAGGATCTCCGCATGACTGACGAATGAGACAGGGGATGGTCGGAGGCTCATCAGGAGAACGAGTGGTACCTGCCTCTCTCCCTTTAAAATTGGCATCTCACATTCAGTTCCTCTCTGCTCCCCAGTTCTGTCTTTGGCATAGCTGCTAGCTCTTCAAAGTTAGATTGGTGGTTTGAAATTGTAATAAAAATTTTCATTGAGATTATTTTGTTTATTTGTTGATTAAAATGCTGTTTGGTGATATTTTAGCTCAATGTGAATTTTGCTCTGTGGGTTATTCAGTCTAATATCTGTTATGATGGCATAATTTAATTGTGTGGAAATAGTGTGTCATAATTATAACATGTTGATCCAACAAAAGCAAAATTGTGTAATAGTGTAACTAATTGCACAAGATAATTCAAGTGAAAATGATTGACCTGCCTAAAATACATTGGGATAACAGTTTAGTTTTGAGTAAATGTGCCATAGCTATATTCAGCTGATCCAACGAGATTAAATTGTGCACAAGTTAATGGCATAATAAGATTTAATTTAAAATGACTTGATCTTATTGGATGATATAGAATTGTTAAATTTCATTCAATCTACTCAAAATAGGGTTGCATAATATGATTTAATTGTGTGAAAATGTGTGTCTTAACTTTATTATGTTGATCCAACGATTACTTTTTTTTTTAGTTCAGCCAGTAAAAAAACCCTGGACATAAAATACTAATGAGGAAAAACTTCACAGTACTTAAATGACTGGATACAGAAAATTCTTAACTAAAGATAAGAACATTCTTTACTAAAGATTCTTAAATCAAAATAAATCAAGAAACTTTTACAAAAAAAGGCCACCCTAGTCTTTCGCAGTTAAAAAGTAAAGATCTCACAGGAGAAACAACTTTAACTGATGTTACAATAAAACATAAGTCAGTAACTTTCAAATTTAATTGGCAAAATGTTCAGAAAATAATGAGCAGTGTAACAGGTGTAGACAATTAACTCCTTATTAGAGGCAAATGAGTTAAAATAGACATAAGACAGAACTAATCAATGAACTGATCAATGAACACAGACTGGGATGTATTAACCTAATGCTAATGTAATATTGTTACTTGTTTCTTGTTAACAATATTTTGAATGCATGGTATATGTAGCTGTAAATGACACCCATTGTGCCCTTTTTACTATTGATGTCATAACTAAATATAAGTCATAAATAGTCCTCACTTTAGATGAGCTCTCAAAAACAGTGTACTGGCAGATAGTAAAGCTTTATAACTACTAACAAAACATTTATTATCACACACAGTTACTGTTAATACATGTCTGACAAATAAGACGTATGAATTTTGAATAGTATAATAATAATTTATTAACGGTATGTTTAATTTATAATTTATTAACTGATACTCAGTGACGCATGAAAGTATTGGTATTAAGCATATTATATAGATGCCTATAAAATAAAAATAAAGCCTTTAAAGTTATATTTATAAACTGCTTATAAAATGTGTATTAACATAGAAACAATACTTAATAAATATTTTTTTATTATTTGAGTGGCATGAAAGATGTCCTTAAGTGGCATGAAAATAAGGTGGTGCCTATAAATAAAATGCAGTACTATCAGAATTGTTAATAAAAGCTATAATATGTAAATTAAGTGAATCTATAAATTATTGTATATTATTTATGAGATGGTTAGAGAACAATTCACCCTAACACACCTTTAATTCTGCCTCTAAAACAGCAAACACTTAACTCAAAAATGGTAAGTTTGAACAAATATGACACATTAATTATGACACATAATTCCTTGTATTTGCATTTACCATAAATAATGCAGCCGATGATAATCACCGGTTTGTCATCTGTGTTACATTGTTCTAACCTCTGTTTGTGTATTTGTTTTGTTTTTCTCAGCTGCAGTCTGGTGAGCTGTTCGTCGATGGATCCTAAGTTTTTATATTCTTTATGCTAGGGAGGTGACCATCACCTGCTTCAGTCAGCGAGGCTCCATGGGACTTCACAGAGGGAACTCCTATTTACCCTACCTGATCCACACTAGGATTTTGTGCAGCGGCTTTGAAAGCTTTTGATTGATTGTAATAATGAACTATTTACTAGCTCTTGGTAGTTTGTAAACATCATAAAGTGTTACCGTTATATTTGTAAACTGAAAATAGAACACATAGCCTTTTACAAGCAATTGGATTTATAAATACTAGCCATACAGGGAGGTGTTAAAAAAGCAAGCTTGTAAGCAAAAAACATCCTCAATATAAATCTACAAACTCCACAAATAATGTTGGGGATCAAAGGAAATCAGAAACACATTTTGAAACATGGGTTCATGACACACGTGTAAGATGATCTACTATTAGACTCATCTGATCTGGTCCTTCAATTTGTAGATCTTTGAACAATTATTATCTCTTATTTCTTCTAATCTCGTTCTTGTTTTTTTACCGTCTTCTGAGTATTACTGCACAGCTCAACCATGTGCACGAACAGCTGGATCCTGCTGTGGCCAACAGCTGGATTGTTTTATTATGCCAGGGAAGTTACATCAGTAGCCCTAGACAACAGTAAGAGAACGGCCCACTTTTGGGACCCATCAATGATGTTTAAAGCAGCAGGTGTACTTTAGGAGGATGTAGTTAATCCAAAAACAAGTGTTTGGAAACACTGAAGGATTTCAGTGGTAGGAATGACGTTAGTATTCATACTCAAGAGAGGTCGTAAACCAAATATTCTTCAACAATGAATGCTAAAAACAAACCCAGAATTATTCATATTGTTTGTCAGTTATCTTGTGATGAGTAAAATAAATATTTAACCTTTTAGTCTCCACAGTGTTAAACTGTTTATATTATGTGAGTGTGATGAAATGTGTCCTTGGGTGGCTTGAAAATAAAGTGACTTTGGAAAAAAATGCAGTATTATTAATAAAAGCTATAATATGTAAATAAAGTTCATCTATGAATTATTGTTCATTATTTATGAGATGGCTAGAGAATAATTCACACTCCAACACACCTTTAACTCTATCTCTAAAACAGCAAGCACTTACCGTAAAACTGAAATGTTAAGTTGGATCGAATACATTTCACTATGATACATTTTTCCTTGTATTTGAGTTACAGTATGGGGAAAAGGCATTTGTTCTTTATTTTTAACTTTAGTCATCACAGAAATAAAGTGTTGCCATGATGTAGGGACAAAATCTGCTTAATAAAACAAATCTGTAGTGTGGACTAATATGTACATTTGTGTCGTTAAACATGAGTTCCTAGGATCCACTTTTTAAATGGCTGCCTTAACCTTTTTGGGGTATCCCCATTTTAAAAGCAATTAAAAATCTAAGTTTTACTCCATAACACATTAACGTATATGACTTATCTCAGATTCAAACAATATAGAGAACATATCTTAAATTATTGCAACCAGTCCCTACAAGAAAAGTAATTTTTTTATTCTTGTAGAAATTAGAAACGGGTCAATTTGACCTGAAGGCCACACAAGGGTTAAGCAGAAGTGAAGCATCAGTCCCCGTGAATCATTGACTGCATGACATGGATTTAGTCAGCATGACCCATAGGTTTTAGCAGAAAGCAATTAAGGCTTGGAGTATCAGTAATCATCTCCCTCAGAGTTGTCATAAAAGGTTAAATCAAGTAATGTGTATCGAAGAACCTATCGGAGATGGGGGTGTAAATATGTTTTTAACTGTAAAGTTGTGCATTTTTAACACTGCTATTAATAGGAAACTGTTCACTTCTGTAGTAAGTCTGCAGTATCTGTCACTTCCTATTACGTAAATCTGGAGTAAATCTGAACTGATTCAGTATAATTCGTTAAGCTCTCGATTTAATTCTGATTTTAGTGTTCTTTTGTTTGTATTTATTTTGCAACATTATTGTCTACTTGAAGGGCGGTTGCGGTCTGGTGGATAAGCAGATCGACTTGTGATCGGAAGTTCAGTGGTTCAATCCCCAGATCCACCCGTTGAAGGTTGTGTGAGTGATGAGACACTTGCTCTCCCATCTTCGACAACACAAGCTGTGGTGCCCTTAAGCAAGGCACCAGTTTCCCGACTGCTCCCCGGGCGCCTCAGCCATGGCTGCCTACTGCCGTGGTGTGTTTAGTCACTGCTGTGTGTGTACACAGGGATGGGTTAAATACAGAGAACAAACTCCGAATATGGGACAAACTCTTTTAACACTTACTGTTATGTTGCCTGCACAGCAAGCGCAAATGATCCGGGAAGAGTGTCTGCTTTTTACGTAAAGTCTATGTAAAGATGCAATCAGGGACCTCACGAGGTGAAGGGTCTGGACCACGTGGTGTGGGAGACGTGAATGCCGTGAGAGACGAGGCACAGTAAACCAGACTGATCGCTTACGTTGAGAAAGTTAAATTCATACAAAGTTCTCATGCGCGATAAAATAAATCATGGGCTAGCTCTCGTAGTGTCAGGTTTTTTTTTATCAAGCTGGAATATTTGCAACAACAAGGAGACGAAAATCTCAGTTTGGGCCAGCCAGAAAGAATATCTTGTATCATTATCCATGTGGAAACAAAAAGGACCTTGCTTGGAATTAAGTGGGCGAGGAGGTCGCTGAATCAGGTAAGTTATGAATATTTTTATTAATCAACTTTACATATATATTGATGTTGTGCTGATATTAGCTAAAGCTAAGCATGCTAATTAATTTATTTATCAGAAGGAGAGTGCAGGAAGAAATTGAGAGTGTTGAGATACACTTTTGGAAAGAGAGGAGAAAGGAATAGGAGAGAAAGAGTGGGTCAGCAGTCTCGTCATTCCCCTGCCTCCACCGACAAGCTCGCAACTAGTTCTGCGCCGTTCTCGGAGTGAATATCTTCAAGCGTATGAACACCTGGTTTGAAAGCTTTCAGATAGACACGGGAGAAGCGTTTTGTCCGTATCTTTAAATTTCAATATTTTACTGTATCATTTTATTATTTTTTTCTTGTCTGAAGTTTTAAGTGTCTTTGTACAGTACTTTGTTCAACTACGGTTGTGTGAAAGCTCTCAATAAATAAAGCTTAGTTGAGAGGTCAAGAAAGTTAATTTTTCCAAAAATTAACCGCTTTTAATCTTTCAAACTTTGTTAAAAGTACTTTTAAGCCACCTTGTAAGAACATCATGACATCACATCTAACACACCACACGCCTGTCTGAGACCAAGCACATGTGAGAGGAAAAGGAGACCTGGCTGACTATCTCACTAGGGGATAGTGGCTCTTTTATGAGCCAGTCTGTGATTGTCCCTAGTTCCTGTTGTTCTATTTGTGACTCTGTGGTTGTCTCAAAGGTTTCCCACCAGATCGGATTGCCTCAGCACACAGCCTAGACAAAACTCCATTCAGGCTCTTACCAGGCCAGCTTCTCGCTCTCTCACCACCCTCTTTCCTGTAACCCTTCCCCAGTCGGGACCCAGGGGGAGAACAATGCGTCGTTACCTACAGTGTAGTGTGGCTGGGTGAGACAGAAACCAATCCGCCCCAATACTGCCTGGGAATTGACTCCTTGTGGGAGAAGGAAAGTGTGTATGTGTGCATGAGTGAGATAGAGAGAGTCAAAGAATGAGCTAGTGTTGAAAGTGCAGCTGTATTTTTGGAACTTAAACCAGCTACTTTTCAATAATATGGTGGCTGAAACTTGTGGAAGTATAGTTGGTTTTGTAACAAAACCATTTCTCTATTTTAACATTGTTTTGAAGTATACGCTTTGGCCTATTTTTGTTACAATTTGAAACAAAACTAAAAGTTTTTTTAAATAGCAAACTTAACACAATGTCAAATGACTAATTTAGCATCTAAATTGGTAAAAAAAAAAAAAGTATCAATTTGTTACTCATAATAAAGATTAAAAACATTCTTACATTAAGTTTTTTGTGAAGTTTTCAGGAGTTGAAACCCACATTAAACACAGAGATCATTTCTTTACACAAGTAATATAGGGCTGTGTCCATCAAGCAATGACTTTAGACAGCCCTACATATACAGGCACAAGCCTAACTATTTTGAAGCCATTGTAAATTTTATTTTAACCACAATAAACGCTTTATACCCACTGTCAACGAACCTGTGTGAAACTTACCATAACTTACATCAAATACTCTCATTATTTAACATTATCTCCACCACTCTTCGTCCAATTGTAAACACAATAGACCTCCATTTTGCTCACAAATAGCCCTGGTTTTGAAGTTCTTAGATGTTTTAAGATATAAAGAAGTACACAATTCTGCTGATTTACTTCCATCAAAGAAGCCTATAAGGACCAAGTGGCTAACTTTTATTTACGGAGAAAATGCTCTATCATTTTGCTCCAGACTATTTTTTGAAAGAGGTTCAATGAGAAAACTCATTGACAGGTTTTGGAAATCGCAGACAAATGCCTGAAATCCCAGGCAAATCAGTTCTTACCCCACAAGTGACACTTGAGGAGTGTGAACTGTCAAAGACGCCATTTGAGTTTACTGCAGACAACCACAAGATAATGAGACTCATGCAGAGTAAAATCAATTAAGACTGAAATTATCAGCATGGTACCAAACTCCTTGTGAGATGGGGTTTGATTGAGACAAACTTGAGGGTGAATGTTGTATCATTCAGCATGAAACCTCCTTATGCAGATTTATCATGCAATATCAAAACAACAGCGCCTTAATGCTACTCCAGACAGTCATGGATTGTGAAAAGGTCTGTGTCAGCATACATTGAAAATTGTGCAGATTGAAACTGCCATTAAACACAGGTACAAGTAATTAAGAAATCAGGTGAACTCATTTACAACCAATAATAATTAACAGAACATACTAGAATTTGAAGCATTATTAAGAAAATGGGTGAGCATGGCTTAATGAAAAAAGAATTACCTTGATAAAGTAACAATTGTTTAACCCTTGTGTGGTTTTCATATTATTGTTACTCAAGCGGTGTTTGCGGGTCTCGTGGACCCATTGCCTTTTGCAGATTTTAATTCACCCAATCAAAACATTTTATGTTAAAAATGTAAACAATATTTCCTTTAGCCAAGAAACAAGTGATATAAACAGCAAATATACTTTATTTATTGTTCTTTAACCTGATTTCTTCACGTTTAGAATTTGAACCATGTGTGGTGTTCTCATTATTGTTACTTTGGCAGGGTTGGTGGGTCTTCTGGACCCATTGCATTTTGGCGCTTTTAATTCACAGAATCACACAATTTTATTCTAAAATGTAAAATGTTATGTTTATGTGTGATTTATGTTTGTGTGGGAAGAGAGAATTAAGGTAAAGAATCTACCATTTTCACACTTTAACATGCCCCGGGACAAGTAGACCCGAACACCTTGTGTGTAAAATAAATGTGAAGGGGTACATGTGGGGTCACAAAATATCTGTTCTGATATATGTTTTTCACAGGAAATGAGCCAAGCCCAGTGAATCTCAGCTTCAAATAATAAATGCTTGTTTAATTTTTCTTCTGGTGAAAACTGAAAATGGGACCCACAGACCCGGACACCATACAAGGGTTAAACACATAGAACCCATAAGGGTGAGAATAGAATACATCTGAACTTAAAACTGAGAAATATAAAACAAAGGAAATACTTGGAAACTTGGAAGAAGATAGGTATAGAAACATTGAACAAGAAGACAATTACATTGAGGTGATTTAGATTCTAATTACTTTTTACTAAATGTACAAAAATTTTATGTTTTGTGCCACTTAAACACACATGTGTACACATCATTCTTACACACATTTACACCAATCCATCCATTTCTTCCATTTAATAAAAGCAATAACTAAAGATTCCCAACGGTCTCTGATTTAGAGTAAATGGTTTAGAAATGTCTTCAGTGGTTCCCTAAATTTACTTTCCTAAAAATGCTTTGAATGCAAAAAGTATGGAAAAAAATTTTCCCTATTCAGTCACATTTATTCAGGAATGTATTACTTGCCTTGCCTTGGCTAATGTAGTGCTTGCTTTGACAAAACATTTATAATAGTTGGCCAGCGCCAGCCTAAACCTGCGTTTGTTGATCGAGTCTTGGGGGTTATAAGACTCACTAAACTCAAGTGAGGACAGCTTTCTTTCTGCTCGTGAAACTGTGCTTACTTGTCCACTCCTCTTCTCAAGAAAATAAACGACACACTGAGCAGGTTAAACAATGTCAGGGAATGTGAAGGAACTGTGTAAGCTGTTTTCACATGGCATTATGGAGCAGCCAGCTTCCACAAATAAGCATACAATGCAGAGAAAATGATGTCTATGAAAGACAAACATTTGCTTTGCTCTTTTTTAACTCAACAGAACATTTCTTAGAGAGAAAAGGCCTTGTCAATTTTTTTAAACTCAGCTCACTGCAAGCCAATGTTTTATTGTGTGTTGAATGGTCACATGCAGCAGAGGCACCTGACCACTTCTTGTAATAGTTTTTATAAGTTAACTTACATAAAACATTGAAAAACATTGGCTGCCAACCAAAGTGCTTCAAATGAACACAAAGCATAAATTAAAATTAAATTATAAGTAAAGAATGAAATTAAAGTAGAATGAAATGCAAAACTTGAGATAGTATAAAGAGACAGTCCAAAAAACACAATCTTTTTATAAGCATATTTTAAAATTGAGCTGACATTAGAGTGAAGACCGTTCTACAGTTTAGGACCAATGATTACACCTATTCTGGTTCTTTGAACATAAAAAATATCAGTTACCCTCGATCAAAATGCCTTTGGCTGAGACTGGGGATGCAACAGCTCTGAAAGGTATCATGGAGCCTTTAGTTCTGGAGAGATTTAACAACAAATTACAAGATTTTAAACTAAATTCTGTATTTAACAGTGTTGAAGCCAGTGTAGAGCGGTCATGAGTGGAATAAAGTTTTCATCGTTTCATTGTGAGGGCCAGTGCTGGCCCTGACCATTTTGCTGCCCTAAGGAAGAGTGCCCTGTTGCCCACCCAAAGGTAACATTATTTGTAATGTGTATGTATTACAGTAGACCAATCAGCGAACCAGTTACCTTCTTGCTGTGAGACCACCGTGCTACACACTGTGCAACCATGATGCCCCATTAAATAATTATTTTTTTTTTTTTACAAAATTTTACTGACTGTCTGCATCTGATTTACATAAAGTGAGCTAATGTTTCAAAATATAACTAAATATATTTTTAACTTTATCATCTTTTACAAATTGCAAAATGAGGGTCGGCAGATGGGAGATCTCAAGGATTAAAAATACACAAGTCTGTAGAAATAACTTGGTAACATTGTTATTACTATGTTCTATGCACACACGCAAGAAACGCACACAGACAAACACACACGCGCGCACTATTATTGTGCAGGAATGGTGCAGACAACACACAGACACCCATCCCAAACTCAGCACTGGCCCGGGGCAGTGGCTAGGGGGTTGAGTCATATGGGTGTGTAAGGTTTGTAAGTACAGGATGGGAGTGTGGAGGCTGCATGTCCTCGGTTGTAATCCCTGACCCCCTCCTGCCATCCTTGTCCCGGCCTGGGAAGCAGCAGAGGGGGGATTTTACACACACACACACACACACACAGACAGACAGCTGCAGGACTGGAGGTAGGAGCAGCCGGTACTGCAGTGCTGCCTACGGTCAATCTCTGCCTGAGATATACACACACAAGCTGTCTAACAGAAAGAGGCCAAAGGGGGGTCACTGGTACACTGACTGGTCCAGGCTCTGCAACTGTGTGTGTGTAATGCAATAGCTTATTAATGTATACAATAATCTTCAATTATTCTCTTTGCTTATTCATTAGTGTTTGAATGATTTGAACTTCAAATTAATGTAAAGGGATCCCATTTCGGCCTTTTTAACCTTTTCGATCTGCTGAATATGCCAAGTTAAGTTTCAATTAAAAAAATATTTTAATATTTTAGCATGATGTTTTAAAAAGTATTAATTCAGAGGTTTGTCTAATCCACATTGTTATGGAGGTTCCTTACATTTAACTAATCTTCAGTAGCAGTTTGTTAATTGCATTCTATTCAGAATGCTTTCATTATGAGGTTATAAAACGTAACACTTCTTTTGATACTAAAACAGAATAACATATTGTTGAATTGTCCAAGTAGGATCTTCTAGACAGCAAGAAATCTGGACGCCACATCGCCATCACACATCAAAACTCATCAAAACATGACAAGTATCTGCATTTAAGTGAAGTAGTATTAAGAAATAAGACAGGTAAAGTGCATGGTGTCACACCAGTGGAATGTCTCAAGATACACTTGTTTGAATGCCTTAATCTGGAGGTCAGCATTTACGTTCCAAAACCTTTTCAGGTTCCACAATACACCAGTATCTCTGCAGATGATCCAGAACTCTGCAGCTCATCTGCTGTTTTAAAAATTAAAGAAAATAAGTTAATACTCTCTTAATCTCTTTTCACTATTTTCCCATCATCGCTCAAATTAAGTTAAAATCACTGCACAAGCTGTTACAATCCAGAGAAAGTCCAGAGAAAGAACAGTGGTTCCCGTTCAGAAAAATTCAGACACCAGAAATTTCTCATTCACTGGTTCTGGCTGGTAGAATAAACTCCTTAATTGAACCAGTAAAGCAGCAACTGTAACAACAAAAAAAAACTCTTCTCTTCCATGAACACTTCAAATCATTAAAAAGATTTTCATTTTCTCTCTGATTATTCTTTTCCCCAGATTATTCCTTAATTCATGTGATTAGCTGAGACTACCTCTATTGTAAACTATCTGATTTAAGACCACCACACACCTATGTGTATAATCAGTGTGAAATTAGTCATGTGTATGTGTCTTGAGTCCAAACTATGGGGACAGACAGGAGCCCACATTTCTGGTCGTTGGATCAGTGATAGTGATAAAAAAGTTCTGCTCTGCCATGTCGTCTTGATATGTCACAGTGATCTCGTGGTCGACCAACGAAAGCTGGCTCTTTCAATCATGTGTTTTTTGAGAATACTTTTGAGACATAAAAAAGCCACTGGATAGCACTCGATACATACTCGCATCGACTCACAACAGTAAATAGAGCAGTTGTTTTTGGAAGAGAATGGATAGTGAAAAGATTGTGTCCAGATTTGTTCGATAAGTCTCATAAAGACTACAAAAACACAGACAACAGAGAGGAAATATGACATGGCATATTAATGTCTTGGTCTTTGGGGTGTCACTGTAGTCCCCCTGAGTGCCATCAAAAGGCAAGGAGCGCCATCGCATCAACAGAGGCATGAAAGCCCCATGCAGAGTGCAGAGACCTTTGACTCTATTGTAAGTCGCTTAAAAGTATCTGCTAAATCCATGTAAATGTAATGCAAAAGTTTAAAATAAAAAACTGCAGGACAATGAAAAATTGTTTGCGTAAGGAACCCTTTAAACTTGAGGCTGACATCTATCTAAAGTTTGAGTCATGTGAACACTCAATGTGATGTAAAAATAGCCAACTTCCAGAATTCCCACAAATATACTTTCAGCCATAACACGGCTAGAGAGTGGCTCAGTGTTTCATCTCACATTCTCAAAATTACAGAAACTTCTGAGCTAGGGTTAGAGTAGCTTGGGGTGAAACCTCAGTGTTTGTGTTACGGAGCCAGTGGGACCTTCCTAAAACAGGCTGTCAGAGCTGAGCAGTGGCAGCAGAGCGGCCTGTCATGTTAACGACTACATAAACACCAATCAGACCGTCTAAATCTTACCTCTGTAGACTATATAGCATCAGTCAAACTCCTCACAACTCAACCTTAACACAACAAAGGAGTGTTAAACTTCAGCCAAGGTTCAGCCGAAATGAATCCTGAAACAACACTCTAAGGTGTTAGTTGAGAAAGTTGCCTGGTTTGTGCTTGTTCCGATGGCTAAGTGTAGGCATTGTGTTGCAAGCTGAGAGTTAAACCTGTCTATACCTGCAAAGTACAATCAAGAGAGTCAGATCCCATTACTTGAGATCTTATGGAAATTGAAGTATAGGTAAATCTCAGAGCTTTAGAGAGTCAAGCACTTAGACTGTGAACCCTGACATTCCTGTGATGTTTATGAGGCAAGTGTGACCCCACAGCTGCTGAAAGTGATCATACTGCCAGCACCACAGGACTCAAACACTTCAGCTTAAACACTTGCACTCATAAGTAAGCAGACATTGTATGTATTGGATGTATTTGCGTGTCGGGGTGTGTGTGAGTGTATGTGAGTGTTTAAGCAATCTGGTGAAAGCATATAGCCAACACCTGTTTGATTACATTAAAGAGGTGAGAGACAAGATCTTATGACGTGAATTATCCATGACAAAATAATTTTTTATTTGTTTGTGCCACAAAATGCAGAATTTGACAAAGATTTTATTTTTATATTAAAAACTGATCTTTTCCTTTTTATGTAGAGAATACTGTAGGAATGAGTAGATGTTAAAAATCAGAGAGAATAGCAGTATTGGACGTCCGTTTGATTTTCAATTTGAAAAAAAAAAAACATGTATGAATGTTTTAGCTTGCTTTCATATTACGTACAGTATTTAAATTATTTTGAACCTGTTGGCATGAAAAATCAACATCATATTTGTGTGAGTTCTGTTTGTTTGACTGGCCAAAGCCAGAAAGAGAATAATGGATGCACAATTCCTTGGCCCCTTTCCACTTGAGCTGCTTACCAACAATTGCTGTAACATCAGAGATGCAATGGTTGAGCAGTGATGTGCCATAAACTGTACAATTTTGGGGTCACCAAAATGATCCATGGTTGGTCGGAACTCCATTGCATAGAGTTAGCGAGCTGCCCTTTATAGAACATGTACACTGAACATTTTGCCAAGTTAACAGTATGACTTTGTGGCTAAAACTTTTATTTACAGATAATCGTAATGCTTTTAAAGTTAATTAACATCAAATGTGAACAATGAAATGATATAAAGGCTTTGTCTATGTGAATGCGGCAAATAAGACAAAAGGACACATTTTGGGGCTTTGGAACAAACAAGCACAACACCTCAGTGCCGGTGAGTGGCTCTCATTCGAGCAGGATTATACAAAATTTTAATCTTAATATAACGTAAACAAAAGTGTAATAAAAAAATTACTATATTGGTCTATTCAAGCAATGTGCTTAAAAACTTAACGAAGCCAGGGATGTAAATGTAAACATGTTTTTTTTAGCTCATAGCTTTGTAATTTTTAACATCACTGTCAATAGGAGCCTGATCACTACTCCTGACAGTGATGTTGGTGCTTTAAATGTAATGATCCCTTTAAAACATTCACATTCATTAAAACTAAACGCATTTTTCTACTCTCCTGAGAACAGATGTAATTGGTTGATAAGACATTAGCCCATTTAAAACACAGATTTTAAAATCTAATCATTTCCCTTCAGTTTTAGTAGATAGTGTAATGTCATAAATATAATTTTTTTTTAAAACATTTAGCAACTTTAGCAATTCTGCTACAGATATGGAAACACTACTGGTGTAATCCAAGGCAACTTTCTTCTTTCCCTCTTGTTGCGACTGAATTGCAGTTCCTCAAGCCACCATTTGAGGCTGGCTACAAAAGTGAGAAAGTTCTCATTCACTTCAATGTTAAAACTGAGCAACTTTGGAGCTGAAAAAAAAAATATGTTTCCACCCCTGGCTCCGTTAGGTTTGTTGAGTCAGATTGCTAGTTTTGATCTTCATGAACTCTATGAGGGGTGAATTAATAATACATTTCTTTGTTTAAGAGATATAAAATGTAAACCTTCAACCAATTAGACGCCTTAACTGTGGTCATGTCCCACCTCTGTGTATGTGTCTTATTTAGATTTTATTATTATTTAGATTACACATACATATTCCTCCAAAGACAGAAGATCAGAACTAGGTCTGAAAAGGACTCAAATTGTACAGCAACTGGTGCACCCCTCGTTAAAAAAAAAAATAATAATTTCTATAATAAGAATGTGATTAAGAGTGAACTCAGAAAACTAAAGTTCCAAAATCTTCTTTAAGCACCCACAGCTTCTATTAGTTTTGCCGCTTTTAATCCTGTCTGTGATCCCCCCTCAATGACTCTCTCCCATCAGGTTTCTTTCTCTCTCTCTCTAGTTTCAGACAGACATAGACGGGTGGCAGACTGGTCCGCTGCATGGGGCTTTTTCCGGTTACGTCTGCTGCCCTGCTGTTGGCCCTGAGAGATTGATTTCATGGCTCGGGCAGACCCTAGAGATGCCAGCTCACACTGCTGTCAAACCGCCTGCACTCTGACCCCCTGCATTACACAGGTCACGGGGTGATGGTCTCCCAGGCTGCTCCACAAAGACCAATACGCTGTCATTTTGTCAGGCCAGAGGTCAACTACTCACATGATTTGATCCATTGTAACTTTATCAAATTACAAACCCTAAAAATAAGAAGTATGGGAAGTAGTGTGTGCCAATATGAATGCACACGTCTGAAAATGTCACCTGGGACTCAAAATGTAAACTGTGAAGATCCCAATTATTTAACTACACAGAGATGTTTTTGAAGGTGAAATTGTAGATGGTCATTGAGAAGTACAGTACCCATAATACCTACCTTTCTGCATGCTGACAGCCAGCCAGCCATTCATAATATTCAATCATTGCTAATCTTTATTATTATTATTATTATTATTATTATTATTATTATCTTCTGATCATTGATAAGTAGCTAGATATTGTGATATCTTTGATCTGAAAATTATTACTGTCCATTTTTGTTGCTGTTTGTTTCCTGGTGAAATAATAATAATAATAATGATGATATAATTTTTTTCTCCTGGAGACAATAAATTGCACCTTTCAGTATAAGTATCATAATTGAACTTGTTTGATAATATTTTCCCATCAGTTTAATACTTGACAAATCCAGTACAAAAGAAATTCTGCACATTACAAGCAACCTTTTATAGCTACATGTGCTATTTCTAACACAAATACACATCCACAGTTACCACATTAATATGCAGTCAGGAGGAAATGAAAAACATTAGTTCAGTGACCTCTCTCCTCCCTGACCAGTTGTGTTGCTGATCTGTTCATATCAATGGCCACCCACCAGGAGACACAAATAACCAACAACTGAGCATGAGATGCTCCATAAAATATATTTTCTTTCAATTGACATCAATGTTTTTATACCTTTAAACTAGGTCCCTTCGGATAGAAGATACTTTGGTTTAAACAATCTTTAACTAAGTATGTAGTTAAGGTCTCAAAACAATTTTTTTTATCATGGTTTGATACACACAAAGTCACAATTTATTTGGTTAGAATTTCCAATTTCAGTGGGTTTGTAACTAGAGCTTTGGGAATACGGCTACTGCACACTGACTGGCTAAAAGTTAAACCTAGTGAATATATTTTCCAGAAATGTTTTAGGAGAGCTCGGTTAAACCAAAAGTGTGGATGCTAAAACTAACTCAGCAAGAGCTTATATAAAAAACGTTCTACTGGCCTACGGACGCATTTATTTGGGGGATTTTAAAAGTTTTTTTATTGTTCCATAATCTTGGTCAGCGATTTTAATGGTGCAGGCATTGTGTTGAACAGTTTTTGTAAAATTATTATAATATATTTGTGTGTGTGTGTGTGTGTGTGTGCGTGTGTGTGCGTGTGCGTGCGCGTGCGTGTGTGTGAGTGTGTGTGTGTGTGTTTTTAATGTGTTAGTAACTTGTCAACAAATACAGAATATATATTGATAAATCACAAGTAAATATTAATATTACTAAAATGTGACGTCAGATTATTTTACATATTGAAAAAAGTTTAACATTTATCTCAGACCATGTTTTCTAGCTGCTTTTAAACTTGATACACAGGGGGAACTGATTTTATTACATTTTGTTTCAATACACAAATGTTAGATTTAGGTTAACAGCCGTATATGTTCCACTTAAAATGGAAGAGGGGCTCTCACTCGTGACCACTTATATATGAGATGTCGTTTTGATTTTTCACAGAAAAACAAACATGCAGAATCGTTTAAAAAATCAGTCACAATTAAGAACAGGGGCTGGCAACCTGGTTCCTGAAATGCATGGCGCTTTTAAGTTAAGCTTCAAACTTCATGCTTGTTCAGAACAAATGATGTGTGTACTAAAACGAATTAGAAACTAAAACCTTCAGAACAGTGGCGATCCAGGAGAACCATTGCTATCTTAACTGATTGTTTTAGTGAGCTGGACACCAATCAGAATGTTTACATCATGATATTTCTTCAACAAACAGTGCTTGATTTAAACTCTTGCATCAACTATACAACAGGAAATAGTGGAGAATAAGAAGTTTATGTATATAGAGAAGCTCATTAAGCTGGTGTCTGACTATCAAGAGTTGTTCAATAAGGCACAGAAGGATTATAAAAACATGAACAACAGGGAGCAAGTATGTCGTGACATTGCTTTGGAATTGGGAGTCAATGGTAAGTTTCATGTCCTGGACTTTTGGTGAACGCTTAACGCCCATAAGGTTAAAGACAGTTAAACTGAAAAGCAGTTCAGAAGAGGAGCTGGTCAGGAGCATCACTCTATCAACAGAGGGATGATGCTGGTAAAAAAAAGCTCTCTATAGAAGCTCTCCATTGGGAGGACATACAAACTACACACAGAAACTAAATTGATATCTTTCTGTAGGTCATCAAAGAACGAGTTGAGCCAACCATTACTGAGAAACCCTACTTTTGGCTCTCTATTTCCAGGAGCATAGCTTTAAAATATACACACACCTGAGATGTCACAGGGTACAAGGCCACTGGACAAGAGGACACAATTAAAGGAGGCTACATCCAACTCATTATTACACCACCCTCTTCTCTACGACAACACGCAGAAAAAAAGTGCTGCACTTAAAACAGATGTGTAATGATTTTAGGAAGGATCACTCAATGCTCAGAGGTCAAAGCTGAGCAACTTCAAAAGCATTTCTGCCACTGGAATGAGTCTATAATCCATCTCTCTGTATGTGTACATGCACACAGAAACACTTCCACAAATGGCACAATGCAAGGTGTCACATGCATCTCAGAGAATTAAGCTCCACTTCCTCTCTCAGTGAGCGAAACAAAGCCACTCTTCCTCTTCTGTGCGGACTCAATGCATTGCTATTAATAAACAATAACATGTCGCCTGGTGCTCCTCCTGAGAAGGACAGAATTGTTTACCACATTGTTCCAGGGACTTGAACATCTGTTTGTGCAGAACGCATGACGCCACGGCACAGCGTGAGGCAGACAGTCTGCAATGATGCATCAGAGACCTGTTACATATTCAAACAGTCACTTGACTGTAATTCAAGCATGCTTTGTGATCCAGTATATAAATACTGATAAATGAGCTCCTTCAAATGGAGTTTAGACATGAGACATAACTTCTAAAGGCAGCGTGTCCTTTTTTAAACCATCGTCTGCACTCCTTGTTGCTGTGCTAGGTTTTTGGCATGGACATAAAGAGTCTGAAATGAAAACATGGCGACATGGAGACCCACTCGGAGCAGCAAAAACCTCAAGCTTGGAATGAGAAGAGGCACTGGCATGCTTTGTGGAGGGAAACACTGTTGTGTTGTGGGCCCACACCTTCAAAAGAGAGCACTAATCACAACATGTGATGAGACCAAAGAACAAAGACGACCGTCAGTACAAAATAACAGCGTGGGAAACCTCAGCAAACTTAAGTTACAGCGACACAGAGAGCCACCCCCATCCCCAAACACACATACTCATACAAACATAGTGGGCCGCGATCCAGCCCAGTGCCACCACTCTGAAGGAAGTTCATCCATGCTATTCAACTGAACCTGGTAGTAATAACAACAAGAAATCAGCTAAAGAGCTTCCTTTCATTCATGTATGGAGAAGCGATGACAATTACGCATGATGTGCGCAGGCTGATAAGGATCCAGCTGCAGTGTATCAGCTAACAGTACCCATCAGAGCTGTTCTTCTGGGGAACGGATCTATGTCTTCATGCTCTTGCATCTTCGGTTAGGTGGGCTTTTTTCAGAGACTGAATCTTATAATTGCTATCTAAACTTATTACACTACTCACATTGTTCAAAACTAAGGCTAAGCTCAGAACACAGGGCTTTCATAATTTTCATAATTTTGGTGATTTTTTTTTTTGGTTCAGATTACAAGAAATATGTGTTATATGCATCTGTTTATCCGACAGCCATATGAATGAAATACAGCTCTGTGACATGCAAGTGCAGAATAAGAAACAGTATCACTATATACATGTTAATGTGAACATTTTCACTAGCAAATATTGTGGTTTTGTTTATGTAATTGTCTGGTTAGAGCAAGCTATATCAGTAATATTAAGAATAAGATTGAGATGGATGAGAGTAGTTGAAATATCGGAGGAGGCAGAGTTAGAAGTGCTGCGATAAAAAAAAAAAAATTCTAACTTTTAAATATGTCCGAGCCAGAGCCCACATAAACAGTAAAATAGTAGAAAAGCATAGCACATTGAACATAATCAATATTTACAAGATTGACGGGATTTAAACCAGTCACAGGATAAAAGCAACCAGACAGTTTTATAGAAACAAGTAACATAAGAAAGGAAAGGAATATTCAAGATATCATAGCTGACTGAGGAACAAGCAAAGATGGCTGATGGAAGCTCTGTGGTTGGACTAGGGTCAAGGTGGTTGGTAAACCTCACCTTCCTTAGATAAGATTAGACCCGATTCATTACACACTTCAGCAGTGAGGAGAAAGGCAGAGTGAGTATCTACTAAACAGTGTGGATGTTGGAGTGGATGGGTTTTTGAAGTTTTTTATTCTAAACACCATTCAAAAAAATAGAATTTAAAATTAAAACGGGAAATCGATACTCACTTTAAAAAGAAGTGAAACTAATTACAAATTGAGTTAGTCTTACAAAGGACACTTTAACTTAAACATTCACAAACTGCTTACGTTCAATGTAGTGTATCAAGTGTTGGATTTCTAAACTTTCAAATCTTAATTAATTAACCAATAATTATAATTATGCATGCAAATGAGTAAAAAACGTTGTATGCTGTTATATTATGCTATATGAAGATTTCACGCAAACAGTGCACTGAAGTAACATGTAATTTTTAAGTGTAATGAGAGAGTAAAGCATCAGTTCCTGTTGGTACATAATACACCACGCATTTAAAGGGCCTGCTCTACTTTAATTGCGATGCACCTTTGGGACTGCTGTCAAAGGAAGCGCGTGTTTGAGCTTCGCGAAGTACATTTCGACTTGGTAGCTTCCTCGTACACTCTGCACTCCTTCGGATGAGTTAGTATTAGATTACAGGTTCACACGCTCGCTCGCAGACCGCCCGTCGCCCCAACCAATTGCCCCATTCATTCCAGCGCCGGAGACGGCCGTCGCCCCTGATTGGTTATCAGCGCTCTGCTCAGAACTTTCCCACGGCCAGCGCGTGCTGACAGCCGGCCAGCCACTCCTTTCAGCCGGCCGAGACAACATAGGCACCGGCGGAACCCGGGGGCGGAGCTCTACACTCACGGACGAGCGTTCTATTGGTCTGATCAACGCATATGCAAAAATAAGGGCGGGACATTCTGCAATGAAAAATAAACGATATGCTACTCACAACGAATGCGTTCGTTGATTGGCTGCCTGTCACCGAGCCACGCCTCTGCTTGCGAGCTGCGGGGTTGAAATGATACCGTGGGAAAGCTAGTCAGTTCATACATAAACTTCAGCCTAACCTGACGCACACGTGGAGGATAAGCTTGAGCGAAAGAAACATGAAGAGAAACCACGATTTTAGCTCCTCGGACAGTGAGCTCGATGAGAATATCGAAGTGGAGAAGGAGAGCGCTGATGAAAATGCGTAAGTAAACCTCAGAATTTGAACGCCAGTTTTAATATGATTTCAAATTGGACTGAACGGTACCATTTTTCCCAGTGTAAAATCGTTTCGTGCAGCTGAAATGCAAATGAAAATAATTGTAACTTGCAACTGTTAACGTTCGATGTTTGATCTCCTTTTAAGCGGTGCGAGTTCTCCTCTCGGATCAATGTCTCCATCCACAACTTCTCAAGTACAAGCGAGAAAACGCCGCAGAGGGGTAAGAAGACGTTTTGAGAAATCGTCGAATCAAACAGTGTCATAATGGTACTGTTATTAATCATGAGCAACTATGTCTGAACAGATCATTGAGAAGCGCCGCAGGGACCGGATAAATAACAGTTTGTCGGAGCTTCGCAGGCTGGTACCCAGCGCCTTCGAGAAACAGGTGAGAGTCCCTGCTGCGCCTCATCATCTCATCGAGGCAAAGACATGGACGATGCTTATGGTTCACTCAAATAAAAACACACGGATTACATTTTACAGGATATTAATATATTTCAGGTCAGTCAATCATGTATGGAAGCCCATTTCCGCCAAGTTAAAACATTAACATTGATTAAAAAAAAATAAATTTTTGTTTTACTTAGGAAGTCACAATATTGAGAAAAAGTCAACCTTTTGATTTACAAAGGAGAATGTTTGACTTGTTGACCTCCAGACGGCAAATATAATGTTAACTATGTGAACAAACTATTTATCTAAAAATGTAGACTTCCTCAAAGTCAAAATTTCAAAATTTTATCTCAAAATTTACACTATATAAATTAAAAGGTCGCCTTTTTACCTTAAAATGTTGACTTTTTACAGGAATTATATATTTTCAAATGGGCTTCTAATAATTTCTCCCTCTGTAGATGAAAAAAAAATCATTACATATTTTTTTTTTTTACGACAGATGATAATTTTAACTCATGTAAAACGTGTTTTATCCTGAAGTGTTTGCACCGTTTGTGTTTTTGAGTGAGTGGAGTTAGCACTCATCATTCTTCATCTTCTTCTTAGGGATCTGCCAAACTGGAAAAAGCTGAAATTCTCCAAATGACGGTGGACCATTTAAAAATGCTTCATGCAGCTGGCGGTAAAGGTAAGGTTTGCTACCAATAAATTCACTTTCAAATTTGTTTGCATAATTTTTTATTTATATTATATTGTACAAACATTAATGTTTAGGTATAGCGTTACAGAATTTCCCAAGAATGAAATTCCAGCTTTAGCTTTGGACCGTTTGAATACTTTTTTAGATGGCACAAATACTCAAAAATCACGTTCATACAGTTGCTTTTAAGCCAGGACAGAATGATGTATTTCAATATAATTCTATCTGTCAAGTCATGTAATAGAGGCAAAATTCAAATTAAGTATTGAGTAGACTTTTCTGATTTCTGACATTTGAAACCATGATTTCCCCTCGTTTTTGATCAGAGGAAAAAAATAATGCTTATAACAGGCTCTATGTTCTCTGGTAAAGTTATTAGGTCATTTGATTTCATTATGGAGGACTTTGATTTACCTAAAAAATTATTTCAACAATTTTACATATTCACCGTTTTATAGAAATCAGCAAAAGGTAATTGTTTATCTTATGTTGAGGTCTAATTCTTAAAACATTTGAAATTATGGACGATAAATAATCGGCCCTAATTCATGTATTTGGAGAAAACCCTTTTAAGAGCTTAGTATAGATTTCTTCGATGAGCCTAATTTGCTAATTTATATAGAATATCAAATGAACTTCTTATTATGGTTTTATGTTATCTTTCAATTTTTTTTGCTAGAATAGAATGTGCTCTGAAAACGGACATAGGGTTTTGCCAGGAAACAGATGCACTCTCCATTATAACAAAATTGTACATACTCTCTGACATGTATAAATTACATCTACCAATACCACAGATTGTAACTCTTTTAAAAATAGACAAAACTTAGTGTTACGATATAGCTATATATATTTAGCTAAATTTAGTTGGGAGGGCATTCAAGTCAAGTCACGATTAATTTTTTTATTACCTTCTCAGTTATCAGAACCCTCACCATGCTCTCTCTCTCTCTCTCTCTCTCTCTCTCTCTCTCTCTCTCTCTCTCTCTCTCTCATGTACACAGGTTACTTTGATGCACACGCTCTGGCTATGGACTACAGGGGCTTAGGTTTCCGTGAGTGTCTTGCTGAAACAGCGCGTTACCTCAGTATCATTGAAGGCCTGGACAGCACCGACCCTCTCCGCATCCGCCTGGTTTCACATCTTAATAGCTACGCCTCCCAGAGAGAGGCTCACTCAGGTTTGGGCCACTTGGCATGGGGTTCTGCATTCGGGACACCCCCTGGTCACCTGACGCATCATCTCCTCCTACAACAACAGCAAGGAGCACCGCTACAGCGAAGCGCCAGCAGTTCTCCATCCACAAACTCTTCATCGCCCTCCTCCTCTTCCTCCGCCTCGTCTACAGATACACGTACCCCCAGCAGACTGAGCGGGACGGTGATCACAGAGGCAGGACAAACAGGACCACTGAGAGTGCCACCCAGTACCCCCCTTCCCCCTGGGCTCACTCCACCCACTGCATCAAAGCACTCTCCTCCACTGCTAACATCGCTTTCAAACCTGTCAGCGTTTCCCTTCCCTCTCGGTGCATTTCCTCTGCTGTCCCCGAGCTCACTGGCCCCTGCGACCCCTTCTAACAGCTTGGGGAAGCCCTACAGGCCCTGGAGTATGGAAATAGGAGCCTTCTGAAGCCTGCAAAAACATTGAATGCTCTTAGACTTTTGTAACATCAGACTCTTTAAAAGAGATGCAGAGACACAAAGGGAAAACGCAACAGAAAGCCAGTGTGACCCTGTTTTTAAAACTCTACTGACTGAGGAAGAGCATTTAGCAAAAAAACTGTTTGTCCCTGTGGATAGGTTTACTCGACATTAGAACAGAAAGATGGAAAATATGTACCTTTTGTTTCCTGTGAGTTGCTACTTTATTAGAATGGGTCCTATTTTATGGCCATCATAGTTGACTCGTTGTGATTTTAAGATGCTTAAACAATGTATGGTTTAATTAGATTGTGAAGCTAGCATTTTATACTAAAAACTAAAATCCCTCTGGTTAAATAAATAGACAGTGTGCATATGCAGGATCTCTTATCTTGGATAACACACATTAAGAGATAACAAATTGTTCCCTAAAAAGTGCAAAATGTTTGAAATGTACAAATAGCAAACACAGTACTCAAAAGGGAGAGTAAGTTTCCAGATCAATTTGAAACAAATGTCATGTAAGCATATGCTCAGTGGAGAATCTTCACACTTAGTAACTTAGTAGGGAGCGCCCTCTGGAGGTTCCAATTACTGGCCTGATATGCAACTTAGAACATCTAGTCTGTTATACCTCATGAGATGCAAAAGAATATTTTGTTACAAAGCCATGCATCTTCTTTAAGCACTACAACTGTACAAATGTGACCACCAGAGAGTGCAGGGCGTAAGGATAAGACAGACATGACAGATGGTGTTAATGGAGTCAAACTAGATTTTCAACCCCTTATTACAGTAACGATGGTTATGGCAACACTGGTCATAAACACTTTAGATTAACATCTTCATTCCTCTGTGATAACCTGGCATCCTGTTCAAGGTGTAACCCTTCTTAAACTTTAAAGGAAATCTGTTTTTAAAAATATGCAATGATGTTGACTCCTTTTCCCTTCACAAACATGAACGAAATCTATGCAACCTGTATTCCTCCAACGAGTATTTTATTTTTATAAAGATTTTTATTGTACATGACATGCAGCGTCTTTGTGTGTGATTGTAAAAAAAGTGTTGAGTTTGTTATTCACAGGGAATACTTGTAAGATTGTTCAGAGACAATCTAGACAGAGAATCTCTAAATCTAAATATTTCATTCTAGCACATTAGAATTTGGACAGAAGAAACAAGCAAATACATTACATTGATTGCAGTATCATCAAGAGTACAATATTTGGAAACTATATTCTGAACCGGATCCATCAGAGAAGCAGATGGCGATACCAGAAAAGGAAATGAAGTATCTTGTTTTTCGCTTGCTATCCAGTGAGCCAAACCTGTAATTAAATCTTGAGTATAGCTGAGGCTGAATTTTTTGTGTTCTTAATTTCCCTTTTAACGGCACATTCAGTTTTCTTTCAAACTGATGAATTTCTACGTTCAGAAGATTTTATTAATTTGCACGTTTGCACTCATTTACTAGCACATTTAAAAGCATTTAACCAATTGACTATTGCTACTATTCTGTCATCACTATTATCTTCATTCAAGAATAAATGTCAAAGTGACAATCAAATCCTTTCTCTAGGAAGACTGCACCAGTCTTTTGATCAGATTAAAAACCATGTAAAGATTTTTTTAACATTGGTTTTATAAGAAATGTAACTATATTTTGAAGCTATATCAGCTTAATTAGCTTATGAATTAATTAATGTAGAATTTTGTCCATAAAAAGTTCAGTTGAAGAAAAAACATATTGCAATAGATAGTTAAGTTTGCTAAAAGCACAATAGAAATCTAAAATATTGTGGAAATCTTCATTCTAGTTGTTTAGTGTGCATGTGTTCAAAATGAAATTATTATGGTGCACCTTTGGCCACATCTTGAATTGACCCCCAAGTATGGCCCCAACTAAAATATGTATATATATATATATATATATATATATATATATATATATATATATATATATATATATATATATATATATATATACTGCAGTATCTTGACTTTTTTTTTTTAAAGACTTGCAATTTTTGCTTTACAGATTTTTAAATCAAACGAAACAAACATCTCTAAACTGCACTAAAAAGTATTTTAGCAACCAAGATATTAAAATGTTTCCTAAAGTCCCACTCGTCCAAGTTGATCGACACTAAAAGCATGATTTACTATGTTAAGATGAATACTTCCTTTCATGACAGGAGAATAGGGCTGTAGATTTCTCCAGGCTTGAATCAGAGTCTGTATGTGCTCGTTTTGAACTGATATCAAACACAGCTCAGTGCTTCTCAGTGGCCTTTCCTTCTATCCAGGAAGCCATTAATAGCCAAAGGATATCCTTGACAATGGCAACCTGGCTGGCCTGCAATGCACAGGGACACAGAGCCAGAAGAGAAATAAATGAGGAGGAGAGGCCTGCACAGAGAAGCTTTGTCCCAGAGCAATCGCTGAGCTTCGGGTGCCATGGACTGCACTCCCACGCTACCATGGAATAGTTAGCTATTGTCAAAGCTGTATTATTCCAATAAAGCACTGCCAACACATAATTATCTTTTCACCCTAATTGCCTATGCATATTTATTTTTACAAAGCACTCTCTTTGAATACAAGGACTGGTATTTTATTCTTACTATAAGGAAAGTTTTTACAATTTTCGTAGGACTGAAGTCTTTCAAGTGGTAAAAAAAATCTAAGATAAGTAATATCCAATTTTGTTATTTTGATGGTGAACTGTTTGGCGTACTGTTATTGGTAACAATTAAATAAATTTCATTGACTGCAAGTAAAATAACTATGTAAGTGGGCAGATAGGTCTAGACTTCATAGAAAGTCAGGCGTTTTCATTTTGTTGTTAGCATGCTTAGCTTTTTCACGTATAGCCCTTGAAATCAAATTTAAAATTACAGTCACGTTAATATAAACACAATTTAATACTCTCTTGTGATGTGTTTTAGACCTGCTCACCTGTGCCCTGTTTTAAACCACGGAAAATGTTTGTAAGTAAATGAAATTTTGTTGGTAGTCTCTGCAGTGTTAACAAATAGCAATAGCATAATCTATGTGAGCACGCTGTCAAGAACTTGGGTTTTATATTTGAAGATGATTGGTTTTACGAAAATAAAAATACCATATATGGTATGGTAAAAAAATTTTTAAATTGTGTAATTAGGGATTTTTTCTTACCGGAGTGAAACCAGTGAAAGACCTCACTGCCATCTGCTGGCACGTTATGGTTTTGAGTTCTATTCAAACGTTCTTAGATTGTTCTAGATTTGAAATGGGAGGGTGGTCTGTGGGGAAAAAATTAAATCAAGCACAAATATTCTCATTCCAAGAACCCCAAGCCTTTATTCACCACAGCTTGCTCCCAAAGTTACATGTGTGAAGAAGGGAATAAAACACACAGCTTGGAGAAAAAGAATAAGATAGGCTGGTGTGTGACATTGAAGCTACTTACACAAGAGCAATGGCACCATCCAACACCATCAACCCACAATGCTTGAACCACACAAACTTATCCACTCATCATACATCGTTTCTTTCATTTTACTTTTGACTGAATTGCAGTTACATTTTCAGCATAAATAAAGGCAACACAGACAGTGGTCATACATTGATCAAGAAGCCTCTACCGTGGCTCAAACCACTGCTGTTTTTGAGCAACATGACTTAAACATGCAAACTGGCCAAATTGAATTGTGTTTGTGTGTGATTATATGGCACATGGATGCATTAAGTAAAATTTAATTTGTTGTAAATCTTTTAGCAACCAGTGCAATGTTCTCACAGCTTCTACTCTCTCCAACTAGGCTTCAATGACACAACATGATCGCTGATATTAGAAAAATCATTGCGAGTGTCAGCTAGCCATCAAACTCACAAACACCTAAACCTGGCACGAGAGAAACTGGAGCAGACCTGACAGAGAAAGAGAGAGGAGTCAAGAACATCTACTTAAAGAGAAGATACAGAGAGAAACTTATAAAATGGCACGCCGTAATACTTTCATCATCTCATATAAAACAAACAGGAAGTATTTACATAAAAACCACACCCACTAGTTTCCAATAAATCAAATCGAAGTAGTTATTTTCTGGAGGAATGGTGTTTCTTTTGTCTTAAGGACTATAAGGGATGCTGTTGGTGTGGATGAGGGGTGGGCGCCCTTGGCCTGGGTGGGACAAAAGGGGAGCAGAGGGGCGGGGTGTCTACATGGGGTAGCGGTGATGGGGTGCTAGGGTGGGGTGGAGGTACAGGATGGTTGTAGATTAGAGAGACGTGTTCATGCTGTCAGCTCTTCCCGCAGCTCTTTGTTTTTGCGCACCAGCTGAGCATGCTTCTCCTGAAAGAACAAAGACACGGGGAAGAGGAGAGTTGTTATAAGATTAGAGTACATTGATTTACAAAAGCAGATTCACTGGGCAGGAAAAGCTGCTAAATTTCTCACATTTATAATTATATTAAAGTTGATAAACTGCAGTGGCCTATGTTGAAAGAGTATCAGTTCAGCTCTTGTTTCTTCTATCACTGGGGAGCAATGTGGCAAAGTCTGAAGCAAAACAATGTTAAAAATGCTATGAACTAGAAACTTTGTTAAAATTGTATTTCACAAGATCACATAAACATAGAATTAGACTTAGTATTGCAAGTGTACAGGGTGATTATATTACAGTGTTCCAGTTAGAGGAAGGGTTCCAGGTCAATGAATTTATACACCATCCCAGTCAAAAAATGTAGGCGTTTTTTTTTTTTTTTTTGCTGTTTATTGCTTTTCAGACTGATTATATCCTAATTTTCGAGTTTGGTTCTTCCTGTTATGATTTGCTAATTAAATGAAGCCCTCTTCCTAAACTCATTTAGTTTAACACCATGCATTGTCAACTTCTGAGGGTAATGCTGTGGTCACACTTAGAAAAACAATTCAATTGACTTTGGATTGCATAAGGCGGTTCCAGCCTAAGGAATTCCACTCTGATAAAAGTAGAGCTGAATACAAATTTGACAAATGACAGTGCATCATGTAACATGACTACAAAGCACTAGATTGAAGACGTGAGAACATGAATTTATTGAAATCTCGTTTTAAAGCTTTTAAAGATGTTTATAAGACTGTTGATGGGAAGTATTATGGAGTGAACCCAGTTGTCTTTTGATTACTTATATTTAGAGCTTGTTTTTTTATTATACTGTTTGGTGGCTGAGGTCTTCACTGCCACATGACCATTGGAGCTCTCAAAAGCTAGTATGACTAGCCCTTAAGACAGAACTAAAGATTTTTTTAAATTAATGATTATCCCACATGGCAACATTTTTCCAAACTACATTTAATCCAGAAAAAAAGCACAAACCCCATTTAATCCAGAATGCTGCCGTTATTGTCTCATCTAAAAAAGCAAATATGATCATATCACACCTATCCTCTTTGTATCTAGTCATTAGATGTATATCTATGTCATCACATGTATATCACATGTATATCACATGTCATACTGAATCCCTGGAGGGACAATACCCTACACATTTTTGCTGCAACCTTACTTTTGCACCTGACGATTCCCAATAAAGCTTGTTTGAAAGCCAAAGGTCTGTCTGTTTATCCATGGTTGGAACAAAACTCTGCAGGGTGTTGGCCCTCTAGAGGTTCAATTTGATAGTACATTCAGACATTCGCAGCTCACTCTCTATGACCCCAGAAACCAAAAATTCTGGCACTTGACTTCAATGACTTGAACAAACTTCAAGGATATTTTAGAGCTCCAGGCTTTAAAATGTGCTTCCAAGTGTTTGAAAAGCTTCGCTATTGAATTTTTAATTGTTTCATTAGAATGGAATGACGAACAACTTAATGGATTTTGCTGTTTCTTTTGGGGAACTTTACTTGGGGAAAGCTTGGATCCAGAAATGTATTTATGTTGTTGATTTACTGGTTGAGAATTGTGTCTCAAAATTGTGAATTTTTCTTTATCCCTTTAGAAGGAATTCAGTGAAGTTGTTTGATCTGTTGCTACAGTTGTTCAGTTGGGATCTGGAAATTAAAACTTCTTCAAAGACTCTAAGATTTAATAAAGGTGCATATGTTTTATACACTCTACCTGAGCATAATTTGAACAAATGAACAAATGAAATATATGAAAATGTATAAAAACATGTGAAATTTGTTCTAATTTTATTAAACTAAACTGAACTGGATCACTTAGATTTGTGTTTGATTCGAAAAAAAGTGTTGAGTTTGTTATTCGCAAGGGTTACTTTTAATGGGGATACGTCTAATCAATAAACATTAGTTGATGAGCATAAACACTCAATGAAGAGCTTTTATAAGCTGCCAGGAGTTGAATCTTACCTTCTCTTGCAGTCGTTCCATCATGGCAGCAAGGTGAGCATCCCGGTTCTCCTTGATCTGCTCCATCTTTAGGATGAGTTTCTCCTCCGCCATCTTGCTAAAGTTGCTGTTTTCCTCCATAGCTTTGAGCAGGACGTCCCGCTCATGCTCGCGCTTCTCGGCCAGAATCTTCATCACTTGAGCCTCCTGGGACTGCAGGAGAGAAGTGATGTAAAATAAACCCAATCTACTGTGGTATAAACACTCCCTATGATTTAAAAATAAAATTGACTCACTCTCCTCCTGTCCTCAGCTGCTTCCAGCTTCTTCTGGATGTCCTCCAGAGACATGTCCCTCTTCTTTGGAGGTGTGGTGATGCTGTAACCTCCATCAGCCGTTGGAGAGGGGGGTTTCAGAATGACCTCAAAGGCCTGGCCAGAAGCACGCTTGTTTATGGCCTTCACCTCCATGTCTGAGCATGGACAACAAAGACACAATGAGACTATGTAAATTAAACAACTCAGTGAGTAAAAACTCGTAGCATGTCACAATAGTAAACCATGTATGATATTGCCACCAGATATCACAGTTGTTAAATAAAGTAAAAGTGGTTCCTGTTCAGTATCTGTAATGGATTATCAATATCCTAAAATCTTTGGTGATTAAGAATACCTCCTTGACCGCAGAATTTACCGCGTGCACTTACACGGAATAAGCAAATTTGGATTTTCGCTTAGCACCCATTTTTTTAAATTAGTAACATTTTGCTCCTATATCCATTTTGTATGCGTTTTGCTTATTACTTTTTACTTACTAAGTTATGTTTCCTGGTACTCTGTCTAGTTCCTGTTTTGGTTGATATGGTACTTTGCCTATCATAGTAACCTGTTCTTCACAGACTATTTATTTTGCCAAGTTTTTGTCTACCTTGTGTTTCTCCTTTTATCCATTTAGTTCATAATTCATGTTTTGCCAAGCACCATGCTTTGCCTGGTATCATTTGTAAACTAGTTTTGAGTTTTGTTTAATAACTTGTTTGTTGATTAACTCTATTAGTATTTTGCCAAGTGGCCTATTTGGTATAGAACCATTTTTGCTTTGTTCATTTTTTGACAAAAGACATGCTTTGGCTCGTACTCTATCTAAACTAGATTAGATTAGCGCTGGTGTTGTTGTTTTTGATTGTTTCTCCTCTTGTTCATGAAGTGTTTTAATGAAGTTGTTAAAAAGTAAACGTTTATGATCTATAGAAAGCCATTAAAATATTAAATGTTTAATATTGCCAGCCAGTAGTCATATATTGGCCAATAAATTAAGACTATGAAGATAAAACTGAGCAAGAACTTTAAAGTGCAGCATTTTATTGGGAATTCCTTCTGCTCAACTTGTTATTACTGCTATTAGCTTTTGATTTCATACCTTCAAACTGTCCCATGATGTTGTTGCGTGCCTCTGGGTAGAGACAGGAGCAGATGAGAGAGACGAGAGACAGCTCCTTCATCTTCTCTTTGTAGGCTGCAGGGAGGCACATCAAACAAAATCATTGACCTAGATTTTCTCTCGCTGGTGTATGAATGACTAGTTCAAAATTAGTCATTAAGGTTGCTAGAAATAACAAGAGCATACAGACTCTCAGCGAGGTGTAATACAGATAAGACAAGTCAAACTAAATTTTTATGAAAGAATACCTATCAATTAATACAGTACAAAGCTAGTTAGATCTCTCAAACAAATGTAGATGTCAAGTATTGACATTAATGTGCTCTTGCTCATTTGTTGAATTCTAAATTAAATTATAAACTACTGTTGATGGGTAACATAAAGCTGAACTCACTAACACGTTAAGAAAGCATTCACTTGGCCACATACACTCACTATTCATACACAAACACACACACACACTTTGGATTTTTGGACTCTGTTATCTAAGAAATAACTATTGGAGAACATGACAAAAAGTCCTATATTCTGGGAGTTCAGCAAAATGGTTATAGTAGGGAGGAAATAAACTTGTATTAAAATATACATATTGCCATTAACTATGTTAATTTATTTAATATTTTCAACAGTTAATTTTATAACGGTCAAATATTTCCTTAAAAAAGTAGAACTAGTGTAGAGAACATGCTATAGAACTAGATAAGGGTCTATTATTTTTCTTATTTGTCCCCATTCTGATAGGGTTAGGTAACGTCACACTGATGTCTCCAATCAACAAAAGATGAACGTCTATAATACCATAAGTGCTTTCAAATGATGAACCATGAGCCGTGTCCTTACATGCTCTGCTTTCTAACAAGACAATCTTCCCCAGCAGATCCACCATCCCCCCACCACCCAACCAGTCCTACATTATTTATTGGAATCCATTTTTACTCAGACAGCCAAGGGTGTGTGCGGGTGTGATCCGATCAGATCCAAAAAGAGAAGCCAGACTCACAAAATAGAAAAAGAAAGGCCAGACTCATTTCCAGATGGCTTCACCGCAACCGTTCCTTTTCCAAAGCGTATCGTTTCTCACACTTGGTATCAATCGCTACAAGCAAACCAGCTCAAACCACTTGAGCTCCGTGAAGCATTTATTGTATCTAATTTACCCTGAACCCACCAGACAAGACGTGTTTATCTAGGCCGGTGCATTAAAGAAGTAAATCAATGTCTTGACAGAAGTATGATGGTATCAGACTGTGGGCTTCATCACTAGAGATGTTTGACTCCAACAAAGCATCATTCTATAATCTATTGTTCTTTTTCATGTGGAGCAGACAATATGATCCCTTTTCCAGCTTAGTAGTCCTTCTCAGATAGCTGAAGAAAAAAGACGAGAGAGTTTTAATGTGTAAGGGATTAAAAGTCCTCCAGCAGGCTGCTTTTAGGGCATCGTCGCTTTAATTAGTAATTACTGGAGCAAACCAATTCTTCTGTTAAATTGTGGGGGTGGCTGTAAACCACAACAGGCATTTTTCTTCTCCTGTCTGTAGTCAGAAGGAGATAAGGTCGATTGAGTGCCCAATGAAGCAGGTAATTTTGGTAAACTGATCTCACACAGAATCGAAGCGGACAAATCAACTCAGGTTTTTTTTTAGGATTGTTGTGAATTTAACATTTTGTAAAAAAAAAAAAAGTATCAAAGGTTTGGTCAAAAGATAGAGAGGCAGCCACACCCAAGGCTTGAGATGGAGCTCTTGTGGATGGTGGTCAAAAATGTGAAATGTTTGTAACAAAACCTTAAAGTACATCAAAGAGTCTCTCCTCAGTAAAATAAGTATATGTTCACCTGTGTATTAGTTATTTGAAGCTGTAGATGATTATTATTTGTGCTATCTCAAAATTTTTATTTTAGTTTTTGAGTTTTTTGTAGGGATTCTTGCTTAATTAATAGCTTCATACATCAGGGATGTAGTAGTTATTACTGCTTATAGTTTCTAGTATTTGTTTCCTGGATTGAAGTTAGGAACAGGTAGAATGTTTTTAAACAAAGCTGAACTAGTCTTATTATCAGCTGTATTTACATGACTTTTATGTATTTAAATCAATTATCAAGAACATAAAATAAAAATATCAGATTATAAAGTTTTCTTTTTCATTGCTCTTCATTAATCAGTTACATGTCAATTATTATTATTAATCATAATATTATATTTTATGTTACTTGACTTTAAAACAGTAAGCTAAACCTATTGAGATATCTGGAAAATCGTAGCTTGATCTCTAAATCTTTCTTTTGAGTCTGGATTTTAAAGAGGACAGTCTCGTGGGAGCGAGGTCCGGAGTTTGGGAGCTCACTGCCAGAAATCTTTGTTCTGCATTGTGCTGAGCCGTGAAGGAAGAACAGTGAGATGGATGGAGGAGGAGGATCTGGAAGAGCAGGAGGGAGTGGCAGCATGTAGAAGATAAGATTTGTTTTGAAGGGAGATAGAAGGGATTGCCTTAAAAGTGCACAGTAATCAATCCTTGAGGTGATGAGGCTGTAGGCAAGAATGGACGCAGAGTGTGTGTGTGTGTGTGTGTGTGTGCGTGTGTGGGCGTGTGCGTGTTGTGTGTGTGCGCGTGTGTGTGTGTGTGGGGGGGGGGGGTTGACAGGTGAAACTGGCAGATAAAATGTTTTATTAAAAAAATATTTCCCATAATAGCTTAAATCTGAATATATTTAAAGTTAAAGTAAAACATGACAACGTAATCAGACATATGGGATTGGTCTCAGAATAGTTGCTTATCAGTTTCACAAAAGACCAAATATTGTCTAGGCCTTATTTCTTGATTTGCATACAAATGCTTGAGTCTAACAATAGATCATATTAAACTCAACAATCCTTTTTGAGACTTAGGTTTACAGTTGATAATAATACTTTAAAACAGTAATAATGAAAGATCAAATATTATACAAATTGTAGTTTTAGTAGAGAATATGTAGATGTGTTCTGCCACCAAGTGGACCAGTGAAAAGTCCTTTGTGTGGTGCGTTTGATAATGCATCAGCATGACCACCCTAGAAATCGATAATGACCCCTCCCTCTGCTCTCTCTCTCTCTCTCTCTCTTTCTCTCTTTCTCTCTCTCCATCCAGCCTACTACAGCTGACCAAACGCCCCTCTAACAGGCTCTCCTCATGGGATCACTCCTGATCATCACTAATAGTCACACTCAAACTGCTTCCCTTCACATCAGTGATCTCACGTGATTTTATAGTGAAATGAATGAATAAAGAATCAAGTATTAACTGAAAAAGTGTTAGCCGCACCCCAGTGTTGAGCACTATTGCTGAACAGGAATAATTAATCTTCCTGTAAATCCATTGGTTAATTTCATTGAATATTGTACAATCAGGTGACTGTCATCTCTATACATTTATATGACAAGCAAGTTGCATTAAATCTAAAACTCAATCAATGAGAGGAGAGGTTAAGACCTAATATTAATTCAGACCCTATAGCAACCCACGAAGGTCTTACTAGTCTTTTTTAAACCCAATAAATATTCAAAGACTATTGATTATATTGATTGACAAACTCTTTCTCATTAGCGAGATGATTCCCGTAAGAATTTGTCAGAGCAATTCTTGTGTACTGAAATGAAACATCCTTAAGAAACAGCACCGTGTAATTGCATTTCACAGCAAGCTTAAGTGCACACGGCTGGTATTCCAGGAAACAGATGTGTCTCCACGTTGTCATCTGACATAAGTGACTTGAGGGCTCCAGCAGAGCCCCCACTCAGCCCAGGTCAGAAGGCTGCCCTGCCCAGGATGTCTCGACGTGATGCCATACACTCCACACCTACGGTCTTTTTTATTCACCCCAGTGTGAACATCTTGAGCCAACAACATAATCCAAAACCACAACACGCTTACCAGCAAGACGAATTCAGCCATGACACACTTATATATAAGATATCAATCGTCTACTGCAGTCCCAGAGTTAGAGGCGGTAGTAACATCATATCATATTTGTAATAGAAAAAAAATAAACCAATAGCATCCTGTATATCTATAACAGGGGAATTGAGTATATAAAATAAAACATTTAAAAATTTAATGATGATGATGTAGCTATTCAGCATTATTAACATTATCAATAAATGCAAAAATATATTTTCTACATAGACTTCTTGAGAAAAATGAACACAATTGTTATGTCTAAATCGTTGAATAAGTCAACGGTGATGTTACGTTGAATTTTCTGAAGGCTCAAACCCAGCTCTGATCTTGGGTGGGGTCCTTCTGCATTATGCTGGAGATGCATGAAGCGGCAGGTGCAAAGTCACCATGAAGAAAATCCTTTATCGATTAAAGATATGTTCAACATTAGCAGTTAGGTTTTTAAAACACAAGCATTATTTTACGACTCTTTACATGTTTTTATCCTTCAATTCAAAGATGCAAAGAGGCAGCTTGGATGCAACCCTCAACGCACAGCCATATTCGGAGATAAAACAGCATGGTGCATGGAGAAAACTGCGTTTCATTAACCTAAAAATCGGCTTTTATACAGCATAGCGCAGTCTTCTTTTCTCCCGCATCCGTGTCTCTGGAGCGGGGGACTGAATCCCTCAGCATCCCGCATCACTGAGACAGAAACCGGCGCAAACGATGAGAGGATGAGAAGAAGGAAGCTTGGTCTTACCGGTCGCGGTTTTGTTCATGGCTGGATCTGTGGAGGTGACTGGTGCGTCGCGGATCTGTTCGGTGATGAGGTGGACCCGGTTCGGTTTGCTCTGATAAGGCACTGAGTCAGCAGAACTGAGGGTGGGAGTGCGTGCGTGTGCGTGTTCGGTCAGACTGCCTGCTGTTTCTCTTTATGCGCAGCGTCAAGTGAACGGCTGTCGCGCGCGCGCCCTAATGTACAGGAGCTTGTCAGCGGTGGCGAGCGCGCAAAGTGACTAATTGCAGCTCCCCCTCTTTTCAGCAGTGGTGCAGCCCGTCCATGACCATCTCCCACTGCTTTAGAATAAAATATAGACTTAAATTAAAAGCTGTGGTTACATGAAGCGATCGGACCAGCTGAAATGTACTCTGAAGGCGCAATATTATTTAGCACTAGTAACCTCGGATGCTGTGAAATATTGACAAATCAATCCAGATGTTTGTGATGTCCCTCCATCAGTATGTTTGATCTTTTCCTAATTCTCTTATATGGGCCATGGCATTTAGAGATACATATCACCATTAAAGCATAAACACGGAGAGTGCCCCTCCCAAAACTCCATCTCCCCTGGCGTTACTCGCTTTCTTGTGCTTGTGCTTGATCATGCAGTTTTTCATTTATTTAATCATGACAAATTAATGCCAGCACAGTTTTGGAAAGACTAGCATTATTTTACTTTAGCCCCTTTGAAGCACTGTAGAATCTTTGATGCGATGCTTGAAATAGTAAAAAAAAAGTTTTAAAATCATAAAATACACACATAGTGCCACCCACCATTAAAACAATTGACAATATACTTTAAAATCTATAGTTGGTAGAATTATATTTAGACTGAATTAAGAATAAAAAGCAGTATTTTTTAGTATCAGTGTTTCTGTATCTGTGAGTTGTTTTCATGATTAGGATCCATGTAAATGAGAAATAAAACCTAATGTTGTTGTTTTTCTACAAAATGAACGTAAACAAAGGAATACATTTTTTAATAAAGTAAGATACAATTTTTTTATCTTTATTTTACTTTAGTATGAGACTTTTTACCATTTTTCATCTTTTTAAATGTTAGTTAACCTCTTTGAGACGCTTTATGTTAAATTGTTATATTAGGTTGTTTGTACAATATTTCTCTGTTCAATTATCTTTTAACTTATGTTATGTAGATGCAGCTAGATGCAGAGGTCCTCGGGTGCCAATGTTCCATTACATTGAACTGTTTTTGCTGGCATAGTTTTGGACTCTGCAAGGAAGAAAAAATATAGAAGGAAACAATGTGCAAAACCCACCTGCTCATGATCAATCTGGCAACCTTCTGTTTGAGCCGCAGCAGCACTAACCACTGTAAGAAAAAGCTGGCCAATGCTACCCAGAACAAAAATATAAAATAAAAATTGAATAGACTTTTGTTGGTGAGGACTTTGTTGTGACAACCTATGGACCTCGCAGCCAGGTTTGAAATATTCGAATAGTCTCCATCACATCACAGCCATGGAAGAGGAGTCGACTTACATTCCACAGGCTAAAATCTGGAATTCGATCAACTATTGAACAGGTTATGTTATGGGCCTTTATCTTCTACATGTATTTTTTGCTATGTCCTCTTCAACTTGAGAAAAGTAATACATTTTTACCATGAAAATGAAGAACGGTGTTGGGTCTTATTTCGTTTTTACATGTTTTATTTTTTTTATAAAATGCTTAAACATGTGTTTTAATATGATTTCATTGCATAGCTTCATTAATGTTATCCTAATGAAAATAACTGTTGTTAATTAATAAAATAATGGTTGAAGGTTGTTTAAATTCCTTATCTTCCACAAAGAATGGTGCAAAATATTGAATTATGGTATAAAATAATAATAATTGAGAAAAAAAAAATTATTGTCTGTGCCCAGTCCAGAAGGTATTGTTTTTTAAAAAACATAAAACTCAGAATATAAATCATTCAATAATGCTACAGTGTTCAAACTAACTTACTTCACCCTAACACAAAAGTCCTAAGAAATTAACTTGCTTTAAAACAAGTTTCTTTAATGCTCTGACTATTTCAATTCAGCAGTTGTAGTCGTTTTCTGACATGATGTGATATCACAGGTCAAAGTTGAATCCAACAACTTTTCATCAGCTCGGAATCCAGAAGTTCCAATTTTGTTTTGCCACATTTAATTCTATTCTAGTCAATGGAATTTTGCATAGTGACCCATGAGACATATGAAGCTCACTCCCACCCCTGCAAAAACAGAGCTGCAAACTTTAAAGTGAGCTTTTATTGTGGCCAGCCTAAGACATATATGTGCTGCAGTCATGCTGTCTAATCATCATCTTCATATGCCACGTCTGTATGGTGGATGGGTTAAGGATTTAGGCTAACATGTGAACAGTAAGAAAATGAGAACGAAAAAATGTAAAAAATGTCATACTGGGTATTGGTACATACTGTAAGAAACATCTGATGAATTTGACATCCATAATCAGCTTCAGAAAATATCTTCTGTTCTAAAACAGTGATTCAAGTTGTTGATTCTTCCAGGCACAAGAAGATTTTTATCAACACTTTTCAACCCCCAATAACTAAAACTACAATCCTAAAGCTCAATTACCATACAGTCACTCAATCTTATTCTGGATTGCCAGTTCGATTGATTGAGATATATCAGTCAAGACATCCAAAAACGTGCCATCCTTTATTCTAATAAATAGAACAGCAAACATATGTGAAAGGCTAGAAACGTCAATAATAAAAGAAAACATTACATAACATGTTTTATCTATAATACATATAACCCTGTAGCTGCAAACAGCCATGATTTATCAATACAAGAAAGTGCACACTCAGTACAGCTTCCGCTATAAAGTGCTTATGGCAGGCTTTGCAAGCATTAATTATGAACGAGGCAAAGTCTGCATGATAAATAATACAAGTTCTTGTGTCTGAAAAAGGCGGGTTAGAAATTGGCAGTGAATGGTGGATGGCATGGGGGACCTTACTAAAAGACTGCATTATCTAAAGGGTAAGTTAATTAAATCATGCACTTGCCTTTTTGGCTTCTCCAAAAAAAGCAGACCCTTGACATCTTGATTTAAATAGAAGTATTATTATATTAATCTCCTAACATAAATATTTCATGATTTGGAAATACAATTCAAATACAATACAAGGCCAGTCAAGATGATCTGGGTCACGCCTAAATAGTATTCATCAACAAGTTTTTGCATTATCACCCTTAACCACAAGGTGTCCCTGCATACTCATAATAATATAACAAGAATAGATTCTAGTGCAAACAGTAGCAGTGCTGCAGAAAACAGCTTCCAGAGTGGAATTTGTATTATCATCCTACATAAGGATAACCTAGTTTTCCCCATTTCTTATAAACATATGAACTTAAAAAAAGCAAAACACAAACAAAAACAAAACAAAAACCAAAATGACAATCTGCTAAACAATGTTGTATATCACAAACGAGAAGGAAAAGCCAATCGCAACTTCAAACAAACACAACCATGAAAACATCATGCTCTGTTTATTCAATCATTGTAGTATAAACTTATCTAGCCTTACCCCCTTTCTCACAAATTAATTATATAATAAGAAAACAAAAACCTATATAACTATTATTCAGTTTACTCCAATTGTCAAAAATATGCTTTGAGTGATTTAGTGATTCTAAACTGCCCTTGAGTGAGTGGTGAAGAGATGTGTCCGCTGAACAGTATTGTTCAGTATTGAACAGTACTGATCATCAGTATTGGAAATTGCTAATGATTTAGCAAGAAAGTTTATTTGTCATGACTTTCAGTATGAGCAACTGAATTATTTTTTCCTATTGCACAGCATCTGTTCTGGTAAAGAAATGGTTAAAATAATACAACCACTTGTATGGCCTGTTTATATATACTTGATAATAAACATCCACAAGTAAGGGAAAATTTTAAAGACATTGTTAAACAAAAAAGCAACCAAACAATCAAAACAAATATACTATTCATTTACTATTCATTCTTCTTTTTAATAAAGTGTATGCATGTACACTTTACCTTAGTTTAATATTATTTAATGAATTGATGTATTGGTACTTGTCTGTCCCTTTCTTAATAAAATATTTTCAGTTAAATGTAAGTCAAGAGAGTTGAGAGAATACATTAGGCAATATAGTGTATGTCTTAGATAAGCTTGGAACTTTGTGAAACTTGAGTATTCCAGAAATAAATGAAAAAAAGCGACATAAAAACTGTTTTATAAAATCTGCTGATATGGCCTGCACTCATTTCAAAGAGAATAATGAACAAGTGCACTTACACAGAAACATGTATAACACGAATAAATCGCATTTAATAATTTGCTAAATGAATACAGTTAGATTGGGTTTGTACTCCTTCGTTAACTCATACATTTTTACATGCGCGACCCTCAACACATCCTCTGCGACTTCGCCCTCTGGAGGAGGAGGAGGAGGAGGAGGAGGAAGAGGTTAGGATGGAAGGAGGAAGGAAGCCCACCAGCAGTCTCCTCCTCCTCTTCTCTTGTAAATCTCCACGTTCAAGTTTCATCGCACATGGTCAGCTTCTATCCGTAAGAACAGGTGAGAAGTGATGAGTGAACGGGTTCGTGTTGATTTATCGCTCTCTCTCGCTCCCTCCATCCTTCAGTCACTAGCAACGTGCTCGCTAGCAGCGAGAGTTCAGCAGCCGAGCGGTTGAGTCTGTGAGTCAGTGATACGCGGCTAATACTTCTCGAGCTAACAGCTGTATGCACTCAGAGGAATCATGTGCTTTATACGAAAAGCGTGAGCGTTCCGGAGGTAAGCTGAAATGTGCCGTTTGTTTGGAAATAATGAGGATTATTTACCGTATGTACGTATGCCTGAGTGTTACGACAACTTCCTCAAACGTGTAACTACACGCGCCCTGGAGATTAAACCAAGAGACGTTAACGTGAAAGAGAGTGTTAAACTCGGGTTTAAATACTGGTTTGTGTTGGCTGGAATGTTGTAATGTAAACCCTGTCACTCCACGTGACCATGCGTTAAACAATTTTATAAAATTGAATGTCAACATTTTTTAATGAACCTTCACAGACACGTGTTCCTAGTGTGCGTGTTTTGTGATGTTTTCCTAGTCGACTGTGCTCTAAACTGATATTGTTGATGTTTTGGTCTTCAGGTTGCAGCTGTACAAAGTAATGAGTTCTAAATTATTGTGTTCTTGGATAATGATTATGGGTAACTTTGTTTCCTGCACGCAGTACGTTATTCTGGGCGCCAGTTGACGTTTGAAATCAACGAAATAAAAACCCCTCTGTGGAAGTTTAGTTTGACGTCACACGCCTCTTCATTGTCTTTTGCGTTCCCCTGCTAATTGAAAAATACAGTGGAAAGATGCTACAACTTTTATTATTGACTCAAAAACACTATAAAACGTTTTAATTTATGGCTAAAGTCTTGCTAGTTTTTAAAATAGTTCTCCGTTCGGCATTAGCTATGAAGAGTAAAACAGTTACCAGAATCTGAACAAGTTAATATAAAAAAACGAGTTCTGCTTAGCAACTTGACATCAGCACATCCAACATATTGTTAAGTAGAAACTGTAACCCTATCTCAATCTGGCTGGAGACTTATTCACAAGTATTCAACATTTCTTGTAGCTGAATAACAAAATGTAATTTTTTTTTTCAATTAAAAACGCTTAATGCGAGATGGCATTAGTGCAAGGTTTAGATGCATTTTAAAGGTCATGATGTTGAAAGTGCAGCATAAACCAGTACATCTGTCCTATTTTTGTGTGAAAATTTAAAATTGCAATCTTTATTGAATATGCCTCATTCTTGGTAATGGGTCAATGAAAGGCAAACAAGCATGTTTGTTTTGGATAAAGAGTTTGTGATACTGTCTGTAGCATCTTGCTGTTCATCATGAATCCAGTACAGCAGAGCCTGAAGGCTACCACACACATATCCTAATGTAATTTCGCACCGACTTTTGTCCATGAGGCCTTTTCACAAGCTTCACAACTCTTGTTGATGCAGTGATGCTCCTTGGCCTTGGATGTCGCTAATCTTCGACAAAAGTACAAGAAATGAAACTCACAATCATCCCCCGATTCCACATAATACTTCTTTCCTTGTGACTGTTACAATCCTTGAGCTTTTTATCTGCCAACAAGTCTTGATGGTTGCACACCATCTTGATGAGCTTTTCAATATCCTTAGTCTATTCTCTAAACTTCTTCTTCCAGGCTATGTCTTGGTGTAAATCGATGCAAAAGTTTTGTATCGAGTCTGTAGTGGTACTTTTATGTCTCGAAAATACTCTCAACACGTGATCAAAAGAGCCAGCATGAGATAATGCGTTGTAAAACATCTGGACGACATGGCAGTGCTGAATTTGGTTTCATTTACACCTATCTGCCAGCCTGATGTGTGCGTGCCCATTATTTTTGGCTTATGGCACTTAATTTTGCACTGATGATGCACATAGGTGGGTTGTGGCCTTTAACCCGCAAATCACCAACTAACCGTATGACTAAGATTTCATGGATGGGGTTTGTTAGAACTTTACAACAGAAAATTACATATTTGAAGCCTGGTGTCATTCCTGTTGTTATTTTTTTTTATAATTTTGTTTAGTTTTTTACTGTTCTTTGTGACAGTCCGAGGGGCTGATGCATTTCTTTTTATTTATTAGTTTAAGTTCTATTGAAATGTAAATTAACTTGAGTTAAAGCCGTAGACCAGCGTCAAGTGGATGCTTCATTATCATTTGGGCCATTTTCAAATGTTCAAATGCTCCATGTACATGTATGCGTATGCCTCATTTTGGAACAAAAGTATCTTTAAAAAAACAATTAGGTCAAGGACATTTCACAATTATATATGGTATACGAAGAGGTATGAATGATGATAAACCTTGGGAGTTTTCAGTGTTTCCATGCTGGAAATTCTACTTTTGCATTTTTTTAACAAGTTCGTTAGCTGCTTTGCAAACCAATGTGTTCAAATTGAATGAGTTGAACTTGAACCCTAAACTACCAGAACAAAATAATGGCAGTGTTTGTCCATAACCTGAGAAAAATCTTTGAGTTAAGTGCTTTCAGTAGAACTTAAACAAACTGAATCTTACATATTTATTAAATAAAGTTTCTATGCTGTACACCAAGAATCTCCTTGTTCTACACGTGTGAAATGACTGACTTTATCTCTAGAAACAGTAGAAGTGACCACACCCACCTAACGTTGCCTTGGTTTGTATCCACACCCTACTGGTTCTTTACTGATCTGCCTGCAGTTGCTCTGTGGCATTCTGGGGAGCAGGTGTGATGTAAAATAGAGTCTCTATTACAAGTGTGTTCTCCTGCTGGGCTTGAATTTACATTTAAGTACCTGTATAACTTCCCATAACAGTGTTTTATCTCTTTTAGATTGGAAGAGGAAGTAAAATACCATCAGGCTCAACTGAAACCACAATCCTGATGTGAACAAACCAGTTGATGTTGCTCTGTTTCGCTCCTGGTTCTCAATTTATCTGTGGAGAGTAAATTTGAGTTCATCATGGGAGATGCTGGCTCCAACAGCTCTATGCGTCTGAAGCAAGAGATCTCGCTGCTGCATGGCGTTTGTCTCATTGTGGGGAACATGATTGGTTCGGGCATCTTTGTCTCACCCGTCGGTGTTCTTGAGAAAACGGGATCGTATGGACTATCACTAGTTGTTTGGGTTATTGGTGGGATTTTTTCTGTTTTTGGTGCTTTGTGCTATGCTGAGCTGGGCACCACCATTCGCAAGTCAGGAGCCAGTTATTCTTACATCTTGGAGACCTTTGGGGGCTTTCTGGCATTTATTCGTCTGTGGACTTCTCTGATGATTGTGGAACCAGCCTGCCAGGCTGTCATCGCTCTCACTTTTGCTAATTACTTGGTGAAGCCTTTCTTTCCTACGTGCCCGGCACCTTATGATGCAGTCAGGATAATTGCAGCTCTCATTATTGGTAAGTGTTCCTTCCTTTGTTTCGTTAACACCAACAAAACTCTCAGATGGTTTTCTACATCAAGAAAAAAATGATCACCTCTGTGCCCTCACTGTCTTCTAGTAAAGCACATTTTACGGCACTGTTTTAGTATATATTTAAGCAGGATATTTTTTATGCTGGGTATTCTTTGAAATTTGTTTTCATTACTGATGATATTTTAGGGTTCTTATCTCTAGATCTTAACCAACAAATATATTTCAACGTGTTTTCGTGTATATTTATTTTTTCTACCCTGTGTATTTTATAATGCTCAGCATGGCGTGATTCTAACTTGAAATTGTCATCTTAATTGTCATTCAATTTAAATAATGTATTTGACTGAAATTTACTCATTTCTGAATACAAACTAACAATAAAATACAACTGCATATTGTGGTACTTAATTTTTGGATTAAATATAAATATACATATTACATTTTTTTACATGTTCAGGTTTTTTTTTTTACTTTTTGTTTGCTTGTTTATCAGTAATACATGAATAGATGTGTTTACAGATCATCTAAGAGCCTATTTGTTTTTTTATTTTAAGGTTTACTAACATTTGCTTTGTAGCCACAAACCTTTTGCCAATTCTTTAATTGCCAGGTAAATGTGCACAACTATGGTTACTTGTAATAGTTCAAATGAAATTATGTAATAGGAGAAAATGCACACAGAAAAGTGTGCGAACAAAGAACATTTGCATTTCAAACTTGAGTGAGTTGTAACACTAGAAATGTTTGTTTCTAGATTGTTCCGTTGCCCTCTCTGTCTATGGCAGTGGTGGTTGGCATTAACTTTTCTCAGGCACATACTTTCACTCTTAACTGGAGTCTGTAAAGCTGCCAGGTTGCCCATGAGCCCATGCCACCCATTTGTTGAGTTCAAGAGAATTCTTGGGTATTCATCACATGCTTCCAGCTGTGCAAAGTTCAATCAGTGTTGGACTTAAATCACTAACATTTTTTTGTAATTCCTTTCAAACGAGGTAAAACACAGTAAATCAGAGGACCAGTGGCAATATCAGAGCCTGAAAGAAAGTGTTCTCTGCTGAAAAGAATGGTTTCTTTATTGTAACTTACATCTAATGTATGATCAACAAATTAATGGTAGATGCAAAATAGTTTTATTGTTTTTATTTAGATTTTAAATGACAATCCGTAGAAGATTAAAAAAGACAAAAATAAAATGTACAAAATGTTGCTTGAAATTTAAACAACTCCAACATTTTTACTTGTTACCATAGCAACCCATCTTGGAATGTTTTTTTTACTCGTTGTGGATGCCACTATTTGTCCTTTCCCTAATGAAATCTTGTGGTTTTGTAATGTCAACATAGGAATTTCTATTGTAAGGAAACAATCAACATTGTTTACTATTTAAAAATGTGACTTTTGAGGACCTATAAAGAGACCCTGCTCTTTCATTAACTAGGATTTTCAAACTTGAAATAAGCCAATTTTAAGTATCCCTAGCCCTGCTGCAGCCATCTTACAGCAGCAAAGATTGTTATGGTGGAAGGAAAGGAAGGGAAAATTTAAAGAGGAATAATAGTAAAAACATGTCAACTTCTAACAATGCTACTGGTCTAACCAAATTCAATTATCTGTGCTAAGCTATGCTAAAAGTGCTACCAACACAATAAGTGAGCAGATTCCAAAAGAAGTAAAAAGTAACAGACATTAGAGAATGATGATAACTCAGAAAAAGCGAGTTCCTTTAAGGATTCCGCATGCCTTGGAGGTGAAGTATTTGCATTTCTTATTGAAACTCAGGGCGTTTCCCCTCAGAACAAATAAAGAACCTTTCAAGTTCATTACGATTTAAGACTTGCTGCGAGGGATCAGCTCACTGATACACATACTGAGTTTCAAAAGCAATTGGGGCTTTTTGGAGAGTTTGAGGAGCTTTTAATAAAAAAGAAAACTGGTTTTACTGAGCATATATTTTGGCAGTAAGATTTGGAAAAGAGTCTACATCGCTTTTATGTAATGAGATGAACTTTCTGACCATCGGTCAAGAAATAACATGATGTATGTATAATCATCACAAAGCTCAGTGATTTTAAAAATGCGTATTTACCGTAGCTATAGGAATAAATATGTTATAACAATCTGCATTGCAGGTCTTCTAACCATTGTGAACTGCTTAAAGGTGAAGTGGGGGGCCATTCTTCAGGTCATCTCCACCGTGGCTAAGCTCCTGGCCCTTGTGGTCATCATCATTGCTGGATTTGTTGTGCTTGCTCAAGGTGAGGATCTGCTGTCACTGTTGTATACAGTAGACACTTGGGGTATCTTTTAAAAAGGACAATAAAGAATCCTGACAAGAACTTGGGATAACCCAGAAGGATCATGTTTTCAGGTAAATTAATACATTTCGCCTGTACAAACATCTCTTCAAAAATAAATCTGATCTGAAATTGTAAAAAAAAAAAGTCGCAAAAAATTTGCAAACTATCAAATTTATCTACTGGAGAAACATTAAGACCTATATTCATGTTTGTATTTTACAGAAAATGTACCGATTGTCTGATGAGTAGTGCAGTGTGATTCTGTTGCTTTAATTTTTTTATCTTAATGCTATTCTTAAGTTAATTCAATGCAAACATTTCTACTCATCCCTTGTGATGACCCTTGACCTACTTTCTGTTAGATCTGAATTGTACAACCTGAAATTTGAATTTCAGAATATTGAATTTGATGTTTTGAAAATTGTATCCGCCGCGTAAAACATATGCTAGAGAGTTGGCGGTCTATTCCGCTGTGGCGACCCCTAAAGAGAAAAAGCCGACATGAAAATGGATGGATGGATGGATGTTTTGAAAATTTTGTTCTGCAAATATCCTGCCCCCTCAATCCCATCCCCTCTCATCTTCTACAAACCATCTCACCTGCCATTACACCTGCCCTCACTCACATCATCAATCTACCGATCACTACCGGCATTTTCCCTAACACCTTCAAGGTGGCCAGAGTCACCCCGCTTCTCAAAACATCACTGGTAGACAATTACAGACCTGTCTCTCTGTTGCCCTACACTGCCAAACTCATTGAGCGGGTCATCTTCAATTAACTCTCTTCTTTCCTGACTCAGAAAAACATTCCTGAAGCATGATTGATTGCCATCGAGCTTGACCACTCAACAGAGACAGCTTTGTTGTTTGTGACAGAAGCAGTGCGAGTTGCCAGGGCTAACTACAAGATACTGTCCTTACACCTACTATTTTTTTAACACCTACTATTAAAAAAATTCTCTGTTTTTTTCTTCCTGCTAGGGTTTATTGATCAGTTGATGCAACTTCTATCATGAGGAAGCTGAGATAATCAAAAGCATCTGCCAAATGCATAAATGTAATCGTAAAGTAAAAAAAAAAAATCAGTGTTTGCAAATTTCTAATTAATAAATTTTAATTCAAAAACTTTTTAATGGCACATAATATTCAGGTTTATTAAATTACAGTTGTCAATAATTCAAATCAACACAATTCAAATTCAGATTGTTTTGGCAGATCTTTAGCTCCATATTTTTTTTAACCTGTTTTCAACTTTTTTTGAATGAGATGTTCTTTTATGTTCTTTTTACTTGATTTTAATCTGCATTCATTTATTTTAGGAAAAACAAACAACTTTAGGGATTCCTTTGAGAACTCCAAACTGGATGCAGGAAACATGTCTCTAGCTCTGTATGCAGCTCTTTATTCCTACTCTGGCTGGGACACACTCAACTTCATCACAGAAGAGATAAAAAATCCAGAAAGGTACAAACATGGATAAAAAATCCATATCTTCCACAGTATGGAGTAGAATATGTTCTATATCTATCTTGTTATAATGGACACATGTTAACTTAGATTTTGGTTGAATAGCACATTGGCAATTCACATTGCGCATTATAGAAGAATGAAAACAGCTTAGAGATATAAACTGAAGATTATATATATATATATATATATATATATATATATATATATATATATATATATATATATATATATATATATATATATATACACATATATATATATATATAGTATACATATGTATACTGTTGCAACCCTTAGCACAAGTATTCAAATAATCAGAGCTTGAGGGCATTTTTATTGAACATGAGATTTGTAATCTTTTCTATTCTACAGGAACTTGCCCTTGTCTATAGCAATTTCCATGCCTATTGTCACAGTCATCTACATGCTGACAAATGTGGCCTATTATGCAGTGCTAGACATGAATACTCTTCTACAAAGTGAAGCTGTGGCTGTGGTGAGTAAAACATAGCAGCTTGAGATCATATTTTGATGTTTATTAAAATGTCTCTAAAATAAGACCAATAGTATTTTTCTCTTAACCCTTTGATATTAAATGTCTCGTGCTAGATAATTGCTGAGGTCTGTTGGCTAAATTTGCTCTAGATTTGATCATGTTTTCATCTCCTCATCCACTGATCCAGTTAAGCAGAGCAGCTCAAGGCAGCATCCTCTCTCTAGAGATGCTCCATGACATTAGTACACAGCCACAGACGGTGTCCTGCTTGTAATTGTGATCTCTGAAAGAATATTTCAACCACATGTCCTGCAAACCATATTTAATTACACTCTCTGTTGTGAGGCTGCTCTATTAAAACAGCATCCCCTTTATAATCTCCACAAGCCTCATAAATGCAGTTTTTGTTCTGTACAGGATGCAAGTCTATATGCCTTGAAAAATAAAAACTTAATCGTTTTTAAAAATGAATTTCATTAGGAGCATTTTAAAAAAGTGGTCAAGTGGTCAACTAAGAGAAAGTTTGGCTTTAGATTGTCAAATTATGTAAAAGGTGACAGGATTGTCACCTTGAAGGCGAGTTGTTTAGGTTGATAAAATGGTAAAAAAAACAACGTTTTTATAGTTTTTATCTTGCCGTTATTTGTCAAATACAGAATTTATATGGTGTGTTTTTTTATCGTGCCTTTTTTTCCTTCTTCTTTTACTTAATGTGCAAATTTAGATTTTAATGTTTTTTTTATTTTCTGCAATTTATGCCTTCATCGACAATTAACAAGTTTAAAACAAACTTATATATTTTATTCCATGGTATTTTTTATTCCAAATAAAACAGGGCTCTCAAACCTCCCGGCGCGCCGGTGCCCTGCAGAGTTTTGTTCCAGCTACTCTTGCACATACTGACCTTAGTTTAAAACAAGCTTGTTTAGCATGCTCAGGTGTGTTCAGTTCAAGTTTAAGCAAAGCTTTGTGACCCTCTAGAAATTAAGATTTCAGTGTAAGAGGGAGAGGTTGAGTTTTTGTTACTGTAATGGTCTAGCCTGGAGCAGAGCAGAATACTATAGTCTACTAAACACGGGTGCAGTTCATCCTCTCTCAACCATGAAGATCACATGGGGGTATCAGCCCTGGAAAGAGCCCACAGAATAGCTTAGTGTATATAGCCGCCAAGCTAATCTTTAGGCAGCTGGGTGAGACTGGAAGGTGTAGTCGACACGCATTAAACACTCAGACATATGAATTTAGTCCCTTTATTATTCATCGGCACTACTCCAGGTAGTGGTAGTGTACAATAGCGGTCAAAACTGTGCAACCTTCCCTCCAGAAACACATCCTCGGCGAGGAAAGGTTCCTCCCTTTATACTCATCAATTAACAGACCAAAATATATCAAACTTAAATCACCAAAATATAAAAACACAGGTATGGCTCTTACACTCAGAATGGACACTTTAAATTAAAAACCTAAAGAGGGCTTTATCAAATATTAGTTTTAGCTACATTTGTGTCTCTCGTTGTCCTTGTATCTTGGATAATGTATTTGTACAATTATTTTTAGCTTAACTATGCCAATGGATAGTCAAGTCGAAGATTTGTATATAGCTCTGTTTGCTTCTATTTGTAAAACATTCTAATTTGTTTGCTCTTTTTTTTCCTTTCCTGGCCTCAATAAATGCTCTGTAATTTCATAATCTTGGCTGCTACTTTCTAAAAAATAAACTTTATCAACTGTTTTTGTGGGATGATGGGAAGTACATGTTGAGTAGTTGCACATCCTGCTTCCTGCATAGAGCATTAGTTTGGACTGCTTGGGTAGTTGATTTTAGCTTTGTGTAATTGTGACAATACTTGTTGCTCATCGTTTATGTCTAGCTCAATTTAATAAGAGAAGGTGGTGCTGCTCGTATAGCATTTCACTAACGGGTGAATGTGAAAAGCGTGGTGGGACATCACTCGTAGCTCAATGCCAATTTGGAACTTTTCATTGCTGACTTGAATAAAATCCATTTTTATAAAAACCTCAATATTGCAAATGTTTTAGTTTTTCAAGACACCTGAAGGGTGTGTAGTATAGCAGGATTTGCTTTTGGAGACACACATACACAAAAATTTGCAACCAACAACCAAAATAGTCGATTTAATTGGCATGCCTCTTTTATTTTTTTGTGTTTGGTAGCCTTGGGTATTAATAATGAATATAATGAAAGAATAGGATGTATGTACACCTGTAACCTGCATATTCACAATGCTACACAATAACCTCCTTTAACAGCATTGCAACCACAGTGCCAGTAATTATCTGGCAGCACACAGACAAGCACATTCTTCACCCAACACTGTGACTGCTAGTGGCTATTAATTATGCACACTGCCATAACAGCCTGATTAAAAAAAAAAGTTTTACATTTTTATTTAAATGCATTTGATTTTGAGAAACTAATAAATGAATTTAGGTATTCGATTTGGTAGCTTATTTATTCTAACATTTTTTTACTTTATTTTATTATACTAGACATTTGCTGATTATGTGCTTAGCTATGCAAGCTGGCTCATCCCGCTGTCTGTGGCCATATCATGTTACGGAGGCTTAAACTCCTCCATCATTGCTGCTTCCAGGTAAAAGTGCCTTCTAGTCTCTTGTTGCTTGATAATGATTTCTGTTAGTAGGAATTCAGTTATTTATCAGAATGCATTTCCTCTTTTAGGTTATTCTTCGTGGGCTCTCGGGAGGGCCATTTACCCAATGTGCTGTGCATGATACATGTCAAGCGCTATACTCCAATCCCAGCCCTGCTGTTTAATGTGAGCAGACGGGCTCAGACGTGCCTGAATTATGTGGAAATTCAAGAAAATCTGCACACTCAGGACACACAACTATCTGTTTGTTTTGTTTTTCTCTAGGGCGGCATGTCTCTCATATTTCTCTGTGTGAAAGATGTCTTCCAGTTAATTAACTATTTCAGCTTTAATTACTGGCTCTTCATCGGGCTTTCTATTGGCAGTCAGATATATCTGCGTGTTAAAGCTCCTGACCTGCCTCGCCCTATTAAGGTAAGTTTGAGTCACAAGGTGCACATTTGCAATCTACTTCTAAGCCGTTCTAACCTTAGCATGTATAACGTGACTCATGTATGTTGTAAGAGGGAAACCTACTCAATACTCTGCTTCTACATATTTCTTGTGTTTTATATTGGGAAGCTGACATTTAACAAGTTTTTATTGATAAAATTCTGCCAATGATCTGGATGAGAAACCATAAACAAAACCAGAAAGTGGTGCTAGTCAGACCAGAGGGGGGTCATCACTCAGTGGTCGGTGTGGGATGCCCCAGTGCAGGGTTAAGGAGCATCATCTTTGGATGAAATGTTAAATTGAGGTCCTGACTCTTATGGTCATTAAGATTCCAAGGATGTTCCATCCAAAGATTAGGGGGTGTAACCCCAGCAACCTGGCCCAAACTTTTCACTCCTAATAATCCTTTGTGTACTAATTAGCTACATCACGTAATTGTCCACCAGTAAGTTAGTGTGTAAAGAGCTGTCATGTAATCTTAGTGGATGCTGCATGCTGGTGGTTGATCAGGAGATGCTCTCAAAGATGTAAAGTGCTCTCAAAATTCACCAGAGATATGTCATGATCTACTATTTATTAGTAACTTATTTATTAATAATCCATTAACTGTTTCTAAACTGATGATGCATTTTCTTACATGTTTTTTTCAAAACAGCCAGCTACCTTACAACATCGTTAAAAATAAAGCTATCACTATAAAAAAGATGACAAAATACCAGACTAAATGGTACAGCAGATCTGCACATGTTTATAGTTATTGAGGCAATTCCTAAAATTAAGTATGCCAACAATGTTGTGAATGCCAGAGCTGATTGGTGAATTTGCAACAGAGCTGAGAGAAAATTTGTATTTCTTACTCAAGGTGGACACACTGCCATTGACTTAATTAACTTTAAACATAGTGTCTATGATGTCACTCATAGGTTTTGAGCTTGAAAATTGTGCAACCATTCTGGTGACATGTTACTACCATGTTTTGAAAAATGGGCCCAAAAGTGTATTTTTTTTTACTAAGGCTATTTGATGAGCGCAAAACCTCAGACTGACAGTTTTTCATTCACGTGACCCTCTAAATTGTGCAAAGTTTATAACTTAATGAAATGAAGTTTAAGCTTTAGAGTTGCCATGAGGTTGAAATCTAGCGATGTGTCTAAAAATCTTGAGGAGTGAAGCTGTGTTTTTCTTATTTGCATTGTGTAAAGTTGGGCTGTTTTACAAGGCTGTCAATAAAAATCTACTCACTTCTGGACACACTCTCTAGCAGTCAGTTGATGAATTGCAGTTTAGTCATTTCATTCTTTACAGTGAGGAAACTTTTGCCAGTATCCAGCAAAATGCTGCTAGGTTTTGGCCCCTGATTTAGGCACAACACAAAGCACAAGCTCCATTATTTTGAAAACATCAATGGTGAAGTGTGTCTGGTAATTTGTATTTTTTTTTTTCAAATGTAGCGTACAGCTTGTCATGTAGAGAGTAACAAAAAGCAATTGGTTTATCTAGAACCAATTGGTTTATCTTTCAGGTGTGTGATTTGTCTAGATGCCATAAATCCATGCAATTTTATGCACAGCAGTAACTTGTTATAGTTGGTGGAGTTTCGTGAATTTTTGAATTGCATTTTTGCAATTGGTTTACAAAACTAAATAAAAACTTATCACAGCAGATAGGGTTTTCTTTTTTCGTTTTTTTTTAAACCAACATTCCATTTTCTCTTTGCATGTAAACAACTTAAATGAATAGTAGCGTTCATTTGGTGCACATGCCTGTTCCTGCAATTAATTCATTTAGAAAAGACAAAAGTTGTTTTCTTTTAATTTCAGAAAAAATGGATTGTTGAAATTAAGAAAAACTTGCTTACTGACTATATATATATATGTTCAAAAATGTTTAGTTTGGTAGGTTTATCTGGATAGAGTTATCCAGTTTGGCTGTGTGTGTAAACATACTCACTGTTATTAATTGAAAGAAAATGTGGAGGAGGATTTTAAGATAAAACAGCAAAAAAAAAAAAATCAGAACCATGACATTTTGACTTTTGTTACAGGAGTCCAATAATGAATCTTTCAAGTTCTATAAGGAAACATTTTCTCTCTGTTCAAAGACGGAAATAAAGGATCCCCTCTGTTTAGGTTACACAGGGAACACAGAATAATCATACTTAAGGATACTCGCATTTAAGACCAAACGTTTTGTAAATTATAGCAAGTAGTTACTATATAGCAGCTGTTAACCTGATAACAGCTAATGTTGTAAAGCAATCATTGCTTTAAAGCCACCTTTTTATCTAGCCATTGCCCTGGTTTTTGATGTGCTTATCTTACTTTCTGTTTGTTTTGTGTGCAGCTGAGTCTCTTCTTCCCTATAGTGTACTGCATGTGCAGCGTGTTTCTGGTGGTTGTTCCGCTCTACAGCGACACCATAAACTCTCTGGTGGGAATCATCGTGGCTCTGTCCGGGGCACCGGTCTATTACATCTGTGTCTACCTTCCACCTAGCTCCAGACCTGCATTCTTAGGACACATGCTTGGTGAGGGAGCACACAAACACATTTCTCCTGTCTCACTTTTCTTTGTTCAGCTGGACACCCTCAGCACCTGCTCGGCTCTGGTTTCCACTGCAGCCTGTAGGAGGTGTTTTTACTATTCAAACTCTCTCTTGTGTGCTACACCCAGCTTCTCTTTCCTTCTGGGGGAGTCCGTAACTTAAGTACTTAAAGGTTGTCATTTAAGGACCTGTTGGTGCCATGGTTTCCATCGCTTGAGTTTTGGGCATTGAAAAATTAGGTACAAAACTGTTTAAACCATCAAGAACAACCACTCTTTGCATGCTTTCATTTAAAATAATAAATCAAAGAAATGCTACGAAACATTTTTATTTACATTCCAACTAATTTCTAACAAATGTAAACATTGTACTTAACAATACCTTATAAAATATATTGGTATGTGTATTAAAAGCTAATCTATTTGCTTATCTATTATCTAAATCTGTTTGCTAATCTTTTTTAAAACATTGATTATTGTTGAAACAAAAATACCTCATCTACATTGCAAAAAATACTTTTTTGGTGCAACATTATAAGAACTTTTTATTAAGTTTGTCTTGTGTAAAGTCACAGAATTTACTTTACACAAGAAATGAACTTTTAGCTGTTAAATAATGGTTTTCTATGCTGAGTGCTTGATATCCAATTGAACTATACTTGCAGACTATACTATTTATACTAAATCATATATTTATATTAATTTACTACAATTGATACTATTGTTGATACAGTATATATCTTTCTTTAAGCAATGTTTTCACGGTATTGGTATCAGCTAAACTAAAGGAAAAGTCTTGGAATCACTTTAAACCACAATATATCTGTGTACATTGTTGAAAGATGTAATCAATGTAATCTGCCACACACTGCACCCACAGCAACATCTAAACTCATAAAGTATGAATCTGGTAGAAATGAAACCAATCTAAAGACTGCAATAAGAGAATGTTTAATCATTCCAAATATTTTTATATAGAGCGTTTGTAGCAGTAGCTTGTAAGCAGCTTCAAAAAGGTCTAGTGCGGGTTAAATAGAAACACCTATTAGATCATTCTGTGGTGTAGTTGGAGCTTGATTGATTAAGCATGCTGTCGGCCAATTGCTAATTTAGAACTCAATTTTGAGTTGACGTTTATTTAATAATTCTGAAGTATTACATTCTAAAATTGACAGAAGGTCTGTACTGTATTAGAAAATAATCCTATAAAAGAAGCAGTAAATTCTAGCCAAAGATACATAAAAACAGTTATAAACACAATTTCTCGAACTGAAAAATGCACAAAGTTCTTATTAAAACAATTATGTAGCAGAGTTTTTTTTAGTTTTACAAATAATTTAAAGAAAAGAAATAAACTTTGTTTTTAATGGATACATGGACTCTAACTATAGTTATGGCGCATGACTAGTAATTTAAAGATAATGTTCAGATGTAATATATATATATACATTCATCTTCATGTCAGCTTTCTTCCCTTTCGGGGTTGCTACAGCGGAATGAACCGCCAACTCCACTGGCATATATTCTATGTGGCGGGTGCCCTTCCAGCCGCAACCCATCGCTGGAAAACATTCACACACACTCATTCACACTTTAACACTATGGACAATTTTCTTACTCAATTCACTTATACCGCATGTCTTTGGACTTGTGGGGAAAACCGGAGCACCCGGAGAAAACCCACGCAATCACGGGGAGAATATGCAAACTCCACACAGAAATGCCAACGACCCAGCCGAGACTAGAACCAGCGACCTTCTTGCTGTGAGACGACCGTGCTACCCACTGCGCCACCATGATGCATAAATATATATATATACTTTTTGATGGAATCCAAATCATAATCTGGCAATGAGTGAGTGGTACTCTGAGCCTAATTGTTAATTTACGCAAATTAATCAAAATGGATTTGTAGTGTTTTATTTATTACTTTAATAAAAAGGATTCATATATTTCCATGTGTTTTCTAGACATGATTTCATTGCAAACACAGAAGTTGTGTTACTGCTGCGTGGCAGATCCTGGTTTGGATCTGGATAATCCTCCTGAAGAACTTAAAAAAGAATAAACAGCAGCTCTACAAGAGGCCGGACCAGGGAAGCCAGATAAGCCAGATTTCCTTGAAAATCAGTCAAAGCTCAAGCCGGAATCGCACGTCTCCACCTCGGGGACTGAGCTCCATGGAATGCAGAAATGGACACAAATGGAGATTAGATTTGAAACATGCAACTGACAAACAAACAAACACACCTCTATGCTTCTGCTCCCTCAGAATGTCGACAGTGTTTGGAGTTCCAACACTAGACCTGTTCAGTTCCAATCTTATTATTGCGTAGCGTTTTCTTCAAATCTTCATCACCGTTTTCACTGTTTCATCTCGGAGCGTAACAGAATGTGAGACTCCAAACGGAAGATAATGACATATTATATAATTATTCTTTCAGATTGTATTAGCTAGATAACAAATTTAGTTTTCTAAAATGAAGGGTTATGCCATCAACATCATCCAAGTTAGTAAAAAGATTGATTCATTTTATTTGCATAGTACTTAACTTTGTCTTTTGTATTTCAATATTTTTATGCAAGTCGTATGGTTTTACAGCTAATTTTATTAAGTTAAGTTTAGTTATTTTTTTCTTGAGGCCAGAACTATTTGCCATCTGTGATAGTATAAAGGTAATGGAAATGTGCTGATTAGGCCATCAAAGATTTGGTTTACAGTAACGTAGCATTTAAGTTTACAAGAACCTTAACAGCAGACTTCGACCAACATAAAATATGCGTTGACTATTTTTTCACTCGTATTCTTTTAGACTGTTTTTGTATGCTACATAAGGAATTAATCAAAAGTTTTTCTGTTATGCAAACAAGCATTCTGAGGTACTTTCATCACTCACTATTGGCTTAAAAATTTTACCGATAGAAGATAAAGATGGCTAGTATGTTCAAATGTTTAAGGAAACAATACATGTATGTTTTTTTAAAGGAATTAAATACATATCTGTTGGAGATGAGTGAGAAGGTACGATTGTTATTAGTAGAGCGATATATCTTAACAATGATGTTCACTATGCATAGGTTTTGTTAATGCACAGATTTCACTTTAATAGTGTGCTGTTTATTCTGAAATGGCACAGTTCTACATCGACGATGTGTCAGTCATTGCTCATACCGAGTGATCAATTACAATAATGAACCAAATAATCGATACCAGGAATACCAGCCATAGTACAGTTTTTAAGATGTTGAAGGTAGTAAAGCTTTAAAAAGGACTTTTACTTTGTACTTTACTACTTGAGTCCATGCACAGCTCATTGTTTTATTCAACCCAGAGACCAAATTCTTCCTAAAATCTTTCCAGAATCATTCCTGCTTATGATATTATTGCGTTTAACCAATAACCTCGAGCTGTATTTGGAATCGAGTTTTGTTTATTGCCAAAAATGAATATTTAATTGCTGATTGTCTGATCATCTTTTTTAAGTGAAACATGTTGACCTTGAATACTGTAGGTGCTGTATCACTAAGTGTCATATGTGCCTTACAAGCAATTTTTTTTACAAAATTTTATGGCCAGATGATAAAAACCTAATGGGTTTCTACCACCGTTACATTTATGTTCATCTGATTATGTTGTTTGTTATTGGTTTCTTTTATTTATATTTCTGTACATGTACAATAGTAGAACTTTGCAATAAACAAAGAAAATCTACTTGATTTAATCCCAATCATTTTATACAATTGCTCAGACTTTTTCATGCTTTGGCATGAAAACACGTTAGTGCGGATTTGTTGTTTTTTGCATTCAGATTCATGTTATTATGAGGTGTTGTTTTATTTAGGTTTTAATGTCTTTTTTGTAAACATTGCTTTTGTACTCATAATTCAGAATAATTTAATAATTCAGGCTCTTGTCTGATCGCATTGTGATGCACAGTATAGTAACTTTCACTCTAAAGGAAGATATTTGTAGAAAAGGGACGAAGACAACTTTTCAATTAAAGAAGACCTTGTGATAAAGAAACATGGTGCTTTTATAGAACTCAAAATGATGTTACACGTCAAACAAACGTTAAAATATTATATTTTAACATAAAAAAGTATTTTACACCATGTTTTCCAAACGCATTAATTTGACTGCTTTGTGTCTTTAACATGTTACTCCTGCCATTCAATTCGGGTAATGCATTTTCTATTTAATTTTGAATCTTTTAAAGCATTAAAATGTTTATGCCATTTACATTGTAAAACTACAGTTGTAAATGGGAAATGTATATTAAATATTTTCATCTTAATTTAGCACACATTTAATGTGAAAATGCTCATTTAATTACAGAAATGCATTTTCATTTTACATATTACATAGCCATATTAAATTTCAAATAGAACTTTGCTGCTTTTATGCTTCCATACTAGAGTTCGTATGGGCATGGAATTGTAAAACAGCTATTTTTAGGCCTGAAAATGTTTGTCAAGGAAGTTTATTACACGGCTTTTTCATAACTGTTCTTGATGAAACTTATTTCTTAACAGTTATCACTTTCACCATCAACTCTGCAAAAGCATGTTTTTATGTCGGTTCTGATTTATTTAGCTGCGTCTCAGTTAAGCACGTCACTAGCGTACATTAAGCTTCGGGCTTCGAATCCTGTGCCATTTTTGATAGTGCAGGCTATTTCACTAGCTCCTCAATGTTATTGCAATGAGATAAATCACTTCATTGTTGAACTGCCATTTCTACACCACATTATTTCACATGTAGGCAAAGTTTAAATACAACAAATCATATTAAGTCACAGCATTCATCAACCTGTCTGTCGCGATCCTTTTTTTGAAAAGAGACTATAAAGTCATCATGGAAAGTATATTTGTTTTCTGTAATTAAATGAATTGTTACAATTTTATGATTGAGTTAACACGATGCAACAGATTTCATCCAGTTCCATTATATATGTGTGTGGTACATCTTGATGCCTTGATCACACATTCTGTTCATTCCTTGTGATATTGCCCCTTATTCTTGATTTTACCTGAAGGATGCACATCTCTGTGTTGATTGTCCATTACTTTTTGATAATACTAATCAGAACATTGCTGACATGGATCCATCTAGCTTCTTTAGCAATGAAGGATTGTTGCTTACCTTCCTTCTGAAGGATGTCGATGACTTTTCTGGACAGTTGTAAGATCAGCAGTCCCATCTTCATATAGAACCAAATTGAGTGCCTTGTTTTTATTATTATTATTATTATTATTATTATTATTTTACTTGAATCCAGGGCCATTGGATTGAATTAATAGATTTGTTTCACAATTTAAATTGAAATTAAAACTACATTTTCAACACCAATCTAACTGAATGAGATGAATTTGCATGTTTATTAACCTCTGCATATGAGACCTCAATTCATTCTTCTCTTCTAAGCGAAGTGAAGAGTCCTTGCACGCCTCAAGCATACCACCAGAGGGAGCCATGCGATGGCAAATCAGAACTAATATATTAAATTTACAAAGAAACCTACTTTTATTTTGAACTCCTGCATTCATTTGTTTTTAGACTTTAAGAAGACACTGCTAAAAACAACATCATTCATATAACTGTCCATTTGAACATCTGCTTGGTTACATTTATTGCAAAATGCCAGTATTTTCAGTTTACTCAGTTTTTGGGTGGAAGTAACCTTATTGTAGGGTTGAATATGGCCGACTGTACTGTAATTATAACATCAATCAACTGTTATATGTGATGTAGAAAACTGGGTAACATTTTAGTTTTAGGGTTAAGAATTATGCATTGATTAGGTGTAACATAGTCACAACTAGAAGTTAGTTAAGTATACTATATCAATAAAGGATTAACTGGGACTAAATATTCCTTTAGCAAAAATATATTTTGAACAAATGGCTCTAGGTCATTCATAATAAAGTATTTCCACAAGCTTAACAAAAGTTGATTTTAAACATATAATGGGTCTATTACACTTTATTTCATATTATGTTGAAACTTTTCTTAAAGGTTTGTTGTCTTTGCATTAATAATAGCATTTCTTGAGGGATTTTACATTTATTGAAGGGTATAAGCTAATAATTAAGCTCTTTGACAACTTATATACAAACTAACTAACTTGCAATCAAGTGTGAGTTAGGAATTATTAAAGATTAAGTTTGGTCTCTTGTTTAGAGATTCAATTAATCTTTAATAATCCTTAACTCAATCTAGATTGCAAGTTAGTTTGTTAGTTAATGAATATAAACTATAATAATTGTGCTGAGTGAATGTACAAATTGAAACTCAGCAAATCCTTAATTAATAGTTTGTTAGTACTGATCTAACTTAGCTGTAAGTTAAGCACAAATTAATGCTTAACTAATGAATTATCATGACCCTTTAACTAAAAGTGTTACTAAAGGCAGTGTTGAGATTGTGTTATACTCTCAGGTCCTTTTATAGACCCTCATATAATTCCTGAGTTTACTGTGATTTTAGAGGGAGCAAAAGCTGTAACAGAAGAAGGCTATTGTTAGTTCCTAAAGCCCTCCGTGAAGAACTACATTAGAACTCTTAAGTGAGAAAGGTTTTAAGGCATGTTCCATATCTGCAAGTCAACATCTCTTTAGTAATACCCTGGGTCTCATTTCGATCTCTTCCTGTGTACACCAACTGCTGCTATACTCCCTGGATGAAGAAAAGCTGAGTAGATTCTGTATCAGAGTACCTGAGGGAGTAGGGTTCCCCTGACTCATGCATTAAATATCGATCTCAGGCAGCTCAAACAGCCTTGTTGACGCATACGCAGCCAGACAGTCTACTTCGACAACTGGACAAAGACCCTCAGATAGTCAGTATTGGCTTTGGATATGGGCTTTTGGTTGGGGATGAGAGAAGTTTGGGCTGACAACGTTCGATGACGTCCTGTGGGCTCTCTCTGGCGCACAGCCATGGAACTGTCGCGAAAACTGCAATGGATCCGCGACCGGCCCTGGAGGCCCCGGGCCCACCACAGGAAGTTCAAGAGTGAGTGTGATCTGTTCGTATATGTGTGTGAAAGAAAGCGCTGGAAGGTCAGAGTTGTTCATGCTTTCAATGGAACCTTTTGATGGGTGTAGAATCTAAGCAGATTACCTTTCTTGGACTAAAGTATCCCTGATATGGTTTGAACTTTAAAATTCCAAGTTGGTTTTTACTTCTGAATGTAACATTTTTACTTTGTGTGTGCGAAGCTACAGCAAATACAATACACTCTTCACCTGGTTTTCTGCTGCTTAGAGGTAAACACCATGGCTGTTTGGGATCAAGTTTGGACCACACTCAGATGTGATAAAGCAGGTTCTGATTGGCCAAAGGTCTGTCCCTCCTATTGGTGGCTGCCCTTTCAGGTTGATGGTTGGTGCAGCTAACAGTTTACTCAAAAGTGAGAGCCTACTACTCTCTAGCCTACTGCAAGTCATCACAACAGACTGCTTGTTGATTTAGAAAGCATACTTATTTAGTCATTATTGACTTTTTAAATCTCCTTTGAAAGGTGACTTTTAAAAGAGCATTATTGCCTGTAAATGTTGAACTGTCTTTTTTTCGTAAATTGACTGAAGAAGATTTCAGATGTTGATTCTGTTATTTGTACTATAATGAAAAGCACGGGCTATGTTCATTTAACACTCAGTTTGCCCATTAATACTCATCAGGGTGACATAGACCTACTGGGATGTCATCTACAGCTGATATTGTGTGAAATGTTTACTGTCTGCCGGTCGGCATTCCACTGCAGCTCACACATTTACTCGCACATGGACTGTAAGTGTTCTGGAGTTCCCAATCCCCCAGTAGGCTCTTCAGTAGTCGTGTCTGGGTGAAAGAAGCAGCTGTTGATTTGCAATAGTCATGGGAGCACATACTCTGTAAAATTAAAAGTATGGGCATCTTGATGATACATTTGACTGTGATGTTTCATTTGAACGATGATGTTAATTGGATATATTTTTGTCTTTACATGGATTGAACTGCAGGGGACACTCTCTTCCTCTTTGATTAGACAGTTTACCAGAACTAGCTTGACTCAGAAAAACATTCAGCATTTGTGTTAAATTTGTTTGGGGAATCCTTAAAAAGGGCATATGCCTAATTGATGATGGCTTTGTCAAGAACTCACAGTCCCTATGATACAAATACAGTAGATACTTCTTTTTAAATTGTCACTGAAGAATCAACAGAGAGATGTTTTACATGTGGAAGATTTCCTTGAAGGTGATCAATTAAAGGCTACTTAACCCATAGGTAAATCTTTTAACATTGTTACAACATTAAAGCCAGTGTTGCTAACGTGCCAATCAGTCCTCTGTGGATTGAAACAGACTGTCTACAGCTGCTGTTACTCTGAGAATGTTGACCATGTGCCATGAATTCAGTCTCAGTCACTCCCAGATTGCATTTAATTTCCACCTGTTTCTTATTTGGGAAATGTCCGATCAAAGCAATGCTGTTAATTCCAGACAAGCTACTTTAGATTTACAAGCTTCCCAGAAGTTGTTCATTTACAGTTTTGGCCGTCTAGTTTTCAGCTGTAACAAACTTCAAAATAACAACAAAAAAAAAGTATGCAGTGGAGGTCATAATACCGTAGAGTAAAGCTTTTGCTATTTGTGTCTAATGGTATGAAGAGTACCTCAGGGCTATATTTTTGGCCCTATTTTATCTTTCCCATTCCAGGGACTCGGAACAAATTCAATGTTTTGTATTTTTGCTGATAACCTAAACATACAATGTTCCCCCTGACAAAACATATTCTGACCCTAGCTCTTTTAATGGATATCATAAATAGATGTTCTCTAGAGTGGGTTATCATGCACCCATTATTTAAAGAATAAACTACTGCAATACTTTGTAATATAATGGGAAAAATTAGCTGTTGTCATGTTAGCTAGATTGCAGGCTGTAAAGAATGCTACTATTCAGTTTTAAACCAGTCAAGGTGGAAATGACATATCACTTTGATTTTGTTTGAGCTTCACATTTTTTGTTTTTGATCTTGTACACATTGTGCTGACGTTATGCTCTCAGCCAGCAGTCAACGCTGAAGGTGCACTCCAACCATTTTCATGTAGTTCTCTTTGTGATTGTGTCTTTGCATTCTGTTTTTATTCTGTTCAATGTCCTGGTTGACACTGATAATGGGGGGGTGGGCTCTACACATAAAGTTTGTATGCGATTTAAATTAATGAATGTAACTTTCATGTATTACATTTCAAACTAAACTAATAACTTAACAAAACATATTTATTCACTTGTGGATGTGATAGATGCAACAATTGAAGGTACAATTACTTAAATCACAAGTAGACCTGTTTTCCCACTTAAAATATGGGATTATGCTAATTTGCTGTTCTATGTAAAGTTAAATATAATATAGCAAAATGATAGAAGAGTGAAAGCACTCCTGATATCTCTGTCTCCCATGGTCATCTGGGATTTGTTTGTGTTTAATCTGACGCTTAAAGCTTGCTATGGACTGTAGATTTAAAGATAATCTTTCTGAAAAGAACCCCTCTCTACCCATATTAAAACTAATTGTCAGCTGTACCTTACCAATTTTGAAGGATGAAAGGTATGTAGAGTTTTATTTATAAAACGTGTGGGGTGGGGTTCCTTTCATTTCAAAGACTCCTTTCATCCATGTGAAGAAAGAGTGGATCTGGATAGTCTGGATCATTATTTTAAGACTTGGTTAGATGTTTTCCAGAGTATTTTTTTGCTAGAAAAACAAAAGGGAGTGTAGCTTGGGGTATGGGGCCTCGATTGTCTCCACATGAGGGTCTTGAAGGTGTCTGAGGGGTGGCAACGGTGCCCTCTGTATCACAGTTTGTGGTGTCTCAGGGCACAAGAGCTGTCTGCTGTCTGACTTTACCTGCAGAGACATCTTTGAAGAGAACAAAAAAGAGAAACAGAAAAAGAGTAATGATTGAAAATCCAGCAGTGCATCTGACAATGTGAGGTCGATCGTTCCTGGAGTTAAAATATGGGAAAGTTCACTTCAATTTCCACTAAGGTTTTTGTTGAAGATCTGGATAAATACACAATATTGATTCACGCTTGAGGAGAAGAAAGCCCTTTGATGGGTGTAAGGCTTACTGACAAGAGTAGCCTGAATGCATTCTCAAAGAGAAGCCTGATTACGGTGATGTATTGGATAGGCTCAATATTGATTTTCTCCTTGGTCAACCCTTGAGACACTTCAAGGTCTTGATCAGCCTTTAAGATAAATAAGATAGATGTGTTAAGGGATTTAATGTCATTAAATAAGGGATTTTATGCATTGGTGAAGCACGCGTGTGATTTAATGGTGGATTTCGCAAGAGCAAGTCTTCTCATGGTATTTGTTTTTAAACTTGTACTAAAAAGACTGTGCTCTCTCACTGTGTGTGAAAAACACCCTAAACAGACTGTCAAAACATCCTCTCCCATGGGCAAACTAGGTTTTGCAGCTGGATAAACTAAAGCAGTGGCTTGTTTTTCAGTTTTGTTGAATAAAATCCACCACCTCACATCCTGTGAAAGATTATATATCATTATATAGTTGAGATTAACAAGTTATAGTTCCATTTGTAAACTTCCCATGCACATGTGTTTTTTGGGGTTAATACCATTTTCCTCAGATTAAAAAAAAATCTTAATTGAATTTGACTTCAAAAGCAAAATGTGATGTCAAATGGACACTTCTTTGATCATTTTATGATGTCTTTTGATTCAGAAGTGGTTGAATTTACTTTTTTATGAGTATTATGTTATGGTCAGTGGAGGAACGCTAGTAACCTAATGTGCATGAAACTTGGTAAAATTATTTTTATTCAACAACTGCCTTTTTATTTGAGAAATTAACAGATAATTTAAAACATGTACATTTACATAACCTATGTAACCTACATTTAACTATGCTTTTTATTCACCATAGAAGGCCTGAAAATGACTGAAGATAAAAGGTTCCCAAAATAGTCTCTTTTGATAACCTGGTTCCTTCTATAGAGTCTGAAACATACAATGTTATTCTTAGTCTTGTTTTGCACGTCTGTCAGTCTCCAATCAGAGAGATTAGGGCTGTGATCATCGCCTTAAGCATTTCCTCCCACAGAAATCTTCAGGTGATGGCTGCATGTCCACCCTCTGGAGCTCAATATTTAATTGATAACACTATTGATAATAGTTGATCTATATTGTATTAAATATAGCTGGTGAATAGCATTTCCTCAAGTCTTTATCTGAACACTGTTGACAATCCATAGTCAAAGCTCCAATATGAAATAGTTTCATCAGTTGCCGTATGTTTAGAATTCAGCTGCTTGTATCTTGGCAGGGTTCATAGTATATGAACAAATTACTTCTGTTCATAAATCAACATATTTCTTCTAGTCTGTCTCCATGCGGATCTTCAGATTGTAACCCTCACATATAAAACTATCTTTTACCTGTTTACGCTGCAAACTGTTTACAATGCTCAACTCACTCAAAGCTTTTGCAAATATCACGCATGTGCACTAAAATCATATAAAATTTGAAATTTTCTGTCCATGCACTTACATGCGCTTCCGAGTGAGCTCAAGGATTTTAAAATCATTTCTTAAAAGTCCCTTTTTGTTTTGTTTAAATGTTTTATTTATCCATTTATTTTTTGTAGTTGATTGTAATATGTTTTTGGGACAGATAATTCCCCTTAGATAGGACAGTTCAGAGAGGAGACAGGAGGAATGTTTGGAGGAGAGATCTGGGCAGATGCATCTCTGAACCATATGTTAGTGGACTGACCGCAATGCTATATGTGCTGACGACTTTAATATTATAATGCATATTGTCTTATTCCTTTATTTCTTAATGGTTTGCTTTTTGTTTAATGTGATTCTATTCAGTACTTTGGAAAGTATTGGCCTAATCACTTGAAATAGTGAGCAGCATATTCTACGAAAATAATAACTGAAATTCTTGATTTTGCCTAGGAGTTTGTGAATTTGATGTCAAGTTATCCAAATCAGGAAAATAGATGATGTTGCTGTTGATCTTAGTGTTTACTGTGTGCTTTGTACGGAACAGAGAAGTATGATGTGCTTTCTCACATGTCCTCATGATGATCACATGTAAGGACGGGAGGCAGAGAAGAGTTGGTCTTTTGTTATTTATTTTATAATAGATTTATTATTAACAAGAAATTAGAAATTTTATCATTTTCAACTAATTTGAACCCTGGCGGTATCTACATTTCACAGTTTGTGTGAAAATACTGACAAAAATGAATGATTTCTGAAATCTTAATAGCAGGGGTAAATGAGGGTATGCTCACACATGGGATCACCTGTCTCAGAAACACTCTAGCAAACTGGCACATGACGACTGACTGTTTAACATCAGCTCAGGAACAATGACTGCTACTCAATATCACCTGGTGAGACCTGAAAAGAGTCATAAAAACACCCTAAAGAGGGGCCTCAGAACATAGGATACTAAAATCGACTCTGTAGCTTTGTGATTTGTTGTCAAAGCAATTGAGTGTCTGGCTAAACATTTGAATCTTAACAGGAATAAACTTTGAGAAAAAAATGTGAAAGAAATACATTGTAAATACAATTCCAATTCTACTGAATTAGAATGAGTAGAGTAGTGGAGAGACCTAGTATCAACTGTATACTTTTATTGCAATTAGATTCAGAGTTATTGGAATAAATAGGAATTTGCTCCAAAAATAGTAAATTCTAATTTATTCCATCAACTCTGACCTTTTAATCTGCTTCACATAGGTTGGCTTATGTCTCACAATGGATTGGACCTAAAATGCAGAACACAAGATGGAAATGCAAAATCTCTCTATGAAAAAATCTTTGTGAATCTCCAGCGACAGATTAATATACATGCAAGGCAAAAACACCTTTCCATCTCTCTGCTAATATGTTAATTATTTTAAAGAACCTCCTTTACCAAATCTGCAGCTATCGGTAGTAAGAGCCAGTTTACTGTGATTGAAGTAGACGGCCAGTAAAAGAAGACAAAAATTTTACAAGATTCACAGAGCAAAACACATAACTCTTCTTGCCTATTTTCTCTCAGCTCATACTGCATTTTCCAAGGATTAGATATGTTAAGTCAACGTCAAGACATCATTAGACTGGAGTCTAGTCTAGAAGGTTTCCGTTTTTCTATGTGCGTTAACTTGTGTTGAGCGGGGAAGGCCATCTTTAGAAAAAATGTGTCCATGCATTTTCTTTCACCAATTATGGCTTTACTGTGAGCTCTGGAGGAAGAGCTCCATGGCAACAAGGCCCTCTGGAGCTAATACAGGATTGGGAATATACAGGTTAAGAGCTTACCTGTATGAATCACTACAACAGTACTCGTGTGCAGTGTCATCTCATATTTCTTATATTCTTTCAAGTTTAACTCTTTACTGAGAAAGGGTATTTCATTGAGATGGAAGTGATTACAAGCTATGGTCCTGGTATTTTGAAAGAACAAAGGCCATTCAAGCAGAGAGATGCAGGTGAGGGCCCTTGAACATGCAGGGTCACAGCAAACACTGTCAGCCATGGTGGCTCTCCCTGGAATTACCAAACACACAGTCTTTGATCACAATGTTGGTAGTCCTGAATAGACTCTGGTGGAACGGAATGTCTGTTTCAGTGCTCCAGGTTCAGCGTTCAGCCTGCAATCAACCATTCATTCATTCAGAAGCGTTTTTGTCCAAGAAGAAATATTCTGACTTCAAAATGCAAGTCAGTGAATAAGTCAGAAGACGCACGGGTTGTAAAAATATATATGTGACATATATATATATGACAGTGTAAAAATATAGTTTTATCTGTGTCCTTTACAATGTGTACACTTAGCTTTTGCTGTATAAGTGAGCTGTGGTAGGCATTCCTGTCAACCCTAATTAAAATTTATAAGTAGCCAAAAATAAACAAGTACATTTGAGTGTTTAATAGAAAACACGATTTGTAATTATTTAATTGTCTCCAAAAACTCCAAATGAAAAGCAAATGAACATGTTCATTATTTATTGACATGACTCCTGGTGTTAATTTTGTGTCTCCTATAAACACCTAAAAGATGGAGAGTCTTTACTTGTTCACAAAAGTTGAAGTTTCATAATGATAAATGGTGCTTTTTTCACTTTTATTAAAATCTATTCGTTAACTGTAAAGGTAAAATAAATGGTTCTCAGGCATCAACTTTTAAAATAAATCTTTCAGGAAAAACCTAAAGATTTTTGAGTGGTGTGGACAAAGCTGAAGCGTGCACCGAATAGTCTCTGTGTACTGAATAGTCTCTATGCACAGAACAGTTTCAACTTTGAAATGTGAACGCTGATTATTTGGATTCTTCTTGAATAAATCAAGCCACACAATCATTTGGAGCCTTCCGTATGCTTTGGAAAGAAGGGGCTCGTGTGGGTTAATGGAAAGTTGATTTGATTGTTTACTTTGGTCTGTCTCCAGAAGTAGTCTCATTATGGCATAGAACCTTTAAACCTTGTGCTATTTCCCATGGTGTGTTGATAAGATTCAAAACGGTCTGTCGATGAATTGGAGAATTGGAGTTTCAGTCACTTACATGCTGGTTTCCTAGGTTTGATTCCTAGGATGCTTTAACCAATGACAGATGTACTAGGATCAATTAAACAGCAAGATGATATGTGAAAAATAGTACATTACCCATAATGCTGTTCAGACCATTCCAGTGTCAAAGTTAGTGAAAGTCCATCCAAAGATCAGAAGCTCTGCTACCTCGGAGGAGCTTCCAACGTAACCTAGCTGAACTTAAATTAAAAAATCGAAAGAAACTATTAAACTTGATCTAGATTTCTATATAATATTATAACATTTTCTTATAAAATAATAATTATTCTTTAAATTTTTCAACATCCCTAATGAACAAACATCAGAACAAACCTTATTAGCCAGACAACAGATGGCAGAATTCATTTTGTCTCCATAAATCTGACAAGCACAGATGATTCATTCTAATAAACCCAATCAAAAACACACAATCTGCGTGCAGGAACGATTACCTAACCGTTCTGACAGATCCGAAGCACATAAATCATGGACTGCTGGGTGACGATGCCTCATTTAACACTGTGTTTCATTACCACAGCTTCCCAACAGGTACTCATTACCGAAACAGACGAGGCAACAGCATTGTGTAATGCTAAATGAGGGTGCCAGCATTTTCAAGAGCTTCAAGTGTGCAAGGCTTGTTGATGGATTCTGGGGTGTCACTATGACCAAGGGTTGTTTTAGGAACAGGATGTGGGCCCACTTAGGAATGCCAAGATCCATGGGTTGGCCCAGCTGAATGCACAGAGAGTGACAGCATTGCCAGGCTTGCTGGGAAAGAACATTCTCATGCAGATAAACGGGAAAAGAGCTCCTTGTCTGAAGACTTGGAACTCCACATGACAGCCTTACACTCAATGGTGGAGAGAAAACTCACTTAGAGACCTGTAGCGGTGAGGCTCTTCTCAGTACAAGCTGCAATATTTATTTGCTTTTAATACAAATTCATTAATTCATTATTTAGCCTACCTTAAAAATAAGAATGTTGCACTACAAAAAAATGAAATCTCACATTTCTGAGATTGATGGCTTGTAATATATGTCAGCAATTAAACAATGCACTCAGTATGAAGCTATTTGGATAATAGAACAAGTGTATGAAAAATGTTTATTCATAGCTAAAATGTTCACAAAACAAAAAGTTGTAATTTCCACCTGTGTATTTAAACTCTTAGACAAAGTTTGTTCTGCCATTTTAGATTGGCCGTGGAGCACAATGTTTAAATTTAAATTTTCCAATTGATTATTTTGAAAAACAAACAATATGAAATACTTAAATCAAAAGTACACATTTTTATGTTTTCTTCCTCTGGAAGAAAATAGATTGAAGAGTGCTCTTTAAAAGTAAACACTCCCAGATTGAATAGACAGTCACAGCTATTTCTTCTTGTCCATTATGCACTTTTTGAGATTTATTCCAGGAATAGCTTCTAAATGCGAGACGTTTAAATGTTATCACATTTTCTTTCATGATAGGAGCACTGGGAGTGAAAACTACCTTTCCAATAAATCATAGTCCAGCTTTTTATTGGCCTATGGCTTCACATGACAAAAGCAATCTGCGGAATGAAAGGTTGTTGTAGACGATAATACTTGTTTCTCAGACAAAATGATCGTATTATGATGATCTTTTTGTTTAATGCTCTTTTACCTCATTTAATTCAGATGAGACCTTTCAAGGGAGTTCAGACTATCTATTCTGGGTAGACTACACAACTACACAACTATTAAACACAAACTAGGATATCGAGATCACGGCAACTCTTCATTTATGAAGTAATAATGACTACAACTTTTGATTTAATGGAATATAGCACTGCTTTGTTTACACATAAAGCAAGGAAAAAATAATTGATGGGAATATCAAAATGTGTTTAGTGATAGAGGTTATTTATAAATTAGAGGTCAGCTAAATCTAAAAGTACATTCAACACATACTAATAAAAAGAGATTTATTTTATCTTTAAGTGAAGTAAAATTGTGGAACAGACTGAAAGAGAATTTTAAAAAGTGCATCAGTATAAAACAATGAAATATCTACTAATAAGAATTAGTTAGGTTTTTTATTGTACTTAGTTTGACAAGTTTTGGAGAGTTTAGTATAAAAGATGGTAAATGTAAACTTTTTCCTACTACTAATCAATCGTGTAAAAAAGAAAAGACAAAAGTGCAATTCTACAATGATTGAATATATAGTACATTATGTTTTCAGGGTTGTGTTTGTTTCAAGTTGTGACTGCCTTTTCCTTCTGATTTGTGATGGTGCAGTCCATCTTGAGAATTGTTCATTACATGCTTGTAATGAATAAAAAAGGAAATACTTTGAAGAGCACATAGAACACTGGGAAATGGCTAATTTTGTCACAATGGCTTTAAGGAAATGAAGAAATGAAGTTGTAGATTGAACAATTAATTCAGTGAAGAGTTCATAATAATAAAGAGTCAAAATAAATCCAATAGATTTTATATTGAATTTTTTAGTCAGCTTTCAATTAAAACTTTGAACTTTATACTTTGTATTTATTTGGGTTTTTTAAAGAATACTAACTGTACAATATAAACAAAGATTAATGTCACATAAAACAGTGCACTATTCGATAGTCTTCTTCTGTTCAGCTCAATTTAGTATAAAAGACCTATTGACAGATTTTCCAGCCATCCTTTCAGTTTTCTCCTCTTTTTCTTTCTGCTCTCTGCATCCACAAAAGACACTAATCATATGATCAGTCATATAAGACCATCATCACTGTCCTCATTTGTCAAGGGGATATGGAGACATTACCAGGTCACGTGACACCATAATAGTATAATGGAGATCTCTTTGGCGTAATGGTCAGTATTCTATTTGCTGTTATTCTATCACACATGTCCTATTTGTGAAGCAGTCCTAGATTTTTTTTTGCAAACATTAAACACGTGCACATTTAGAGCATGGCTAGGGTTTCTCTTGTGTCAAATAATCTCTTTTCTTTCCCTACTACAGTTAGTCTCCTCCCAATAGCAAAACAACCTTTCTTTCTGGCCACCTTTATGTGTGGTAGATATGTGAAAAAACCTGCAGAAACGTCTTTCTGCAGAAACATGCATTAAAGATCCTGTAATGATGTCCTATTTGATGTCCGATGTTCTTACTTTACAAAGTGTGACGGCTAAAAGAAATAAAATGATGCTAACATAGTGTACGCTGTGCTGTATTTTTAAAAACAATAAATCTACAGTACTACAGAACTGATCCTTTAAATACGCTAAATTCACTAAAACCCACCACCAGAAAACATCCACACAAACTCATACACTATGGACAATTTAACTCATCCAATTCAACTGTACCACATGACTTTGGATTTCTAGGAAAAACTGGAGCACCCGGAGTAAACCCACTCAATCACAGAGAGAACATGCAAACTCCACACAGAAATACAAGTTGACCTAGCCGAGGCTCAAAACTTTTCAATTACTAGAGAGAGATAGAGCAAGAGGTGCAGACACACAGAGAGCGAGAGAGAGAGAGAAAGAGGGAGAGGAGAGGTATAACAGAACTTGCTTCAAAATCCTTCCTCTGTTATAACATCTCTCCAAGATTATTTGAGCTTAATCTGAGCTCTCTGAAGATGTTAAATGCTTTTAGTAAAGCTCATCGTCTGGCATGGATAAGTATTCAAAGCTTTTCCTGCCACTGGTTCAGACTCAAGGGTGAAGCCTTTTTAATCCCCCTCAATTAGCAGAGATTGAGTTTTTCAGAATAGACAGCATAGTTGTGCTTTCTGTTGTGGAAGTTGTTGTGGACATATTTGTTCCAATGTTTCAATTCCAGTAAATAAAAAATAATACATTTTGTGTTTCAGATGGCGTAAAAAAATTCAAATAATATTTCAAATATAATAAAATAATAAATTTAAATATATGAATACATCTTGTTCTCTGTTTTTGACTGAGGTAGCCTGTGGTGTGGGATGTGCTGAAGACAGCAGGTGTTTAAATGTCGGACGGCAGCTTCGTTACACGATACACTTCAATCGCCATTTAAATGCTTTTTTTCATATTTAAAGACAGAGTAGAGAAAAAAACATACTTTATCAGTTATGGTTTTGCATCAAATTTCATACTCCACTATTTAGCCACACCGACCTTGGTATAATCCACCTTTAATCCAATGTCATTTTGAAGCAGTAAAGTTCGACGGCACTTGGGAGGATTGGTCTGTGTGGTCTCTGGTCTTGAGAAGAGTTCCTCCTGGCTGCCTCTTGGGTCTTATTACTCTCCTGTCCTTCATTATTCATGTGCACAACCTGAAAGGCCCCGATAGCAGGCTGCAAAGGCAATAAGTCACTATGGCTCAAACCAACAGAAAATACAATTTTAGGCTTTGGAAGGTAGGACAATTTGATTGGTACAGCCCATTTTCATTCACATTGGCAATTAAAAGTGCTTTACAGAAAAATAAGATGTTACACAGATAATAAAACTGATCAGAGATTAAAACTAAACAAAAGGATAAGACATTAACAAAAACAAATTCATAGAATAAATGAAAAGCTGAAGTTCACTTATGTAAAAGCTTTTGTTAATAGCGTTCGTTACATTTGCGTCTCTGTCAACAGTTTCGAATTGCACGTGCGTTTATCAGATGCCCATATTAAAAACAAGAAAATTTTTCATTTTCAAAAGCTATTTATTTGTGGATACCACTGCAGGGCTCTGTAATTCCTTTCCTTAACAATTAATCACTAAATAATCACAATAGTTTTTTTTTTTTGTCATCTTGTTGATACTAATGAGATTTGTCCACAAAGAAGAATTAAGGCTGTGCTTCGATGCAAAGGGTTTAAGGACATTTGATTCAACTGTTAAGATTTTAATTATAGTTTTATAATCTTTATTAAAGAGAACGCATTTCATGAAGTATTCTTGTTTTGGGATAATTAACACTATTAGCTTGTGAATGGATTGTTTTCTGTAAAAGCATCTACTGTTTTTTTTGGGACTTTCGGACTAAAACTGTTGAGTGTTTGCTCAAATAAATATTTCACTGATATCTCACCAGCTTGTAGAATGAACAAATAGTTTTAGTAGTTTAGTAGTTTGTAGTTAAGTAAAGAATTTCCATTAATCATCTAAGGTGAAAAGTAGATGTCATGTTTTTGGGGAGCTCTTGTTTCTTTTGTACTGTGTTTTAATATGTAAAATTGACATAATAACAAACTCCTGGAGACGTGACAAGCGTGGGTCTATTTTGGTCATCTATTTGGGACATGTTTTTAAAGAGTCCGGATGTGAATAATTGCTGTTATATGACTGTGACTGTGTGAGCTGGCCCTTTCTTTAATGAGATTGTCTTCAGGTCTATTCCCCAGAGCTTTCAACGGAGGAACACCAAAATTAAAGAGAAAGACTTTAATCCACTGCAGCCTAGTTGCTATTTCAGAAAAGCTTAAGATGCCAAGAGGAAAAGCTACTAAATGGCCTTCATGGTTCAACCCTAGAAAGTGGTCGTATTTAGCATTTATTATTCATTTCTCCATGGTTTCATCATATCTCTTGCTGATTCAAACTATGAAGGACACTAAAATTGCAATTATAAAATACTGTCCATTATTTATAATACTATAGTCAGTCAGGGCTTTTGTGTCTCTCAGCAATCACACTCCCTCCTTTGGGCTAATTTAGAATCAACAAGCATACCAAAATAGATGTTTGTGTGGGAGGAAGTCTACACAAACATGGGAGAACATGCAAATGAGTTTCCAATCATGACATTTTTTCTCCACTCTTTAAGCCATTTTACTGAACTACTGCAAAGCATGATCTCATAATATTATCTGGAAATATAGAAATTTAATGTGTTCACAATGCTTAAAATGGTTATAAACTGAATAATCAAACAAGTGTGATATTTTGACACAAGAGCTGAAACAATAATGAAAGTGTTTTTAAGTACATTTTGTTAGAGACAGGAGCCTAGAACTTCAGTTTTTTTTCATCCTCTGCTAGTAGTGATGCACAATCCCTTCTTCAGAAAGCCTTCTTTCGGTTAGATTGAAGTTATCATGAACTAACGCGGCACAAATAAATTATAAAGGAGAAACACTGTTAGTATTCATTACACATTGCTGAAATCAGTTACATACGATGATTACTAGTAATAAAAACGGGTCTAATAGAATCTCAACATTTGTACTCATTACTCAGAT